>JBBCBC010000010.1:32060313-33260313 GCA_037126765.1 Stenogyne calaminthoides | reverse complement strand
ACGAGACATGTTGTAGTATACTTAAAAGCGGGGCTTTGAGTATAAGTGGGAGATTTTGTTGGGATTATCTTTGAAAGTATGTTTTTTTTACTTTGTATAATCAAAATCCGAATTTCGGACTTATTTATTGAAATAAATTGTTTATCATTGATGCTTTAAATATTATCGAATGTTACATATATTTCTTTGCATAAGCAACTATTCAATAAGTCGTCGTGTGTTACATTGTAGTTAATTTAGTGATACCGGATCACGAAGATTAAATTAACGCCTCTTTGTAATAAAAAAAACGTCATTCACGACCTAGATGGAAATGAACAACCCATCGTGAAAGGTTGAAGTGTAAGGCTCGAGATTGGCTTGTCTTGACCAAGAGATTACACTTAGTCATGGTGATCTGAATTGAATAAGACCTCTGAGAGGACAATTTCTTGAGAATCAATAAGGAAGAATTAGACCTCGATTGGTTCGTTATTTCTTAATCTCCGATTTCTTAAATAGGATCACGTGTGATTGGTAACTATTGCTTTGACTTATCATGGGTGCAAATCAACGAGATTCAATACTTTTTATCTTGGTCAATATTATTGATCACATGTGATTCTAAGATTTAATCTGAATAATCGTTAATGCAAGAGATGCAATTGTTTGATTTGCCCTTGGGGGAGGTTCATAAAAACTTTATCATACCAAATTGCAAAAGTGGAATTAGTTTTAGTATGGATAATAATGTTGAACGGCTTCATTGACCAAGACAAAAGATATTAATTAATGGAAAGCTATTTCAATGACTTGAATTAATTAATGGGCTTTGATAATCTTAAACACGAGAAATAATAACAGGAACCATATTGACCGTAATATGGGTTAAGATGGATAGTCTTGATATTAATTATGTAGTGAGATTAATTAATATTTATGGGTTTGAATAATATTGTGGCTCAATATTGGTAATTCAAGATCCATTGGAAGGTTCAATCTTAATTAAAAGGCCCGAAAGAAAGCCCAACATATAGTCCAATAACCTAAAAAATGTGATTAAAATAAAATAAATATTGTTGCTTAATTTTTTTCTATTATTTTTTAAAATTATGTATAAGAGGGAAAAGATTTTCTTTTTGATTTTGTTATGGAATGAAGATATGTATTCTTGAAATACAAGATTATCTCATTAAATTCAAGAAATCTCCCACTTGGTTATTCATAATAGAAATTTGAAAATCTTGAAATATAGAGGGCAAAAGAAAAGATTTTCTTGATTTTCTTGAAAATATATTATGGAAGATATGTATTTCTTGAAATACAAAAATATCTCATAAATTGAAGAAGATCCAAATCTTGGAATCTTGGACCCCATATTTAGAAAAATACCATAATATTGGTGAAGTGAGATTTTTGTGGAATATTATAATTATGGGAAAAAAATAATATAAGAGATATATTCAAGATTTCTTGGAGATCGAAAAAAGTTTTTCCCACATTGTTTTTCTACCAAAAATTTTGCCCATCACCTAGCTATAAATAGGGGATATTTCTTTTTCATTCCCAAAGATGATTCCATGTCTTTGGAAAAATTAAGAAATCATGAAAAGGTGGTCAAGAATTTAATTTATTTTTTGTTAATTATTCACAAATGTCCTACTGGCGGGATAATCGAACAATTTAAGGGAATCTTGGGAAATTTTTTGTTAGTCTAATCACCGGATCATCGCTATCCCAAGAGATACGTTCACGTAAACTCGTAGATTTCCGCATGCTTAGGATTTACGTGATTTAATTATATGCATGATATGTTAGTTGAATTATTATTTAAATTAATATAGGATTAATTCATGTTAGTAATAATTATAAAAATTACATTTATATTTAAATATTCACCCCGAATAAATCTGTGCAACTTATTCCCCACACTTCTCGCTCAATCAATTCAGTCGTCATTTTTTCTTTCATTTCTCTCATTTTTCTTCACTCTGTTTCTCTCTCTAACCTCTCATCTCTCCCAAAATAATCACACCACCACCACCGATGAGTGCAGAAGAAGGTAATGAAGCCGCCGTCGGCGCAGCGACAAAAGAGAAGTCAGAGTTGGCGGTGGTGGAGTAGTCATATGCAAGCCACCACCACCACACCACTATTTCGGCGGCATTCAAGGAGTGAGGCGGCAAGAACTCTTCCGGGCGGTGGGCGAACAGATCTGCTCCGACTATAAATTTGCACACTGAAGGCGATGAGGGCGATGAAGCCGACTGTAGATCTGAAGACGACTGAAGGCGATGAACCCAGAAATTTAATTTTGGTAATTTTTTTTTTTTTTCAATTTTGGTGATTTTTATTTTTCATTTGGGAATTAGAGTTTCAGATTTGGACGATTTTTGGGTCACTTCTTCTGTTGGATCCATTGAATTGGAGAAAAATATGTTTTGTTTTTGGAGTTCTTACTTTTTTTTAAATTTGCGTTCATAATTTTATGGGTTTTTGGGTTTCTGAGATCTTATATTCTTGAGGTTTCTGAGTTTCTCACATGAACATGTGCACCATTTTTATGAACAGGTTCACGATTTCATGAACATGTGCATGATTTCATGAACCGATGCACAATTTTTTTGCGAATGTTTATCAAATTATGAACTTATGCATGTCGAAAGATAAGAATATCTGCAATTTTTATAGTGGAAGGAAGATGAAGATGAGAATATCTGCAATTTTTTTGTGGAAGGAAGACGAAGATGAATGTAAATTTTTAGATTTAGATATGTAAATTATTGTAAATTTTTTATTCTAGACATAAAAAATAACTCAAATATTGGATCTGTTTTGTGGTTTTGGTTCTGGATGTTGGAAAACAACTAGCTGGGGTGATGTGAAGGCCGGGTAAAAAATTTTGGGAAGAAAGAATATGTCAAATCGCATTAAGTAATTTTCAGAAGCTCATTTCTGTAGCTAACTTAAAAAAAGGGGTAATATAGACAATCAACATCCCAATTTGGACCTCTTAGTATTAATTCAATTTTATTGGACCTCTTAAGTTATAGTAGGTAGTAAAATGGATCCCCAAGTTTATGTGAAATTAAATTGAATATTTTAAATACATTTGAATTGCACGATGTGTATGGTACTTACAAAACTTTACCTAAATATATTCTCTATGTTCACGAAAAATGTGTTAATTTTTTTTTATTTGTTCATCCACTAAAAGTGTTCCCATTCCCTTTTTGAATACAATCATTTTATCTCTACTATTCAACTATTATTTAACTACTCAAATTGTACCCACAAAATTCACTTTATTCAACTTACAATATTTTACAATACCCTTTATTTTATCTATTTTTTTTTTTTTAAACATGTGCCCAAAGAATTGAGCAAAGTTTGTGGATAGAGAGGGTATTAGTTTGTCAATATTGTTTGTTTCAACAAAAGTAATTTACTTGTCATACTATATTGCCCGTTTTAGAACCCAAGTGAAATAGTTAAAAAAAAAATTAAGTTGATAAGACTCAATTTTTTCAAAAAATAAGAGTGCAAATGAGATTTCAAAAAACCACCTATAAAGGAGCCGTTTTCGAAAAATTGTAAATGATTATAATAATTTAGAATTGCGTGTAGAAATAATTTTAAATATTTTCAAATTCAACTATTCTACTTAACTTAATCCTCTAGATTCTAGAAGTCATAATCTAACAGATGGAAAGTGTATGTTTCTCCTTAATTATAGCTTCTCACTAATAATTTGATCTATTAAAATACTATATCAAACACTCAAAATCTACATTTTACAAAAAAGAATTCAAATATTTATCACTTTCACTACTAAACAATTTTTTCTCACAATCAAGACCTACTCTCTATTTCTTTCTCCAGACTCAAAGTTTTCTGATTGCACCATATATATTCAAATACTATGTGAAGAATGGTAAAACTGATAGTTTGGGAAACCAAACCAGTATGAGATATAAATCAATTCATGAATTCATGTACGCTTCCGTTTTATGCTTAATATTCTTTCTGTTTCGGTTAATCATCGTAGATTATTGGCTTGACTAATTAGATGTGTTGAAGCATGTTTAATAATGTGAAACTAAAAAATGCTATTCTGATTTAATTTAATTCCTAATAAGTGGTATCAGTGCTACTTTACGCTTGATTTTTCGAAATTTTGGGATAAATATTTATAAATTTAGATTGGTCTGAAATGAGGGTTAGGTTTTTCTCAAAATCACGAGATATTCATTAGTACACATGTCAAAGATCTTTGACATGTGTACCATGGTCTTTGAAACTGGTTAAGGTGTGTGATTTATATTACTAAAATGTATTAGTTGTGATAATTGAAGGATGTGACTTTTTACTATAAAGAACTCATAACATTGAAGGGTGTGACTTATATTACAGTTGGGGGTATTAGTAGTGATAATTGAAATATGTGACTTATATTATCAAAGGTATTAATCGTGATAACTTAAGGGTCATACTTGTAAAAAAATGAACCAGTTTCACGATTAACAAGTTTCACAGCATACCTAATCTCAAATTTATTGGTGTTAGCCTATAATATATTTGAAGATTTAGTATTTGTCTTTAAAATTATATAGAATTTTTTAGAATAGTAAATCTATAATATTTTAGAATAATTTCATAAAGTTTAATATAGAGAGATTTATTGAGTAACTAGAGAAGTTTTCATAATTGCAGAATAAAAAGTAATCTATAACGTCTAGTGAGTGAGTTAGTATAAATAAATAAGAGAAGTTGTGTCATTTGTAAGCAATCCATAAAGTTTTAGAAGTTATAAATATTCATTTTTTTAAAAATTATTGTACATTATTCAACACTTTATAAGTGTATTTATCTCTAATAAACCCACACAATAAAAACGTCACAAACGCTTCTGTGAAACTTGTTCATAGTATGAAACTCATATCATTACACTTATAAATTGATACTACAACTCTTATAAATTAGTACCTATAGCATTTAATATTATGATATTAATTTATAAGTGTAATAATATCAGTTGATAAGTATAATTGTATTACTTTATAAATGTAATATTATAAATTGAGTGGGTCTCATGTGCACCCGGGTGCACCGTTCACTCACATAAGTGATTTTGATTTTAAGATAATCACAGTTATTTTCTTGAGAAGAAATAGGGAACAAAAAGTAATGGATAATTAATAATATTAATAATATTTTTAAAATATTTAATTAATTAATTTACAACACAAAAATTATACTGCTATTAGGGTGAAATCCAAATTAGAGAGGGTGTGATTCTCATGAGTGAAAGCTTGATAAGTGCGACACCGAAGATGAGAGTGAGCGCGACACCAAAGATGAGAGAGAGCTCGATGAGTGCAACGTTGAAGATGAGAGAGATTCGACGAGTGAGAGATAGTTGAAAGAGAGAAATTGATTCTAAAAATTAGATATAGTTTAGGAATATATTGTGAAAATAAGAAAAATTGTAAGGATATTTTGGTAATTTAAGCATATTTTTTAAGCTATCATAAAAATAAGTTGAAATTGTGTAATTTTTTTATTTTGAAGCTTATAAGCTCAAAGTAGCTTATTTTTACATCTTATAAAATGTTAAGTTTCTTTTTTTCCCAAACATCTTTTAAGGAGCTGATAAAGTTGTGTCAAATAGACTCTTAGTTGCTCGCTAGCTCACTCTTTATAAGTATATTTATCTCTAATAACCCCACACAATATAAACGTTAGTAATAAAAATATATCCATTAAATTACATTTTTTACCATCTATTAAAATATGTATGCAATGCGCACATTAATATGACTAAATTATTTTTAAAAAGTTGAATTTTACTAAGTGTAGTCATGGGAAATTGGACAGTGTCGCTCCAACTTCCAAGTCCAATCAATTTATTACAATTTTGTTTTATTGTGGTTAAAACGTTAATATAGCATATTAATTAATATTCCCTCCTTTTTTATTTACACGTCTTTTTAACCTTTTGAATTATTTGTAAAATAGATTTCGTTCTGATATTTTATCTCAATTTATCTCATATTTATTTTTAATATTGTAATTTTAAATTTCCTACAAATATGTAGTGTGTTTAATTTTTCAACAAATACTATTTATTGTTAAGAATATTTAAATAATATTAATTAAGGTTAATTTTGGGAAAAAAATATATCTTTAATTTGTCTTAAAAACCCCAAAATGACATCTATTAAAAAAATGAGAGAGTACTAGTTTTTAATAGTTTTGATTAAATTTTTATATATAATTAATGCATTTTTTTAAAACATAGTTAATGTAATTGTGTAAATAAAAATCATTTATGTATATAATACTTTTCATTTTATAACATTTGTCGTTTTTAACCTTATTTTTTGTTTCAAAATATTTTTTGTTTTATTATTATTTTTTTCTATGTTCTCTACCTATATATTGTTTTATCAATATTTTTTAAATTTTACACTCCTTATTATATAAGTTGTATTCCTTAATTCCATACAAATATTAAGACTAGCTCTCAAGAAATGCTGCAATCATTGGCGGTGGGGCAATTCATTACGAAATATTATATATGCCCCTCAAAAAATTTAAAATTTCATAAATACTTTTAACGTTATAAGAAAATAGAGAATCGTCTATGAAGTTTTTTAGCATGTTTACGGAATTTTCAACGAAAATAATTTTATTCTAAAATAGTGATGATTGTCTGGGACTTGCTTATAAATTTTTCTAATCATATAGACTTTTTCAATTCTCTATGTAATTCACAGGTAAATTTATTTGTAAGAAATTATAAATTACAAATGTAAATGCCTACGAAATTATTTGTGTAGATAATTTTTTGTCTACGAAAATTATAAATGTGTAGACAATTTGCTCGTAAGTGATTTGTTAATTTGTATTTAAGAATCTGTAAGTAATTCGTATAGAATATGTTTGCCTATTATAATGTTAAAAATCCGTAGGCAATACTCACTATTTAATAACGAAATTATTTTGTTGAGAATTCTATAGCCATGTTAGAAAATTTCTTAGCCAATTCTTTATTCTTTTGTAGTGTAAAAATTAGACAATGTGATAAATGAATTATAATTTAACAAACCAACGTGGTGGTCAGTTGAAATTTAAAATATTAATTAATTATAATTAATTTTTTAATATTTTTTTCGATTATTTTTTATCCTATCTGAACTAAATTCCTACGTCGCCCTGACTGGAAGCTGAACTTTATATATCAAAAGGAATATGTAATTGATATCTTCAAGTACATAGAAGGGACATAATAAATTCCATACAAATATCAAGCCCACGAGGTTGCAAGGAATGACCGCAATATGAACTTTATATAACACACAGAATATGTAATTGATATTTTCATGACATAGCATGTACATGGCCAAGTATTAAAGTCAATAGTGATGTGGAGAGAAATTTCAAGACGATGGCGATAAAAAATCTAAAAAAAAAAACAAAAATATTGGAATACTACAAAAATGAATTAAAACAACAAAGTTCTTGGACATGTCTTAATAAAAAGTTACCTACGGATTGAGAAATCTGGTGTGGAAAATTAATAGTCAATTGTAAAAACAACAAATTGTCCTAAATTATGAATGCCAAATTATATATATATATATATATATATAATTTTTTAAAGGGGAGCTTAACTTAACAAATTATAGTATTGCAATTATCATATTAACTAAATAATTAATCTATAATATTTAAACTTATATCCACTATAAGGATCCAAAAAAATATTAGAATAATTACGAGCTTAAAATAAAAATAGATTAGGTAATTTTATGCGTATTTTAGAAGTATAAAATCTATTGTACTAAAACATGCATCTTATTTACACCGAATCATATAACTTGTTTTAACCAACACAAATTACACATTTTAGCGTAAATAAATTATATGTTTTTATATAATAAATTGTATGTTTAAATACACTACGAAATGCATAGTGCACACAGACCCACACAAAAAACTATTGAAAAATAAAATTTGAAAAACGAGAGACGCTTTGAATCTCTCGACCTCAAAATAAAAATAGTAATTGTAATTAACTCTTTTTTTTAATGAGGTGAGCTTTGGATTTCTCAACGGGTCCAAGCATAAAAATTCAGAAAAGAAACTAAACAATAGAAATCATAAAAAAAAATCTACAAAAAAAAGGTATAATGCTACAAGAAACATAAAAATAGATGACAAAATAAGTCAGAAAAAAATAAAAAAATAAAAAGAAAGTTATACCAAAAAAATGTTTGGTGAAATCAATAACTGTTTGGCGGCAAGTTCTTTCCCAGTTTGACCCGATTCTAAAGCCACCATGCAGCTAGGGGTGGACGGTACGGCATACCAAAAATTTTCTCGCCATACCGTTACCGTACCGAAATTTTCGATATCGAAAAATATCATACCGTTCTCATACCGAAATTTTCGGTATACCGAAATATTCGGTATGTTCGGTATGAGAACGGTATACCGAAATTCTCGAACCTGTTTACCCTCAAAATTTTAATTTTTTTTTCTATCTTGACATATTTGGAGTTTAAGATTCAATTCTTTTGAATTTTAAGCAATTTCCCAGAAACTCAAGACATAAACACAACATAAAGGCATAAAGACACATTACCAGAAACACCAAGCAATTTCCCAGAAACACCAAGCAATTTCCCAAAAATACCAAAACCTAATAACTAATCATAAACACAACATAAAGACATAAATTGCAAAACAACTGTAAATTATCCAAAATTGAAAGAAATAACAAGCGAAGGCGACGAGGGGGAGGCGAGGCGACGGCGGTGAGCGCGGTCGCAGCAGTGGAGAAAGGTATGTGAGTCGAGTGGGAGTGGGAGTGCGGGGGAGAGGGCATGCGCATTTGCCATGGAGGCAAGGAAGGACGACGATTTATTTGGCAGAGAGAAAGAAAGGACTGGCCAAGGGGGAGGCATCTGCGACGAGATGAGGGGAGGTCTGTTAACTGCAACGGCATTTACGATACAGGGGGGGAGGCACTGACGACGGCGACTTAGGAGAGGCAAATATGAGGAGGGAGGGGGAGTCGGGGCAAAGCGGCGCAAGATTAGTGAAAAATGAAATGTTTGTGTTTAGGGTTTGTGATATATATATATAAAGCTTTCTAGCTTCTCTTAGAGATGGTAGAAATCTTAATTGGAGACAATCCTTAATGGGAATTATAGAGTCTAGTTTGGCTTTGATACCATTATTTATACAAGGATCGTGCAAAGATCTATATCAATAGTATCATATGGATCTTTTAGAAACACAAATAGGAGATTATTGAGAAATTTCATAGTCCATGAGTTAACCTGAAAAAAGTTTTTACGCCCAGAAAACGCCTGCGCCTATTCATCGGCATAATGGCAACAAGGGCTAGCCCACATAGTTAACTCATGAATATCACTGGAAAGCTCAAACCTACTGGTTAAACCAACTCTACCTTTGATATATCAAATTACAGATCATTATAGGAATATAATTCCAAATGCACATGATAGTAGAGTATATTTAAGTCAGGTTATGATTCAATACAAATATTCTAGCCGTCCATAGAGGCGGCGATCATCAAAAATATAAATATAAAAACAAAATTAACAACAATTATACATTAATGAGCCTTTACCATAAACAAATTTATTACAAGGCTACAAGGGTTGCACACAAGAAAGGGGTAGAGAGAGAAAAAGAGAGGACGAGTCTAAACTCAAGCGTATCACTCAAATGAAAAATCAAACCTATTTATAGATGAAAGAGCCGGACATGAAACCCCGGATTCCAAAATAAAAAATAAACAGTGCGGAAAAAACAAAACAGCAAAAGCTAAAAAGTAAAAAGTATGAATAGTAATTACTATTCAGGAACAGTTCTTTGTCTGCTATCTTAAGCAATGACGAAATTTGATTTTGTCTGATACTATAGACACATCTTGCTGGAATGTGCTAAGTCCAAATCTTCACTAAATCGTCAATAATGAAGCTTGCTTTTTTAGGAGTTTAAGAGACTCCCTGAAATTGGTCAATTCTTGACGATGAGTTGGATAAACATTTCTTCCTTGATTTCCTCTTAGTGAAGCTTCAAGCCATGGAATCCATACTTCCAAAAATCTAATCATTTTCTTAAGAATTTTGAGATAATTCTTATCATTAATAACATTATTCTCATGATCAATAATAATTTGAGAAGGAATTCACCAAATGTTGTAATGTAAGACTCCTGTATCAGTCAGGAGATAGTATAATCTAGAACGAATTATTCCATGCTGAATATCTCATCCTTCCGTTGTAAATGATGTAAATAAACCATTACGGTAAGAACCTTCCATTAAAACTTGCCTTCTTTTAATTTTCCTTTGAGAGAATTCTTCAAAAGATCGAAACTTTCTTGAATAGAAAATTCCTGATCATCTTCATTTGGATCCTGCGCATCTTGAAGCTCAGATCCGAAATCATTGAAGCATCTGATTTTAAATCAGAAAAATCAATATCTTTGAATAAATCATTCTTAATTTGATCCATAATTTTTTCTTTTGAGAAAATACCAAAATACTTCTTAGAGTATTTAGAGAATGATGGAAGAGAACTAGAAGTCTTATCAACAATTTTTTCTGTATTCTTCCATTTTTAATTTAATCCGTGAAATATTTTCTTGTAATGGTGACTCATTGGAGTCAGGGGTAATAACATTTAAGTTATTCCAAAATCGTGTTGTATGGATTCTCCATAAACAAGGTGTACCATGTTCAGTATAACCAAACTCTGGTCTCCATTTTAGAACCCATGGGATTCCAGAATCCACAAAAAACATACAAGTAGTTTTACCACTCGTATTATGAGACTTTAAGTCTGAAGAAACAATAGTATATTCTTTTAAGAGATTTTTAACCTCTTCTGGCAAGATATCTGCCAAAGCCCCAAAATTTCCCCACCATGAGAAAAGTCAGTTAGGAATTTGATTCATGCCAATGTTCTCACATATTTTAATCAACCAAGTATGAGAATGCTTAGCATTCTGATACAATAACGTTTTATAAAAACTTTGAAGGTAATCTCAGTAATTGTACTGGTAAGTGGTATGTGTGACTTCATTAGTCATACTTCTTTCTGCAAAAGGTGAAGTTCCCCATTCTTGGATGTAAATAATCTTTTTGATAATAAATTTAGAGTAATTGATAGATTTACTCTTAGGAGGAAAATGCTGGATTTCAATACTTCCGAGACTAATGAGAATATTCTCATAAAATCCTCTGGATTTGTAAGTCTCAACATTCCAATTTGAATTTGGAAAATACTTTTCCATAAGAATCCATGGGGACTCTTTGAATTTCTCATCATCATCTTCAATAATAAGAATCAATTCTTTCTTAGAAGAATCAAAGAATTTGTATTCTTTTTGTGCAATTGAAGAATATGATTCTTCATCTTCTGCTTTTGAGGAATTGTCCTCAATTGGTAAATTTTTTTCTCTTTATCTCAGGAATTCTTGAAACTCCTTTTGTACATTGTCTCCTTTTGAAGAAGAGTCACTTCCAGAAATATTCTGGTTAAAAAGGGATTTCTTCCCATGTTGTATAATAAGAGGATGGCCTCTTCCTCCTCTTTCTCTATAAGAGGAATATGGATTCCTTCCAGCATGACTCATTTATATCATGAAGAAATAAATTCACGAGTTAAAAAATCTGGAAGATGATTATCATTCCCTTGCTTATAAACAATATCAAAATCAAAATAAGCAAGATGTGATTGCCATCGGGCAAACATTACTTTAGAAACATTATGTTCAAAATCTTTGAAGAGCATAAAAGTAGTAGCCCTGCAATCAGTTTTAATAGTAAATTTCTGATTATATAAATCATCCTGAAATTTAAGGACACATTTAACTATAGCAAGAATTTCTTTAGTTGTGGTAGAATAATTTTTCTGACTATTATTCCATTTATCGGAATAAAATCTAATGATATAATCCTTTTTATTATCAGGATTAATTTGTTTTAAAATACCTCCATACCCCAAATCTGAGGCATCAGTTTCAACAACTTTTTCCCAAGAGGGATTAGCCAGCATAAGACAAGGAATATTTTTAACATTTTCTTTTATCCTGATAACAGCCTTAGTATGATCATCATTCCAAGGAGAATGATTCTTTTTAAGTCTATCATATAAAATAGCGAAATCTTCAGCAAGATTCTTAATATAAGAAGACACATAATTAAGGCTTCCTAAGAATCTCTGTAACTGAGTTTTATCAGTTATAACATCAGGGAATTTATTACCAAATTCAATACTTCTTTGAATTGGAATAATATTACCTTTATCAATAATATGACAAAGAAATTTTACTTTAGTCTGGAATAAAATCATTTTAGGTTTTGAAATGACAAGACTATTTTTAATGACCAAATTTTTAAACATATCAAGATGTTTAAAATGTATTTCAATATCTTTAGAAAATACAAGGATATCATCAATATAAACAATAATAAAATCATTATAAGGATTAAAAATGTCATTCATAATTTGTTGAAATTCTGACGGAGCATTTTTAAGCCCAAAAGGCATAACAGTCCATTCATAATGATCAAATGGAACATTAAAGGCAGTTTTATACCTATCAGGTTGATTAATCTGAATTTACAAAAAACCTGATTTTAAATCAAATTTAGAGAAAATAAGAGCATTGACTAATCTGTCAAGAAGATCTTTTTTATTAGGAATAGGATGTCCAATCCATTTTAAAACCTTATTAAGAGGTTTATAATTAATAACTAAACGAGGAACTCCGCGTTTCTGCTCAGAATGTTTATTAACATAGAAAGCAGTACAAGACCAATGAGATTTAGAAGGAGTTATAAGCTTCTTTTGTAATAAGGAAGATATTTCCATTTTACATAACTCTAAGTATTCAGAGTTCATTTGACAAGGTCTAGACTTAGTCGGAATTTTATTTTCTTTAAAATCTTCTTCATAAGGAAGAGAAACTATATGTTTCTTTCTGTCCCAAAAAGCATTAGGAAAATCATTACAAATTTCAATAGAAAATTTATTTATTAAAAAATTGATTTTATCCTGTAATTTAGGATTATTTAATATATCACTTATAGTAATAGAATTAAGCTCATCTTTAAGAAAAATGATTTGACAATTTTCATTATTAATTTGATCTTGAATCAAATTAAGAACCTTATGAATAGGTTTAGTGATAAACTTGAAAGTAATAGGTTTACCATTATAAGTATCTGTAATACCTTTTTCACAAACAAAGGTAAGAGGATATATTTTAAATAGAAAAGGAAGATCAATAATCATTTGACTAGTGATGTCTTCATCAATAAGAAAGTCGTTAGAAATACAACAACCATCTACACAAACATAAGTATTTTTAAGCTTATAATTAATCTTTAAAGATCCTCCACCTGCATGAGAAATTGAATGAGTAGTTTTTTCAAAAAACTTGGTAGGAATTATTCCTAATTGTATGACACTTAAATCAGCACCACTATCAATCATAGCAGTAAGATCTTTCTTATAAGAATTATTTATAAGAAGAGAAATCTTAGTATACCATTTCTGTGATATAATCATATTAATGGTAGATAAATGATTTTTCTCAATATTAAAATTTTCATCAATATCTAAGTATTGTGAAAGAGTATAATAGCTAGTTTCACAATCTTCAATTTTTTCTTTACCTTTCTCCATAAAAGAAAGACGAACAGAAAGATCAGTATTCTGTTTTTGAAGAATCTTCACATCAGTTTTGAGATTATTAATCTCATGGACTAAATCATTTATAGTTACAGGATTATTTTTCATATTTTTTAGGCGAAGAAGTCTTTCCAATTCACCCATATTATAATAATTACTATCAATCTTTTTAGAAAGACTAGTTTTATTATTGTCTTCATTCTTAAAAGAATCATGAAATTGTTTAATGATTTTATCTCTTAAACTAGAATCTTTAATATGTTTAAGAAATTCAAAAATATTATTATTAGTTAAGACACTAATATTCATATCTTGAATTTGACTCATAAGTTTATAAAACTCATTATCAATATTATTAGCATTATCAGTATTACTGATACAATTAAGACAAGGTTTTCCAAGTATACAATCATTGCATATTTTTTTTATCTGATTTAATAGAATTATCATCATCCGAAGAGGATTCAACAGAAGAACAGTCATTATAAGACTTTTCTGATTCAGTATCAATATTAGGACTCATGACAATCTTAAAAAGAGTTTCTTTTAACTCTTCATTAATATCAAGATTTTTAATCTTGTCATTTGCATAGCACTGATTAGCATAATGACCAGTCCTATTACATTTTTTACAAATAATTGTATCATATCTTCTCTTTTTAAAAGATTTTCTTTTACTTTTATTATTATCATAATCTTTTTCTTTCTGTTTTGAAGAATTGTGTTTTCTTCTTTTATAATTAGATTTATGTTTCAAATCTCTTTTATTAGTTTTAGACAAACTATTTTTAGAATTGGGATTATTTAATCCAAATTGGTCACAGAATTGACCTAATTGTTTTCTTTCCGTAAGATTATCTCTTTTAATTTGATTTTTTAATTTGAGTTCATTACAAAGATTTATTCCTTCCTGAACACAAACACTAATGATTTGACCAAAAGTATAAGACCTATAATGGATTGAATCGGAATCCTTTTTAAGAGTTTTCTTAACTCTTTCAGTAAATAAATTAGGAAGACCATCAACAAATTTATTCTTCCAAATATCCTGATTACAATCAGGGATCTCATATATACGAGACAAGAAAGTATCTTTATACCATCTAAAATCAGTAAGAGTTTTACACCTCATATTTAAAAGAAGAGTTCTGGTATTTTCATATTTATTGGTATATTGACCAGTAAAATGATCCAAAATAGTAAGAATCAAAGAATAAACCGCATTGATTTTAGTCTCTCCGTTTTCAATTTTAATAGAATTAAAAAATTTCATTCTATTTTGGGGAGTCAAATAATTATCCCACCAACCTTTAAGTTGACCAATAAAACCAGAAGTAATAGCTTGTGCAGTACTAATATCATTATTACCACAAGTTTGACAAGCAGAACTATACATAAGCATGCGATGACATTGAGTGAAAATATGATTATCACTTCCACCATCAATATTCCATTCATAAATACCTTTTCCAGAATAAGAATTATTGAAAAAGTTTTTCTGTTCTTCATTAAGAACATCCATAGGAGTGGGTCTCTTATAATAATAAGTAGACATGGTAGGTCTATCAGCCCATTTCATTTTATTAATACTATCAGTATTACTAGGACTACCATTATTGGGTTGAATAGCATGATTATCAGCTAAATCATCATCTAAGATCTGAAATATTAAGATTACTAAATTTATCATTAATAATCTTCTCTAGGTCAGAAATAGAAGCTTCAGTTTTAAAATCTTTTATCTCAATATGAGATTGAATAGACGAAGTTGTTTTAATAATAACATTATTATTATTATCAATATTTTCATATTTATTTTGAGAATCTATTTTAGAGATAATTTTATCAACTTTATCATGTAAAGAAATAATTTCTTCTCCAATAATAGACAGATAAAGATTACAAAAATTATTTTGCTCAATCATCTGATTAACATGTTTAACAATAATTTGTAAGACATCATTTTCAATGATTCTGGAGAATGGAAGAAAATTAAATATCCTCTCTCCTTTTTCAGTTTGAAAATGAACATGAGGAGGGTAAACAGATTTTTTTACACCACCAGAAATTATTTTATAATCTCTTTCTATAACTGAAATATAATCAATATAAAAAGTTTTAATAAACCAAGGAACATAATAAGTAATTTCATTATGCTTTTTACAGAATTTATAAAAACTGTCAACAAAGTAATCTAAATCATCTTTTGAGAATGATTTAAAATACCAAATTCTAAACTTATCCCATTTAGGATTATTAAACTCATCATTAATATGAGCTCTAGTAGAAGATCCTTTAGAAAAATCTAAAAAGTTTGTAAAATCCATAAAATTATAATTTAAAGTTACAATCCGAAATTGTTTCTGGATCAAATCCATCTTTATGGATAATATTATTTTCATTAATAATAATTTTCTCATTGTTATTATTAATTTTACAATAAGAATTTTCTCTATAAGAGGAAGTAGAAGCCCTAGATTCAAAAGGTAATTCTACCTCATAATCCAGAGGAGATATAAGAGAATGATTAGACATTGATCTAGAATAAGAAGTCGAATGTCTTCTTTGATTATTTTGAAAACCAATATTAATAATATCATCATTACTTTGAGTAATATGTTTAAAATCACTATTTATAATAGGATTTTTAGGAACAAATTGTTCTATAATCCAGTTTTCAGGAAAAATAATTTCTTCTCATTTAATAGATCTTCTGGTAGTAATATTTGATTTACCAAAATTACTTTCTATTAGAATAGTCTCATTATTATCTTTCTCAATTCTTTTACACATAGGATTGAGTGTAAATAAAGACTTATAATAAATACGATAACAGATACACATAACCTCTATACCTGGTATGTAATTATAACCATGAGTTTTAACATTTAATGTTAAAGCTTCAAGAATATTACTATCAGATAAGGATAGAGATAAATTAGGATATGCGTCAAAATAGACAGGTCATAAAGTCAAACTAGACTCTATAATTCTCATTAAGGATTGTCTCCAATTAAGATTTCTACCATCTCTAAGAGAAGCTAGAAAGCTTTCTGATAACCATTTAAGGTAAGCGGTCTAAAAGCGACCTGAACACAACCAATATGTAAGAACTTATGAGTTCTTTTGTAAGGTAAAATATCATTTTTACTAAGCAATTTAATAACCATCTTTTCTTCATGAAGAGGTATAGAAGATTCAGTGGCTTTAACAATTTGTCTGAAACCTATTTTTTCAAAAGCTCCTAATTTATAAACCATTTTAGGTTCAATTTTAGGAATAGTCCATTTATTCAATAAATCAAGATTTTCAGGAATATCACATTCCTGAATCATACTGTTCTTAACAGTATCCTTTAATCGGAACAGATTCATTAGAATCAAGATGTATTGAATCATGAAACCATATAACTTATATATACCCTATATATATATATATATATATATAATTATTTATTTTTAAAAAATATATATATGAATTCAATAACAAATTTTCGGTATACCGCGCTATGCCGAAATTTCTATATTTTTATACCGATACCGTATCAAAATTTTCAGTACGGTATGATACCGTACCGAAAATTTCGGTATATCAAAAATTTCGATAAATTCGATATTTTTCGATACGGTAAGTACGGTATACCGATATTTTTAGTATTTCCTCCATCCCTAACCATGTTACTACCATTAAACTTTTTCTCAGAAAAAGGGAATTCTATATTTTATAATTTATGTCATGTCATGTTGCCACTGCTTTCTTGTGCATAAAATATTTTACCATTTCGACTGCCTGTTTAATTATTGTCACAATCCACAGAGCATTCCAATCCATTTTGAAAGTCTGCATTTTATTCAAGTACATGAACACATTCTTACACAACAAAACTTCCCATGGGATCTACCGAGAAAGACGAGAGAAAAGTCAAGCGGAGATCAGAAACAGTGTTACTTTTCGACGAATGATGATTCTGCAAGATCAATGGCACGAGCAAGAGCAGCCACCTTGTTTTCACACTCTTTCTGCTCATCAGCTGGAACACTGTCAGCAACTATACCGGCCCCAGCCTGAAGATGGGCAACCCATTCTCGACGTTTTTCAGTGCTTTTGGTGGTTGGGAATACAATGGTCCTCAAAGCTAAGGCAATATCCATATCTCCATTGAAAGAAATGCCACCGAATCCACCACTATACGGCCCTCGCCTTGAGACTTCCAGTTGATCGATCAATTCCATCGCTTTCACCTGCACAGAGATGATAATATTATACCATTTACAAAAACAATTCTTGCAGATGATGTTTGAAGAGTTTCAAGTTTTCATGGTTAAGCACAATATGCAGGGGAATACTCCCTTCACCACACAAATAGTCACACTTTGAGTTTTAATGGCGCTTAGAAAATTGAATATTACCTTAAAATTTCCTGATATGCCCTTAAAATTGATAAACATGATAAATCCCAGAGTAGGGTATTTAAAAAAAAACTACCCTCTTAATAAAGAAAATGACATAATCTAGGGAACATGTGATTGTCTTTGTCGTATGGAGGGTATATTTCAAGAATTTAGTACTCTAGGTACAGGCAAAAGCAACACTCTTGGAAGTTTATAGCCACCAAAGACCCGAGATTTCTTACTATGGTCATGCCTCAATTAGGATAGACCAATGCAAAGATGAGTTAACAGAATGGCAAACTGGAAGAATGTGGGAAAAGGTGTTCTCCAACACACAAAACAGAAATAGGTCCAAAAAAGCTGAAAGAGTCGAACATTTCAAATTTGGTCTTGTAAATGCTACCTATGGTATATTTAAGCACCCATGTGGGTGCGTGTCTGGATGGTAGATGCTACAGAGTTAGCCCAATGCTATAAATCAGAATGCACAAATTAAGTCAGGCTGGAAAGAGACAGACGGCCAGGGGGACAGTAAAATGGTAAGGAAGGGTTTGTATCTTAGTTATGAATAAATAAAATGACATAATAAGTATCCTTCTATCTAATTAGTTGAATGACATCATTAACATGAACTTTGGGGGTAGTAACTAATATCAAGATATCAGATTCTACTTTTGAAAGATCAAATATATTTTTTTTTGGGACTCTTGGCAGGGGAGAGGGGGTGCGGAAAGAAAGTTTGAACAACCTTGGGGGCTCCACTAACTGTTCCAACAGGCAATGCAGCACGTAGAGCATCCCAGCTGGTCAAATTAGGCAACAGCTCTCCAGTAACCTTCAAAATCAATATAAACCAAGGCAAAGAAATATGAACAGTTATTCGGCAGTACATATTTTTGCCGAAAAACTAGCTAGTATTCTGAAAACAGAAAAAAATGAAGTAATAATCAATTTTTTAAAATTTCTGAGATGTTTATGAAAGAGCATCAGCTTTTAGCTTTTTAACATCGCATTTGCTCAGTAAGCTTGCCTTGCATAACCTGCACAAAATTTACAATAATTTTCGGTAAACATTAAAAGTTGAACTACATTTTTCCTATTCACTCAGCTTTTTGATTGCACAGCCACTTTTTTCGCCCACATACATACAAGAAAGCTTTTGAAAGACAAAGGATGGTTTCAAGGAATACATACAGTTGAACTGATGTGCATGACATGGGAATAGCGTTCAATATTCATGAGCTTATCAACCTTGACAGAACCGGGTTTTGAAACCTGCATTTGTAAAGTTAATCTTTGTAACTTGAGATGAAACGATGACACAGAAACCAATTTCAATATAACGGAAACTCCTGTATATCCCAGCATAAAAGCACATTCTGACACAAATCTTTCAGTTATATTCTAAGATTCACCAATTTATTACACAGTTTTTTCATAGGAATGCAATTAATAGGTGAATTTTTAATAAGAACACAATTATTACTCAGTTTTGCCAGTATGTGTTTCTCTTTACAGTTTCTAAAACTAAATAGTCTTGGACAAGTAGAAATGAAGGATGGTGCTTGATGTTAAGAGTGAAAATGATCTGTTAAGATGAAACCACTAAATAAATGTATTTAAAAAAAAAATCTCGCATAGGAACAAATTCCTGAGCCATGCACCTAAGGTCCTAAACAGCCAATACACTCATGTTAAATAATATGATCTTTTGGCCCCCAGACTTTTGTATACAATTCATAGTATCTACTATTGAAGGAATATACAAATAAATCAAATTATCAGTCCTTAAAACTTTTAAACACCAAAGCATAATGATTACCATCCTCGAGTCCTTAAAGACCAAAGCTTTGAACTTATATAATATAGTAAAAGAATGAGAAGGTGACCTAGGGAATTATAACCACAAGATACGAGAAGGAGGCCATATAGATTAGTATGGGTTAACAGTTGAATCTGTTGAAACCTAAGCTAATTTCAATATTTTGCCTATACGTACATTCTAAATTACAAAGGTTAACAAAAAAATTAATATAGTGGGGAATGAGAATAGAACTTCAACCAAACAGATAAGCCTCATATATAATCTTGAAATGCCAATAGATGTTCTAAAGCTCGACAGACTGAGGATGAACAAAGTGATCTTTCATAATGCAAACAGCCTCATACAATTACAATAATTGCATTATGTAAAAAGTCAGAAGTCAAATATATACAGTGGAAATAGATGGAAATAGATGAGACCAACCTTTCCAACATCATTTCTTCCCAAGTCAACAAGCATAATGTGTTCAGCACACTGTTTTTCATCATTCAAAAGCTGATTTTGAAGCATGTAATCTTCTTTGGTCGTCTTGCCCCTCCGAACAGTTCCAGCCAAAGGTCGATTAGTGATTGTACCCTGTCATTAAGAAAGATAAACACAAAGGAAAATGAATAACACTGAAGCTAGTAAATGTAAAAGAAGGAAGAAAGTTACAGCAACAAAAATATTATCTAATGAAAAACAGAGACTTCTCCAGGTACCATGGGATTATGACCACAAAACAAATTTGTCATAAAAATGTTCTTGCAGAAGCAGTAGAATGAGATAAAACAATGTTAAGTGGAAATAATAACCAGACAAACATGGCTGGATGAGCGTGAGCTTTTCTTCCTTTTGGTAGTCTCGTGGTACAGTCGAGTCATTTAGATTTAGACAGCATCAGTTGCTTATGCTTCAGAAAATATTAGTTACTTCCCCTGATTCTTCTATGGCATTACCATTTCCTTTTAATTGTGGTTAAATATGAGAAACAGAAGCTCGTTGTCCTACTATTTAGCAATGCAAAAACATGATTGTTGTCATGGTTTGGTCAAATGAAGTGCCTAATAGAAGAAAAATGATGCTATCAAGACAATTATTGATAGTATATAAAAATATGCATATTATAGTATCCATCTCCAGTAAGAGGTAGACAACCTTCATCAAGCAGTTGGTACATCTCAAAAATCAACAGATAAACAGAGAGATGGCAACGGTCTCTTCATTAACGAAAGACTGAAGTTTTAACAATCGATTATACATTCTAACTACAATAACTGTAACACATATATAAGGCCTTCAAGTTATTTTCTGAGAATATTAATCTCTCGTGAAAGAAGACAAATTACCTTTTTAACTCGAGTAAGGATTTCAGGACTTGAAGCAACCAGGATACAGCCTCTTGCCTAATCACCAGTCGTATATTCCAGATGGTGAGAAAATAAAATAGACTCTTGTGAACGAAACAAATTTCAAGGAAGAGTAGAACAGACTTGTAAATATGCCATATATGGACTTGGATTAACAACTCTTAAAGCTCTGTAAACTTCAAAAGGATCAGCGAAAGTTCGAAGTTCGAAACGCTGGCTGAGGACAATCTGAAAGATATCCCCAGCTAAGATATGCTCCTTAACTTGTATTACTGCTTTCTGATATTCCTCACTTGTCATGGTGGACTTGCTCAAAGATGGACCAAATTGGCTAGTGTGTATTTTTACTGTACCAGCAGATAGCCTAGGACTACAAGCAACGATCGGAAAAAAAAAATTGATATCAATAAAAACTGGAATATAAATATACATAAACTTAGATATTCAAAATTGAAAATGATTCACTTACGTTCGTATATCATGGACTCTTGACACTAAAGCTTGCAATCTCTCCATTCCATTATCGTAGGCTTCCTCAATAGAAGAAAGTGGATCCAACCTGACCCAGTGTATCACATATGCTGTCTGTGAGAAAAACACACAGGTACATAATCACCTTAATACTTAGTAGACAGGATACTGGAAGTAACAAGAACAAATGGCATTAAAAATAAGTTTCTCTAGATATAACGGAGCATGATGAAATATCTCATAAGATCGCTGGCAAAGAATTTAATAATTGTTTTATTTAATTAGAAGACAATATATCAAAATATGTTAGCACAGTGAGACATTGAGAAAGGGTATATGATATTCACAATATGAGTGGGTCTCCTGTGAACCCGGGTTCACTTGAACTCTTTTTTTCAAGTATCACAGTTTAGCATATGAAGTATCACTGTTTAAAAAATGTTTGATTTTGCATGTTGTTCTTCTCAAAACCTAAAAAGTGACACTTTGTATGCTAAACAGTGATACTTTGAAGAAGAGAGTTCACGAACCCGGGTTCATCAATCATGGAATTTTTTGTGTCACAATATATGTTTTTCTTTTCATTTGATGTATTTTCCATTCAAGCAAGGGCACAAATTTGCAGACTATATAATAATACAACTGAACATGAGTATTATATGATCTTAGAAAAAAGAACAAAAGCTCATGAGAGTGAAAAAACCTTTTCCACATGATCAAACACAACTACGTCATCATAAAGGCCCAGATGAACATCCGGAAGGCTTCTGTCATCGGCAGGAGCATTCGAGAAGGGAAGCTTTTTCTTTTCGACATAACGAACTGTATCATATGAAAAATAACCAACCCAACCACCTGTTTGAGAGAAAATTTATTGTTAACTAATTTTCTTCAGCATTGAAGAGAAATTTCAAGATCTTTACTTGCAGTCAACAACCTAGAACGCCATCATTTAACAGACACATCATTTTAACACATAAAGCCTGCCTTCCAGCATTTGCCAGACTTTTTTCTCTTTCTTTTTTGGGGTAGGGATGCATCCATATCCAAAATAAGGGAACCACGCTATTCAGCGTACTGCAAAGTCACCAATCATTGTATAGCAGAAAGAATATAAATAAAACAATCCCTTGTAAAAGCTATGTGATCTAATTCAAGACAATAATGTGGCAGGTCAATAAGTTGCAACAATAGAAAAGCATGGTCCTAATATTAACTTGGTAATGGCCAAGAGTTGTGCAATCAAACATTAGTTAAAATAATTTAAATCTAGTCAAACTTCACAAGAAAGACTCTCTGGAACCAAAACTCAAGATAATACAATCTGTGCTATGCCACAAGCAAGAAACAAGGAGAAATTTTTAGTAACTGTACGCTTCCCCTGCTCCTGAGATCAGATTTTATATCATCACAGCTAGTTTTATACATCAATCCTATAAATTAGGTGTACTGTTCCATATTTACATGACAAAGAATTTTGTAGTGCCAACTTTAATTGCACAAATTACCACAAAATATTTCAGGGAGCTCATCAATTCGTTGAGGTTTCCACTTCTCCATGATCCTGCGAGGAACGACCATGGGATCATCCACAAACTCTTCCTTCTTCCATCCATTTAAGTGATCAACAGTGGTTACCATGTTCTCTTTAGCCACAATTTCCATTGTTGGTTGAGCTCCAATAACACTATATCGCCCCTAGAAAAGTTGATTGTAAATTACATTAAAGGTCAAGTAACGTAAAGGTAAAAGAGGAACACATCAAAATTAAAGGACCAATGCTTTTAGCTTCATTATGATTACAAAAGACATAACAATTTGATCAAGTGCTCAATTCTAACTAAATTACAGGAGCAATTTCCTGTACTAGTTCAACCAAATATCTCACTAGCTATTACAAGTAGCACAAGAAATTCCTGAGTAAATCAGCCAAACAATGAGTCGTCTACCAACCAAGATTGATGACCTCAAATAACTCATTGTAAAAGTTTACTATCCACAACATATTCATAACCTGTATTTCCTGATCATGAAAATTTTTTTTATTAAAAGAAACATTAAGTGCAAATGGGATGAAAGAATTCATACAACATTTGAAGCTTTCAAGCCGGGCTCAACTGACTCGAAGAGAAAACTGGGGGCTTCCCTCTCATCTTCCTTAACCAAGCATCGGTAAGCGAGCACCGGAGTTAAGTGGTCAGAAAATATACGCCTGTAAAGAGGGATCAAATTCCCATTCTTAGCAGCATCCTTGAACTTGATATAGTGGTCCGCTGTATCAATTAAGATCATCATAATCCAAACAAAGAAAGCGGAACAAAGTATCAGTTCATACTCCTTCCCCTTTCCTCATCAATATTCTTCAGATTTAGAGCAACATAATTTGTTGCACTAACATGAATGCTTAATACCAATTTTGACTATCCCTAAACAGCATTACACTCACGAAAACACCAATTTCCAGCCTCCAATCCTCACCCCCACCCCTCCCACACGCACATGCAAAAACAAACTCAGAAAATTGAAGAAACAGCAAAAAGGATTCGAACAAAAGAGCAATCATTCTAGGGGGTAAAATGCCAAAACTAAATCGATAGGAATAGACTGACCAAATGATTGAAGTGAAATGCTGCATTTAACTGTGCGAGCATTCCTGAAGGTGGCTGTTAATGCCGTCGTGGTAGTGGCGCAACGGCGGCGAGGAGCGAAACGCGGATACTGGTAGGAAGAAACTAGGGTTTCCATTAGGGAGAATTGAAATGTAAATTAGCTTTTGCCCTTTTGCAGCTTCAAAACAGTAGCTATGTACAGTAAAAACTCTATAAATTAATAATTTGGGATCGGATGATTTTATTAATTTATAAAGATATTATATTATTATATCGATAAATTAATAATTTATTAATTTAAAGAGATTTTAACGATATATGTCTGATTGACCTTCAAAAGTTTAAATTTTTCAATAACTTTAAGATATCATGATAGTTATTGATGAAAATTAAGTTAAAATACAAATGTCTTAATAGAATTTAAGTGAATACAAACTCATGGAAGTTGGAATGATTTGTTTAAATTAATTGGTTTTGGAAAAATACAAAAATATGGTTCATTGGACTAACATTCGTTTGTGCATTGAATCATGGATAAAAATCAAAGATTATATATTTATTCATTTGGAATCTTGGTAAATCACACACAAAAAATGGTCACTCATCTAAAAGGAGTTCAAAAATCAACAATGACCAACCATCAACGAAAAGATGTTATGTGAAGATAAGAAGATCAACCCGGATGCACTTTCGAAATGATTTGGTGAAATGGGTTGAAAAATCTTTCAATTTGAAAGTTAATCAAAACAATTTTGAACACTCTTAAGAGATCTGCAGAATTCATATCATCTGACTTTGAGAAAGGTGGGTCGACTAAGCGTCAGAAATCAGCCAAGTATCCGGACCTTGAGAAGGTTGTTTATGAGTGGTTTCTCCAACATCAAGAGCGTGTGAATATAACCGGGGAGCTAATCTTAGAGAAGGCGAATGAGGCGCTTAAGCTTTTACATCCAGAGGATCCCGCAGATCATCGTCTTTCACAAGGTTGGCTTGAGAAATTCAAATCAAGGCATGATATCAAATCATATCGCCGTTTCGGAGAGAGTGGATCAGTCGACATGCATGATATGGAGAATAAATTGGAGTCCATTAGGGAAAAAATTGATCAATTTCCAAGGAAATATGTTTTTAATATGGATGAAACTGGTTTGTTTTACAGGTTAAAGGTTAATCATTCACTTGCAACAAAGCAACTTGAAGGTAGAAAACAAGATAAGGAGAGGTTGACAATTGTTATTTGTTGCAATGAAGATGGCTCTGAAAAAATTCCTCTATGGATTATTGGTAAGTATGCAAAGCCCCGTTGTTTTAAGAATGTCAATATGAATAGCTTGAACTTTCAATACCGTGCCAACAAGAGAGCTTGGATGACTGGAGTGCTTTTCGAAGAATATGTTCGTTGGCTGGATGAACAAATGCATGGAAGAAAAATTCTTTTGGTAGTCGATAACTATCCAGCTCATTCAAACAATATTCAAGGTTTACGAAACATCGAGTTATTTTTCCTACCCTCAAACATGACCTCAAAAATTCAACCATGTGATGCCGGCATAATAAGAGCCTTCAAAATGTATTACCGCAAAAGATTTTACCGTAAGATTTTGGAAGGCTATGAGTTAGACATACCATCTCCAGAAAAATATCAATGTTTTAGATGCTATCAATATGGCAGTGTCAGCTTGGACCGAAAATGTTCATCAAGAACCAGGTGGTTTAGCCCACCTGGCCACTGGGCTCCTCATTTGAGTGAGAGACCCAGGTTCGATTCCCTCTGGGAACGAATTGGAGTTATGGGAATTATAAGGTGGATTGGCGATTTGGTGAAGTATTTGGGTGCTTGGTGTACTAACTACTAACAACTAACATCTAACTTTGACCGATCAAAAAAAAAAAAGAAAATGTTCATCAAGAAGCAATAGCAAATTGCTTTTCGACCTTTACAAAAAATTCGCCGGAAAATCAAAAGCGACTCAAGTACAAATGATGCAACTCTGGAGAAGACATTCGTGAGCTTGAGAATTTGATCACCGGATGCAATATCACCACAAAAATGGATGTGAATCAATTGCTCGACTTTTTTTTGAAAATAATCAATGTCACGAAGTTCGAGTCTAGAAGAGATAGTGGTCGATGTCATTCATAATCCGAAAGATGATGAAGCGGATGATGATTCAATAACTTTGGAACCACCACTCTAAAAGAAGCATTGCAAGCATCAACAACTCTTCATAACTTTTTGTTGCAGTACGAGAAGACAACGCCACAACTATTGGGTGCAGTAAGAAGATTTAAAGATGAGATCAACATAGATTTGAAGTTCAAGGAAAAACAAGTTACAGTAGATTCTTATTTTACTAAGTTGTCTTAAGAATATTCAAGTGCATCATATATATGTATATGGATTATTTTTAATAATAATTAATTTATAGTTTCGTCTTGACCAATATATATACACTGGGATCTCAAAAAAATTATTATCTTATAATTTTATTGATTGAGTCCCAAATTTGTACTGGTCCCAACTTGGGACCTGACAAATTATTAGTTTTAGCGAGGTTATTAATTTATCGAGTATTAATTTAACGAGGTTTTACTGTATATAGACTGTGGCTGCCGCTTACCAGTTAGACCGGCGTCGAATGTTCAGTCTTTATACTGACTGCACTTGAATTGAACTAAATTCATCATCAATTGAGTGCATTTAGTGATATTTTCGGCACTTTTGCAACAATGACAACGATATCAAAATGAAATATGGTAACTTGAATACATAGATGAATGGACAGGGAGAATTTGAAATAAATTTATTTGAAAAATAATAAATGTAAGAATGTAGTAGTATGTATTTTAAATTATGAATTGTCAAGATACGGAGGGAGAAGGAAATAGAGTGAAGGGAGAAGGGGTAGAGAGGAGGGCAACTATGTATTACTACGCAATGATGGAAAATGAAGAAAATATTTTTACTAATTCAATGGTGTAATCTGGTGGTTTGAACTTTTACTTAACAATTGGTCACAGGTCAGAAGAAGAAACAGATAAAAAACAGATGGGGAAGTGGATAAAAATAGATGGAGTGTTGCTTTGTTCATACAATACACATTTTTCTTTACAGTAACATATTTTGTGTGTGTATATGAACACAATTTTTAGGGCATGATTGTTATGACTGAATGAAATTGCAGCTGAATTGAATGAATTAATGAATGGAATGAAGACCTGAATGGAATGATATATGAATGATCATTCTTATAATTGGTATGACCTAGGAATGAAATATAAGTATTGGTGAATCAATTTTAAAATTATTATTATTAATTATTAATTATACTTTAATATTAATATTATTAATGATTATTATATATATTTTTAATATATTATTATTTTTAGCTTTTTAATATATATTTTTAAAATAATATTTTTTATAATTTCAAAAATAATATTATTATTGTGTTTATTATAATAATATATAATTTTAGTAAACATATATATGTATATTAATATGTTTTTAATTATTGTTGAAAGTATGAGTTAATAATAACATTATATATATATATTTTTAATAGTTTTATTATTAATAATATATTATTAAATAATAATATTTTTATTTTATTTTTATTAAAATAATATTAAGAATTCACTTTAATTTATATTTTTTGAGATATAGTATTATTATTAAAAAATTATATTATTTATATATTTTAATATTATTATATTTAATATGATTATTATTATTATTATTATTATTATTATTATTATTATTGAGTTGGTTATTGTTTTTATTTTTTATTAAATAATTTTTTTAATAAAATAATATTATTATTAAATTATTGTTGTTGTTGTTGGGTAGAAGGTAATATTATGAAATGAATTATAATATTTTTTGTGGAAAAAAATTTCATTCCTCAAAATGTGGAATACATAAACCATGGGGTATGTAAGGAATCACAATTCCTTTATTTTTTGGAATGACCATTCCTAATGGAATTATGATTCCTTCCAAAAATACATACCAATCAATGTATTTGGAATAGATTAAGGAATGATCATTTCATTCCCTATATATTCCAACATACCAATCACACCCTTAATACCTTACTGATAAATATGTGTACTGATTCTGAAAAAATAAGCATGTATTATTTGTCCGTACAGTAACACATACATGTATTTACAGTAACCTATGTTTGTCCTTATAGTAATACAGACCTCGGAGCGAGTTCTGCTATTTTGCATATCGGGCGAATTTAAAAAATTCCATTTGACCATCGATCCGCACATGATCCACGAATTTTTCCCTCTGTGCTTATGTGCTTCTCTATTTGACCTACGGATCATGTTCCATGAATCCTTCTTTACAGTAACACATATATGTACTCATAGTAACATGTTCGAAAATGGAGCTCAATTTTGGGGTGAATGAGAAATTAAATTCTCAAAATGTTGTAACCAAGAAATGAAAAAGTGGGAAAGGAAAAAAACAATGAGTTTTTGTCCCACATAAGAAAATGTGAAATGAGGAAGTGGGTATTTAAGGAGGTACTCATATGTAGCTTATAAATAATTATGGGATCATGCTCCTCCACCTTTCACACGGGTGCGTAGAAAGGGTGTAAATCTTGGCCTAGTTTGGCCTTCGAATTCTGAACTTGTGTGCGGACGCGACACGAATGTTGCATCGATTTGGTGGCGGATTCACAAGCTGACTTTCAGCATGCACGTGTTTTTTTTTCATTTTAAATGTTGTGAAACGTGCAACGGTTTTTGACATAAAAATTGACCTGAAACTTGTCCCATTTAAAAGCTAAAATCGTTGAATGTTTTAGGTGTTACACATAATTAAAAGTTTAAAAATTCAACCTGGAATTTATGGTTGACTTCATGTTGTTTTCGATTTTGATCTGAGGGTTAAATGGCACTTTATGACCATGCTCCAACAGTCACTCTTTGGTTGCTATAAGTAGCACCTCGACTAATGTTGGGAGATACACTCGAAAAATTTTGATCCCACTAACTTGGAAGATACTGATACTTTTTTCTAATAGTTGTTAATACCTCTCTAAATTCTTTTGCTCTCAGTTTCCGTTTATAACCTGGTGATATATTGAGCATTTCTCAGTTTGATTCAAACAAGATATATTGCTAATATTTTTGCTTTCAATTGTTGTATCCTGAGAGATAAGTGTCATTCGATTCACTAGCACCGAGAGTGAAGGACATAATTTATTTTAAGAAAATCATGTTCGACACGAACCTCGATTATTCATTTTGTTATTTTTCAGCCATTTTTAGCGCACCCTACCAACATAACACATGTTTGCTCTTATAGTAACACGAGATCTCGGAGCGAGTTTTATTGTTCTGTTTATACGCGAATTTTATAGAAAATTTTATTTGACCCGCTTGGACCAACACAAGATCCACATTTTTTCATTCTGTGTTTATGCGCTTCTTGTTCTGATCTTCATGCCATATTTAATGGATCTTAAATTTGTGAAATATTTTATATAAAAAAGTTTGTCATTGAGATGTATTAAAATAGTATTAAAACATCTAAAAGAAAGAGTATTAAAATATTTAAAATTTTATTCCTGTCAATTTTTTTTTAAAATTTTATTGCATTTTAAGAAAATATATTTTTGGATCAATAAGTTTAAATGGTATTTGAGCCTTTGGAATTATGAATTTATATTAGGTGATACATTTATTGTACTTTATGTTTAATTAAAAATGTGATAAGTATTAGCAGCTACATGGCGTTATATTTTGCTTTTAAAAGATTAGCAGCAATATGGCGTTATATTTAGTGTGTGTTTGTACTCTCTATTTTATAAACGAGAAGTGTTTTTTTTTAAAGTTTAAAGACTCAACTTTTTTAAATTTTAAGGCTCCATTTAGATGAATGAATTTAGAAATTCATGGATTTTACATACAAATTATGCTCTCCAATTAATTTATAAATACTTAAATTTGAGAGTTTAGTGGAGATAGTGAAGGGGAGAGGGATGGAGATGGAGATGATTTCACAAATTACTAGATTTTGATGAGGATTTGAAATCCCTCCATTTTAAACTAAACTCTCAAATCTAAGTATTTGTAAATTCATTAGAGAGTGATGATTTGTGTGTGAAATCCATGGGTTTCAAATTTATTCATCCAAATGGAACCTAAGTGATTTTTACTATTCATTAATGTTCTAAAACATGTCCTTAGGACGTGTTTTAAACACTTAAAACAACTTCCGAAACACTTATTTTCAAAGCTTTCTCTCACAATTTTTGAAAATAAGTGATTATAATAATGATTTTAAGTGTTTTAAAACACACCCTTAATCTCATCCGTCGCTAATTTTCCTTCTATCTATGACTTAGGTGTACTATCCATATTTACATGACAGAAAATTTTGTAATGCTAACTTTTCCACGTGTTAAAATATTTAAAGGAGCTCATCAAATTGTTGGGTTTCCAGTTTTTCAGATACACAAACTCTTCTTAAAAAAAAACTCTTCCTTATTCCATCCGTATAGGAGTGTTTTGAATTCCACTTGCGCTTTAAAAATATTTAATTTAAAAAAAATAGGATTTTTCCAATTTTAAAAAATAAGTGTTTTTAACAATTACATTTATAGATATCTATATCTATATCTATACTTTTATACTATATTAAAAAGAGGTTTGAGATTTGAAATCATTTTCGGACCAAATTACCCTTATTATATTTTATTTTATATAATTTAGTCCATATTTTTATTTATTATTACTTATTTTCTTTTTCTCTTCTTTTACTACATTCTCACTCCAAAAAACTGACAACACCACAAGAAGCCACCGACTGTTATTCTTCCATTTGATGAGAAACGCCGTGACAATCTCAAAATGAAGGAAGGGGAAGCGACGAAATGCCGTAACAATCTCAAAAGAAGGAAAGGAGAGCGAGCACGACGGCGAGAGCACTTGAGGGAGGGGATGGCGCGGTGACGGCTGCAGCCTGCGGATCGGTGAGACGAGCACAACAGTGGCATGACGGCGAGAGCGCTTGACGGAGTGGAAGGCGCTGGCGAACGACGGCGGAACTCGAACGATTGCGGCTGCAGATCAGTGAAGACAAGCGCGGCAGATAATGTGAAGGTGAATGAATTTGAAAAATTAGGGGTATTGAAATCTGGAGTAAAACGGAAATGGCCTGAATTCTGGAAATGGAAGCAAAATGGTAATGAATCATTCTTGATGAACTATAATTTTACTCAGGAGTAAAACTTTATTCTGAATTCCTGTTAATTTTTGTACTGCTAATGGTTTTCCTGCATCTCTTAATGTTTAAATTATCGTCCAAATTAGATTCGAGGAAAGTTTTCAAGGCTACAAGCTCTTTCAGCTATAAAAAAAAAGTTTTCGTATCTGATGTACATTGCGAATGATGCCTCATGTAAGTAGATATGACTTGCTCTCTGCTTGATTATGCATTCTTCAAAATCCTGTTTCTGAGGAACCTCATGAATTTGTCTTATGTGTGTCTCATATTTTTAATCATTTTTGCTCAACTTCATATATTGGGTCTAATTGATAAAGATGGTAGCCAATTTCTCAATGGAATATGTATTTTATTTGAACGTTCAAATTGGTTTTAGACGACATATTTGCCAATTCCACATGGGTGTGGTTTCTCAATGGTATTCCATATTTTCAATAAATATGATGTCTATAATGGGGAGATGAAACCTAAAGTATTTGGTGTATGGATTTTATTTTATCTTAAGATCTTTTCTCAGTGGTGATGACTCTTGCTCCCTTCGTGAACATGCCCATGTTACGACTTTTCAAGAGTGGTAAGTCATCATCTAGTAATTCTTAACCTCAGTAGATGTAAAAATGCAGTGCAATCCTCCGATACCTTCATAACTATTATGATCAGCATGGAACCCCTCTTTCAATCGACATCTTTTGTTTTAGATTATTAAGTTGAGACTGACAAACAACTAACTAGAGTTTCTAGAAATTTGAAGGGTATGTTTCTGGACAAAATGAGATATAAAAAAGACTTGAAACAAGATTTCCAGCAATGATGCATGAGTTACATTAGTGATGAGGTTCAGAAATAAATTGCTTGAATCTCTGCCTATAAAAGATGTACATTGAAATACTTTCAAGTTGTGTGCATATTTTGTTTTTAATTACTTCTACTCTATTGCTATGCATTTAAGGGATTTGGGTCAACATTTTAATACGATTAGTGCAATTACAGTATGCTCTCCTATCGAGTTAAGCACTACCATTTATAGGTAGATATTTTAAATAAAAAAGTATGCAACTAAAAAAAATGCACATAAGCAACCACAAATAATGCATGGTTGTACTATATAAGACCCTTTTAATCTTTGAAGATATCCAGAGGACCAGATCACATCACACATAGCCACGGTGTTTGAAACCGACCTATTATTATTCATCTCATCATATTATTTATTTTTCTTGTATGGGAGTTATTTAAAAAAAAAAAAAAAAAGGGAAATGGTTAACCAAGTTCATTAATAAAGGGCCACACAAACCAATTCCTTTACTAGACCAATTGATAAAAATGGTCACACGTGCGAGTCACTTGGAAAAATGTTCGATGAAAGTTTTCAAGGCTGCAAGCTCTTTCAGCTATAAAAAATGCTTCCGTATCTGATGGACATTTGGAATGATGCCTCATGTAATTATGCTCTATTTCAATTGTTTAAAATTTATGTTGCTTGCATGGTGTTTGACAAAATTCTTCTGACCAAAATAAGAAACCAAAATACTAACACACTCTGCCTCTCTAATTGCCTTGATTTTAAAACTAAGTTTTTTGCTTAGCATGTACTTTTTTTATTACTTTCTAAAGCAGGTAGTACCACTTTCAGTTAATATTTTGGTAGGAATGGAGGTGTTAGCTTATAACAATGTTTTCTAATTCAATTCTTCAATTTTCCATGTCCTGAACTTCATTCAGATTACATTTGCTGGTGACTCCCGATGGACATAGAAGCTGGAGTTAAGTTGGCAACTGAAGCTACTGCTCATCTATTTCTTCCATTATTGTGTGCTGCTAATGTGGTTAAGGTCCGTCATTTATTGTCCTATTAACTTTGAGATATCTAACAATGCTTGAAACAACTAAATGAATATTGTTTATGTAGTTATTACTTGGATCTATGTATCCTTGTAATTAAAATTCTGGGATTCTTTAGTATTTTAAGTATATCTAATAACAGATGATTATCAATTATATCCTCAACGCTGAATAGTAAAAGAAAGTTAATATATGGAGGTATCAGTGAGCCTCTAACAACCATAGAAAGCATGTAAATGAGTAAATGGGGGTGATTTTAATGTTTGGTACCAAAAATATTTTGTGAGTCTCTGCACTAGATTTTGGATTGCTAATGTCAGTATAGAATAATTCCTTAAATTATAGTGTTTGTCTTTAGAAAGAGCTACAAAAATAATTAATGGTGGATATTAAGTTAAATTTCTAACTTTGACATCAATTGAGAACCATTTAAGGCTTGGGATTCAATTTTCGTGCTTACAAGTGGATCAAGATCTAAATGTATATTTTGATTATGGATCATTTAGACAATTAGTTCTATCCAAGATTCATATTTTTTTGCAATGTGTGTTTATAGAGTTCTGGTTTTTAAAACTATACCTACTTCACTCAGGATAACATTAGATTCTTGCAATCAACAAATGGGCATCATTGAATTTTTTTTTTAGTTGTGATCTTGTGATCTTTGCTGGGAAAAAGAGTGAGAAAATAGCTTCAGGGTTGTTGAGCCTTCATTCCCCATCTTAAATTGGATAAATATCACATCTCGAAAGGCATATATTCGATTACGCTGAAGCCCACATCATCAGATGCTTCTTCTTGGTTTAGTAAGGCCACTCTTGAAAGGTACAATACAGGTACAAGGTTTTATTTAGTTTATGTGATCTTACTACTTATTAGTTTGAATTTAGTATGTATGTTCGTAATTTAGCAGGTATGCTTCAATGATCGAGTTTGATTTTTTATTTTTTTATGATATTATTTACAGCTGAATGGATTAAAAAGTCACTTGGCTTTGAGAAACATTTTTGGACGACTTTGCCTCCCTAATAATTTGAGTTGTGCAAATTAAGACCCGTTAACCCTAAACACAAACAGACGGTTATTCTTCCATTTGATGAGAAATGTCGTGACAATCTCAAATGAAGGAAAGGAGATCGACGAAACGCCATAACAATCTCAAATGAAAGAAAGGGGTGCGACGAGCAATGGCTAGCAGAGCACGACGGCTAGAGCGCCTGAGGGAGGGGATGATGCGGTGATGGCTGCAGCCTGCAGATTGGTGAGACGAGCACAACAGTGGCACGACGGCGAGAGCGCTTGATGGAGTGAAGGGCGCTGGTGAACGATGGCGGAACTAGAATGGTTGCTGCTGCAGATCGGTGAAGACAAGCGTGGCAGATAATGTGAAGGTGAATGAATTTGAAAAATTAGGGTTATTGAAATCTGGAGTAAAACGGAAATGACCTGAATTCTGGAAATGGAAGGAAAATGGTAATGAATCATTCTTGATGAACTTTAATCTTACTCGGAGTAAAACTTTATTCTGAATTCCTTTTAATTTTCGTATTGCTAATGGTTTTCCTGCATCTCTTAATACTTAAATTGTCGTCCAAATTATAGGCTATTAGTAGGTGTAATTCGAGGAAAGTTTTCAAGGCTGCAAGCTCTTTCAGCTGTAAAAGAATGCTTCCGTACATTGCGAATGATGCCTCATGTAAGTAGATATCATCTTGCTTGCCATGTTTATGGCGTTTCATATATATATACAGAGTATGCAAACTGAGTCAATTTTATGATAATTGTTTACAGCTGAATGAATTGAATAAATAGATTTCAGTTAATAATAATGTAGGTGTTTCGAAAGTTGAAATAGTAGATGGTGAGAATTCTGAAATCAAAATTGGGCTGATGTTTTAAAGCCATCAGACAATCAAGATATTCAAATGGTTCATATACTAAAGGATTGTGAGAATCATATGAATGATGATGGTGCTTCAATGGAAGAAAAACATGTTCAAACAACACCTCCTTATCCTGGTATGTTCACACTATCGCTTGATCATGGTGCAGAATCTTTGGAAGTTAACATATACCAAATGCAACACTAATTCAGTGAACAAATTGCCTGGTCCAGAAGGTATCATTTTTAATCTATCTTGCAAAATAAGAGTTCTGTTTTTGAATCTGTATTGTCTATTTAATTGATCCTCCAATGAAGTTGATTCCTATTTTTTTTTTCCGTTTCTCTTAAATTTATCAAGATAATCGCCTTTCACTCCAACACTGTAATATGTTTTTTTTCCTATGAAAAGGTTTATTGGGTGGAAGATGAACGAGGTGGATGAGGAATCTAAACAGGTTTGTTATAAATTGGGGAAGGATGAAAATGGGAATGTGAATTTGGAGTGGGTATTCCATAAAATTGGTCTCTTTTGACCTTGGGTATTTCTATCAATATTTATATCTTGCAATGTCGGACTTGGAAATTTCTTGAAATATCAATAAGAAAGTTGCATGAATTTTATCACATTTAGCAGAAAAGTTCTGCCTGTAACATTTTGCTTACTGCTTACATTCTGAAGATAATTCTGAACAAACTCCTTGGGAACAAGGTTGAGGCCATATATATGCAAATGGAAGTTTTATGTCTATCATTCTCAGTTTCTCATAACTAATCGCGTATTCTGAAATCACATTTTGGTCACTGTTGTAAGCTAGAACATGCATATTCTTTGAATATGCAAATTTGCTCTTTCTAATTGCTTGATCTGTCTTAGAAAAAAATTGCTAAATTTAGGATGGAAACTCTTAAACAAACATCAAAGGGACGTGGTGGTGCTGGAGGAATATATGGAAATACTGGATGTTTATAAAATGTAGAGGAATATCAAATTTGGGCACTTGAAAACTGTGTAGAATGTGATGAAGGTGTTGTTAGATGAGGGGCTTTTGTTTGGAGTTATGGTGTGCGATGTGTGACACCAGAGAAACAGGTATGCAGTTGTTATGGTACTTGCACTTTGATGGTTTGCTTTGTTTATTCTTTTATATTTATCCCTTAGAATTTCATAAGCATTTATAGTTGAAGGACTAATGGATATTCTATTGTTTTTCTGATGCATGGCAGGAGTAAAAAATAACAAAATATAAATTCTCCTTTGTTTAATGGAGAATACATGTGGTCTTTATTTATAGGATGGAGAGTTGGAAATGCAATTGTTCCCACTTGCACTGCCTATGCAATCAGAAACAACAGGAAGATGAAATTTTATTCTTTGTTTTTGCTTTGTTGTCACTACGTGTTTTTAAAAATGTTTTGATTTTAATTTTCTTACCACAGGTTAATTAATTAGTTGGAAGGATGGATGTAAGTTGTAGTGTTTCAAAAGTGTTAAATCTTCAATAGTTGATCATCAAGGATTTAAATTTGAGAGCTGCCGAGCGAGTGGATGAGTTGGGAGAAGTGAGTCTACGTAACTCTCGGGTATATGCGATGCAATGGGCCACTTGAGTTATGACTCGGTTATATGAGATGGGCCGCTTGCCGTCGTATTTGATGGAGACTTGGCCGAGTTTGGCGATTGGCGTGTTTGTACTGGTCACATTTAGTGTGCCAACTTCGGCTGCTGTGGTGGTGTACAATTTGTTGGAGCTCAACAAAGGTGTTTTAACTTGATTCATTTAAGCTTATAAATGATATTTAGGTTTTTTTTTAATTATATATAATTAGTTTTTATTTATTTATTTATTTATTTGGAATGTTGATCAGTGATTTTTGTACAGAAACAATGTCTAGAATTGTATTAATTTGATTCATTTAGATGTAAGTTGATTATTATTTTGAGGAACTTATACCTGGTTCAAATTAAATTTGTTTTATCGAAAAGGCTAGCTCAAATATATACCCATATGGCAATCAACTGGTTAAAATAATTAATTCATTAATTATGAATTTTTCAAGAGAGTGTCCTGTGTTAGATATCATACTATACTCCCTATAAAAATGTAAAATGTAGTTGGGTTGTGTCGTGTGTGTTAAATGAATTAAATAATCTATATTTTTTAAGTATTTATTTGTCAAACAATCAAAACAAAATAACTTTCACACAAGCATAGAACATCCAACTCCCCACAATTTTATCCATTTTAAAAGATCTTTTGCAGTTTCACACAAAACCAACATGTATTCGAAGACAACATACACTCTAAAGATCATATAAACAACTTATGCGTGCAACGTGCAACGCGTGTTAAGCCACTAGTATATAAAAATAGGATAGTTCCTAAAAAATCTGTTCCCACTCATTTTCTCATTCTCTCTCAATCCTCTTTACCCATTTTCCCCACTCTTTCTCTTGCTTCTCTTTACAATATTTTGTGCTTCATTTTTCTAGTACTTTTTCTCTCTCTTCTCTTTACAATGTTTGTGCTCTATTTTTCTAGCCCCTTTCTCCATATTAAATAATTTCTCACTCCAACTTCTACACTAATTTTTTTTCTTTCTCTCTCCACATTCTATAATTAATTAACTAAACCAATTTACTTAGAATGCATTTTGAATAAAAAGAAATTAGTGGCATTATTTATTTGCTTTGTATAATTTAAATAAATACATTCCAATTTTAATACACTGATTTGATAAATCGTTAACTAAAAAAAAATTCAATACAAAATTTTCTAATAAAACCTAATAACTTTAAAATAATGTTTTTTTTTAATTTTATTGATTTTATAATTGTTGTTCTACAGAGTATTATTTAACTTATGTAATTGATATTTTGCTATTTATTTTATTAAATATTTGATTTTTAGATTAATTTTGTTTAAGTAGATTAAGACATTTTTTTTAAAATTAAGCTTCACTTTTTTTCTTCAGATATTCAATTTGCTTAATTATATATATATATAAATTTATTATATCATAAAATGTCTTACTACAAACTAACAACACTATTAATATTACAAAACATTCCATAATTTTTTTAAATGTAATATATAATCAAAGTTTCAAAACATTAAACTATATCTTATATATAATGAATGTTTAAATTGACAATCAAATATTAATATACATAAATAAGATAAATAAATTATGTATAAGATTATAATATTAAAAGAGAATGTTGTGTGAGTCTATCTTATATGTGAGACGAACATTCACTTGATATTTTGGATCATACTTCTCAAATTAAGTTGAAATGCTATAAATTCATAATTTATTACATAATATAATAAATTTATTACATTATATAATAAATAAGACATATCGAACATCACTTGGATGAAATACTAGTTTGTGTTTTAAAAAAGGTAATAAATGATCATCAGTGGTTAACATGTTCCTCATTAATTGGCCGCAATTTCCGTTTCTTGCCCCGTGAAAAATTGATTCTCACAAAGATTGAAGAGGAATATATTAATAGATAAATATAATTTTATTATGCATCAATTATATGTGGGACTCAAATGTATTTTAAATGTTTTTTTAGTAGGGCAAATGATTCGAAACCTTTTGGACATAAATAGAAGTGTTCTAACCACTTGAGTTATCATACTTTGTCTCTTTTTTTAAACGATGTTAGGTTGTTTTACTAAAGAGGAATTAGTTGATCAGCATTGGTTGTTTCCATCGAACAATATAAGTTGTGCACCAGTTGCAAGTGCAACTGGTAGACCAAAGTGTTATTTAGGGGAAATTGTGAGATAATAAATGTGATTAATTGCATTGCGAACATATTATTCGTCTAAGACAAGGTCTCATATACACCAGGTGCACATAATTTAGATCTGTGCACCTGCCCCGCCCCACCCCTACCCAATCAACCAAATTCGGGTCATATAAAGTAAGCTATGGTTTTTAATTTTATTCTGTTAAGCGCAACAACTAACACTGTATAGACCGAGAACTGATACTGCATGGCTAAAGAACTAATACTATTTCTACAAAACCAATCAGAAAATGAATGAGAAACGAAGAAGACGAAGATTTACGTGGTTCGGCTTAAATTGCCTACATCCACGGGATCAGGGCACCTCACTTTCACTATATGAACAAGTAATTACATATTACACTCCCAATCCGTTCTAATTGAAAACAAATTTCTCCAATCTCACTCAAGAACCCTAAGAATTGTGTTTTCTCTGTAAAACTCTCAATCGAAGATGATAACTGCTGCAATCGAACCTTCTAGTGCTAACAAATATAACCCCTCAACTAATTTTTGTAGAAACGGCATGGAAGGCACGTGAATCGAGCAACGAAGATGGACTTTGGGCAGCAGCTTGGCAGTTATAACTGCCATGGACCGGGTATTTGCAGCAACCTTAAGTTGTGCCCGGTTCAAGCGAATTCGACCGGTTCTTCATAACTCGAACCCGGTTCCATATTCCTCACACCACACTTGATTTATATTGACCATCACATTTGTTCAACACTTTGAATTTGATCATCACACATTCTTTATCATTTTAGAATACAACCACCAGTTGCACTGTAGATCTGGTGGACCCAAGTGTAATTAAAGAAAATCTGTGAGATGGTGAATGTGATTATTTGCATTGTGCACGTGCATTCGTCTAAGTAGTACTGTTACAGATAATATTACACCATCATGCAATAGTATATCTCATCTGCATCCTTTACATGCATATTTAGAGATGTTACGGTTCATTCTGGCCCTTATTTATCGTTTAGATCGATTTCAAATGAAATGTGGTAACTTGAATTTAATAAATTGATACAGTAACAATTTTGTGCAAATTTGCAAAAAAAAAAAAAAAAAGTACAAATCAACTAACATCTAACGTAATTCCATCTATTGTTTAAAAAAAAACGTAATTCCATCTATTCAACTTGAAATGGTTTGCTCCGCTAATATTTAGTGTGTATATGCACATTATAAATTTTCACATGAAACCTATTCTTACTGATTGGATCAACAAGTATAAATAATATTTTGTCATGATCTTTGGAGTCATGAATTAATATTTTATCTTATTTTTGTTGGGGTTATATGTGAAAATATGTTTTTACTTTGTATAAAGGACTAATTTACTCTTATTTACTGAAAATAAATATTTTATCAGTGTTGTTTTAAATATGAATGAATGTTATTTATTTATTGCAAACCGTTCAATATTAGTACATATTTCATTGTAGTTAATGTGGTGATACCCGATCACAGAAGACCACATTAACAATTCCTTGTAAATAAGTACATCTTCACAACCTAGATGAAATTGAACACTCCATTGATAGAAGTTGATGTGTAAAGCTCAGATTGACTTGTCTTGACCAAGAGATTACTCTAGTGCATTGTGATGCGCTGAAGCGGACCTACAAAGAGAATAAATTCTTCCGTACTGACTTAATGGATGAAGAATTAGACCTCTGTGGTTGTTGATTTCTTAATCTCTGTCACTTAAATAGGATTGTGTGTGATTAATATTTATTGCTTTGATCTATGTTGGGTTCAGAATCAGAGAGAGATTTTATACTTTATATTTTGGGCAATATTATTAATTACATGACAATTGCTAAGATTTAATACAGAGAAACGTGTGCAAGGAAAGTCTTGTTTGATTTGTCCCCTTGGTGGGCTCAGAAGTTTTATCATATCAAATCTTGCAAGTGAAATTTATTTCCGGTATGGATAATAATGTTGAGTTGTCTTTACTCCAAGGAAAATATATTAATTAATATAAAGCTTTTCAGTGGCTTAATTAATTAATTGACAAAATAATTTTAAACACGGGAAATAATAACCGGGAGCCATGTTATCGTAATATTGGTTAAGATAGATAGTGCAATATTAATTTTATAGTGAAATAAATTAATATTAATGACTTGAATAATATTGTGGCTCAATATTGGAATTCAGGGTCTATTGGGATGTCCAATCTTAATTCTCCTAAAGGCACCTCAAGTATCCCAACATGAGTCCATTAATGAAAAGATGATTAAAATAAAGAAAAATATTTGTTGCCTAATTTTTCTTGTGATTTTCGAAATATTCAAGAAAAGAAAGAAAGATTTTCTTGAAAATATTTTATGGAAAAAAATAAGTATTCTTGAATACAAGATTATCTTATAAATTCAAAAATCTTGAACTTTGACTTTTCTTGGGGAAGATTTTCGAAAATCTTGATTTATAAGGAATGAGATTTTTGTGGAAAATTTATTTATAAGAAAGAGAATATATTGGATATATTCAAGATTACTTATTCCACAAGAATTAAAGATCTTTCCATATCCTAATTGGACCCAAAAAAATCGGCCACTTCTCTATTATAAATAGGGGATGATTTTTTCATCCTCAATACAATTCAAATCTTGGAAAAATTAAAAATCCACAAAGGTGGTGCAATATATTTTTATTTTTCTTTTTTAAATTGTTAGTGCGTATCTTCCACCGATAACGAGCAAGGACTTGGGATATACTTGAGAAGACATTTGGATTGATCCAATTGTCTCTTCAAAAGTAAGAATTCGTGTAAACTCCTAAATTCCTGTATAGGACTTTACGTGAATTATTTGTACGCATGTATGTTGGTGGTAATTGTTATTTGAATTAATAAGATTAATTATTTATGTTAATAATAATTATTTATTTAAATTTATATTTAAATTATCCTCGAATAGATCCGGACAAAACGTTCCCAACAATTTTTATATAATATTTCAATTTTAGTGTTAATGAACACGAAATGTATGAGGACATATAGATAGAGAAATAAGAGAGAAAGTGGCATCTCACTTGCGCATATTAATTACATAAGGTCTTTTTGTCACATGTAGATATCTATGTTACACATGCTCTTTCAAAAAAAAATCCATGTTAAACATGCGTACCGTCTCTTTATAATCCTAGATTCGCCACTGCGTGGATGTGTATCTCTTTGTACGTATCAACCGCATAAAGCCTCGTCAACATGTGGGAGCATTTCCTTTCACGTATCATGGCTTGAAAAAATAAAAGTTAAAAACTTGTATACATCAACTGCATGTGCAGTCTAGTGGTACATAGTAATAGAAGTGTGAGAAAAAAAATCAAAAAAATGGTCATGTAACTTTGTTCGAATCTACAAATGATCCTTTATGTTTATACTTTATTAATTTTGGTTTTTTTGATTTTAATTCTAGTCCATTTCGGCGGAAAATTGAAAATTTTGACCGGAAAATAACCGGAAATATTATGTAGCACACAAAATAATGCGAAAAAAATATTGAAATGACGTGTTCAATGAAAGGAATAGAATATTATAAGTTTCGACACTCCTCTCAACGTAAATCACTCAAAATTAGCCACGATAATGAATAAAATTCGTGATTTTAAAGTTGCGATTTACGGGGGAGATGTAAACAAAACATGAAATTGATTGAGGGTTTTTCTTCCTTGATGAAAAACAATTCAAATTAGAGTGGTGGCGATCATCAATGTGACCATAATAAAAAGTTAGGTCAATTTTCCGATCAAATTTTAAATTATACGGCGAAAATGACTACAATTGAAACCAAAAGGACCACAATTGATAAAATAAAAACTTACATGACTATTTTTTAATTCGGACAAAGTTACAGGACCATTTGTGATATTTTCTCTAGAAGTGTTAGCTCCACTTAATAGGGGGTATGAAATTAGTATGAGATAAAGAAGATTCATATAATATAATACGGGTTGGTAGTATTATGTCGTTTGATACTAAGTAATATGAGTGACAACATAAAATTAGTACTCCACTTGGTAGGGGAGTAATAAACATGTATAAAATTAATATGTCACTTGTTAGGGGGTAATAAATATGTATAAAATTGAGAATTTCATTGAAATGTCTTATTTACCCCTTGTACCCAAACATAAATAAAAGCCTAATTTTGTTGTTTTTTAAAATATATTTAAATTAAATATATTTTTAAATTAAATATATTTTTATACATATTTTTTTTAAATTAAATATATTTTATACATACAGGGAGTAATAAACATGTATAAAATTGAGATTTTCATGAAATGTCAAATTTTACCATTTATACCAAAACATAAAAGCCTCGTTTTTTTTAATTGTGGGCTAACATATGATATTTATAGTGGTCATGTCCATGTGATATTAACAGTCTTATCGTAATCAAGATTCATCATACCAAAAATTATATTTGTGGCATTTAAATTTTACTAAGAAAAAATAATTTTCTAAATAAAAAACAATTTGATTTGATGACTATACTACAATATAACTCAAAAACTCATCTTTCATTAGATTAGCAGCGAGTTAACATGTTTACATTATGAAGTTGATTCAGTTGAAAAGTTAAGGAGTTGATTCAGATGAACAAACTTATCATCAAAGTACGGTTTCCAATTAAATGCCGCAAGTTGATGTCCTTAAAAATAGGACTATCAACTAATATCCCTACACAAAACTAACCTACATTCTAAAAAACAAAAATACTATTCAATCAAATGATCAAATCTAATCGTTCAACATAATCCTTGTTGAACATCTTCCAAACAAACAACATACTAATCTAATTGTCATTGTTTTGAGCTGCCAATTTCTGGTTGTAGGCTTCCAATTCTTTCTTGTAAGCTTCCATCAATACAAGAGCTTTCTCATTCCAAACATTTTTCTCTTCCTCACTTATTTCCAAACCAATCAATACCACAACAAAACTTTTATTAACCTCTGAAGATGAAAAATCAGTGGAGAAAAAAGTGCAGTTGCCAATGTGAACAAAAATGGAAGTGCTACAAAATACTCACAGATACTGAAGATGTTCAAGTTGCCCAAGATCAGACACTAAATGACCTGACAAATTTGAGGTTCCAAGGTCCCTATTCAATTGATAACAAAATGAAAAATTTGAGTCATAAGCATCACAAAACAATTGGAAAGACACAATTTCAATATCCATACTGAAAACAAGGAGAAATCTGCAGGTTAAGACCTAACAATTAGAGATGTCTAATTGCCTTGATGTGAATCAACCATGCACTAGAACTTTGCTCAACTGAATCCTATTTAAAATTGGCTTAAATGAATATAGAAAGAGGGATACTTGTTGGAATTTAGAGGCACGTAAAACACGTAATCACATGCGTATCAGAATTAAACAGTTCACCAACAACGAACACGTAATTGCATAATTGAATACGTATAATCATAAAGAGAAATCTTACAGTAAATCGTACGCATATTTCTCTACTATGGTATCCACGTAATCCCCGTTCACGGACTTGCACAGATTTTGCCAGCGTTGAATCTGAGACGGAATTTGCTAGGAAAATTCATATTCTAGATTTTATGGAGAAATATAAATTAACGTCATTTGTGAATTCCCAAGAGCTTGTATATATAGGAAAGACTCAACTTAAATCTTAAGCTAACCTGGTTGGGAAATAAAATCCATAATCTTTATTTAAATAAATCTCTAAGATTTATTTCTCACATATAAAATCTCTACGGATTTAAATGCCTTATATGAAAATCTCTACGATTTATTTCCATATACATTAAATCCTACAATTATATTCCAAATATAATTATTGGGAATTCTTATTTAATTAAATCCAATTTAATTAAATATTAATAATAATTAATTTCAAATTAATCTATTATTAATTAATTCTCCATAAATTAAATATTAAATCCAATTTAACATTTAATTAACCAACTATAATCCGTAAAAGGGAACTACTTGTTGTGTGACCCATAGACCCTCATATATCGAGCGATTAGTCAAACTAACGGTCTTAATTGAACCCTAGACAATAAACCAGACATTCTCAATATATGAGGTACGTTGCGAGAAACGTGCAACTACCTGTAATTGAAACATGGACTATTACGATTTTCTCCTTTCATTCGCGAATACTCGATTAAGTCTTGAACATGATGAAGTGTCTATTCAAATAACTTATTCATGTTATCTCAAATCACTAATTGATCATGTATGTCACACTTAGCCACAAAGTCTAAGTTGACGTGCATCGACCGATGACTTTGATCCAATTATGATGAGAAGATGAGTATTCTCTCTAAATCCACTTTGAGGAATAAATCCTATTCTTGGCTCAACTACCACGCACATGTACTTCGTGATGAACCCAATCCAAGTCATATCTACCCATGGTTAGGGTGCAAGTGTCGGTCATGGTCAAAGTTCATCATCCCACACATGTCGTGCGTATTGACCTCAACTCAAAGGAGTATCGCATCGCTCCCACTAACCGAGACACCCATAGACACATATAGTGGAGATACATCAAACGATTTCTCGGATGGGTATACTAATACCTCTAAGGTATTAGTGCATCCATCATGAGATACCTAGTATCTCGTAGTAAGTGAGATCTTACTACACTCTCTAAGAGTATGATGCAGATCGCACACCAATCTCCATTGTATCATCAATGTCCCATTCTTGATGATCCTTGATCGGGGCTATTTGAGAATCATGCTTAAGTCATCTGAGTTCTCACAACCTCAATGACAACAATGATTCATGAGAACACTTGCATGAATAAATGCAAACAATCAAACATAATATTCAAACAAGTGTATTGCCATACATTAATATTAAGTGAACTATAATATTAAATCAAACTGAATATCATCGAGTATTATGTCCTTACAATGGATTGTCTCTAGGACACTAACACTAACAATCTCCCACTTGTACTAGAGTCAATCACCTACATGTCTAACCTCTAGACCATCAAATGTCTAGTGTGTACATGAACACTAAGTGTTATGGTGAAAGGATCTGTCAAATTAAATATGTGGGAATACATTTTAATTTCATTTCTCCTATTGTTATGATCTATCGGATTAAATGATAGGCCTGATACTGCTTGTCGATCTCGGTTCCTTTGCAAGCGCAATCGCACCAACGTTGTCTCAATACAAGTTTATTAGACAACTGGCACTCGGAACTACCCCTAGTTCTCTTAAGAACTATAAAATCCAGATAGCCTCCTTGAGGCTTCTGATACAACAATGTACTCAACTTCGGTTGTGAATCTGCGGTCCTTTTGCTTGGAACTATTCCAACTGACCGCCCCATCATTGAGAGTGAAACGTAACCTGACTGTGATTTGTAATCATCACAGTCGGATTGGAAACTTGTGTCAGCTTAACCAGTCACTACTAGTTCTGACTGTCCACTATAGACAAGTAAACATTCTTTAGTTCATCTAAGATACTTCAGAATGATCTTGACAGCAATCTAGAGAGACTCACCCGGATTATGTTGATATCTATTAGTGATGTTGATAACGTAGGTCACATTTGGTCTAGTGCAAGTCATGACGTACATGATTGACCCAATTGCTTATGCATATGGGACATCCTTCATGTGCTTGATATTAGCTTCAATAGAAGGACAATCCTTCTTTGACAGCTTTATCCCATGATTTGCCGATAGAGACCCTCTCTTAGAGTTCTCCATCGCAAAACGCTTCAACACCTTGTCTACATAGGTGGACTGTGACAGCCCCAACATCCTCTTGGATCTATCCCTGTGGATCATGATCCCTAGGATGTAGCAGGCTTCACCAAGACCCTTCATTATGAAGGTTTTTAACAACAAATCTTTAACGGACTGCATTAACGGGATATTGTTTTTCAAAATCAATATGCCATCGACATACACGATTATGAAAACAATATTCTTCCCGCTGCGTTTACAATAAACGCAAGGATCTTCCGAATTTCTGATGAAGTCAAAAGACTTGATAACTTCATCAAATCAGATATTCGAACTCATAGAAGCTTGCTTCAATCCACAAATGGATATCTTTAGTTTGCATACTAGATTAGAATTTGACTTAGATATAAAACCTTCCGGTTGAGTCATAAACACTTCCTTATCAATGTCTCCACTGAGGAAAGTTGTTTTGACGTCCATCTGTCAAATCTCATAATCATAGTGTGCTGCTATCGCAAGTAAAATTCGAATGGACTTGATCTTTGCAACTGGTGAGAAGGTCTCGTCATAGTCAATGCCTTCGCGTTGACTATAACCCTTCACTACCAACCTAGCTTTGTAGGTTTGTACTTTGCCATTTGCATTGGTCTTGCTCTTGAAGACCCAATCGCAACTTATGGGTCTAACCCTTCAGGCAACTCAACCAAGTCCCAGACTTGATTGGTGTACATCGAGTCCATCTCGAATTTCATGACATCATGCCACTTCCCTGAATCAATATCTGATATTACTTCAGAATAAGTATTAGGATCGTCCTTATCCGGTATGTCCACATTATCGAGTTTCTCCAAGAGGTAACCATATATAATGGGCGGATTACGATTCCTTATTGACTTACGGAGCTGTGGTTGTGCAAGCTGTACATTCTGATCGTGAAAATTTTGTGGTGCATTGATTTCATCAATGTCTGGAGAGTCCTCAAGAGCTGCATTTTAAATGCCTCTTGGGCGGGAGTTTGAACTATGTTGTTCTCATTCAGCCAACTTGGAGGTTCTTGCACTGGCAAGCATACTCCAATTACACTCTCACTGGCTGAAAGACGATCACCTAGTGAAAGACTCCCACCGTGAAAGTTGTTGAATGCTCCCACTGATTCCTTGTCATGTTGCTTTGACAAGATATCAGTCTCTTTGTTAATTTGTGGTTCTTGAATTTCTTCAAGTTCTATCAGCTTACGACCTTGTTCCTTAAAGACATAGTTTTTTTCGAGGAACTTGGTCTGCCTAGAAACAATCACTGATTGTTTCTCAGGTAGATAGAAGTAATATCCTCTAATTTCCTTAGGATATCACACAAAGTAACCCTTTTCACCTTTGGATTCCAACTTTTCGGTAAGCATCCTTTTTCACAATCATGGGGCAACCCCACGTTTGATATGTGTAAAAGTTGGCTTCTTGCCACACCATAGTTCATATGGTGTATGCTCAACCGATTTAGATGGAATCCTATTCAAAATGTAAATTGAGGTTTGTAACGCGTATCCCATAAGAATGTCGGAAGAGAGGAAAAGCTCACCATGGACCTCACCATGTCTAACAGGGTTCAATTTTTCCTCTCGAACACACCGTTCATCTGAGGTGTTCCGGGAGGAGTCCATTGTGATTAGATTCCATGTAACTTCAAGTAATCATTGAATTTATGGCTAAGGTATTCACCTCCTCGATCTGATCGAAGAGTCTTGATACTCTTACCAAGTTACTTCTCTACTTCAACCTTAAACTCTTTGAATTTCTCAAAAGATTCGAATTTGTGTTTCATAAGATACATGTATCCGTATCTTGAGAAATCATCAGTAAAAGTGATGAAGTATCTGAAGTGACCCCTAGCTAGAGTGGACAATGGTCCACATACGTCATTGTGGATCAACTTTAGAACTTCTTTGGCATGCACCCCTTTCCCAGAAAAGGTTCTATTGATCATCTTGCCCATGAGATAAGATTCACAATCTCCATAAGACTCACAGTCGAATGGGGTTAAGTAGTCTAACTTCCTTAACCTTGCAATTCCTTTCTCGTTTACATGATCAAGTCTACAATGCCAGAAGTAAGTCGGGTTTTCATGATTACTAAGTTTGAGTATTTTATTTTGTATATTAAGAACATTATATCCACAATGTAACAAGTATAAACCATTCACCATAGGGGCATTCCCATAAACCACACCATTCTACGTGAAATAACAAATATTATCACTAAAATGGAAGGAATAACCCCCAATGTCTAACATAGGAATGAAAATAATGTTGCGAGTAATAGGAAGAACGAAATGACAATCATTAAGTTCTAATCTAAAACAAAAGGGTAAGTCTAACACATAAGTCCCCACACGTTCAGTAACAACTATTGCTCTATTTTCACGTGTAAGACAACTTCACCCGCTCTAACTGCCCTATGACATATGAGCCTTTTCACATTAGTGCAAATGTGAGAGCCAAATTTGGTATCCAATACCAAGCAGTTAGCGCTATTAGTGGACATGTTAATCTTAATAACAAACATACATGTTCTAGTGCCAGAAGCACCTAGTGCCTTCCTTTTAGCAACCAGAACCTTATAGTCCTTCTTCCAGTGCCCTCTTCTACTTATAGTAGAGGCACACATCCTTGTCTACCCGCTCCTTTTGAACACCATCTTAGTGATAGTGAACCCAAAAGTCTTGAGCACGTTGTGAAGTTCAGGCATGGTCGCATCCGTCTTATTCATATTGTAGTTCAAAATGAAGCTAAAATATGAATCCGAGAGCGACTGGAGGATAGCATAAATGAAAACGTTGGTCTTTTAGCTCAAAGCCTAAATTACCAAGTTTATCAATTAGGCCTATCATCTTAAGCATATGAGGTGAAATCTTCTCTCCTTTAGCTAATCGACATCTGAACAGATCTCTCATCACTTCATAAATCTCAGAATGAGATTCAGAATCAAAGAGATCCTTCAAATGCTTGAGCATTTAAAAGAGACCCATTTCCTCATGTTGCCTTAAGCATATCGGGAGTCATGCCGAGATACATCACACACTGAGTCTGGAAAGCATCCTTTTGATGCTTCTTCTAATCTGCTACGTCAAACGTGGGGCAGTCGAGTACCAAAGGGTGGCGTTGCCATGTCCAACACGTACTTTCAATCTTTTCTTGCCTTTAAGACCAAACACATGTTTGTTGGTCCTGCTAGCCAATTTAGTTTGTTTCCAAAACACATCTCAATAACATTTATACATTTCAACTAACGTGTAAAATAAAACGAATTAAAACACATTTTCTGATCAATATTCAACAATCAAAATAAACATGGTCTTTCTTTAGTGTTTATTTTGTCTCCATTATTTTCACATACTCAACGACCTTCATCTAAGAGTACAAATTTATATCAAATATAAATTGTAATGGACTAAGATCCACATTCCTACCATCATAATCCCAAATGCTTGATCATTATAATAACAAATAATCCAAACCAATTGCAAAACCTCGATTCCTGTTTGTCGAACCTAGTTCGACCGATGTTGCTTGGATCGATAACTAAATAAGTTGGTTTACAACCATCAAGAAGAAACATTACGTGTCCCTTTAAAAACTATCTTAGATGTAGATCCTGAAAAAAAGACGAATGGTTTTAAGACTCGTTTAACGAAATCTCCGCTTTTTAATTTTGATGGAAGACTTCCCTTCAAAATTAATGATTAGAAACCATATTTTCAACATTTTTAAAAGGCATTAATTGCTTAATCGAGATCCAACATCCAATCTACATCACATTTGAAAATTATTGTATGCTTTCAAAAATCATGATTTCATCTGACTAACATTTATAAGCCTGCCTTAATAAAACAATTAATACGGTTAACAATTATCGAAATCCAAACAATTACAATTATATCGTAAATGTGTTAACAAATTATAAAACATGTTAACCAAGTGAGAATTAATAACCCGCTTAATAATTTAAACCATAATTTTAAAATCTAATTTTAAAATCAAGTTTCAATAATTAAATTCATTATTAATATTTTGACCTTTAATTAATCCAATTAATCAAGTCCGGCTCCAACTAATAAAATGATTAACGAAGTTTTTTAATAATTCTTTTAAAACTCCGATTTTAAATTTTGTAAAATTATTAACTTTCATAATTAATCGATTAATTAATCTTTAGTCTAATCATACATCCTTTACAATGAAGCACAATGCAAAGGGTTAGGATATCTCGACTAAGCTTTGGATAATTCTTATCAAGCTAGGCTTAGTATAGTGAGGTCTCTTCAATATTGAAGCACTTGGGAAATTCTAAGGTTTTTCGAGTGCTTTTAACTTTTACAAGAATAAGCTTGAGCTCTTAAGTTCTAAATATAAATTTCCGTAAACCTTACAATGTAGAGGGTCACCAAGATATATAGGCATACACCAAGGTCACTCTTGAAAACTATCCGTTGGAGAGACAGCTTTCCGTGAGTTCCCTCTTGGGTGTATGAAACTTGGTATATTTAGGGTTTGAAACTCCCTAACACTTTCTAGGCAATAGCACTTCATGTATATTTCGGTCTTCACTTTTTGCGATCTGGAACTTTTGTACATCCGGACATCCTTTTTCAGAGACACATCAACGCGATGTCGATATGGTCTGCGTGTTGTCTTCCTCTTTTTTGACTTTTGTCTCCGTTAAAGGTAAACACCTTCAATCTCTTTTTTGGTTACAAACTCGAGTTTGATATAACCTTAACAACACTTCCGACTTAGGCACTATTATGCTGCATTTGAATGTCTTGGCAAATATCTATTTTCTAAGGAATCGCGATCTTCTCGATGTGCATCCTTCGGATAGATATATTTAGTGCCTCGGAACATTCGTTCATCTTCGAAGATTCAAGATGCCTTCTTGAGTCTTGATAATTATCAGTGCCTTCATATTCTTGATCTTTAGTTTCTCGATCTTGATCTTTGTGTCTTCGTAGTCTTGAGGTCTTCGAGTCTTCGTGTCTTCCGAATCTTTGTAGTTTATCTTGGTGATGTCTTGAAATCTTCTCATTGAGTCTTCGCCACTTTCGAGATCCTACTGAAGTCTTCGAGAATTATCTGAACTATATCTGGCGATTATACATTCTGCAGATAACATCCTGAATATTCTAAAACCGAATCTCGACTCAACTATCAAGATCATTCTGACGAACATGTAAATACTCGGGGGTTTTTGGGATCTAATCAAAATCATAAACCTTTATTAAAATTCATCTCCCAACAAGAATCGGATTGGCGTGTCCAACACGTACTCAATCTTTTTTGCCTTTAAAGACCAAACACATGTTTGGTCTTGGAGTCCGAAAAATTTGGCCTACTCGATTTAGTTTGTTTCAAAAAACACATCTCAATAACGGTTATACATTTCAACTAACCAAGAGAAATAAAATAAAATCTTAATTAAAACACATAATTCCTATGATCAATATTCAAAGAATCAAAATAAACATGGTCTTTCTTTTTTAGTGTTTATTTTGTCTCCATTATTTTCACATACTTTCAGAATTTCATCGAAAGAAAGTACGCAATTTATATCAAATATAAATTGTAATAGATTGGATCCACATTCCTACCATCATAATCCCAAATTGGGTTGATCATTACAATAAGATAACCCAGTAGGTCTCAAACCAATTGCAAAAACTAAAATTCCTAGTTTGTCGAACCTAGTTCGACCGATGTCCCTTACCCTTTGTTTCCATCGAGTCTTTAATAAAACAAAGTTAAGTTGGTTTACAACCATCAAGCGGCGACATTACATGTCCCTATAAAAGTCCCGTTAGATGTAGATCCCGGAGCAAAAAGACGAGGGTCTTTAAGACTATCGTTGAACGAAATCTCCTACACTTTTTAATTTTGATGGAAGACATCGTTTCAAATTAATGAGAAAACCATATTTTAGTGAGGAACATTTTAAAGGAGGGTATTAATTCTTAATCGAGATCCAACATGTTAATCTACATCACATTTGAAAGCAATTATTGGGAGTCGCCCCTTAAAACATGATTTCATCTGACTAACATTTATATATAGCCGCTCACCCAAACAATTAATACGGTCATCCGACAATTATTGGTAAACCGTACTGTCCAAACAATTATAATGCGGACTGTAAATGTGTTAACAAATTATAAAAAATGTTAATCAAGTGAGAATTAATAACCCGTTTAATAATTTAAACCATAATTTTAAAATCCAATTTTAAAATCAAGTTTCAATAATTAAATTCATTATTAGTATTTTGACCTTTAATTAATCCAATTAATCAAGTCCGTCATTAGTCAAACTAATAAAATGATTAACCAAGTGAGATTTAATAATTCTTTTAAAACCGAATTTAAAATCCAATTTTAAATTCAATTGTAAAAATTATTAACTTTCAATAATTAATCCAATTAATTAATCTTTGGTCTAATCATAATCCAATTTTAAAATTAAACACTTATTAATTTTCCAAATCAAATTTTAATTATTTTATTGTTAGGGGCTCAGGTGCAATTTCTAAAATTTGCACGGAGGGGCCTGTTTGAAATCCAATTTGCAAAACAGCCCTCCCCACTTCACCGCCCAAAACCGACAGCATCCAATCTGTATTTCGGGACAACCAATTTCCAAATACCAACCAATATTCCATCGATTCACAATTAATCTCAGAATTAATCTAATCAATTCATCAGAAATAGTCCAACTATAGTTAATCGAAAAGAACAGTGGAGCAATCAAGAGCAATGCATCGTTCGGGTCAAGGCGGCGCGTGCACAACACCGCCGCCTTCAACGGCTTCATCGCAGAACCGTAAAACAAGTATTAAACACTTGGGGTTCGACGAATCATCACGGTGACTGAAACACATCGGACGGGTCGCACCGTGTCGCGCGAGCGCGTGCTTGTAATCGCCGCTGCTGATCGCACATGTGCGTCATCTCCGCCGTTCGTAGTTATCATCGGAGAGGCGATTCATCGGTTGGCGCGACAAGCCATCGCCGCGTGGAATGACGCGCATCCCACCGAGGTGAGAAGACATGCCACAACCACCGATTTAGAGCGAATCACGACGAGGATGAGAGAACGCGACCAATCGATCAAAACCAGAAGACGGAGCGCCGCCGCGATTCATCCTTTCCGTCGCAAGCTACATCGCGCATCCGAGCAATCGACGCGAGGCGCGGCGCCTAGCGCCCGTCTCGAGCGGCGATGCAAGTTGACGTCGCGTGGTCAAGCGGCGAGGAGGAGGAGGCGGCGGATGGGGCGACTTTCACAGTAAACCCTAGAAATTGGGGACGATGGAGCAGGGAACTCAAAAAGGGGAAAAAACGCAGCCCAGCATAATTAAAACCTCAAATCACAATTGAGTTTATTGGTGCGGTCAAACAGAGATTGGTCGTACCGTATGTTTATAAAAAATTTCATAAACAATCAATTAAGCAATTAATCAAGAGCTCAGTTTCTGCCCACTTAAATCGCCATTGGAATTTAGAAAGACGTAAAACGCTTAATCACACGCGAAATCTAAATTAAATTTCAAATGCAACCAACAACTAACACGTAATTGCATAATTGAATCGATAATCATAAAAGAAATCTACAATAAATAAATCGCAGCGATTTTTCTACTTACATAGTATCCACGTAATCCCTGCTTCACGGACTTGCCTGATTTTGCCGTTGAATCTGAGACGAAATTTGCTAGGAAAATTCATATTCTAGATTTTATGGAGAAATATGAATTAACGTCGTTTGTGAATTCCCAAGAAACACATATATATAGGAAAAGACTATCTTAAATCTTAAAATTACACAGTAACTTTTGATTGGGGAAATAAAATCCATAATCTTTATTTAAATAAATCTCTAAGATTTATTTCCCACGATAAAAAAGAAACAAGATGATTTAAATGTCTTATATGAAAATCTCTATTTATTTATTTCCATATACATTAAATCCTACAATTATATTCCAAATATAATTATTGGGAATTCTTATTTAATTAAATCCAATTTAATTAAATATTAATAATAATTAATTCCAAATTAATCTATTATTAATTAATTCTCCATAAATTAAATATTAAATCCAATTTAACATTTAATCAACCAACTATAATCAAAGATAAAAAAGAGAAAAAATTAGTCCAAAAACATGACTTGCTCCTTAACAACTACTTGTTGTGTGACCCATATACCCTCATATATCGAATGATTAGTCAAACTAAAGAAGAAGCAAATCGGTCTTAATTGAACCCTAGACGATAAATCGGACATTCTCAATATATGAGGTGCGTTTGAGAAAGAAACGCAACTACCCAATCAAACTCAAACATGGGCTATTACGATTTCCTCATTTCATTCGCGAATACTCGATTAAGTCTTGAACATGATGAAGTGTCTATTCAAATAACTTAATCATGTTATCTCAAATCACTAATTGATCATGTATGTCACACTTAGCCACAAAATCTAAGTTGACGTGCATCGACTGATGACTTTGATCCAATTATGATGAGAAGATGAGTATTCTCTCTAAATCCACTTTGAGGAATGAATCATATTCTTGGCTCAACTACCACGCACATGTACTTTGTGATGAACTCAATCCAAGACATATCTACCCATGGTTATGGTGCAAGCATCGGTCATGGTCAAAGTTCATCATCCCACACATGTCGTAAGTATTGACCTCAAGTCAAAGGAGTATCGCATCGCTCCCACTAACGAGACACCCGTAGACACATATAGTGGAAATACATCAAATGGTTTTTCAGATGGGTATACCAATACCCTCTAAGGTATTTGTGCATCCATCATGAGATCTTACTACACTCTCTAAGAGTATGATGCAGATCGCACACCAATCTCCATTGTATTATCAATATCATATTCTTGATGATCCTTGATCGGGGCTATTTGAGAATCATGCTTAAGTCATCTGAGTTCTCACAACCTCAATGACAACAATGATTCATGGGAACACTTGCATGAATAGATGCAAACAATCAAACATAATATTCAAACAAGTGTATTGTCATACATTAATATTAAATGAACTATAATATTAAATCAAACTGAATATCATCGAGTATTATGTCCTTACAATGAATTGTCTCTAGGACACTAACACTAACAATACTTGCATGAGACGGTCTCACGTTGAGAGGGGACATAAATTGGACATTGACGCTTTAACACTTTGGGAGAGGTGGATGTAATTTGTACTAAGTTGTATCCCGTCTCAAATGAGTTTTTGTCATATAGAAATTGGTTTTCATGAACAATACAACGTTGTCCACCCCCAAATAAGACAACTTATATCAAACATATCACAAGATAAACACAGTTCATATACAACAGAACCATACTTTTCAGTATTGATATATGTAACTAGAAGGACAATTCAAATCAATAGCGCATAAATCCTCAAAATGGAAAAAAAAAAAAAAACTAATTAATGAAATGGTGGTAACTTTCCAAATAAATCAATCAAATAAACTCCTAATAGTTCACACACGCACACAATTAAGACCATTACTCAAATTAACTGCTTATCTCAACTAGCTAACAAGATGAACAATTCAAATCCACACTAATTTTCATCGCCAAAACGCATACACACTCAATTAAACACGAAACTCACAGACAGAGATGAGTACATACACACGTGTGACGTGATGTTTATTACCCCTAGCAAGTGACATACTAATTGCCTTGATGTGAATCAATCATTGTGAAACAACCATCGCCTGTTCAGAAACAACCATTGTGAAAGAGCATTAGTAGATAACTAGGTACGAGTTCAGAAATGACCATAATCACAAAATTGGCAGAACTTATTGAAGGACTATATTGGATTTGCATTTCGTCTGTTATATCTAAATCAGGAATTTCAGTTCCAATTGAGACATCTGCTTCATTTTTATGGTTTTCCTGAGCAGCTTCTTCACATGCTATGTTATCTACAAAGGGCATTCATTCTCTAATTTTTCTATTCATATTTCTTACTCAAAATCTTCAAGAACACACAAAAACACATGCATAGTTTCAAAAAGATCAACTAAAAGAGACATTACTTACCCAAAAAATTGATTATGCTTGCAAGTTTTCAGATTACACAGAATCAAATGCTTTCAAGTTTGAACATCTATGTAGCAGAGAAAAATTGATTATATGAAAACTGAAAAAGAAAATCCTTGTTTTGCAACACACTAACCTCTCAAGTATAAGAGGGTCGTTGAAGTGCCCGGTTTAATATCAATCCACGGGACTAGATGTTGAATATAGCCCAATTGCTATGTGTTGTCGCATGATTATAGTGTGACATGATTTGGAAACTTAAGACAAGTAATAATCAACTAATGAACCAAAGATCAAACTAAAGACGAACAAGCTAAGAGGAAGCAATTAAATAGCAAACGAGTTTTGTTCACTAGCGAGAGAAGATGTGCTCGGATGTTTTTTCTTATGAGACGATTGTCAAAAGATCAATTATAGTGTTTCCCTCTACTTCCGGTTACTCCATAAGGCGATCACTAAACATATACCATTCCCCAACTCCGTATTTGGTAAGCATTTTCTTGCCTAGGGTGCGATACTGCTTTTAATTCCTAAGATCGAGAGGTGAATCTCCCTTTGCTATCCCGGGTAATTGCACGAATATGGTCCTCTAATTAGCTAACTACTCCGTCACCGTGTATTCCCACTTGTAGACTAAGGTTGATGCTCCTATGTGCTCTTCACTGTCCACTCAAGGTTTTAACTCAAGAAGATAATGTAGATTAGGAGGGTTTTTAAAGTATCTACCCAACTCTCGTTGTGATAAGACATAATCGACTCCAATCTGGGTGAATTAAACCAATACCCATATGCCTAAACCCGTCTACCCAACTCTAGTTGAAGTAAACTAGCATAGACACACAAGCTAATAGCAAGATCCAACCAAATTGAACAAGTAAATTCCCCTAATCTAAAGGATCACCATCAATAGAGATAAACAACTATATTCAAAACAACTAACCAATCATCATCACAATTCCAAACACCCAAACACTAACAAAATTAGTCAATCATGATTCTAGTCAAACACATAAACAATAGAAAACATAAACCCATAAACATAGCAATTAAATTAAAGAAAGCAATAAAAGGGATAGAAGTCACCAAATAAAGCAAATACAACTTGAATCTTGTCTTAGCTCTTGAATCCAAATAAAGCAAATACAACTTGGGTATATTTACTGAAGTATAAATTTGATGTTAGAGTATCTATTGAAATTTTTTACAATATGGTCTTGACACAATTTTCAACCAAAATTAAGGTTTTAAGAAGTGATAATGGGACTGAGTTCATCTTGTCAGATTTTTATCACAAATATGGGATTATTCACCAAACTTCATGTGTGGAAACTCCACAACAAAATTCTGTAGTTGAAAGAAAACATCAACATCTTCTACAAGTAGCAAGGGCTTTGCTTTTTCAATCATCTCTCCCTTTGAAATTCTGATATGATTGTATTCAAATAGCAGCACACTTAATAAATAGAACTCTTTCTTCAGTGTTGCAAAATATGACTCCTTTTCAGAAAATATATAACAAGGAACCTGATTGTTCTTACTTAAGAATTTTTGGATGTTTGTGTTTTGCAAGCACCATCAGTGCTCATAGGCACAAATTTCAATCTAGAGCAGTAAAATGTGTTTTAATTGGCTATCCTTTTGGGAAAAAAACTGATATAAACTTTTTGATATAGACAACAAAAGAGTTTTTGTTTCAAGGGATGTTAGATTTCATGAATCAATATTTCCTTTTTCAAAAGATAGTACTACTGAAGACATTGATAGGCATTTTCATGTTGATCATGTTTCTAACCATTCTCCAAATTTTTATGAGGATATTTCTATTGACAGTGATAAAACAATTCCATGTAGCATTCCTATGAGTAATGCATATTCTGATGATTTGGTCCATCAAGACCTTCAGGAAGAATTATCTGAGTTTATCACAAACACTTCTCCTACTGATCTTATTCCATCAGGTACATCCATTCCTATGACTAATATCTCTGAACAATTATATGATAATGTGTCACATAATGATCATGACTTGAGAAGATCTTTCAGATCTAGACATGTTCCTTCTTATTTGGATGTTTACAGAACAAATTTGCCACATTCTCTGAATCATTCTGCTAATTCAAGCACTTCTGATGCTTCTAAAATCATTAGATATCCAATTTATGTTTTTTTTTGTCAACTTCTAGGCTTTCTAACAATCACACTTGTTTTACTGCTACTATATCTGAATTGGTTGAACCAAAATCATACAAGCATGCAAAAGATAACAAAGATTGGATAATTGTTATGAATGCAGAAATTGAGGCTTTAGAAAGAACAAACACTTGGGCTTTGGTTGATTTACCTATTGGAAAGCATTGTATAGGGTGTAAGTGGGTTTATAAGATTAAACATAAGTCTGATGGGACTGTAGAAAGGTATAGAGCAAGATTAGTGGCAAAGGGTTATACTCAACAAGAAGGAGTAGATTACTTTGACACTTTCTCATCTGTTGCTAAAATAACTTATGTGAGAATTTTGTTAAGTGTGGTTGTTTCAAATAACTGGTTTATCCATCAGTGTGATGTAAATAATGTTTTTTTGCATGGTGACCTTATTGAAGAAGTTTATATGCTGCCTCCACCTGGTTATTTCAAAGCTGAAGACAAGAGAGTTTGTAAACTAAACAGAAGCATTTATGGTCTAAAGCAGGCTTCTAGACAATGGTTTACCAAACTCTCTGAATCTCTTAATACTGTAGGCTTTATTCAATCTAAAGCAGATTCTTCTTTGTTTACTAAGAAGAATGGTTCTTTGTTTACTGTTATACTATGCTATGTTGATGACATGATCATTACTACAAATTCAATTAATGAAATTCAGCTTGTTAAAGATCATTTACATAAGCAATTCACTATTAAAGATTTATGCATTCTAAAGTATATTCTTTGCATAGAAGTTGCTAGAAATAAAGATGGTCTTCAATTATGTCAAAGAAAATATGCCCTTGATCTGTTAAACACAGTGGGCTATTTGAGTAGTAGGCCATGTACTACTCCAATGGATGAAAAACAAGTGTTTACTCAACAAGAAAGTTCACCTTTACAGGATCCTGCAGCATATAGAAGTCTGGTTGGTAAGATGTTTTATTTAACAATTACTAGACCTGATCTTGCTTATTCCATACAAACTCTAACACAATACATGAGTAACCCTTTGGAATGTCATCTAGCTGCTGCACACAGGTTGTTGAGGTACATAAAGGCCACTCCAAGTTTAGGACTTTTATATCGTAACTAACAATTCTTTTAAGTTACAGGCCTTTTGTGACTCTGACTGGACAAGATGCCCCCAAACAAGAAGAAGTGTCACTGGATATGCCATATACCTAGGCCATTATCTGATTTCTTGGAAGTCCAAGAAGCAACCAACAGTGACCAAAAGCTCAGCTGAGGCAGAATACAGATCAATAGGCTACACTTCAGCAGAACTTCAGTGGATTTCCTACATCCTTCATGATTTGCAGATCAAGCATTCACTACCAGCCATCCTTTATACAGACAGCAAGACAGCTTACTCAATTGCTCACAATCCAATTTTGCATGAGAAGATTAAACACATCCAGATAGACTTTCATTATACCAGAGAAAAGATCAAAGAAGGCTTGATCAATATCATTCAAGTGCCAACTTTGGCAAATCTAGTAGACATTATGACAAAGTCTTTGTCACCAGCATTATTCCAGAGTTTCAAGGACAAAATGGGCATGATTAACATCCATTCACATTTTGAGGAAGTAATAAGATCAAATTAAGACTTTTATTTGATTTTTTGTATGATGTATTAGTTGTAATAGGGTAAAGTATCAGTTGTACTGAGAAACAATATTAGTCGTTCAGGGTAACAGTATTAAACACTTGTTACTAGTCTAGAGTTAGTCAAATATTCCTTTTGACTACAAATTCTGTTAAGTTAGTTAGTAGCAGTTAGATTACTTTTAAATAAGAGGACTTTCACTTGTATTTTCTACTTTTCGATCTATAGAACAAATTCAAGTTTTACAGTTTTCACATCATTGAGTGTACGATGATTAAAGGGTAAAATTGTAATTTTATTCAAGTTTAAGAGATTCAAAATTGAGCTTAGAATATTTATGGTCAAACCGATAATTTCTAGTTTAAAGAGTTAAAATTAAGCTTAGAAAGATAAGAAGATATAATGAAATTTTTGGTCAAGTTTGACTTAAAATGATCAAAGCATAACATTCTGAGTTATGAAATTTATCATGTCAATGATCGACTAATTAGGGGACCAATTCCTTCATCTACTAATGAGGGCCCCAATTAAAATCATAATAAAATTCTGTACAAATTGATTCATCTTAAAATTGATAGTACATTATAGGAGTTTCGAACCTAAGACCTAAAAAAACACTCCTAAATTTCAATTCTACACCATCAGATCAATTCCTGCTGAGGGTTACAGGGACAGATCCAGAATTTTATCATGACGGGGGCACAAATAAAGGCAAAAATTTGTGTGAATCCAAGTTCATGTGAAAATCTCTTTATTTAAATATCATTATTATGTATATGCACTATCACTATTATGCATTTATATCATCATTGTTATGCATATGCACTATATATTACCGTTTAAGAAAATGCTTTATTTTTTAAATAGTGACAGTTCATATGCACAACAATAATAGTATGTATACATAACAGTGACATTAAAAAAGTTCATATAAACGCGGGTTCACATGAGACTAATTCACTGAAAACAACTAATATCAATTAGTAAAAATAAAAATATTATTTAGTAAAAATAAGTAACATTGTTTAGTGAAACAGGATGATAGGATAAAAGAAACATAATATGAACAAGTTTCACATAAAGATTTGCTAAAAAAAATATGTATAAGACGGTCTCGTACATGAGACAAATTCTCATCATATATATATATGTATAATTCTTGAATTTATGGTCATAGCTATATCATATTTTAAAATAAAATAGAGTTGGTATGATGTGAAACTTGTTCACCGTGAAACTGATTTTTTTTTTTTACAGATATACTCTTTAGTAATATAAGTCACACCCTTTAGTAATATAAGTCACACCCTTCAGTTTATCACTACGACACTCATTGTTATAATATAAGTCACACCCTTCACTTTTATGAGTAATACTCTTTATACTAAAAAGTCACACCCTTTACAATAAAATGTCACACTCTTTAACCAGTTTCACCGTGAAACTTGTTCACACTATACTTTGCCAATAAAATAAAGTGTAATTGTCAATATCAAGTTTTTTATCATATACGTTTAAAAAAAAGTTTTTTATCATATATAAAACCGTTTCATATAACATTCTCTCGAAAAAAATGAAAAAAAAAGGTGCGCTCTTTAACCCACAAAAAACGCCAAAGCCAAGCCCACTGTGCAAGACTTGAGAGCCCAATTGAAAATGGATATATATATTCTCATACGAAAGCTTCCCCATTTTTTTATACAAAACTCATCACCCAACCTCTTCACCATATATATATATATATATAATAACCTATTAAAACAATTTCTTGTGGGGGCACGTGCCCCAAAACAGGGAGCGTAGCTCCGTCTCTGGAGGGTTATCGAGCTTTAATATGATGACTGGAGGGTAAAACGATAACCTTAATTAGGTTCGGTGACTATTTTGTAAACACATAAGGCATGATTGATATGATTGAATGAAATTGCAGCTGAATGGAATGAATTCATGAATGAAATGAAGGTCTGAATGAAATAAAATTGGAATGATCATTCTTATGATTGATATGATTCAGGAATGAAATATAGGTATTGATGAATCTACTTTTTAATTATAATTAATAATTATTAAAATTATACTTTAATATTATTATTAACTATTGAAAATATTTTATATATATATATATTTAATATATTATTATTGTTAAATTTTTATTTATTATTTAAAAAAATTTAAAATAATATTTTTTATAATTGCAAAAATAATATTTTTTATTATAATAAATATATAACTTTAGTATTATATATTTATAATAATAATATGTTTTAAACTATTTTGGAAAGTTTGAGTTAATAATAACTTTATATATTTTTTAATATTTTTATTAAATAATAATATTTGTTATTATTAATACCATATTACTAAATAATACTCCCCCCGTCCCGTGATAACGTGCACGTTTACTATTTTCACGTGTTTTTGCGAGCGAGTTTTTTATTAATATTTGAAATGATAAAATAATTTTAAAATGCATGTAATATATGAGAGATAGGTCTATAATATCCCTCCTTAAAAAATATTTTATTATTTGAAATACTAATAAATAACTCGCTCACTAAAACTCGATAATAAAGGTGGGGTGCACGTTATTCCGGGACGGAGGTAGTAATATTTATATTTTTATTAATATATTATTGAGAATTGCTAAAATTTACATTTTTTGAGATATAGTATTAATATTGAAAGTTTTATATTATTTATATATTCGAATATTATTATATTTAATATTAATATTGTTGGAGTTTGTTATTATTTTTATTAAATACTATAAAATTTTTAATAAAATAATATTATTAACTTAGTATTATTATTGTTGTTGTTGGTAGAAGATAATATTATGAAAATAAAAAATAAAGGATAATATTATTTATGGAAAAAATATTCATTCCTCAAAATGTGGAATACATAAACTCATAGGGTATGTAAGGAATCACAATTCCTTTATTTTTGATAATAACCATTCCTAATGGAATGATGATTCATTCTAAAAAATTATATCAATCATTGTATTTTGAATAGATTAAGGAATGATCATTCAATTCTCAATCTATTCCAACATATCAATCATACCCTAAAAGTATTAGTGCGACGGGTTTGGGGTTACTATAAATACATAAAATTTAGAAGTTGTAAGTGAATAAAATTAGACATAATAAAATTACTATCAAAAAATGATTAGGGAGAAGAGAGCGAGTGAACTTTTGGCACATTGTTGCAGCTGGATCAAGTTCGGTGGTGGCGGGAGTGAGTTTGCTACAACTTTGTATTGATGTAACCATTATTTAGCTAAGTAGGTGTAAACATTATATTAATGAAAATGAATCAAAAATTTCATAATAGAAACGGTTGAATCATTTTATAATTGGTAACTAAAATTGATCGAATTGAATTAAAAATCATACATTGACCGAACATAAATTATCGATTCTACATATTTAAAAAAAAAAGATTTTTTATTCTTTTGTCTTCCTACTTTGATGGACTCTCATGCTACTAGGGCTCAACAAAAATAACCATACATAAATGTTGAAAATAATTTGGGCACATAACCAACACATTCATAAGAGTTGGGTTGTAGATACCTATGGTTTTTTATACATGGACCTTACTTCGATTTGATTTTCGGTATTTTAATTATAAAAATCGAAAACCAAATCAAATAATCGAATTGAGAGTAAAGTTTTCAAATTCGAATGGAGTTATACTTGTGCACACAAGTTGCATGGAATAAGTTATGCAATTTTAATTCACTTACTAAATGGATCTCCTTACGGACAAATGGAAGAAAATTTTCTTTTATGCGGAAACAATTTTCATATAATACTCCTTCCATGTCTTGTAGTTCATGTTATGACCAATTTTAATGGGTTAATATTATATCATGTTGCATCAGTTGCGACTTGCACCATGTAAATTAGTTTTTGCCAAATTATTTTTATACTATTAAGTGAAAAATTGCCCTTGTTTAGTAAAGTTGGAACACACAATTTGAAGTCGAGTGGATCTCATATATATAGAGTTAGATCTTGTATGTTTTCTATAAATCGATTTTAAAATTATGTAATTTATTAACATTTGAAACACGTCTGACTTGAAAGTGTAAACAAATTACATATTTCAATGCAACAAATTACATAGTTTTAAAATGCACTATGAAGTGCACGAACACTGTACACCTAATACATACAAGATCTAACCTTTCAAGTCACGTATTTGGGAGAATTGGGCCAAAAATGTTGAAATATATAGGAAATTGTGTCACATAACTAACGTTTGAGTTATAGTGCAAAATAATCACGAACAAATATATTCTTAAATTCAAAAGTAGCAATGCATGTTTTTTCCTGTGTATTACTCAATTATATGAAAACAAATTTATGATAAAGTTTCTAGTCCAAGAAGTCTATGATAATTGATAAGTTAGGTGATTTGCCCAATGAATTCTAATTTTCATGAGGTGACCTAACTCTTATCCTAATTAATTAATTTACAACACGTCAATTTGAATAATCATTCACGACCATACATTATTGAGAAAACACAATATTTGAAATGCAAATACATCTTCGTTGATTTTTTTTTCTTAATTTATCTTTATATAATTATATAAATTTGCAGGTGTACTAATTAAGAATATATTAGGTATTTTTAATATGTGTACATTAAAGTAAATCATCAATACTGTGAAACTGAGTAGAATATTAATATTCAGTTTTTTATCTTATCATTTCAATAAATTGGCATTTAAATTAATACTATCTAACTTTTGACTCTATATTCTATAATTATATTTTAGTAAATTTTACATTTTCTCAACACATTAGTATCTAAACTTTGGTTTTCACCACTTATTTTATTCAAATTTTGATACTGTAATAAATTTGGAACTAGATATACTTCAAACTTGGTAAATAAACTACCTATAGAATTTATTTTGGAATTTAGGTATCAGCAAGAGAACTTAATTACAATTTTGCCCAAGTGCAAGTAAACAGTACAAAATCAATAACAAAGAGCATTTCTCTCTTTGCCCCCGCCAAAAATTAAAACAAAGAAGCAAAAAACCCCCTTTTTCCCCATCTATTATTCCATTATATTTAAAATTGAACTTTTTTTTTTTTAAAAAGAAAAATTTATTTATAAGAAACATAGAAAAAGTCAACCTAGCTCATAGAGAAAGAAACTCTCATATCCTCCTCTCCCTTTGGATTACTTATCATAAGCAATGATCAACATGATTTTACAAGCTGTCCTTCATCTTCTTCATCTTTTAACATAATTAGGGTTCCCCATTTTCTTGAGTTATATACTATCATCCGAGTCGAGAGGAAAACACGTATCTTCTCCGCCCGTGTTCCATAGGAAGTGAGCGTAATTAGCCGCGTAGAATGAATTGCTCGGTTCTTCAGATATAGCTTCCAAGTAGGTTTCCTCAGCCGCCCATAGATCATTCTTCACAAGCCACAAGAAGTTTGCGTATTTGTTAAACGCCTCTGCATCCTTCGGTTCCACCTTTGTGGCTCTCGTGAAGTACTCCTCTGCTCTGTTACAACCAAAAAATTACGAGAACACATCAAAACATGGTTTTTATTATGTAAAACAGTTTTAATGAAACAACAAATAATGTTTAAAAATACACGCAAAATGGAAATCAGTTGCACGATAAAACCGGTTTACATAGAAGTTTGCCTTAAAGCACATGTTATTCGTATTAAATATCCCTAGTTGGGATACAAAAATGAATACTATACTGGAAATAGCAAAAAATGAGATGGACAATGAAATGCCCAAAATGGCCAAAAACTGTCATGTTCTTAAAGAGATGGACAATGATTGATATGAGCATTCTTGTCCACTAGAGGAAGGCAAATCGTTCATCATCTCGGGTAGCTATCGGGTCGTAGGGCCTGACCGGGGGTCCAAGTATAGATTTTTCAAACTAGAATCTGGACAACAAAATACAGCCCCAAAGAAAATTGCAAAGGTTTTGTTGATATTTTGGCTAGTGGGATTCTAGATATGTGTCACTAGTTGTTTTGGTTCACTAATATCAACCGTCACTAAAAAGAGGCCATTAAACTGCACCACACATGCTATTATCATCACATACAGACTTGACCCAAAATCGGACAACGATTTCCCAACAAAAATCACAACTAAAGCAAGTTCTTGAATTTTACATGATCATTCACACCACCAACCAATCAAATAAAGCAATAATATCTTTAACTAAATTCTAAACAATCTAAAACAAGCAAGTAATATCTAAACAGAAACGAATAATTAAAAAGAAAAAAAATCGTGTTTACCTGTCAAAATCCCGGGCAACAAGGTACAGGAATTGAGCATAATTTGCCAGCAAAAGAGGATTATTCGGTTCTTTAACCAACTCTGTTTGGTATAGTAGCTCTAATTTGAAGTACTCCGCTTGATCATCAGCTTCAATCGTTGCATCAACCGGAGAGACGAATCTTTGGATCGTTTCTTGATCCAACGGCTCGTCTCTCTGCATATGGGAAGCCTCATCCACAATTGAGTTCCACAAATTCGACTCTTCTTCAATTGAACCTTGCTTAGAAGCCGATTCTTCCCCACTATTCCTCGATGGATTCAAGACCGATGACCCCCCGTTCGTGTGGTAATAATAATTCGACTCATCAAACCTCCCGTCTCCTTCCGTACCACTAGCAACGGGCTTGTACCCCCCACCACCACCGCCGTTGTTTCCACCAACGGAGGTTGTATTCCCACTCGAAGAAGACAACTTCAATGTTCTAACAATCGATGAATCAAACTTGTTTTTAGACGGACTCTGATCTTCCTCCATGGACGACGAAACTTCTTCCACGGTGGATGCATACGATTGTACCGGCGTTGACGCAGCTATAGCACTCGACATTGAATAAACACTGTAATTAGCTAAAAGTATCATCACGTACACCATTAAAGTCGGAGTTTGTGAGAAAACTTTCTGAAACAACCACACGAATGAAGCGTGCATCTCCTTCTGAACATTCGCTAAAACGCCCTTCAAATCTTCGTAGAACAGAATCTCCCTCATCTGGAGAGTATAACTATGGAGCTCTCTGATTATAAACACCATTGAGGAAAAGGCCTTCTTCACCGAGCAACAAGCGGACTCCCCTGCTTCCATAAACCCCTCCTGCCATTGTTTCTTCCTCTTTATGATCCTAAGTGACAACGGAATGTCAACACAATTCGCCTTGAATCCAATATTAGCTGGAATTATCTCGCCCCTCTCGAGAAAATTGGGAGGCTCTAATACATCGAAGTGCTTTTGATTTTCCCAGAAATTCACCTCACAATTTGACGCAACATCGCAATTCTCAAGCCGCGTTTCGGCAGAATCGTCAATTTTCGCACTCGCATCGTCAAATTCGTCCTCGCTTAGCTGAAACCTAACCGCCAGTTCCTGAATTTTCTTCGAAAATTCCTCGTCGGAGAATGAATCCAAGCTAGCAGTCAATGCTCTTCTGATAATCCGAGCTCCGGATCGATTACTGTTACAAGATCGAGACCTATTAAGCTTCGACAATGGCTGCGCACCGAGAAAAAGCGCCGAGCGTTCTGCGTATCTGCAACACAGAGCTCCGTCGCCGCCTGCGAAACTCCGGCGAAGCGACGACGGAGAGGAAATCGCCGACGCCAGCGTCTGAGAGGAAGACGGAGAGTGCGAAACTGAAGGCTGTGACCAATGCAAAGAAGCTGGAGCCATTTTCAATACCATATCTCAAAGGAGAATGAGAGAGAATCGAGAAAAAGTAGAGCGAGAAAGTAGATCTTAAAAGCGAAATTCTGCAAATCCTTTTGATTCGAATCCGGGAAAAGGAAAAGCCCTCTCTGCTTTCTTCAACTCAACTCAACGCAAATCCTGCAAAGAGAATTTATCGCAAAACCGACCAATTCAAGTCAAAACACATGGCGAGACAACAAAATTCGAATTAAATAAACAGAAATCAACATCAACGCACTAGCTCTAATCATCACACTACTCCCCCATTAAAATCGGATCAAAAAACGCAGTTCAATACGGCACAGAAACTCATACAAAAGCACTCAAAAAACTCACCGGAAATTAACACTCCGGCGAGATCTCCGGCGGAGCCACCAGAAGAAGAAGGGAAGTATTGTACGGCTATGTGAGGCTTCACTTGTCAAGGGAGAATAGCAGGGGTGTAAGGTCATTAAATATACAAATAAAATAATAAATAAATGCTATAATAATTAAAGGCTTAATAAGTAACATGTAAAAGTAAAACGACGCGCTTAAATGAATATTTTTAAATGGAAAAAATCTCGCAAATTCAAGAAAGTATAAAGAACGTACAATTAGATCATATACGAATGCAACTGTAGCTGCTAGATGATAGGACCGTACCCCTAATATTTTTTAATGAGGATCTTGGTTTTACAATTATTTTATAGTTCATAGATTTAACCTATATATCTTTCCTTTTTTAATTTCGGTTTTAAAAAAATACAGAGATACCCCCACTCTCTCTAAAAAAAATAAAAAAATATCCCAAACCTGTTAGGGTAACACTCATGTGAATATAGTGTATACATAAAATTATTATGTAGCATTGTTAATCCGGGCCGGGCTAAAAATTTAATTAAAACCTATTATATCTATTTGAGGGTTAATTTTTAAAATCGGGCCTTTTGGCCCGGACCGATTTAAAACGGCTAGCCATTAGTTAATCCTAGACCAACCCGTTTAGCCCGTTTATATTTATATATACTCAATTTTTTTTTTTTTTTCTAATTTTTTAATTAATTTTTTTTAAAGTTTTTTCACAAATTTAAATAAGACAAAAATCAATTATGGTCAATCAATTACAAATTAAATATTTCTATTTGATTTAGTCAATTAATAATTAATCCTCTCCAATTCAATATTTTTTAACAGTTTTGAATTTCTATTGAATTGAATAAATAAGTAAAATATTAATCTAATATAAAATAATAATATAATATTTTTATAAATTCTATTATTAAATTTGTTCATAATATAAAATTGATATCATTATAATTATAAATTAATATTATGGTATTAATTTATAAATGTGATGATACACATTTTATATTATTAACTAATTTCATGGGAACTTTGCTCAATTATGTTATTAAAGATGATGGGAACTAATTTTATATTTTGAACATTTGTTATTAAAGATGATGGGGCAGTCTGGATCGAAAATTTTGTCATTATGTAATGTTAATGTTTGAACTTTTTTATTTTTTATTTTTTTCTGAGTTTAGGTGGCTGCTTAAATTTTAGAACCCGCTAGTGGTTAGGGTTAGGTCTCAACTATTAAATTTAAAATGAACATTTTTAAGGCAATCCGTTTGGAGAGTACTGTAAAATTTGGCCCTAATGGGTTAGGGCCGACCCGTTTAACAATACTATTATTATGTATAAAAATTATTATTATCTATTTAATATTTTTTGTACGTCTTTTGAATATTTTTATACATAATAGTGATATTAAAAAAATTAAGTTCACAATGTTCTTTCAAATACTCTATGTGTTTCGTAAAATTTGTTGTTTTTTATGTTTTGTATAAAATTAAAGAATACAAAATTTTGAAGATTTATTTTTCAATATGAAGGAAAGAAAGGGGAGACAAGTGTGAGGTAAAATATATATTTCCCCTTGTGGTGGTGGGTGGTGTTCTCCTTCTTGTGGTGGTTTTTGATTAAGTTCTAAGAATTCAATTCTGAGTTGCGATTTAATTGGTCCCTTTTTTTGGTGAATTCTTTTTCACAAATGAGACAAAAAACGATTTTGTCACATACTCAGTGATAGAAAAAACTATTATAATTGATTATCTTAGGAAACTATTGTAATTAATTACATTTTAAAAAATTATAAAAAATAAAATTTTAAGGCGGTAATTTAGAGAAAATTGTGAAAAAATGACAAAAACAATTATTTTGAAATAAAATTTAAATTCCAAAGCGATAAAACATATGAAACTGAGTGAGTATAAATTAATAAAATATTATTTATTCTTATACATATAAACTTCATAATATATTCTTATTTATTACATATAAGAATAGCGTAATGCATCAAAGTTCTTGATTTTTTTTTAAGTTTTAAAAGACCTTAAATTATATATTTTTTGTTTCATTATATCCCTAAGTTATTTTTTTATTTTAAAATAACTTTAAACAATATAATTTTTATTTCATAAGATCAATTTTTTACATTAAGTTAGAGAAGTTTTTTTTTTTTAATTTACTCAAAATATAATAGTCTTTAAATTAGGATGATGTGTCATATTTTAAAGAAAAACATTAAATTGATATAGTAAAATCCATGAATTTACAATACCAGATATCTCATGAAACAAAAATCATATTCTTAATTACTTTTTAAAATAAAAAATAATCCAGAAATCTCTCAAACAAATTGATAGTTTATAGGTCTTTTAATGCATTATGTCTATTAAATTTTTTTAATATCAATGTACATTAAAATAGGAGTATTTCTAATCATTTACAAACTTTTAATAAAAAATGGATTATAATTTGGGACAAACCTATCTATAAAAGAGAATTATATTTTGGGTAGGGTGGATCTCATGTGCATTTTGGTGTACCGTACATTTATAATGTAATTTAGAATCATTCAACTTGTTTATATTAAAATATGCAACTATTGAAAAATAATTGCACGTTTTAATATAAACAAGTTGCATCTTTCGATATAACAGGTTATGCAATTTTAAAATGCACTAATAAATACATAATGCACATAAATGCATATAAGACTTAAGCCTATGGACACCATTTATGTAATTCTGGTGTATGCATTATTTCTATCACTCAAATGAATAAAAATAATTATTAAGAAACCAAATTTATATATTTGTCATAGTAGTAGATTTTTTGGGAGGAGAGAGTAGTATTTTAGTATAGTCGGTGGGAAAAGGGGGAGAGTCACATGACATGGCGAATCAGAGGTGGAAGGATGGGTGACACGGGAGCTTTTGAAAGTGTAAGCAATGGACATATGCCAAGTGTTAATGCCAACCACCCCTCCATTAATGGACCTACCCTTTTCTTTCTTTTTTGATTTACATCTTAAAGGACATATTTTAAAACACTTAAAATAACTTTAAGAAGTATTTATTTTTAAAAATTGTAAGAGGGAGTTTTAAAATAAGTGTTTCTGAAAGTTATTTTAAGTGTTTCAAAACACCCCCTAAAAACGTGACACCCAACTTTCTACGAGTCCTATGCTACTATAATAAGTGTGTTTTTTGAAATTATGAAAAGAAATTTGCAGTAAGATTAAAGATTTAGATATTTTCACTCGCTATTAACGAAAGAAAAGAGTCATATGAAAAATATGGAAGGTAAATTCATGAATGGGAAGTACTCCCATTCTTTAAGCCCTTTTTGCCATTTTTTTTATCATAATCTTTAAGCACTATTTTCTAAAATAGAAATACATTTTATTACTTTATCACATCACTTTATCACTTTATCACATAAAATACTAAGACTAGATCTTGTATGCACCCAAGTACACCGTGCAATCATAGTGTATTTTAGAAGCGTGCAACTTGTTATGCTGAAAAGTGTGACTTATTTACACAAAAAAATGCAACTGTTAATATGTGAACATAGTAGCATGCTTCTGTTTGGAATAGTTACACGTTTCTGTTTTGTATAGTTATGCGCTTCTAAAATGCACTATGGTGTACGGTGCAATCAGGTGCACATGAGACTCACTCAAGTACTAATAAACAACTCTTTATACCCCGAACTATCAATCATTTTATTACTTTATCACATAATATACTAATAAACAGTTTTTTCTACCCCCAACACTTTATCACATTATCACTATTTCCATAAATCCTTATGAACAGTGAAATTTGCTTAAAGAATGGGACGGAGGTAGTATGATATTAAGAATAAAAATTATTATTTATATTTATTATATTAAGATATCTTTTCGGTGAAAATGAAATAATTTAGAATAGATTTTGGAGACAAAAAATATAAGGAAGGTAGTATCTTCTTTTTAAGTAAATGAAGTGGAGAAGAAGTTGAATTTTATGATTGATTTTGTTTTCATATATCTAAAACTAAGAAGCATGGTTATTCGGAATTTTTTAATAATGCAGTGTCGGATACTTCGTGGGTAATTGTTTATACAGATACTGGTGGGATACACACTCGATACGCCATGTGGCGTGTCCCAATAAAAAAATTAATAATAATTTGGTACCGTATCGGACACGATTGATCGGCTTGTCGAACATGGATAAGGTACACGTGGGGTCAAATTTGTACAATTTATTTTATTTTTTGCCTTGAAATAAATTTATTTTATATTAAATTAACTCAAATTAGCCCACAAACTGTAAAAAAATATTGACTCTCTATTGCTCACACGGTCACACCACTGTCAAACCATTAGTCGTTCACATATTTTATTACAATGTTCATCTCAGTTTGATTTTATATTTGTTTAGGTGTTAAAAAATTGCATAGGCTATTACATTGAGATATATGGTCGATCTAAAGCTAGGATGCATTGGTACTCAAAATTTTTGAATAATGCAGTGTCGGATACTTCGTGGGTACTTGAGTACGTGGATACTGGTGGGATACGCACCCGATATGTCACGTGGTGTGTCCCAATAAAAAAATTTAATAATAATTTTAGGTACCGTGTCGGACACGGATAGGGTACACGTGGGGTCAAATTTGTATAATTTATTTTATTTTTTGCGTTGAAATAAATTTATTTTATATTAAATTAACCCAAATTAGTTCACAAACAGTACAAAAATATTGACTCTTTATTGCTCACACGGTCACACCGCTATCAAACTGTTAATCGTTCACATATTTTATTACAATGTTCATATCAGTTTGATTTTATATTTGTTTAGATGTTAAAAAATTGTATAAGTTATTACATTGAGATCTATGGTCGATCTAAGATTCTAAAGCATCAGTGCACATGGCTAATAATATTCACTTTTACATTTATAGATATTAATTATGAAATCTATGATATAGGAGTTTTTTTATTTTATTTTTTACAGGAGTAACACTCATGTGAATTAGGTTCACACATGAACTCTATTACTGTTATGTGTAAAAACTATCACTGTTATGCACAAAAACTTTCACTGTTTAAAAATTTAAAATATTTTCTAAACAGTGATTGTTTTTGTTCATAACAACGATAGTTTTTATACATAACAATGAGAGTTTTTGTATGTAACAGTGATACTTATATAACCGAGTTCATAGCATGAACCAGGTTTATACAAGTTTTTGTCTTTTTACAGAATACACTAGGGTTTTCATTTTCCCGGAAGAAAGGAACGAGTTTATGTTTTGTAACACAATAATCTACAATTTTCTCTGACACCACTTAAATTTTGACACGTGTAATATATGTGAGGGATTAATTTTTATAAATTAAATTACATTAATCAGAATTATCAAAATAACTTTCATAAAAACTTATTTATCTTAGGGTGTGATTGGTATGTTGGAATAGATAGGAAATGTAATGATCATTCCTTAATCTATTCCAAATACATTGATTGTTATGTATTTTTTGAAGGAATTATAATTCCATTAGGAATGGTCATTCCCAAAAATAAAGGATTTGTGATTCCTTATATACCCCATGAGTTTATGTATTTCACATTTTGAGGAATAAATTTTTTTTCCACAAAAAATATTATCATTCATTTCATAATATTATCTTTTATCCAACAACGTCAATAGTAATTTAATAATAATATTACTAGGAATACTATAGTTGCACAACTAATTTAAATGTGAGACACATTTGCTTGAGACAGTCTCACAGTAAGACGAGACATAATTTGAACATTGACGATTTAAACACTTTGGGAGCAGTATGTGTTAATTTGTGCTAGGTTATACTCCGTCTCATGTATGAGATCATCTTATATGATTTTTTGTCTTTATATGCTATAGTATATAAATTTTGAAAAAACCCTACAATGACAACATGTAAGACGATTACAATTTATACATTAACTCAACATAAAGTATAAAAGGAAATGAATATTAGAGAGTTTGTTAACATTTATTTCAAAATATGTTTTCTAATTTGACATTGAATTTTGTGAAAATATATTACATATTTCAAAAAAAAAAAATTCTCAGTCCATTATTATTTATTTTAAATATTTTTCCCAATTTAAAAATTATTTTTTGCAAAAAAAATTTAATAATTTCTAAATTTAGGCGATTTCTACATTATATATAAATAGATAAATATATAGATTCGTGCAATGAATATATTGAAAATAATATAAAGTGTATTAAATTTCACTTTTATTTTCAGCTGAAAATATTAATATTATTATTATTTATAATTTTTTATATTACAAGTAATTAGAGTACCTTATAATATGAAAGTTCTGAATTAAAATTATAGTATTAGCATTAGAATCATATAATGATTAGAATCAATAATTTGAATAGGTTACCAGTTTATTCGTGTATTAATTGTTGAACAGTTACAGTAAATAATTATATATTATCATAAAATTCAGGGGTAAAATGCTAATTAACATAATTAGTACGATCTATGTCAATAACACATTTGATTTTAGTTTAAAAGAATATCATAAAATAATTTTATGATACCATTTCATATATTTGTAATATTTTCACAACTTAATTTTTCAAAAAAGTCATAAAACATGCAAATTTATAAGGGTTAATTCAAAAAAAATACAAGACATTTTGTTTAAATATCAATTTAATCACGATCTTTAATATTATAGTGAAAAAACCCAACCTTTAATATTGTTGTAACTCAATACTCATTTTTTTCTCCGGCCGATGATGGATGACATGGCTCGCCGGAGCGTGTGGACCATTGCCATGTGGAATTACACACATTAAAAAAAATATAAAAAAAATCCACATCATATTACACCTACATAAATAAATAAAAACTTTTACAATTTGAATGAGGCTTTTTTACTACAAATTAAAAAACAACTTCTGCAAATAAATAAAACTATCATCACTTTTCAAAACAAGGATTACACATTTAAATACACACTTTCTAATAAAAAAGAACTCATTTGTGCGTGACCTCAAAAGCACAGAACACAAAACAATTGAAAAAAGAACCCTAAAGCAAACTCCGCCCAAAATTGCAACAGTTTTAAGTCGCCTATCTTTTTCATGCCCAAAGCATCAAGTAAGTTTCTGAACTTGTCTTCTTTTCATCTTATAAAGTCGAAATTATTATATGGGTTTTGTGTGATCAGTGTTATTTTAAGACAAAAACTCGTATGAGACAGTCTCATATATAATTTGTTGGGATTGTTGGAGCCTGATCGAAACCGGAATGCAGGACGCGGAGGCGCTCGACCTGTGCTCGTGGTCGAGCACTTATGCTCGGTCGAGCGCCCCCCCATGCAGCGCCCGAAAGGCACTCGAGCAAGTCACATGATCGAGCGGAACCGCTCGACCAAGGCCCGTGGTCGAGCGGGTTCCGCAGCCTGTTCACAGAATTAAGGTTTTGGCCAGGATGGGCCAAATCTAGGGTTTTGGCCCAGTTTCCTAGTTCGGGTTTTTTGTATAAATAACCCCCTAACTCCCCATTGTATCTTACACTATCTTGTATGGTCATACAAGAAAACTAATAGATCTCTCCTGGCTTGGTAGTGCCCCCAGATGTAGTCAGTCTGACGAACTGGGTAACCAAATTGTTTGTTTCTAAATTCATAGTTCTATTATTTTCTCCTATAATTGCTTGTTTAAATCCTAACAACTGGTATCAGAGCATCGGGCTCAAGGGATCTGGTGGGAGCAATTATGGTAGCTGAAGGGAAATCGCCTGTTGAGAAGTTTGATGGAACGGATTTTGGATTTTGGTTCTTGCAAGATCAAGAAGGTCGTTGACACGTGCCTGAGATCGTGCGGGAATTGGTGGACGAAGAGCATTGAATCTGGGTGCGGTATGGGACGTGCTTGGGTTATGCTTGAGTCGGAGAGGGGATGCAGCGCGCTCAAGGTGCTCGACCAGGGGGTTTGGTCGAGCAGATGTGCTCGACCAAGGTGCTCGACCAAAGGTGCTCGAGCGGCGGCTGATCCATCGATCTTGATCTGGAAGGACATTGCGGAATGGTGCTTGATTCTTGTGTGAATCCGAGAGGATCATTGAGGGGTGTATCCAGGATCATGGTCGGAAATCAATGAGGATCTAAGATGGGCGCTGTGGAACGTTACTCGATCATGTGGGATCGGAGATGGACGTTGAGGAGCGGAGCTTGGATCAAATTGATATGTGTGGGCTGAAGTAATGCAGGTTCGAGGAGGATCTTGTGGGACGTTGCTTGGATAAAGTGTGGATCGAAGCCGAACATTGAGGGACATTGCTCGGATCGAGAGTTATTGCCAATGAAAGATGGGGAAGACGAGTTACGTCTTGGAGTCAGTCTTCAGGTGGGAGATTGTTGGGTTTTGGAGTCTGAGTTGCGGAATGAGTCCAGGGAGGACAAGACGCCCGACCAGTTGAGGTCGTGCACTTCCGCTCCAGTGTCAGTCTCCACGTGGGAGATTGTTGGGATTGTTGAAGCCTGATCGAAACTGGAATGCAGGACGCGGGAGGCGCTCGACCTGTGCTCGTGGTCGAGCACTTATGCTCGGTCGAGCGCCCCCCATGCAGCGCCCGAAAGACGCTCGATCAAGTCACATGATCGAGCAGAACCTCTCGACCAAGGCCTGTGGTCGAGCGGGTTTCGTAGCCTGTTCGCGGAATTAGGGTTTCGGCCAGGATGGGCCAAATCTAGGATTTTGGCCCAGTTTTCCAGTTCGGGTTTTTTGTATAAATAACCCCCTAACTCCCTCATTGTATCTTGCACTATCTTGTATGGTCATACAAGAAAACTAATAGATCTCTTCTGGCTTGGTAGTGCCCCCAGATGTAGTCAGTCTGACGAACTGGGTAACCAAATTGTTTGTTTCTAAATTCCTAATTCTATTATTTTCTCCTATAATTGCTTGTTTAAATCCTAACAACTGGTATCAGAGCATCAGGCTCAAGGGATCTGGTGGGAGCAATTATGGTGGCTGAAGGGAGATTGCCTGTTGAGAAGTTTGATGGAACGGATTTCGGATTTAGCTTTGTTCGGTATGCGGCCTGGCACAACCACTGAACGTCTGAGAACGCACAAGGCGCTCGAGCAAGCTGGTTGGTCGAGCAGAACCGCTCAACCAAAACCCCAGGTTGAGCGGGTTCCGCAGCCTGTTCGCGGAGTATGGGACGTTGCTTGGAGTAGGTGGTTGGTTGGATGCAAGATCAAGATGGGCGTTGACACGTGGCTGAGATCGTTGTATCAGGTTGGATGCAAGATCAAGATGGGCGTTGACAAGTGCCTGAGATCGCTGTATCAGGTTGGTTCATGCAAGATCAAGAAGGACGTTTTCACGTGCCTGAGATCGTGCGGGAATTGGTGGCCGAATGATTCAAGGGAATGTTGTGGGACGTTGTTTGGTTCTGGTGCGAATCAAAAACGTTGAGGAACATTGCTTGGATCGAACGGAGGTGAGGGTCCAGGTTGCGGTCTTGTGGGCCGTAGTGATGCAGGTTCGAGAAGGATGTTGTGGGACGTTGCTTGGATCAAGTGTGGATTCGAAGTCGAACGTTGAGGGACATTGCTCGAAGTGCGTGGTTAACTACCGATGAGAGAATGGGAAGACGAGTTACGTTTTGGAGTCAGTCTTCAGGTGGGAGATTGTTGGGTGGTGGAGTCTGAGTTGCGGAATGAGTCCAGGGAGGACAAGACGTTCGACCTAGTTGAGGTCGTGCACTTTTGCTCCAGTGTCAGTCTCCAGGCTCAGTCTCCAGGTGGGAGATTGTTGGGTTATGGAGCCTGAGTGAAACGGGGATGCAGGGCGCGGGAGGCGCTCGACCGGTGCTCGAGGTCGAGCAGGTGTGCTCGATCGAGCGCTCCCCTTTGCAGCGGTGAGAAGGCGCTCGAGCAAGGTTGCTGATCGAGCAGAACCGCTCGACCAAGGGCTGAGGTCGAGCGGTTCCGAGGCCTGTACGCGGAGGCCCAATTTCATCTTCTAGGGTTTCGGCCAGGATGGGCCAAACTAGGTTTCTATTATAAATACTCCCTGACTCCCCCATTGTATCTTGCACTATCTTATACGATATAGTAGATCTCTCCTGGCTTGGTAGTGCCCCCAAATGTAGTCAGTATGACGAACTAGTTAACCAAATTGTTTGTCTCTAAATTCCTAATTCCATTATTTTCTCAAATAATTGCTTATTTAATTTCTAACATCATTTTACGTTAAAGTAATATATATTTACACCCGCCCCTTTCATAGTATTGAATCGCCCTGCCCAAATTATGCTCTGTCTCACCGTGAGACCGTCTCACGCTGGGGTGGCTCTTATTTTAATGTTTAACACGATTATTTAGGGCTTTTGAGTTTAGTTTATTAATTCAATGTTTATGGGTTGAGTTTACTATAAACAGTGTTAATTTAATGTGTTTTATTTACATAATACAGATTGCAGAGCTTCATGCTTATTATTTTATTATTTTCTTTTTTTTTTAGATGGATTCTCTCTTTTCTATTTATTGGCAACATGGGGGGAAGTTTGTGACTATTGATGGTCATTTATTGTATCAAGGGGGGAACCTTAAACCTCAACATGGCTTAGATTTAGACAGAGTAGGTTATCTGGATTTAGTTGATCAAGTGGAGAAAATGGGATATACACTTAAAAAGATGTGCTACAGAGTCCCATGGATTCCTATGTTTGCAATGAGGGAAATTAAAGACGATAAAGAGGTTATGGAGATGGTACAACATATCATGAAGAAAAAACAAAAGGTGATTGAGGTCTATATTGAGGGGAATAAGGTTGCTGCTGAAGGGGGAGGGAAAGAGGGTAATCCAGTTGGTGATACGAGTGATACAGATGAGGATTTTGAATTTAATCCAATTGAAGATAGTGACACAGAGGATGATGGTATGGATGATGATGAGGAGTATATGGAAGCAAGAAAGAACTTGACAGACTTTAAGAAGATGAAAAATAAGGCAATAGCTGATGATGATGTTATAGTGCAAGTGAGCCCTGCAGCAGTACCAAAAACAATGTCAAACTTGAACAAGGCAATAACAGATGAAAGCATATTTTAATTAAAAAGGGTAGATGTTGTTTCTTAGCTTTGCTTCTTGTTCATTAGTAATCTTCATTGGAAGAGGGTCATACAATGAATGCGATGTTGTAATCAAAGGTTATGTTTCTTAGGTGTGCTTGTTGTTCATTAGTTGCTTGCTAATAAAATGAGTTCCAAAAGATCCATTGGCTTCATTTGAGCATGGATTTTTCGCAAGAACTATTGCTCAAAATTTAATACTATGAAAGTGTCATTAAATTGATTGATTTACCCCGTCTACTTTTACAATTTCCTGGACAGACTCTTCGTAATTGTAATTCAAAGATTACAATTCACAACTAATAAAAAATTCCACTAACAACTAATAGAGAACTCAAAGATTACACAATAAACAACTAAGCAAATAAAGTTTTGTTTACATAATTAATAAACAACTAAAAGGCATCGTGGTGGTACCTCCCACCACATGGGAAAATGTGCTAAGCAAAACAACCAATATCAAGTACACCATCAAGATAATAAACAACAACAACAATATTTCAATTTTTTTTCTTCTGCATTGCCACATTCATCAAGATAATTTTTAAACAACATCCCTTTTGAACTATGTCCTACAATTGAACTTCAATATTGTTCTTCCTTTGAGAAACTCTAGCAGCAACAACCAATATCGATCTTTTGACAAAATTTATTAGATGATATTTGAAAAATTTCTGGCATGTATACATCACATTTAAGATACATACCAGAAGGATCCAAACTAATACTAATAAACAAGGTTATTCTCATATCATCTAATAATTCTATTGGGGGTTCCATAAAATATAAATAATGGGTGGTAATGAGAGGTACTACTATATTTAAGCTCTTCAAATCTTGAACAAAATTCAACAATAATAAGAATTCTAATCACAACCCACCGTACGAAAACACACAAGGTTAAGAAACCAATGTTATTATGCTAACTACTACCTCCCGATTTCGACGACATATTCAATGAAAAAAGTACAATAAAGGGGCAAAGGATTTTATGCGATTAGGGTTTTTTTTTTTTTTTTTTTTTTTTGAGTTGGGGATTTTAGTGTAGCCTGTTTTGTGTTTTATCATTCCACAAATTTTAGTTGTAAGGTCGTGAGATTATAAAAGAAGTTGTTATTTACATTTTAGAAATTGTTACTTATATATGTATAATTTGAGGTGGAAAATAATTATACGTGTGTAATTCCACATGGCAATGGTCCACGCGCTCCGGTGAGCCATGTCATCCATCATCGACCGGAGGAAAAAAATGAGTATTGATTTGCAACAATATTAAAAGTTGGGTTTTTTCACTATAATATTAAAGGTCGTGATTAAATTGATATTTAAATAAAAGGTTGTGTATTTATTTAGAATTAACCCAATTTATAATTCTAATGAAAAGCTTCCCGAAGAAAATATGTTCGATGTAAAAGTTTACGTACGTTTATGTAAAATGCAAATAGAGAATACTTTTGGGTAGCCGTTATTTTTTATTTGTTGGCTTTAATGGTATTGAAGGTCATCAATTATATCATCCAATTTATTTATTCGATAATTAGTTAATTACTACTATCGTAGAAAGAAAATGTTATCTGGAATTGGAATCGGTACAGTCCAATTAAGAATTAAACCCAAAAAAAAAGTACAAACCGCTTCACATCAAGATAAAATACTAGTGGTTTTCTTGACAAAAATTTGTGTGAAATTCACGTGAAGTCGATTTTTTTATGTATTATTGTTATTTATAAAAATTATTATTGTTATACATAAAAATTATTATCGTTTAAAGAATGCTTATATATTTATAAACAATGATTTTTTTTTGCTTAACAATTTGTACATAACAGAGATAGAGTTCATGTATAAACTTGATTTATAAAAATATTAGTCTGTTTTCTTTTACAAATTAAAATTAAACTCCTTTGATAAAGTGTGATAATTAGGGACAATGTTGGACCCTATATCATCTCTCCTAATAAAGGCATATATTTTTGAGACAAAAGCTTAATTATACTGTTTCAGCTGTTGAACAACTCAGACTAAAGGCATCTCTCCTAATAAAGGCATATGGATTTTTTTTTTTTTCTCTTTCCGATTTAATATATATGTCAGAATGATGTTGAGTTACAAGATTGTTTTTAAAATATATAATTATTTTACTAAGAGGCTAGTATTAGATACTGATAATTGTTTCACTAAAAAAATGCATAAGCTGTCCATTGAAATTTATTCGTAGTATGAAATTGATAACATTACATGCAGTATCAAACTATCAATTGATATTATTACATTTATAAATTAATATAAATTTATATCATCTAATCCTGTGATATTAGTTTATAAATGTAATGATATAAATTTCATACTATGAACAAATTTTATCGTAGACTTACTCAATAAGGCAAGACATTGTATGCATTAAGTACACCGTAAAATTTTAATACATTTTAAAATATGCAACTTATTTTATTAAAATATAGTACAATTTATTTATATTAAAATATACAATTTATTTTCACTAACACAAATTGTATGTTTCAATATAAACAAGTTACATATTATAATAAGCTATATGTTTCGAAATTATATTTGTTAAATCATCATGTATCTGGTGCACTCAAGACCTATTTAGAGCCCGCTTGATCGGAGGTAATGAAAGTGAGTAATGAGAATCATTTTTATTAATATTGATTGGTAGTTTTGATACACAAATAATGAAAACAGAAATAAGCAATTGATTATCCCCACCTACTCAACTCAACTCACATGATACCCGACCTATTGTTGATGTTCTAACCAAACAATAACTATACAATCAATCATCCTTAGTGATTGATCCTTCAATAATACCCTTATCATTATCATTCCTTAGTCAAATTAAACACGCCCTTAATAAATAAATATATAATATATGTGTGTTAAGCAATTGGCTAATCGGTGCTATTTGCGGGACCACTGAAGGGGTGGGCAAGATTTAGGAGAGCCGTGCAAAATTCTTAACATGGCTGAATTTGCACATGATATCTAAGCAATGCACATATCATATCCTCCGTCCATTCATATCTGTTTTTTTTTTTTTCAAACGGTTCATTCTGCATTTGTTTATCTTTTTTATTAAAGGACAATAAAATACTTTTGGTCTTTCATAAACAAATTTCATTTTCATAGCATGAAATTAGATTATTTGACTCATTTAATTTATTTCCAAGTTTTAACACTAGTCTAGTATCATACTCTGGATAGATACACATGACCATGAATTAAAAATCAATTTCATAACATAAAAGTTGTTCACCCTAAAGTTTGCATTTTCAATTATTCCCCCAATATTTCAAAATTGTATCCCATGTCATTACTTTTAACCATAAAAAATCATCTACTTTAATAATAAAATTAAAATGACAATAATACTCTCAATCAGAAATCATTTTATCTCATTAAATATTAATAAACAAGGGGTAAATAAGCATCGGCGGACCTAGGTATTGCGTCGAGGGGCGCCCAAATTATAATATACTGTAATTAAATGCACTTTCGAATTTTTATATATTTCCAAAAATTATTTGAACTAAATATTTTTATATTAATTGAGTCAAATACATTAATATACATATTTAAAATGTGAATTATACATATTTTTTCTCTCTTTTGCTCCCTCTTCTTCAATTAAAGAAAAATAAAAAATTTATATAGAAAAAAAGACACATTTTAAAATTAGCAAAAACCTCCGATGTCATTAAATTAAAAATAAATAATTACAAATAATTAAATAAATATAAAAAATGTGTGGGGGGTTAGGGTAAGTGACCTCTTAGCCCCTACATATGTCTACTCTGTTAGGAAAGACGACACTTCTTACGTGTCTATCGTGGGTGGGACTGCCAAAGATGGTGGTCGAAAACCGGCTCCTCTGAAACCGTCTCCATCCGTTTTTGTTCCACCAAATAACCCCAGTGCCCGCATGCCAAAATATACGGGTCTTCAGTTCTCAAATACGGACGACGAAAGAGATTGGCTAAGCAACTGCCTGGTTGGTAAACTTAAGGACTCGTTTCCATGGACGGAGGTGGGGAATACGATCCAGGAAGAGGTTGAGGATTCGTTGGAAGTCAAATATCTGGGTGGCGATCTTATTCTTCTTCAACCCCGGCCGGGTAAGGACCCCGACTCTGTCTGTGAGAATCTTTTCAAATGGTTCGAATACCTGGATTCGTGGAGTGAAACAACATATAGCAATAGGAGACTTGTTTGGACGAATTGGTACAACATCCCGCTTCATGCATGGAATTTGAGGTTCTTCAAACTTCTGGCATCTACCTTCGGGAGCATTGCGAAGGTAGATGAAGACACCGAACAAAGGAGAAAACTGCAATACGCAAGGATCCTTATGCGGACTTCGTTCCCAGAAATTCTGAGTAACCCTAGAGAAGTGCAGATTGATGGACGTATCTACCACATTAGAATCAAAGAAGAAGTGGAGGATCTTATAGACGACGCCGTTGATTGGGACTCCGATGGGGTCCTGGATAGTGAAGACGAGTTCTGGCAATCGGACGGTGATCCCGGCGAATTTTCCGATGTTGGATCGGAGGGGGCGGACGACGTCATGGAAATTGCAGATGAAAACGGTCCAGTTGGTCACATCGAAAATCGTGAGCATGAGGCGGCGTTGGATGCTTCATTTCCTGTAGATCCGGTGGGGCCAGCAATAATGATTAATGCTGTGGACACGCGCACTTCGGGCTGCGGTTCCGAGAATCTTGGTGAACGTGAACAGACAACCATTTTTCTCAATTTGAATTTGGACCATAATTCGAACGAAGAGGGGGCCCATGCGGGTGCGGCCCAACAAATTAATCAGGAGTGTTTGGGAGCAGCTCAACAAGTTAATCATGAGAGTTTTACTTCTCGGCCCTCGACTCAGGCCCAACGCCATTGTACACAAATAATCCTATCTTCGGCCCATCTTAATCCTGTTTCTCCTGGCCCTGTTTCCGATAGTCCACCCTCTTTTGGGCCTGCGTCGTGCCCCTCCCTTGTTCTGCTCGAAGACCCGGTGACTTTTTGTTGGAGAATGATTTGCACAGATCTATTCGGGGTGAATATTTAAATACAAATTTAATTCTTTAATTATTACTAGCATGAATTAATCCTATATTAATTCAAATAATAATTGCAACAATATATCATGCATATAAAAAGCCACGTAAAACCTACGCATGCGGAATCTACGGGTTTACGTGAACGTACCTCTCGGGATGGCAGTGACTTCGGTCGGACGGACTAACCAAAAGGACTTCCCAAGTATTCCCTTAGCCCTTGCTCAACTATCCGGTGGAAGGACACTTGTCGAACAATTAACAAAAGGAAAAAATAAACTTTGTTGCACCACCTTTGTGGATTTGCTAATTTTTCCAGCACATGAAATTGTACTTAGGAATGAAACAATCATCCCCTATTTATAGGAGAGGGAGTGGTCGAAATTCTTGTAGAAAATCAATGTGGGAAAAGACTTTTCTTGGTCACCAAGAAATCTTGAATATATCTCCTATATTCTTTTTCCCATAATTAAAATATTCCACAAAATCCCACCTCCTCAAATATTATGGAATTTCGAAAATAATGCCTTGCAAGATTCCAAGATTTGGATCTTCTTGAATTTATGAGATATTCTTGTATTTCAAGAAATACATATCTTCCATAATATCTTTTCAAGAAAATCAAGAAAATCTTTCTTGCCCATTATCTTCAAATTTTCGAAAATTCTATATAGATAACCAAGTGGGAGATTTCTTGAATTTAATGAGATAATCTTGTATTCCAAGAATACATATCTTCATTATATAACAAAATTCAAAGAAAATCTTTCTCCCCCTTTTATCCATAAATTTCGAAATATTAGGGAAAAATTAAGCAACAATATTTATTTTATTTTAATCACTTTTTCAGTTAATGGACTATTTGTTGGGCTACTCAGGGGGCCTTTAGGAGAATTAAGATTGGACCTTCTAATGGACCTTGAATATCTAATATTGAGCCACAATATAATTCAAGCCCATAAATATTAATTAATCCCACTACATAATTAATATTGCACTATCCATCTTAACCCATATTACAATCAATATGGGCTCCGGTCATTATTTCCGTGTTTAAGATTATCTAGCCCATTAATTAATTCAAGCCATTTGAAATAGCTTTCCGTTAATTAATATCTTTTGTCCTTGATCAAGGAACGGTTCAACATTATTATCTATCTTAGGAAAACTAATTCCACTTGCAAGATTTGGTATGATAAAACTTATGAACCTCCCCAGGGGCAAATCAAACAAAAGCGTGCTTTGCACACGATTCTTAGATATTAAATCTTAGCAATCACATGTGACCAATAATATTGCCCAAGATAAAAAGTATTGAATCTCTCTTTTGATTAAGCTACCCATGATAAGTCAAAGCAATAGTTACCAATCTCACGTGATCCTATTTAAGGGACGAAGGTTAAGAAATAACGAACCACCGAGGTCTAATTCTTCCTTGTTCGATTCAAGAATTTATCCTCCTCAGAGGTCCTATTCAAATACATCGGTCATGCACTAGTGTAATCTCTTGGTCAAGACAAACCAATCTGAGCCTTACACCTCAACCTTTCACGATGGGTTGTTCATTTCCATCTATGTCGTGAATGGCGTACTTTTTAGTTACAAAGGATCATTAATTTAATCTTACGTGATCCGGTATCACTAAATTAACTACAATGTAACACGTCATTTAATTATTGAACAGTTATGCAAGAAATATATGTAACATTCAATCATATTTAAAGCATCGATTGATAAACAATTTATTTCAAAGAATAAGTCTGAAAATTCAGTTTCGATTATACAAAGTAAAAAACATATTTTTCAGTATAATCCCAACAATCTCCCACTTATACTCAAAGTCTGTTTTTAAGTATACTACAACATGTCTCGCGTAGTCCGTGACATCTAATGTCACCTACATGAACCTAATAATTTCTCCCACTTATACTCAAAGCAGATTGGCAACGGTCTTGACACCCATTCCTTCCGCATGTCTCTCGAATGTATTCAGAGGCAGACTCTTTGTGAATGGATCTGCTAGGTTATCCTTAGACGCTATCTTTGCCACATCTATCTCTCCTCTCTTAACGATTTCTAGTATAAGATGTCTTTCCTTTAGTGTGCTCTTTTGACTCGTGGACTCTTGGTTTTCTTGAATTTGCAACTGCCCCTAGCAGATATTGCTAGACAAATTCAGAACACCATCCAAGTCCACTAAGAAGATCTACAGCCCAATCGGTTCTTTCACTGCTTCAAGCGCCTACTTACCCGACTTCCATGGTTGAGTCAGTGATGCATTTCTACTTCACACTCGTCCATTTGATGGCTACACTTCCCAAATGGAAACACACTAACTGAGGCAGATAATTTCTGGAATCTAAATCTGATTGGAAATCCGAGTCTGTGTAGCCGATGGGGATTGGAGTATCTGACTGATAAATCAACATTCTATCCCGAGTTTTTTTCAGACACTTCAGAATGTTTTTAACGTAGTCGTCCAATGCGCTTTCCTCGGGTTACTTTGATATCTTGCTACCATGCCTACGGCAAAGCGGATATCCGGGTCTCAAATATCTGACATTTGCATACATAAGGTTTCCGACGGTAGAAGCACAAGGAATGCCTTTCATGTCATCTATCTCCTTTTTTTGTCTTAGGGGACATTTTCTTAGATAGATGGATTCCAAGTCCGAAAGGTACGAATCCTTTCTTGGAATCTTGCATGCTGAAGCGTTTCAAGACAGTGTCTATGTATGAAACTTGCGATAACCCGATCATCCTTTTCTTGTGATCTCGAGTGATCTTGATCCCAAGGATGTGTCCTCGCTTTCCCTAAGTCTTTCATATCAAACCGCTTTTGAAAAACCATGCCCTTACGTCGATAACACCTTCACATCGTTCCCGATGATCGAAATGTCGCCTCGATAGTACTAAGAATACCAATGCGATTCCGACACGCTTTTTATACACACAAACTTTCAAACTCGTTTTGATCAAACCCATAAGACTTTATAACATGATCAAAACATTTGTTCCAAGCTCGATGCTGTTTGAGTCCGTAAATGGACTTCTTGAGCTTACAAACTAGGTGTTCTTGCCCGTTTCAATGAAACCTTGGGGTTGTTACATATAGATCTCTTCATCAAGACTTCCGTTAAGGAAAGGCGCCTTGACATCCATTTGCTTTAGATTTCAAAGTCAAAATCTTGCAAAGAATCGATAAGAGAATACTGGATGGACTTAAGAATGGCTACTGGTAAAAAATTTCCTCATAATCGATCCCTTCTTTCTAAGTATAACCTTTCGCCACTAGTCTTGCTTTAAAAAGGTTTCAACCTTCCCGTCCGGTCCTCTTTTCCTCTTATATACCCCCACTTGCATCTAATGGGTTTGACCCATTAAGTGGTTCGACTAGCTCCCACACTCTATTATGAAACATAGAACCCATTTCGGTTATCATTCTTTGTTTGCCAAGAATCAGCATCCTTATCTTGGAGTGTCTCGTCATATGTCCATGGGTCTCGATTCGTCTTGTCCGAATCAAGTCCGAGGACTCTCCTATTCCCATGAATCTCTCGTCATCAAACAACCCTCCCACTACGACAGTTCCCCGTTGTGGCAATATCGTTTGGTATATCATCTAAGATACTTGATTCGAGGTTTGCCCTCTAAACTCATTTAAGGTAATCTCACTGGGGTTTTCTTTGGTTCATATAGTCTTTTCCAAAATATAAAGTGGGTCTTGATGACCACCTTTTGATCTTCGGGACTATAGAACATACACCCTTTTGTTCCTCGGGGTATCCTACAAACAACCTTAATTACGATCGAGGATCCAACTTACCGGCTTCCTTGTCCAACACGTGGCCGGACACCCCAAATTCTCATGTGTCTCATACTAGGCTTGCGCCCGGTCCACAATTCTTTGGGAGTTTTGGGAACCGATTTGGATAGCACCAAGTTCGAATGTAAGTCGTTGTTTCCAAGGTATGACCCCCAAACGACTCGGGAAGATCCGCCATAACTCATCATTGATCTAACCATTTCCAAAAGAATTATGTTTCTTTGCTCTCTGCCAACCCCGCTTTTGTTGAGGGGTTCCGGTGCGATGGAGTCGGATACAATCCTTCATCAGATAAGTAGTTCAAAAAACTCATTGTTGAGGTATTCGCCTCCACGATCAGATCGTAGAGACTTGATACGTTTTTCCTTATGATTCTCTGTTTGAGCCTTAAATTCTTAGAATTTCTCAAAGGGCTCAGATTCATGCTTCATAAGGAAAATGTACCTTGAGTAATCATCAATGAAATTACTCATAACCTCCACTTGCTTTGGTTGACATTAGACTACATACATCTGTGTGAATGATCTCTAACACTTCTTTGGCCCTATTCCCCTTGGCTCCAAATGCCCTCTTGGTCATATTACCCTCCAAACATGATTCGCAGGTTGGAATTTGTTCAACTTGGAGAAGCTCCAGTGAACCATCTTTCACCAACCTTTGATCCTCTTTGGATTTATATGACCTAATCTTAGATGCCAAAGAAGTGTCTCGTTCACGTCTGATGAACGTTTTCTTTTCTCGAAAATAGTTGATGTGTTATAGAATACATTTCGTGAGTGGTGTGCACAGTTAATTGCATAGAGATCATTCAACAACGTTCCATGATAGATAAATTTATCAACAAGAAAAATGGTAACAACTTTATTAAAAAGTAACCGAATATCCATCATAAAAGTTTAGAAACTGAAAACGAATTCATTCTAAAAAATCCGGAACGTAAAGAATATCTCAAAAATTTTAACACTGTCTTCAAAAGACAGGTGCACTTCTCCCACTGCTTCAGCTGCAACTCTCGTAGCATCGCCCAGTGTGATGAGGACCTCACTCCCACTAAGTTGTCGGGTCCGCTTGAACCCTGTAATGTGAAACAAACATGATTAGTGGATCCCGTATCCACCACCCACAAAATGGGAGGCATACGCCGCTAAACAAGTTTCAAACAATTAGTGCATGAGAATTACCTTTCTTTCCATCCCTTTTGGGTCTGGAACAGGCTGACCTCCAATGTCCTTTCTCACCGCAGTTGAAAAACTTCCCCTTAGTTGGCTTGTTCACTCCACCACCCTTCTTCACCTTATCTTTGTCATTGGCAACACTTGAGTTCACTTGCTTGTGGCCTTTGTTCCTTTTCTTGTTCTTACCACCCCTTGGTCTAGAAGAAGAAGGTCCGTTTGCCACCAAGGCTTGGCTTTTTCGCTTTAATATCGCCTCTCGCCGAGACTAAAGCTTGCAACAGATCGGGCATCGAGAACTTCGATTATTCATCCGGTAGTTCAACCCGAATTGTTCAAAGCTTTTCGGCAGAATGGAGCACCTAAATCGATTTGGGTCTCGATATCGTATTCAAATACCAAGTACCTCAAGTTTATTAAGGTGAGCCATCATCCAGAGAACGTGCTCCCTTCGGGCGTTCCCCACCATTTTCATAGAGAGCAAGTCCCTCATGGTGATCCGACGAGCCACACCTGGTTACGATGTTGAAACATCGCTTTAAGACTAGTCATGATTTCCGCAGCGGTCTCAACGTTACGGTGTTGGTGTTGCAACACATCCGACATAAAGCCAAGATGGTACACTTTGCCATTTCGTTAGACCGCTCCCGATCAACATACTCTTTTCTTAACCGCTTTTAGTGGACTCATCCGATGGTTTATCCGGTTTAGGTGTGGTTAGAACCCGATTATGGCTTTGTGCGATGAGGACAATAGTGAGTTTTTGATTCCAATCAACAAAATTTTCTCCAAAGGAGCAAATTGTCTTTTCGAAGATATTGAACAGTGGATTAAAAGGTTGCGACATGATGAACTGAAATAAATAATAATATGCATAAGCACAAATATATCACAAGGTTCGATCACATGCATCATATTAAAATCTAAAAAAAATATGAACATGCATCGGCCAACATCTCAAAAAAAGTTTAAATAAGCCACGCGTTGGGTGGGTCATTATTTAAACACATTCAAGCAGGTTACAAACAAGAACAGTTACAAACCTTTAATATCCAGATTAATAGTTGGCTCCCACTTGACCAATATAAAATTGACAGGGACTTCGGAGAAGTATATGCATATCAATTTTATACCTAAGTAATAACCATGATTAAATACAGGATTATTATTGCGCTTTGATCGAGCCTCGTTGGGAGGGTCATCGTCGCCACTAGTAATAACCCACAATCATCCGTTTGGAATTCATTCATGTGAAACCTATCTTTTGACCGTCCCGTTGGGGGAATTTCTCCAAAAGAATTCACAAATAAATAAATCATGGAGGTCAAAATTAATTCAATTTTATTATACGGAATAAAATTGTCAATTAATTATTTAAACATACTTAGTAATTTTTGAAGGTGAGATTTTTCCATTTAGCAACCCTCATGCAAACACATTTAAACAAATTAAATAAAGCTTAAGATAACACAAATAAATCAAGCAAAACAGAAAAATAAACATATTGGGCACAAATTATCCAATTGTCATGGTTTGATTTTTCTGGGCTTGATTCTTAGAAAAACACGTCTCGGTTCTCCCTTTCGTTAAGCCTCGAAAAATACTTAAATCTCGGCACGCCCAACCCGAGCGGCTTGCTTGTTACGATGCTGCCTTGCGGCAGTGACCAGCCTAAGCCTTTAAACGACCTCGGCACCACCGGCGGTCCCCGCCGATCTCCTCAACCGCGCCTCATGAGGCGAGCATCGGCGGCGGCAGCATCCGTAGCGCGTCGCCTTCGCCCGCCTCCGCTTCGCCCTCGACCTCAGCGGCCCCCGTCGCAGCGCCCAGCGTCGCCCGCCCCGTCACTTCGGCGTCTGGCGCCGCGGTACGCGTCTTTAGCGCCCGCCCGATCTGTGGCAACCTGTTCTCCGCAGCCTTCAGCGGTAAGCCTCGCCCTATGCGCCCGTCTTGTGCTGTGCCGCGCCGCTACACCCGGTTTCATTTTGTCCTTTAATTCTTCGTCTCTTCGTTCCCGATCCGGTTACAATTTATTTACAAAAATAAATAAACCTAGATCTAGACTAGTCTATTACATTGATCAAATCAAACAAATCCTAGTCTACTCGTGGATTTTCTCATTTAGCAAAAACGAATCCGAACGAATCGAATTAAAACCACAATTTATATGCATGCATAAATAAACACATTAAAATCCATGACAATTGGATACCTACAAAACAGATCTAACAGTTCTACTATCCAATTTCAAATTTAATGTCCACAAATTAAATTACAATTTAAAAAATTCAGAGCCCGAAACCATGGCTCTGATACCAATTGTTGGGGAATGATTTGCACAGATCTATTCGGGGTGAATATTTAAATACAAATTTAATTCTTTAATTATTACTAGCATGAATTAATCCTATATTAATTCAAATAATAATTGCAACAACATATCATGCATATAAAAAGCCATGTAAAACCTACACACGGAATCTACGGGTTTACGTGACGCATTCTCTCGGGATGGTAGTGACTTCGGTCGGACGGACTAACCAAAAGGACTTCCCAAGTATTCCCTTAGCCCTTGCTCAACTATCCGGTGGAAGGACACTTGTCGAACAATTAACAAAAGGAAAAAATAAAATTTGTTGGACCACCTTTTTGTGGATTTGCTAATTTTTCCAGCACATGGAATTGTACTTAGGAATGAAACAATCATCCCCTATTTATAGGAGAGGGAGTGATCGAAATTCTTGTAGAAAATCAATGTGGGAAAAGACTTTTCTTGGTCACCAAAAAATCTTGAATATATCTCCTATATTCTTTTTCCCATAATTAAAATATTCCACAAAATCCCACCTCCTCAAATATTATGGAATTTCAAAAATAATGCCTTGCAAGATTCCAAGATTTGGATCTTCTTGAATTTATGAGATATTCTTGTATTTCAAGAAATACATATCTTCCATAATATCTTTTCAAGAAAATCAAGAAAATCTTTCTTGCCCATTATCTTCAAATTTTCAAAAATTCTATATAGATAACCAAGTGGGAGATTTCTTGAATTTAATGAGATAATCTTGTATTCCAAGAATACATATCTTCATTCCATAACAAAATTCAAAGAAAATCTTTCTCCCTCTTTTATCCATAAATTTCGAAATATTAGGGAAAAATTAAGCAACAATATTTATTTTATTTTAATCACCTTTTCAGTTAATAGACTATTTGTTGGGCTACTCAAGGGGCCTTTAGGAGAATTAAGATTGAACCTTCTAATGGACCTTGAATATCTAATATTGAGCCACAATATAATTCAAGCCCATAAATATTAATTAATCCCACTACATAATTAATATTGCACTATCCATCTTAACCCATATTACAGTCAATATGGCTCCCGGTCATTATTTCCCGTGTTTAAGATTATCTAGCCCATTAATTAATTCAAGCCACTGAAATAACTTTCCATTAATTAATATCTTTTGTCCTTGGTCAAGGAACGGTTCAACATTATTATCTATACCGGAAACTAATTTCACTTGCAAGATTTGGTATGATAAAGCTTATGAACCTCCCAAGGGGGCAAATCAAACATGCGTACTTGCACACGATTCTTCGTATTAAATCTTAGCAATCACATGTGACCAATAATATTGCCCAAGATAAAAAGTATTGAATCTCTCTTTTTGATTAAGCTACCCATGATAAGTCAAAGCAATAGTTACCAATCCCACGTGATCCTATTTAAGGGACGAAGGTTAAGAAATAACGAACCACTGAGGTCTAATTCTTCCTTGTTCAGTTCTGAAGAATTTATCCTCCTGTAGGTCCTATTCAGCGCATCAGTCATGCACTAGTGTAATCTCTTGGTCAAGACAAACCAATCGGGCCTTTACACCTCAACCTTTCACGATGGGTTGTTCAATTCCATCTAGGTCGTGAATGGCGTACTTTTTAGTTACAATGGATTTGTTAATTTAATCTTACGTGATCCGATATCACTAAATTAACTACAATGTAAAACGTCATTTAATTATTGAGCGATTATGCAAAGAAATATATGTAACATTCAATCATATTTAAAGCATCAGTGATAAACAATTTATTTCAGTAAATAAGTCTGAAAATTCAGTTTCGATTATACAAAGTAAAAAGCATACTTTTCAGTATAATCCCAACACTTTTGAGGCCCAGCTGGCGGCCTCGTCTGATATGGTAGAGTCCAGCCAATCTAACTCTCAAGTGGGGGCAAATTTTGACCCAGCCTGCTCGAGTGAACCCTGTGTTGATCCTCCTGAAGGCGTGAGAGAGAGATTGACGGCTTAAAGCCAGAAGAAAAAAGAAAAAATTGGCGTCGGAAATTAACTTTGAGGAGTCTCGGCTTGCTAATCTCATTCGGGAATCGGAAATTAAAGAGGAAACGCAAAAACCAATGGAGTTTGGTGAAAATTAGGTCTAAAATCGAAAGTCTCAAGTTCGGAACCTAGAATGCAATTGGAGGCTTTGGAAAGAATAGATAAGGGCAACAAGAAAGGAAAACCAAAGAAGATCAAGAAAGGAGGTAGCGGGGTTATCCAATGAAGATTTTAAGTGCGAACGTGAGAGGAATCGGGAGTAAAGAAAAGAGAAGCGAATTACGAGATAAGATCATCAGGTATAATATTGATTTGTGTTGTGTTCAGGAAACTAAAGTTGAAATGTTGAATGCTAGCCTGTGTAAATCGATTTGGTGGTCTCTGGGTTTTGATTGGGCATATCAGGGCTCCGAGGGAAGGTCGGGAGGAATCTTGACCATCTGGAATTCAACAATTTTTTGTAAAATTAGTTCTTGGCATGGGAGAGGTTTTCTGGTTGTGAACGGCCTCCTTAAAGACGATGGAACGCAGTGTTGTATTGTGAATGTTTATGTTCCATGTGACCATTCAGTAAAGATTGAAGTTTGGAATGCTATCAGTGATATTGTTGAGCAACAAGGAGATGGGTGTGTTTGTGTGATAGGTGATTTCAATACAGTTCGGAAACCAAGAGAACGAGCTGGTAGCAGCGAAACGGTTGATCTTAACGCTATGAAAGCCTTCGATGAGTTTATTTGCCAGAACCAATTTTTTGATCTCCCTCTCGTAGGGCGATTCTTTACCTGGTATAGGTCGGATGGCTCCTGCAAGAGTAAGTTAGATAGGGCATTAGTGAATAAAAAATGGCTGGATAGATGGCCCGACATTTCACTTAAGGGGCTGGGGAGGACTACTTCCGATCACTGTCCGATCTACTTCGACATCCCCCGCAAAGATTGGGGACCAAAGCCGTTCAAATTCTTCAATGGGTGGATGTCGCATCCGGACATTAAGCCTTTTGTCGAAAACAAATGGAACAACTACTCAATTGTTGGTTGGAGTGCGTTCGTGCTTAAAGAAAAATTAAAGCTCCTCAAAGGTGATCTTAAGTCCTGGAACAGGGAGGTTTTTGGTAGACTGGAGTTGGATATCTCTAAGAAACATGAAAACATTGAGACATTGGATAGAGTTGATGATGCTTTCGGATTGACGGATGACGAGATCATGGAAAGAAATCAGTGTCGAGCAGAGCTGATCAGAGCAATGATTTGGAAAGAAAACCTCCTTTACCAAAAGTCAAAATCCAAATGGCTCCTGGAAGGAGACGTTAACTCGAAGTTTTATCACAGCTGGCTCAACCACAGATATAAGCTGAATAGTATTGAAGGTCTGCTCATCAATGAATCTTGGGTAGAATTGTTGGGATTATACTGAAAAGTATGCTTTTTACTTTGTATAATCGAAATTGAATTTTCTGACTCATTTACTGAAATAAATTGTTTATCACTGATGCTTTAAATATGATTGAATGTTATATATATTTACTGCATAACTGTTCAATAATTAAATGTTACACATCAGAAGTTAATTTAGTGATACCGGATCACGTAAGATTAAATTAACAAATCCTTTGTAACTATAAGTACGCCTTTTTTTCAAGACCTAGATGGAAATGAACAACCATCGCGAAAGGTTGAGGTGTAAGGCTCGATTGGTTTGTCTTGACCAAGAGATTACACCAAAGGCATGACCGATGCAATGAATAGGATCTACAGGAGGATAAATTCTTGAACACGAACAAGGAAGAATTAGACCTCAGTGGTTCGTTGTTTCTTAATCTTCGTTCCTTAAATAGGATCACGTGGGATTGGTAACTATTGCTTTGACTTATCATGGGTAGCGAATCAAAGAGAGATTCAATACTTTTTATCTTGGACAATATTATTGGTCACATGTGATTGCTAAGATTTAATACGAAGAATCGTGTGCAAAATGCAGCTTGTTTGTTTGATTTGCCCTTGGGAGGTTCATAAGCTTTATCATACCAAATCTTGCAAGTGGAATTTGTTTCCCAGATGGATAATAATGTTGAACCGTTCCTCAAACAAGGACAAAAGATATTAATTAACGGAAAGCTATTTCAATGGCTTGATTTAATTAATGGGCTAGATAATCTTAAACACGGGAAATAATGACCGGGAGCCATATTGACTGTAATATGGGTTAAGATGGATAGTGCAATATTAATTATGTAGTGGGATTAATTAATATTTGTGGGCTTGAATTATATTGTGGCTCAATATTAGATATTCAAGATCCATTAGAAGGTCCAATCTTAATTCTCCTAAAGGCCCCTCGAAAGTAGCCCAACAAATAGTCCAATAACTGAAAAGGTGATTAAAATAAAATAAATATTGTTGCTTATTTTTTCCATGCTATTTTCGAAATTATAGATATAGTAGGGAGAAAGATTTTCTTTGAATTTTGTTATGGAATGAAGATATGAATTCTTGGAATACAAGATTATCTCATTAAATTCAAGAAATCTCCCACTTGGTTATCTATATAGAATTTTCGAAATTTTGGAAATATAGTGGGCAAGAAAGATTTTCTTGAAAAGATATTATGGAAGATATGTATTTCTTGAAATACAAGAATATCTCATAAATTCAAGAAGATCCAAATCTTGGATTCTTGTAACACTAATTTTCGAAAATCACCATATCTTGAGGAGGTGGGATTTTTGTGGAATATTTTAATTATGGGAAAAAGAATATAGGAGATATATTCAAGATTTCTTGGTGACCAAGAAAAGTCTTTCCCACATTGATTTTCTACATAAAAATTCGACCACTCCTCTCCTATAAATAGGGGATGATTAGTTCATTCCCAAGTACAATTCCATGTCTTTGAAATATTAGCAAATCCACAAAGCCGTGGTGCAACAAAGTCTATTTTTTCCTTTTGTTAATTGTTCGACAAGTGTCCTTCCACCGGGATAGTTGAGCAAGGGCTAAGGAATACTTGGGAAGTCCTTTTGGTTAGTCCGTCCGATCAAAGTCACCGCCATCCCGAGAGGTACGCTTCACGAAACCCGTAGATTCCGTCGCCAGAGGCTTTTACGTGGCTTTTATATGCATGATATGTTGTTGTAATTCTTATTTGAATTAATATAGGATTAATTCATGCTAGTAATAATTAATGAATTAAATTTGTATTTAAATATTCACCCCGAATAGATCCGCGCAACTCATTACCTAACAAGCCGCATCGAGCCACGGTTTCGCTCAATTTTTAAATTGTAATTTAATTCACGGACATTAAATTTGAAATTGATAGTAGAACCAAGTAGATCTGCTTTTGCGTATTCAATTGTCATGGATTTTAATGTGTTTATTTATGCATGCATATAAACCGTGGTTTTTAATTCGATTCGCTCGGATTTGTTTTGCCTCGAGAAAAAATCACGAGTAGACTAGGATTTGTTTGATTTGATCAATGTAATAGACTAGTCTAGATCTAGGTTTATTTATTTTTTGTAAATAAATTGTAATCGGATCTGAACGAAGAGACGGCGAAATTAAAGGACGAAATCCGTAACTCGCGAGAGCGCGCGGGCGACGCTACCGGCACGCATGGGCGCAGGGCGAGGCCGGGCGGCCGAGCGCTACAGAGGAGAAGGGCCGCATGCACGGGCGGTGCGCGCTCCAGCCGAAGCGGACGGGGCGGATGCATGGCTAACGCGATCTGTGAACCATCGCTGGAGGTCGCGGGCGAGGTGGAGGCGGGCGAAAGCACTCTAGGATGGATGCTTGCTGCCGATCCGACACCTTCCGAGGCGCGGTCGAGGCACCGGGCGAAAAGGGGTCACGGGTGGTGCCGAGGCTGCCGAGGTCGCCCTAGGCAAGCGGCGGGCCGGATCTGGCGTGCATCCGGCCATGAAAATAAGCCATTTGGCGTTCGAGACGAAGTATTTTTCGAGACGAACGAGTGGGAGAAATTCGAGACGTGTTTCTTCAAGATCAAGTTAAGAAAAATCAAACCATGACAATTGGATAATTTGTGCCCAATATGTTTATTTTTCTGGTTTTGCTTGATTTATTTGAGCTATCTTATGCTTTATTTAAATTGTTTAAATGTGTTTGCATGAGGGTTGCCAAATGGAAAAATCTCACCTTAAAAATTACTAAGTATGTTTAAATAATTAATAGACAATTTTATTCCGGATAATAAAATTGAATTAATTTTGACCTCCATGATTTATTTATTTGTTAATTCTTTTGGAGAAATTCCCCCCACGGGACGGTCTAAAGATAGCTTTCACATGAATGAATTCCAAATCGGATGATTGTGGGTTATTACTAGTGGCGGCGATGACCCTCCCCACGAGGCCGATCAAAGCGAAATAGTAATCCCAGATTTAATCATGGTTATTACTTAGGTATAAAATTGATATGCATATACTTCCTCAAGTCCCCTGCCAATTTTATATTGGTCAAGTAGAGCCAACTATTAACTGGATATTAAAGGTTTGTAAATCGTTTTTGTTTGTAACTCCGCTTGAATGTGTTTGAATAATGACCCACCCCACGCGGCTTATTTAAACTGCTTTTGAGATGTTGGGATGCATGTTCAAATTTTTTTTTGAGATTTTAATATGATGCATGTGATCGAACCTTGTGATATACTTGTGCTTATGCATGTTATTATTTTATTTCAGTTCATCATGTCACAACCTTTTAATCCACTATTCAATATACTGAAAGACAATTTGCTCACTGGAGAAAATTTTGTTGATTGAATCAAAACTCACTATTGTCCTCACTTTGCACAAAAGCCATAACCGGGTTACGACCACACCTAAACCCGGATAAACCATCGATGAGTCCACTAAAACGGTTAAGAAAAAGTATGTTGACTGGGAGCGGTCTAACGAAATGGCAAAGTGTACCATCTTGGCTTCTATGTCAGATGTGTTGCAACACCAACACCGAACGTTGAGACCGGCCAAGAAATCATGACTAATCTTAAAGCGATGTTCCAACATCGAACCGCGTGTGGCTCGCCGGATCACCATGAGGGACTTGCTTTCTATGAAAATGGTGGAGGAACGCCTGTTAGGGAGCACGTTTCTACAGATGATGGCTCACCTTAATAAACTTGAGGTACTTGGCGTCAATATGATATCGAGACCCAAATCGACTTTCAGTGCTCCATTCTTTCGCCGAAAAGCTTTGAACAATTCAGTTGAACTACCGGATGAATAATCGAAGTTCTCGATGCCCGATCCATTGCAAGCTTTAGTCTCGGCAGAGGCGATATTGGGGCGTAAAAGCCAAGCCTTGGTGGCAATCGGACCTTCTTCTTCTTCTGACCAAGGGGTGGTAAGAACAAGAAAAGGAACAAAGGCCACAAGCAAGTGAACTCAAGTGTTGCCAATGGCAAAGATAAGGTGAAGAAGGGTGGTGGAATGAAACAAGCACTAAGGGGAAGTGCTTCAACCTAGCGGAGAAAGGACATTGAGGTCACTGCTCTGCACCCAAAAGGGATGGAAAGAAAGGTAATTCTCACGCACTAGTTGTTGAAACTTGTTTAGCGGCGATGCCTCCCATTTTGTGGGTGGTGGATACGGATCCACTAATCATGTTTGTTTCACGTTCTGGTCAAGCGGACCCGCAACTTAGTGGGAGTGAGGTCCTCATCACACCGGGCGATGCTACTGAGAGTGGCAAAATTAAGCAGTGGGAGAAGTGCACCTGTCTTTTGAAGACAGAGTTTTAATTTTTGAGATATTCTTTACGTTCCGGATTTTAGAAAGAATTCATTTTTAGTTTCTAAACTTTTATGATGCATATTTGGTTACTTTTTAATAAAGTTGTTACCATTTTTCTTTTGATAAATTTATCTGTCATGGAACGTTGTTGAATGATCTCTATACAATTAACTGTGCACACCACTCACGAAATGTATCCTATAACACAACAACTATTTCCGTGAAAAGAAAACGTTCATCAGACGTGAACGAGACACTTCTTTGGCATCTAACATTAGGTCATATAAATCCAAAGAGGATCCAAAGGTTGGTAAAAGATTGTTCACTGGAGCGTCTCCAAGTTGAACCGATTCCAACCTGCGAATCATGTTTGGAGGGTAATATGACCAAGAGGGCATATGGAGCCAAGGGGAATAGGGCCAAAGAAGTGTTAGAGATCGTTCACACAGATGTATGTAGTCCAATGTCAACCAAAGCAAGAGGAGGTTATGAGTAATTTTATTGATTATTATTCAAGGTACATTTTCCTTATGAAGCATGAATATGAGACCTTTGAGAAATTCTAAGAATTTAAGGCTCAAACAGAGAATCATAGGGAAGAACGTATCAAGTCTCTACTATCTGATCGTGAAGGCGAATGCCTCAGCATTGAGTTTTTGAACTACTCATCTGATGAAGGGATTGTATCCCACCATCAAGACCGAAACCCTCAACAAAAAAGCGAACAAAAGAAATAGAATTCTTTTGGAAATGGTTAGATCAATGATGAGTTATGCGGATCTTCCCGAGTCGTTCTAGGGTCATGCCTTGGAAACAGTGACTTACATTCTAAACTTGGTGCTATCCAAATCGGTTCCCAAAACTCCTAAAGAATTATGGACCGGGCGCAAGCCTAGTATGAGACACATGAGAATTTGGGGGTGTCCTTTGGACAATGAAACCGTAAATTGATCCCTCGATCGTAATTAAAGCTATTTGTAGGATACCCCGAGGGAACAAAAGGGTGTATGTTCTATAGTCCCGAAGATCAAAAGGTGGTCATCAGCACCCACTTTAGATTTTTGGAAGAAGACTATACGAACCAAAGAAAACCCAAAAGTGAGATTACCTTAAATGAGTTTAGAGGGCAAACCTCAAATTAACTGTATTTAGATGATATACCAAATGATACGTTTTTCTGGCCGAGCCTCGTCAAAGTGGCGGGGTTGTTAGACGCTCGAGATTCATGGGAATAGAGAGTCCTCGGACTTGATTCCCTAATCGCACCCATGGACATATGACGAGGCACTCCAAGATAAGGATGCAGATTCTTGGCAAACAGCAATGAAAGCCAAAGTGGATTTTATGTTTCATAATAGAGTGTGGGAGCTAGTCGAACCACTTAATGGGGTCAAATCCATTAGATGCAAGTGGGTATATAAGAGGAAAAGAGGACCGGACGGGAAGGTTGAAACCTATAAAGCAAGACTAGTGGCGAAAGGTTACACTCAGAAAGAAGGGATCGATTATGAGGAAACTTTTTCGCCCGTAGCCATGCTTAAGTCCATCCGTATTCTCTTATTGATTGTTCAAGATTTTCGACTTTGAAATCTCGCAAATGGATGTCAAGACAAATTTTCCTTAATCTAAGTCTTGATGGAGAGATCCATATGCAACAACCCCAAGACTTCATTGAAACAGGCCAAGAACACCAAGTTTGTAAGCTCAAGAGGTTCATTTACGGACTCAAATAGGCATCCAGAGCTTGGAACCAAAGTTTTGATCATGTAATAAAGTCTTATGGGTTTGATCAAAACGATTTTGAAAGTTGTGTGTATAAAAGCGTGTCGGAACTGCATTGGTATTCTTAGTACTATACGTAGATAACATTGTGATCATCGGGAATGATGTGAATGTGTGATCAGACGTAAAGACATGGCCTTTCAAAACAGTTTGATATGAAAGACTTAGGGAAAATCGAACACATCCTTGGGATAAAGATCACTCGAGATCGCAAGAAAAGGATAATCGGGTTATCGTAAATTTCATACATAGACACTGTCTTGAAACGCTTCAGCATGCAAGATTCCAAGAAAGGATTCGTACCTTTCAGACTTGGAATCCATCTATCCAAAAAAATGTTCCCTAAGACGCAAAAGGAGATAGATGACATGAAAGGTATTCCTTGTGCTTCGGCTGTCGGAAACCTTATATATGCAATGTTGTAGTATGCGAGACCCATATCTATTTTGTCGTGGTAATGGTAGCTAGATATCAAAGTAACCTGTGAAAGCGCATTGATCGACGATTAAAAACATTCTCGAAGTGTCCGAAAAGAACTCGGGATAGAATGTTGTTTTATCACCGATACTCCAATCCCCATCTGGCCACACCTGCTCGGATTTCCAATCGATTTAGATTCCGTAAATTATCCGCCTCGGTTAGTGTGTTTCCATTTGGGAAGTGTAGCCATCAAATGGACGAGTGTGTAGCGTAAATGCATCAACGACCAAACCATGGAAGTCGGTAAAGAAGTCGCCAGAAGCAAAGGAAAGAACCGATTAGGCTCTAGATCTTCTTAGTGGACTTGGATGGTGTTCTCAATTTGTCTAGCAATATCTTCTAGGGGGCTTGCAAATTCAAGAGAACCAAGAGTCCACGAAATAAACAAACACATTAAAGGAAAGACATCTTATACGAGAAATCGTTAAGAGAGGAGATATAGATGTGGCAAAGATAGCGCCCGAGGACAAAATTTAGCGTATCCATTCACAAAGCGCCCCTCAATACATTCGAGACATGTGAGTGGAATGGGTGTCAAGACCGCTTGCTAACTGGCTTTGAGTATAAGTGGGATAAATTATTAGGTTCGTGTAGGGTGACATTAGATGTCACGGACTACGAGACATGTTGTAGTATACTTAAAAAGCGCACTTTGAGTATAAGTGGAGATTGTTGGGATTATAATTGAAAAAGTATGCTTTTTACTTTGTATAATCGAAACAATTTTCCGACTCATTTATTTGAAATAAATTGTTTATCACCGATGCTTTAAATATGATTGAATGTTATATATATTTATCGCATAACTGCTCAATAATTCAGACGTGTTACAATCAGAGTTAATTTAGTGATACCGATCACGAAGAAATTAACAAATTCCCTTGTAACTATAAAGTACGCCTTTCACGACCTAGATGGAAATGAACAACCATCGCGAAAGGTTGAGGTGTAAGGCTCGATTGGTTTGTCTTGACCAAGAGATTACACCAAAGTGCATGACCGATCTTGTTGAATAGGACCTCATGAGAGGATAAATTCTTGAATCGAACAAGGAAGAATTAGACCTCGTTCGTTGTTTTCTTAATCTTCGCTCCTTAAATAGATCACGTGGGATTGGTAACTATTAGCTTTGACTTATCATGGGTAGAGAATCAAAGAGAGATTCAATACTTTTTATCTTGGGCTATATTATTGGTCACATGTGATTGCCAAGATTTAATACTTAAGAATCGTGGTGCAAGTACGCTTGTTTGATTTGCCCCTGGGAGGTTCATAAGCTTTATCATACCAAATCTTGCAAGGGAATTTGTTTCCTGTATGGATAATAATGTTGAACCGCTCTCCGACCAAGGACAAAAAGATATTAATTAACGGAAAGCTATTTCAAAGGGCTTGAATTAATTAATGGGCTAGATAATCTTAAACACGGAAATAATGACCGGAGCCATATTGACCGTAATATGGGTTAAGATGGATAGTGCAATATTAATTATGTAGTGGGATTAATTAATATTTGTGGGCTTTGAATTATATTGTGGCTCAATATTAGATATTCAAGATCCATTAGAAGGTCCAATCTTAATTCTCCTAAAGGCCCCCCGAGTAGCCCAACAAATAGTCCAATAACCTAAAAAGTGATTAAAATAAAATAAATATTGTTGCTTATTTTTTCCATGCTATTTTTTTTAAATTATAGATATAGTAGGGAGAAAGATTTTCTTTGAATTTTGTTATGGAATGAAGATATGTATTCTTGGAATACAAGATTATCTCATTAAATTCAAGAAATCTCCCACTTGGTTATCTATATAGAATTTTCAAATTTTGAAATATAATTAAGCAAGAAAGATTTTCTTGATTTTCTTGAAAAAATATTATGGAAGATATGTATTTCTTGAAATACAAGAATATCTCATAAATTCAAGAAGATCCAAATCTTGGATTCTTGTAACACTAATTTTCAAAAATCACCATATCTTGAGGAGGTGGGATTTTTGTGGAATATTTTAATTATGGGAAAAAAATATAGGAGATATATTCAAGATTTCTTGGTGACCAAGAAAAGTTTTTTTCCCACATTGATTTTCTACATAAAATTCGACCACCCCTCCTATAAATAGGGGATGATTAGTTCATTCCCAAGTACAACTCCATGTGCTGGAAATATTAGCAAATCCACAAAGGTGGTGCAACAAAGTTTATATTTTCCTTTTGTTAATTGTTCGACAAGTGTCCTTCCACCGGATAGTTGAGCAAGGGCTAAGGGAATACTTGGGAAGTCCTTTTGGTTAGTCCGTCCGGCCCAAGTCACCGCCATCCCGAGAGAGGTGCGCTCACGTAAACCCGTAGATTCCGTGATAGGGTTTTACGTGGCTTTTATATGCATGATATGTTGTTGTAATTATTATTTGAATTAATATAGGATTAATTCATGCTAGTAATAATTAATGAATTAAATTTGTATTTAAATATTCACCCTGAATAGATCTGTGCAACTCATTCCCCAACAAGAATCAGTGAACGGGATCAAGAACGGGGTGCATAATTTCTTCAAAGAGCATTTTCGTGCCCGAACTCCACCACTCTTATCACTGCCTTCCGACTTCTGCCCGCTGAAAGTTGAAGTGGCTGAAAATGAATTTCTTGTGGCCCCTTTTACGGAAGAAGAAATCAAACAGGCAATCTGGTCGTGTGATTCAAATAAAAGCTCGGGCCCTGACGGATTCTCTTTCGGTTTCATTAAGGGAAATTGGGATCTTTTGAAAGGTGATATCTTGAGTATGATGAGCGATTTGTTGGGATTATACTGGAAAGTATGCTTTTACTTTGTATAATCAAACTGAATTTTGGACTTATTTACTGAAATAAATTGTTTATCACTGATGCTTTAAATATCATCGAATGTTACATATATTTACTGCATAACTGTTCAATAAATAGTACGTGTTACATTGTAGTTAATTTAGTGATACCAGATCACAGAAGATTAAATTAATGTCCCTTTGTAACCAAAAAGTACACCATTCACGACCTTGATGGAAATGAACAATCCATTGTGAAAGGTTGAAGTGTAAGGCTGGGGATTGGCTTGTCTTGACCAAGAGATTACACTAGTGCATGTTTAGTGCATCAAGAGGACCCTCTACGAAGGACAAATTCTTCAGAACTGAACTAGGAAGAATTAGACCTCAGTGGTTCGTTATTTCTTAATATTCGTCCCTTAAATAGGATCGCGTGTGGTTGGTAATTATTTCTTTGACTTATTAGGGGTAGAGAATCAACGAGATTCAATACTTTATATCTTGGGCAATATTATTGGTCACATTCGATTGCTAAGATTTAATACTTTTGTTTCGTAAAAATTATGCATAATTAATTGTTCGATTTTTCTTGGGAGAGGTTCATAAGTTTTATCATACCAAATCTTGCAAGTGGAACTAGTTTCCTGGATATGGATAATAATGTTGAACCGATCCTTAACTAAGACAAAAAGATATTAATTAATGGAAAGCTATTTCAAAGGGCTTGAATTAATTAATGGGCTAGATAATCTTAAACACGGGAAATAATAACCGGGAGTCATATTGACTGTAATATGGGTTAAGATGGATAGTGCAATATTAATTATGTAGTGGGATTAATTAATATTTATGGGCTTGAATAATAATGTGGCTCAATATTGATAATTCAAAATCCATTGGAAGGTCCAATCTTAATTCTCCTTAAGGACCCTCAAGTAGTCCAACATAAAGTTCAATAACTGAAAAAAGGTGTTTAAAAAATAAAATAAATATTTGTTGCTATTTTTCCTATTTTTCTAAAATAGTAAATAAAAGAAGGAGAAAGATTTTCTTTGAATTTTGTTATGGAATGAAGATAAGTATTCTTGGAATACAAGATTATCTCATTAAATTCAAGAAATCTTCCACTTGGTTATTTACTATGTAAATTTCGAAAATCTTGAAAGAATAAGGGAAATAAAGATTTTCTTGAAAATATATTATGGAAGATATGTATTCTTGGAATACAAGAATATCTCATAAATTCAAGAAGATCCAAATCTTGGAATCTTGATCCTTATTTTTTTGAAAATTCCCATAACAAGAGGAGTTGTGATTTTTATGGAATATTTTAATTATGGAGAAAACAATATAGGAGATATATTCAAGATTTCTTGGAGATCAAGAAAAAGATTTTCTTCCCCTATTCTATGCCAAAAAATCGTCCAACACCCCTCTATAAATAGGGGATGAATGTTTCATTCCCAAGTACAATTCCATGTGCTGAAAAAATTAGTAAATCCACAAAGGTGGTGCAACAGATTTTTTATTTTTCCTTTTGTTAATTGTTCGCGAGCTTCCTTCCACCGGATTGACGAGCAAGGACTAGGGAATACTTGGAAAGGCTTTTTGGTGTGTTTTTATCGACGAGACCATTGTCACTCCAAGATGTTAATTCACATAAACCCGTAGCAATTTCGCATGCGTAGGATTTATGTGAACTGTTTATATGCATGATTTGTTGTTGAATTATTATTTGAATTAATATAGGATTAATCCATGCTAGTAATAATTGTTAGAATTAAATTTGTTTTTAAATATTCATCCCGAATAGATCTGTGCAATTAATTCCCCAATAATCGTATCGAGCCTCGGTTTTCGCTCAATTTTTAAATTGTAATTTAATTCGCTTTCATTAAATTTGAAATCGATAGTAGAATTGCTAGATCTTTTGTGCAGGTATCCAATTGTCATTGAATTTAATGTGTTTATTTATGCATGCATATAAATTGTGGTTTTTTTTTTAATTCGATTCGTTCGAATTCTTTTTACCTCGTGAGAAAATCCACTAGTAGATTAGAATTTGTTTGATTTGATCAATGTAATAGATTAGTCTAGATCTAGATTTATTTATTTTTGTAAATAAATTGTAACCGATCGAAAACGATACGAGACGAAGAATTAAAAGACGGGATCCTAATCCGGCGTAGTAGCTGCTGCTGTCATGCGAATCGCGTGCTAAGGGAGGCAGACGCTACGACGCGGATGCACGCTGCCAAGACGGGCGCGGGGCGCGAGGCCGAGGCGGCCGAGGGCCGCCATCATCATTGCGGATCATTCGGCGGCATGACGGGGCGACGCGATGCCGCCGAGGCGCTGGCGCGACGCGGCTTTATTTGCAGCGACGCCGCCGGGTGACGCGGCGACGCCGCCGAGACGCCACGAAATACAGCAAGACGACGCCACTTTACACGTCTAAGCTAGAAGGCACCGACCATGGAAATGGTCGATGACATGGCTTGACAAGGCGTTTTTTTAAGACGGTCAAGGGGAGCTTTTCGAGAGACGATGAAGGCTATGAAGACGATTTCTCAAGATCAAGACACGACAAAAATTAACCATGACAATTGGATAAATGTGCCCAATATGTTTAATTTTTTTGTTTTGATGTTTATGCATTATTTTATGCTTATTTAAATTGTGTTTAAATTTGCGATGCATGAGAAAATGTTTTGAAAAATTTCACTTTCGAAAATTACTAAGTATGCTTAAACAATTAATTGACAATTTTATTCCGGATAATAAAACTGAATTAATTTTGACCTCCATGATTTATTTATTTGTGAATTCTTTTGGAGAAATTCCCCACCTTTGGACGGTCAAAAGATAGCTTTCACATGAATAAATTCCAAATGGATGATTGTGGATTATTACTAGTGGCGGACGATGGCCCTCCCCAGGCTCGTTCAAAATGAAATAATAATTATGTATTTAATCATGGTTATTACTTAGGTATAAAATTGATATGCATATACTTCCCCGAAGTCCCCGTCACAAATTTTATATTGGTCAAGTGAGAGCCAACTATTAATCTAGTTATTAAAGGTTCGTAACCTGCTTGAATGTGTTTAAATAATGACCCACCCCACGTGGCTTATTTAAACTGTTTTGAGATGTTGGCTGATGCATGTTCATATTTTTTGAGATTTTAATATGAAACATGTGATCGAATTTTGTGATATATTTGTGCTTATGCATATTATTATTTATTTCAGTTCATCATGTTCGCACCTTTTAATCCACTGTTCAATATACTTAAAGACAATTTGCTTACTGGTGAAAACTATTTTGATTGGATATACAAACTAAAACCTGTCCTAGCCGCATTACTTTCCAAATGGGTACTTGATACACCAAAACTCGAAAAACCAGCTAAGGACGCCGGAATATGGGACAAGATGCTATATGGTGAATGGGAGCTGACAAATGAATTGATGAAGGATACAATTCTGGCACATCTGTCAGATGCGTTGAAACGCCTTCACCAAGGATATGAAGTTAGTCATAGACATCTTACGTCCTCGAAATTGATGTTCGCACATCAGACCCATATGGCAATCCAAAGTGTGAAGCGAGAAATTGCTGAATTAAAAATGGAAAAAGGGACGACTGTTGCGCAGCACGTTCTTAGGGTTATGGTTCTATTTGAGGAGCTTGAGATCCTCGGCAAAAAATGTGATTTCAAGACTAAGATTGATTTCATTCTCCAATCCATACCAAAGAGCTATAATCACCACTATCTTGAGTATCTAATGGAAGATCTAGATTTTACAGTGGATGATCTTGTAAATGCTCTCACTTTGGTTGAAAGGGAAAGGGAGACCGAGGAAAGGAACTTGGGAAAACAGAAATCTTATTTTCATCCTAGGTCAACTGGTGATAAGGATGATGAAAAGAGAAGAAAGTTAAATCAATCAGACTCAACATCAAATAAGAGCATGGAATCAAGCATGAGGAAAGTTTTGGAAAGCGACGAAGTAGGACACTCGAGGTCAGCCTGTTCCAATCCCAAAAGGAATGGAAAGAAAGGTAATTCTCACGCACTAGTTGTTGAAACTTGCTTAGCGCCGTATGCCTCCCATTTATGGGTGGTGGATAAAGGATCCACTGATCATGTTTGTTTCACTTTACAGGGGTTCAAACGGACCCGACAACTTAGTGGGAGTGAGATGCTCATCACACTGGGTGATGCTACGAGAGTGGTAGCTGAAGCAGTGGGAGAAGTGCACCTGTCTTTTGAAGACAGAGTTTTAATTTTAAAAGATGTACTTTACGTTCCGAATTTTAGAAAGAATTTAATTTCAGTTTCTAAACTTTGCCTTGATGGATATTCGGTTACTTTTGATAAAGTTGTTACCATTTCTCTTTATGATAAATTTATCTGTCATGGAACGTTGTCGAATAATCTCTATACAATTAACTGTGCACACCACTCACGAAATGCATCCTATAACACATCAACTGTTTCCGAGAAAAGAAAACGTTCATCAGACGTGAACGAGACACTTCTATGGCATCTAAGATTGGGACATATTAATCCAAAGAGGATCCAAAGGTTGGTGAAAGACGGTTCACTGGAGTTTCTCCAAGTTGAACCAATTCCAACCTGCGAATCATGTTTGGAGGGTAAAATGACCAAGAGGGCATTCGGAGCCAAGGGGAATAGAGCCAAAGAAGTGTTAGAAATCGTTCACACAGACGTATGTGGTCCAATGTCAACCAAAGCAAGAGGAGGTTATGAGTATTTCGTCACTTTTATTGATGACTACTCAATGTACGGTTATATTTTCCTTATGAAGCATAAATCTGAGACCTTTGAGAAATTCAAAGAATTTAAGGCTCAAGCAGAGAATCATAGGGAAAAACGTATCAAGTCTCTACGATCCGATCGTGGAGGCGAATACCTCAGCGATGAGTTTTTGAACTACTTGTCTGATAAAGGGATTGCATCCTAGCTAACTGCGGAACCCCTCAACAAAACGGGGTTGCAGAGCGAAGAAATAGAACTCTTTTGGAAATGGTTAGATCAATGATGAGTTATGTGGATCTTCCCAAGTAGTTCTGGGGTCATGCCTTGGAAACAGTGGCTTACATTCTGAACTTGGTGCCATCCAAATCGGTTTCCAAAACTCCCAAAGAATTGTGGACCGGGCTCAAGCCCAGTTTGAGACACATGAAAATTTGGGGGTGTCCGTCCTACGTGTTGGACAAGGAAGCCGGAAAATTGGATCCTCGATCAGAATTAAGGTTGTTTGTAGGATACCCCGAGGAAACAAATGGGTGTATGTTCTATGGTCCCGAAGATCAAAAGGTGGTAATAAGCACCCACTTTAGATTTTTGGAAGAAGACTATATGAACAAAAGAAGACCCAGAAGTGAGATTACCTTAAATGAGCTAAAGGGGCTAACCTCATTGCCAACTGTACAAGATGACATACCAAACGACACACTTTCACAACCGGAACCTCGTCGTAGTGGGAGGGTTATGAAATAGCCCGAGAGATTCATGGGGATAGGAGAGTCCTCGGACTTGATTCCCGGACAAGATGAATCAGACCCATGGACATATGACGAGGCAATCCAAGACAAGGATGCGGTTTCTTGGCAAACAACAATGAAAGCCGAAATGGGTTCTATGGATCATAACAGAGTGTGGGAGCTAGTCGAACCACTTAATGGGGTCAAACTCATTGGTTGCAAGTGGGTATACAAGAGAAAAAGGGGACCGGACGGGAAGATGGAAACCTTCAAGGCAAGGCTTGTGGCGAAAGGTTATACTCAGAAAGAAGGGATCGACTATGAGGAAACCTTTTCACCTATAGCAATGCTCAAGTCCATCCGGATTCTCTTGTCGATTCTTGGGGCATCTCGATTTTGAAATCGGCAAATGGATGTCAAGACAGCTTTTCCTTAACTGAAGTCTTGATGAAGAAATCTATATGCAGCAACCCCAAGGCTTCATTTAAAAGGGCCAAGAACACCTAGTTTGTAAGCTCATGAAGTCCATTTACGGACTCAAACAAGCATCCAGAGCTTGGAACCAATGTTTTGATCATGTTATAAAGTCTTATGGGTTTGATCAAAACGAGTTCGAAAGTTGTGTATACAAAAAGCATGTCGGAACTGCATTGATATTCTTAGTACTATACGTAGACGACATTCTGATCATCGGGAACGATGTAAAGGTGTTATCAGACGTAAGGGCATGACTTTCAAAATAGTTTGATATGAAGGACTTAGGGGAAGCTGTCCACATCCTTGGGATCAAGATCACTCGAGATCGCAAGAAAATGATGATAGGCTTGTCGCAAGCTTCATACATAGACACTGTCTTGAAACGATTCAGCATGCAGGATTCCAAGAAAGGCTTTGTACCTTTCAGACATGGAATCTATCTATCCAAGAAAATGTGCCCTAAGACAAGAAAGGAGATAGATGACATGAAAGGCATTCCATATGCTTCGGCTGTCGGAAGCCTTATGTATGCAATCTTTGTGTCTGAGACCGGATATCCGCTTTTGCGTTGGCATGGTGGCAAGATATCAAAGTAACCCGGGGGAAAGAACATTGAACGGCAATTAAAAACATTCCAAGTATCTCAAAAGAACTCGAGATAGAATGTTAATTTTTCAGTCAGATAGTCTAATCCCCATCCGCTACACAGACTCAAATTTCCAATCAGACTTAGACTCCATAAAATCTACCTCCAGTAGTGTGTTTTGCATGGGGGGAGGAGCCATGACACGGAGAAGCGTTAAGCAGAAATGCGTCGCAGATTCTACCATGGAAGCCGAATATGTAGGCGCTATGCGGCAAACGAAAAAGTGATTTGGCTCAAGAACTTCCTAGTGGACTTGGATGTAGTTCCGAATTTGCCCAAAGACAATCATCATTTATTGTGACAATGCCGAAAGGGCTTGCAAATTCAAGGGAACCAAGAGCCCACAAGGCCAAACAAAACACATTGAAAGGAAATACCATCTTATACGAGAAATCTTTAAGAGAGGAGATATAGAGGTGGCAAAAGATAAGCGTCATAAGACAACCTAAGCGTGATCCATTCACAAAGGGATCGCCTCGAAATATTCGAGAGACATGTGGAAGGAATGGGTGTCAAGACCGTTGTCGTCTGCTTTTGAGTATAAGTGGGAGAAATTATTAGGTTCATGTAGGTGACATTAGATGTCACGATTAGAAACTACACGAGACATGTTGTAGTATACTTAAAAAGCAAACTTTGAGTATAAGTGGGAGATTTTTGGGATTATCTTTGGAAAGTATGCTTTTACTTTGTATAATCAAAACCAATTTTAGGACTTATTTATGAAATAAATTGTTTATCACTGATGCTTTAAATATCATCGAATGTTACATATATTTACTGCATAATTGTTCAATAAATAGTACGTGTTACATTGTAGTTAATTTAGTGATACCAGATCACAGAAGATTAAATTAACGATCCTTGTAACCAAAAAGTACATCATTCACGACCTAGATGGAAATGAACAATCCATTGTTAAAGGTTGAAGTGTAAGGCTCAGATTGGCTTGTCTTGACCAAGAGATTACACTAGTGCATGTTTAGTGCAATCAAGAGGACCTCTGAGGAGGACAAATTCTTGAGCGAACCGGGAAGAATTAGACCTCAGTGGTTCGTTATTTCTTAATCTTCGTCCCTTAAATAGGATCGCGTGTGGTTGGTAATTATTGCTTTGACTTATTACGGGTAGAGAATCAACAAGATTCAATACTTTATATCTTGGGCAATATTATTGGTCACATTCGATTGCTAAGATTTAATCTGGGAGAATCGTGTAATGCAAATACGCTTTGTTCGATTTGCCCCTGGGAGGTTCATAAGTTTTATCATACCAAATCTTGCAAGTGGAACTAGTTTCGGTATGAATAATAATGTTGAACCGCTTCCTTAACCAAGGACAAAAAGATATTAATTAATGAAAAACTATTTCAAAGGGCTTGAATTAATTAATGGGCTAGATAATCTTAAACACGGAAATAATAACTTGAGCCATATTGACTGTAATATGGGTTAAGATGGATAGTGCAATATTAATTATGTAGTGGGATTAATTAATATTTATGGGCTTGAATAATATTGTGGCTCAATATTGATAATTCAAGATCCATTGGAAGGTCCAATCTTAATTCTCCTAAAGGCCCCTCAAGTAGCCCAACATAAAGTCCAATAACCTAAAAAAAAAAGTGTTTAAAAAATAAAATAAATATTTGTTGCTATTTTTCCTATTTTTCGAAAATAGTAAATAAAAGAAGGAGAAAGATTTTCTTTGAATTTTGTTATGGAATGAAGATAAGTATTCTTGGAATACAAGATTATCTCATTAAATTCAAGAAATCTCCCACTTGGTTATTTACTATATAAATTTCGAAAATCTTGAAAGAATAAGGGAAAGAAAGATTTTCTTGATTTCTTGAAAATATATTATGGAAGATATGTATTCTTGGAATACAAGAATATCTCATAAATTCAAGAAGATCCAAATCTTGGAATCTTGATCCTTATTTTTTCAAAAATTCCCATAACAAGAGGAGTTGGGATTTTTATGGAATATTTTAATTATGGAGAAAATAATATAGGAGATATATTCAAGATTTCTTGGAGATCAAGAAAAATTTTTCTTCCCTATTCCATGCCAAAAAATCGTCCAACACCCCTCTATAAATAGGGGATGAATGTTTCATTCCCAAGTATAATTCCATGTGCTGGAAAAATTAGTAAATCCACAAAGGTGGTGCAATAGATTTTTTATTTTTCCTTTTGTTAATTGTTCGCGAGCTTCCTTCCACCGGATTGACGAGCAAGGACTAGGGAATACTTGGGAAGGCTTTTTGGTGTGTTTTTATCGACGAGACCATTGCCACTCCAAGAGGTTAGTTCACGTAAACCCGTAGCAATTCCTCATGCGTAGGATTTATGTGAACTGTTTATATGCATGATTTGTTGTTGAATTATTATTTGAATTAATATAGGATTAATTCATGCTAGTAATAATTGTTAGAATTAAATTTGTATTTAAATATTCATCCCGAATAGATCCGTGCAATTAATTCCCCAACACGATTTCCACCAGCACGGGAGAATTGTGAAAGGGTTGAACCCAACCTTCATTGTCCTTATTCCTAAAAAGGACCGGGGGGAGACTCTTAACGATTTTCGTCCAATTTCCCTCATCGACTGTCTTTATAAAATCATCTCGAAGACGCTTGCTATTCGCTTGAGTAAGGTTATGGACCAGATCATTTCGGAAACGCAAATAGCTTTTGTGGGAGGGCGCCAAATCACAGATGGTATTGTGGTTCTTAATGAGATAGTCGATGAAATCAAGAAAAGAAAACGGAAATGGGTTGTCTTCAAGGTTGACTTCGCAAAGGCCTATGACTCTGTGAGCTGGGACTTCCTCAATGAGATGATGATTGGCCTAAACTTCTATTCGAAATGGCGGGCATGGATCATGGAGTGCGTTTCTTCGGCATCGGCCTCGGTCCTTGTGAATGGGAGCTCATCGGGAGAATTCAAGCTTGGCATAGGTCTCCGCCAAGGGGACCCCTTATCCCCGTTTCTTTATCTCATTGTTGTAGAGGGGTTGAATCTTTTGGTTAACAGGGCAGTGAGCAGTGGACTTCTCGAAGCTATCAAAGTGGGAGGTGATAAAATCAAGGTGTCTCACTTACAAAATGTTGACGACACTATTTTCGTATGTCCAGGTAAACTCACTAAAATCAGAGCCATTAAATATGTCCTACGTAATTTCGAGCTGATGTCGGGGCTCGGTGTGAACTATGGTAAGTGTAGTCTCTGGTGTTATAATACAGATAGTGTATTGGTTGAGGAAATGGCCGCCGTGTTTGGTTGTTCTATTGGCAGGGGTACTTTATCCTATCTCGGTATTAATGTGGGCATCACCCACAATAGAGTTGAGTTGTGGGCGCCCCTAGTCGATAAAATTCGTAAAAGATTGGTCAAGTGGGAAGATAAGCAACTTTCGTTCGGAGGTCGAATTACTTTGATTCAAGCTATTCTCTCTGCCATACCGGTTTATTGTCTGTCCTTCTATCGTCTTCCTAAAAAAACCCTTAGTGAGCTTGTGTGCATTCAACGTAATTTTCTGTGGGGTGGGAGTGAGAATCATCATAAAATTCCTTGGGTTAATTGGGGGATGTATGTAAAGAAAAATCATGTGGGGGGCTTGGGATAAGAAATCTGGATGCCTTTAACCGGGCGCTTCTTGGGAAATGGGTGTGGAGATTCTTTAACGAACTGGGAAGACTGTGGGTGAGGGTCATTAGGTCGAAGTATGGGGGACTAGAACCTGATTTTGACGAGGGTGGGAATAGGGTGAGGAGAGGGAGTAGGGCTGCAGTATCGAGTTGGTGGAGGGAGATTATGGATTTGTATGGGGAAGAGGGAGCTGGAGGGTTGAGAGGAGACATTAAAAAACTGGTGGGCAGTGGGGATCGCACTCGTTTTTGGAAGGATGTGTGGGTAGATAATGAGCCGTTGTGCCTAAAATTCAATCGGCTCTTTAGGTTGAGTGAGCAAAAAGATGAGAGGGTGAGTGGCATGGGGAATTGGATAGATGGAGAGTGGGTGTGGGATTTCAGTTGGAGGTGTTCTCTACTTCACAGAGATGCTAATTCACTTGATCTTCTTAAATCTTGCATTAACAGGTGTAAACTCACAAAGGATGTGGTGGATAGTTGGAGATGGGAACATTAAAGCAACGGACTCTACGCTACCAGTTCGGCCTACAAGGTTCTTATGGGTTCTTCACTTCCCTCCGAAGCGACGGACCACGAAAGAAAGGCGTTTACCAAACTTTGGAGGTGTCATGCCCCTCGTCGTGTCAAGGCACTAATCTGGAAACTTCTCAAAGGTCGTCTCGCCACCAAAGATAACCTTATCTCTCGGGGGTTTATCCCAGGTGGTGGGAAGTCCGGTTTGTAGAGTATGTGACTCGGCCGACGAGAACGTTGATCATCTTTTCTTTCGCTGCCCGCTCGCTTGGGATCTGTGGTCGAGGCTTTATCAGTGGATGTGAGAGAATTCCGTCTCATCTTTTTTTATGAGACGAATTCTCTCTTTCCGCTTGTGGGTTCCCGTGGAAGCTCCACCCATTTAAATTATCCACTCTGTTGGGCCTCCTCTCCGGGATCTGTGTTGTTAAATAAATAGATTATTCGAGGCTTTTATCAGTGGATGCAGATGCCTACAGCTGCACAGATGGGACCTATCAAACATTTTCTTCAGCATGGATCATTGCTCGACTTCGGTAAACTTCCTAGGATCGCGCATACCCTGTGGTGTTGTCTGACGTGGAGCATTTGGAACGCGAGGAACAACTGCATTTTTGACGGGGAAGTTCCTAATCCCTCAAAAATTTGGGACGACTTCAAGGCGCGCTCTTGGTCATGGCTTTCGGTTCATATTACAGAAATTCGTGAGGCTCAGGTTAGATCATGGTTAGTAAATCCCAGATTGGTGTGTAACAGTGTGAGATAATTAGTTAGCTTTTTCTTCCTATACCTTGGACTGGTGTTTCTTTTCTTCTTCATATGTGAGATGTAATCCTGTTTTGTACTCTTGAGGTCTAGAATATCTCTTATATTCCTGACCTCACTACGTGAATATATTTTTTCCTGATTCAAAAAAAAAAAAGTATGAAACGGAGGAAGTATCATATATGCCGGTCCAACCAAAATTTGAGGGGGCCCCGCTGACCTGACCTCCGCTCGTATGATGATCGAATTTTATTTCATGCAGTATAATAGTAAGGAAAAGTAACAATAAAAAAGTAGTCAATTTATTTATTCAACAAATATACAATTAAAAAACGATCCAAATTCTAACGCAATTTTTAAAAATTCATAGATAATGAAATTTAATACATTCCACAACGATAATGCTTTTGCACCTCTAATATTTTGTAGATAGTAGTGTGGCAAGTTGCAACTGACAAGCTGTAGATATTTTTCAACGTAAAGTATTAATATATATACTAGTATTAAACTTAATTTACGGTATCTATCTTGCTGCTGTCACTCTCAAATCTCAATCTGAGCCATAACATATTTGTAATTGGTGATTTGTTAATTAAGGATCTCCTGGACGGACTTCATTTTATAGACTCTACCTAATATTATGTTTTTCCGTTTACACATTTAAAAAATAAAATCTTACGGTTCTTAGCTCTTACCTAATCTTCACCTTCGTTAATGTTCATAATTTTAAATAAAATGAGAGAGATAACTATTTTTAGTCCACCCACGCACGAAACACAATTTAACTCATTTTTTTATGCTACACATAAAGATTTACGAAATTTAACCTTCAATTTCTAATGATTTCATTCCCTTATATGGTGTCACCTTGAATATATCATAACCATTCCAAAATAGATGAAATGTGATACAAATCAACATTCACACTTTTTAAAATATTAAAGTTTTATATATGTTTAAATTATAATTCGTCTTATTTTGAAATCGTCTCACAAAAATGTATCTCTCTATACATATTTTTTTAAAGACAATAAATTACAATAGTTCCCTATGATAATTAATTACAATAATTCATTTTACCACCGAAGACATGACAACATTATTTCATCTCGCTATAGACCAAAACCACAATCACCACAAGAGAAGGACATCCAGAAACTGCAACTCGGAACCGCAACCGCACCGTAACCGAAACCGCCACCCCACAAGAGCAGGACCACCACCTCACATGAGGAGGACCACCACAAAAGGGAATAAATATTCCTTTTACATGTCTCGAATCCGGAACCTCAATACCTCAAGTAATGGAGTTCTAACCACTTGATCTATTCACACTTAACATGTGTCTCTACTTTAAATCGACGGCCACGAGAGAGCATGGTGATTGTGTCATGAAGATATGATAATTTACGTGAGATATTCCCTCTTTTGTCACAAACGAATTGTCAGTTGGTTTGGTGCCAACATTTTTTCGACTAAGTTTTCAATTTGCCTTTAATATTTCCACATGCTATCTCACCAACTACTCAATTATAATGTCAAGACTTTGTATTAAAATAGAATATTTTATAAGATTTATTATTAATAAATTATTTTTTATTTATGCAATAATAATCTTTATAAATAAATTATTTTTTATTTATGCAATAATAATCTTTATAAATTGTAATACATGTAAACTAAAATAAAAAATACATCATAATATTACAACGAAATTCAAAATTACAAAGTTGTAGACACTAATTATTCTAATTCATAGCATATTATCTTTTAAATTTCTTTAGATTTAACTATACTAATTTATTTTAATTGAGATACAAAAATATTGATTTTTTCAATAAGCACTACTACAACAAGAAATTGATTTACGCAAGCCACATATATACATACATGCTACAAAAATAATGAGAAAATTATGAACAATTTTTACCTAAAGACATACAAAACTTAATTAAATAATAAAAAAAAAGTAGTGTAGAAAATTTGGTACGTTCATCAGTTCATGTGACATATTGGGTACTATTCTCATTAAGTAGTGTATTGCAAGAAAATAGTTAAATTTTAAATAAATATCTACTAGAAAAAATTAGTGTAAAAACACCATTCACCTACACTGCTGAAGATGGTCTTATATAATATTGTTTACATTTATAAATTAACGTACAAAATTTATGGAGTTAACCTAGAATTGAAACATATGGATTTTTTATATACATATATTTCACAGAAAAATAATCATTACCCAATTAACATTATAATTTATTATACACATTGAAGAGAACAATTTCAGCATTTTATTGTTTAGAGCCCATGCGTATAAGCCTACATTGTAGTTATATTAAAATAATTGTCAACAATCTATGTTTTAATTATACGTCCCTACACGGCTAAACCATACATTAATATTTAAAGATACACATAAACTATGAATGTGTTTGGAAAATATCCTCAATTATATAAATAAATCTGAGAATTATGTGCAAATTCCACATAAATTTGTGTCACTGTACATAACAAAGATAAACTATATATAGTTTCTCCCATGTAAACAAGAGATTTAAAAGCCATAAATAAAAAATTTAATTTTCTCATCCTACCAAAATCCCCACATATCTATCTCTCTATTTCTCATCAAGCTTTAATTATTGGGGATTTTTAGAATTCCTATTTTTAAATATGTCGTTGTCACCTAGGTATTGAATTCTCATGAACTTAATAATTGGAGACATCAATGGACCAATAATCAGGGGCAAGTACAAATGTATGTATATATTGAGATCAGATTATATTCAATTTGATCATATTATAGGAATTATATTAAAATCTATGTGTCATTTTAAATTTTTGTTCATCCACATAAAATTGAACTAGCACCTATCTTTATTTAAATATGTATGTTTAGAATGTATTTTGATATTCACTTATTTCAAGAATTTCACGTACCAACTCAACTGGATAACACCAATTAAATCCATTTTCCCTCGATTTAAGATCAGTACATGCACATTATAGGGCACTAGTTATATTTATTTTTAGTAAATCAGTTTCAATAATTGTTACCAATGGAGTACTATAATTAGTATCAGTTACTAAATATTATTACTATTTATACACGTGTTATTTAATGAGGAGTTATAAATATCTGGTAGCTGAGGGGATTAACGTCCCAAAATGAAAGTGAAAAGCTGTAACCAAAACTGGCGTTGATTTTCTCAAAATGATAAGGGTTGCCAAAATTATTGTTGCCCCAATTGTCCTACTAAAACGACAACACTCTCTATCTTACTATTCTTATCAATTTCACTATCACATGTCCAAACTAATATATTAGTGCAAAATGAATGCAAAACACGAATTTAACATATTAAAATTGATTAATGGATGTGCAACTATTTTTTTCATATTAATAATTACACTATTTAGTTTAAATAAATTGTATCTTTCATTATAACAAGTAGCATGATTCTAAAATACATTATGAGCGCACGGTGCACCTGGATGCATATGAGACCAACTCTTAAAAGAATATTAATTTGAACTTTTAATATTACATGAGATTTGTCATAATATTCTGAGATTAATATTGAATTTTTTCCATTTCTACGGAAACTCTTTTGGATGTGCTTTAGAATTCGTAATTCATTAAAGCGAATTATGTTGTATTAGAGTTGAGTAAGCAAAAAATGTAATGAGTAAGCAAAAAAATTTATTTTTAAGGAGATGTTTACTTTAATTATGTTTAAACTGCGTGTGTAATATGAATTCGGAGTTGTTAATTTCTTTTACTTTATTCTTATAAATTTGTCATTATATTGTGACTTTAAAATTAGTTGTGTAACAATAGCTATCGTACATGTTCAAATACTAATATTACATAAATCAGTGTTACTCAAAAGACATGCACATACGAATCATAAAAAATATTAAGATTTTATCCAAGCTTATTGTAGTTGGGAATTTTTTTTTTAAAATAAATTCTATTTCAACGGGAAAATGAGTCTATAACAGGAAATGATTATTTTCTTATTATTCAAGTTAATTTTTAAGATTTATTATCTAGGTTAAAAAAAAAAAGTAAAATTTTGTTAAATGACTTAAATTTTAATTTATTTCAATCAAGTAACTTAACTTTATTTTATTTGTATCCATAGACACTATAAAGAGTTAATTTTGGCATGTGTTATTATGTCACCAATTTTTTCATGTGTCAATTTCTCAATTTTATGATTTTTTAGTATTCATTTCTAATAAATGTACGGGGATAAATATACACAAAATCTTGTATTAAGTACACTTTACAACTTAAGTGCATTTTTTAAATATATAATTTATTGTATTAAAATATATAACTTTTTATACTGAAATATGCAATTTTTGTCAGTTAAAACATATTTCAGTATAAACAAGTTGATGCAATAAAAATACATTGAAATTGCACGCCGCTCCTGTTGTACAGTAAACCTACTCATAAGGATATACTAGTAATATAATTTTAATGATAATCTAAAAAACATCGTGTATAATTTTGTTGATTATAATTAAATTTAGGCAAACTTCTCTAATTGATCCTAGATTTGTGAAATATGACCTGCGGTCAGTATTAAAACAGAGTGAAAATTTTGCGAATCTTATGCGGGTTAAATTGGGTCAAACGGATGTTTCGCATAAGGTAGGACAACAAAATTCGCTTTGATATTTGTGTTACTATAAGAACAAAGATGTGTTAATGTGAGTACATGTATGTGTTGCTGCAAGGAAGAATTCTTGAAACATGACTCGTGGGTCACAATGAGAAGCGCATAAACAAAGAGAAAAAAAAATCACGAATTATGTATGGGTCAAATTGGATCAAACACATTTTTCTGTAAAATTCGCGGAAAGATAAAACAACAAAAATCGTTCCGAGATACGTGTTACTATAAAGGCAAACATGTGTTATTGTAAGTACATGTACATGTTACTGCAATGACAAAAAATACATATTTGTTTTTCGGTACACATATATGTCAGTAAGGTATTGAAAATTGTGTTATTATATGAATTAAAATGTGTTATTGTGAAGAGAAATGTGTGTTATTGTACGAACAAAACGACACTCCCTCTATTTTCTTACGTTTCCCCTCTGTTTTTTATCTGCTTCTCCTTCTGATTTGTGACCAACTATAATAAGCAAAAATCCAAACAACAAGATTATACCATTGAATTAATAAAAATATCTTTTTTTTTTCATTATCACCTAGTAACACATAATTATTCTTACAGTAACACATACTTATCTTTATAGTAACACACTTTGTTGCAAATTTCGTGTTTTTCATTTGCATAAATGTTTAGGAAAAATTCGCTTGACCCGGTTCGACCCGCACATAATTCACAAATTCTCAACTCATTCTTATTTTAACTAATATTTCACGATGAAATATTTTATGGAAAAATCCTCCTTAAATTTATGGGAAAGTTTATTTGTCTTTAGAATCATATAGAACTCTCTAGAATTATAAATTTATAATATTTTAAAGTAGGAAAAATGTCAATTCAGGGCCTGAAAGATGACAAAACTCTCAATTCAAGGCTTTAAAGATTTTTCCTATCGATTCAAGGCCTGAAAGATATAAAACTTTCGATCCATGACCTGAAAGATAAAAACTATCAATTTGAGGCTCACACATTTTAAGGCCATGTTTGACACTTATATTTCAAATCCTTATTTCATGTTCTTATTTTTTTTTAGGGTTTACAGTTCAAGGTTTACGGTTCAGGGGGTTTAGGGTTCATGGTTCAAGATTTATGGTTCATCGTTTAGGGTTTAGGGTTTAGTATTCAGGGTTTAGGGTTTTAGTGCCAAACATGACCTTAAAATTTATAAGCCTCGAATTGATAGTTTCTATCTTTTTCGTTCCACTGATTGATAGTTTTTTATCTCTTTCGGTAGCCCAAATTGATAGCTTTATCATCTTTCAGGCCATGAATTGATAAAACTCCTTTAAAGTAATATCGTAAAGTTTTCAAATATAGAGAGATATTTTGAGGTTCCGAAGAATTCTTTATAATCGTTGAATTAAAAGTAATCTATATCATTTATTAAGTGAGTGAATTAGTATAAATAAGAGAATTTGTGCTATTTGTAAGCAATCTAAAAATTGTAAAAATTTTAGAATTCATCCTTTTCAAAATTATTGTATATCATTTAATACTTGTTAAATGTTGCTCTCATGGCTCATTGTTTATTATAAGTGTATTTTATCTCTAATAACCACACACGATAAGGATAATGAATTACAAAATTTATTCACAAATTACAGTATCCTTCTTAAAATAAAATACTATGATAACCACGTTCATTCCTCATTCTCCATCTTAAAAAAAATGCTAAAACAAAGCTTCATTCAAAGTTCATTCCTCATTCTCCATCTTAGTTGTTGAATTCTCAATACCTCTAATGGTTGCCCAAATAACCTTTATCTCCTAGATTCATATTAAGCGGTACATGATAAATCTAAATATTTAAATTCACTCCTAATCGTTGGACCAATCTTGTTTGGATTGTCAATAACGCAACCTGCTCAACATCGTAATCTCCCTGCCTTTGCCACTATTGCGAAACATTCACCATATATATAATTTGGCATAAAACCTAGTAATTTGAAACATAATTGGTATGTTCCTGCAGTTTGTAGAATTGCATGCAATGCAGCCGCATCAAAGTTTATATCTCTCGAGGTGTATTGATTGAGTGTCGTAATTGCTTGTATTTATGTGATTCTCTTGCTCAATTTGATAATATTTCATGCTTATGTTGGTCCATTTTGACTTAATCGTGTCTAAATGTGGAGAAAGACAGTGTTTTGGTTTTTTGCTTAGGAAACGAGTGGAAACGAGCTAGAATTGATTAAAAAAACTGCTCTGATCTGGAAATATTTAGGAGAAAATGGTTGAAACACGTGAAGCTCCTTGAAAAGACGATCGTAACGAAAAAAGAATCAACTCAATCTGAGTTTGGATGTTCGAATTATGAGCAAAACAAAAATGACGTGCAGCTGGAAAAAAAAATCAACTCGGGCCTGCTCGCGAAATTTAAAGAGGCGGCCCAACTTCTGAAGTCAGCCCCTCAACATTACACTTGGGCCATTTCATTTATTAAAGAAAGGCCACGGTTATACGCACCGCCCACATTGGTAAGTACACCAACCAGATTAGTACACCTCCTCTTAGATCAGTACACTTCCTATGAATTTCCTAAAATACCCTATTATTTCATTTATGTCCCCTCTTCCTTTTCCCTAATCCCGTCTGTGCAGCGCCGCCGCCCCCAAATCCCAATTTCTTCTTCTTCTTCTTCCCCTGCCCCGACCCACCCCGACCCACCCTACCCCAACCCATCCATCCCCATTCATCTTCTCCCAACGGAGACCCTCGACGCCGTCTTCATCCCGATGCCCAATCCGAGGCAATATCAGGCTTTTTTTCCTTCTCTCTTCACTTTTTTTTTTTTAACGTTCTTTTAATAAATCTGGGTAAAGCTAGAGCTACTGATTTTCGGAAAATTTATGCGATTTTTTTGGTTATTTCGATTTTTTTTTTCGAAATATATGCTTTTTTCTGAACTTTAATTCGAACAGTATAGTTTTGAATTTTTTAAACGAACTTTCTGGTCTTTTTCGAATTTTTTTTCCGAAATGAGTAGATGTTTTCGATTTTTTTTGTTTTAATCAGACGTGAAAGTACAATTTCATATTTTAATATCGATTTTTTTGGTTTTTTTCGAAAAAGACTTTCGATTTTTTTTTTTATTAATTTTTTTTTTCCAGCTGGAAGCAAATCTGCTGAAACGACTCGACGGTGGCAACTCGACAACAATGGGTGGTGTATAAATCATGATTTTATTGAATTATATTTATTAAAAGTAAGAAGAGGGTAATACAGTAATTTTATATGTCTGTTTGGGTGGTGTATAAATCATGATTTTATTGAATTATATTTATTAAAAGTAAGAAGAGGGTAATACAGTAATTTTATATGTCTGTTTGAAAATAAATGGAGGACAAGAGGTGTACTTACCAATGTGGGCGGTGCATTTAACCGTGGCCTTAAAGAAATGAAGCCCACTTTTGCAACAACAAATCACCGCATAAAGATAAACGCAGGCATCTGGAATTAAAATTGGAAGCATGCTTTACAAAAGGAAATGAATTGTTTTTATTGGTTGAGGAAAAAAAATATTTCAGCAACTCTTTGAGAGTGAGAATTAAAGAAGGACAGTAGCAGCAGGAGGAGTTTTGGGAAAAAAAAAAGGTTTTAGATAGGGTTATAGAATTCCTATTCCACCCTCACACACAAAAATATCAATATGTAGATTTTATTGTTTTCTAGAGTATATTTTTTTGAATTTCAAGAGCTAAGTAAAGATTCAATGTGTAATATCTCTATTAGGTTACTTCTATCCCTTTTAATTACTTTCTTTGGTTTAATTGCAATGTTATTGAATTTATATTTTCTATTGCTTATGGGTTCAATTAAAATTATGATTGACTAAATTTTCTTGTGTTTGAGTGTTTGAAATTATGAGGGGGAATGATTAATTGTTTTGATTATGGATGTTTACTTTTATTGATGGTTATTTGATTAGATTGGAGGAATTTATTAGTTCAATTTGGTTGGGTATTTCTATTAGCTTGTGGGTTGAAGCATGTTTATCGCAACGAGAGTCGGGTAGACGTGCTAAGATGTACGTGTGTGAGTCTTAACAACCGGATTAGAGTTTTTATATGTCCTATCGCAACGAGAATTTGGTAGATGCATTAGAATCCCCTCTAATTTACATTTATACTTGACTTAACACCTTGAGTGAGAAGTGAAGAGATTATAGGAGAGTGAACCATATTATACAAGTGGGAAAAACATGAAAATGATTAGTTAGTTAGTTAGAGGACCTTAATCGTGTGATTACCCGGGTTAGAAAATGTAAATTCTCCTCTCGATCTTATGATTTTAGAAGTTGTAGTACTCTAGGCTTATCAAGTACGGGTGATACGATTTGTTGTGATTACTCTTATAAAAGACCGGGCATAGAAGTGAGCTCCATAATCGGACTTTCGTTGATCACCTCATAAGGAAAAACACCCGAACACCACTTCTCAACATTTGAATTCGTATGAGTTGCTTTCTTGTTTGCTCGTTTTGTTAATTGTTACATTTCTTAGTTTATTTCTCTTTGGTAGTTGATATTTAGAACTTGTCACATTTGAAAATCATGGTTTACACTATAATTACTTGCCAACACATATCTTTGAGGCTATACTATATCCTTTAGTCCCGTGGATTCGATAATTAAAATCGGGCACACAACGACCTTCCTTCACTTGGGAAGTAGGTGTTGTAAAACACGTGTCAAGTTTTTGGTGCCGTTGTCGGGGAACTAGTTGGTCAATAGTATAACTTGTAGTTCGTTGAACGTAGTTAATAGTGTCCTTTTCTTTTGAGTTACTAACATTGCTAATACTTGTCTTGAGATTTGATGTTTGATCTTTTGTGGAGGAGTGCATTTATTTGAACAAATGGAAGGATATAACCATTACGAGTGGAATCAAGGCTTTGATCATAATAGTATGATTTATTCTCCACAATATGAAGAGTGTTGGTACGATAATTGGGGGAACTTCTACTACGGTTATCAAACGGAACAAGTTCCCTCATATTATCAAGATGGTTGCCACAAGGAAGCCTCGTCCGCCCTTCAAGATGCACTATCAAAATTCATAGAAGATAGTCAACGAATTAATAAATGTTATGACCAAAAGATGAAAAAAAAATAAAGAGTTAAATTTATCTCTTGTCAATCAAATGAGTGTTTTAGAAGGTGAAATTGGTCAATTTGGCTCATGTGAGAATCGTGAGATTGAGGAGGAGGAATTTCCCGATACACACATTGACATGAATGAGCTTGACCATGATATTGCTTGGTGGATCATTGAAGAAAATGAGGACCAATTTGAGGAGGAGAATGAAAAGGATTATTCAATGGTCGATGAAAATAAAGAGAAGAATCTCTCAGAAGACTATGGGTGTAAAACTATGGATATAGTAGAGCCTTGTGCCCAAGAGAAATTGAGAAATCTATTTATTCTTACTTTTCTCGTGCTTATATCAATAATTTATTTGATTGTTACATCAATCCTTTATTTGAAGAAGAATAAGATGATCAAGAAGAGGAAGATGTCCTATATCAAAGCAAAACTCAGATAAAGGATTAAGTAACATCTTCGAAACCTAAAAACGGAAACTATCAAACATCAATATGTACATCTTTCTATCATGCATGTACCGCACCGAAAAACCCCATCAATTAAATCATTTTTTATATGACTAAATTATTTTAAAAAATTGAATGTTATTGTCTGTTTTAGAATTTCAATAATTGTTTTAAAATCACTTATTTTAAAAAGGCAAAACTTTAGTGTAAACAAGTTTCATGTTATGAAATTAATTTTTAATTCATGTACATGTGAATCTATCCAAATTATAATACGAGTCAAGTTTAGTAGGTTAAAAATGTGTATTGGAATGAGTGAAATGTGTCAAATAGTCCAATTTCATATTATGAAATTTGTTCATGTGACTATGGGAGAGCAACTCTTTTAAAAATGATTAGACACATTTAAAGAAAAGTTACTTTTAGAGCACTTGTGAAACTTACAAACGAAATTTGATTACAATTTTATTTTATTGGGGTGAAATGTTAATATAACATATTAATTAATAGCTATTAATAGTTTTAATTAAATTTCTATATACAATTAATCTACTTTTATTAAAAAATAGTTATTGTACTTTAAATAAATAATGTTTATTTCATAAATTTTTGTTTTTTTTTAAATTTAATTTTTGTTTTAAAATATTTGTCATTTTACTAAAAAATTATTTTATCCATATATCGTTCTATCAACATTTTCTTACACTCCATCTAATTCCATGTAAATATCAAACCCACGGGCTTTATGGGAATGATAAGAAAAGAACAGTGCAATCTAAACCTCATATAACACATATTCCATCGTCCCTTCAGAACTTACACATTGAAATTGACACATATATTAAAAAAAAATATTTTTTTGCGTTTTGTTAACTTTTCAAATGAAATGGAGGATGTAGATTATGAGGTAGAGATATTGAGGGTGGAGATTATGAGATTCTTTGTCATTTTAAGGTGTGCAAATTAGCAAGGAACATAACAAAAAAAAAGTGTGCAAATTAATAAGGAACGGAAGAAGTAACGTATAAGAGTTCGAAACTTTAATGTTCAAAATAGACCGATTTAGTACTAATAGATCAAATCATTTTAATACTACTATATCCAAAATAGCTATTGGAAAGACAAAAATACTCGTTCTCCCTTCTCTTTATGCAAATCACGTCACCTCCTTCTCTGTTGCAGGCTTTTTCATCATTCCCCATACATAAAAAATTATTGCACTCAACCTCCCTCTCTCTCTCTCTGCTACACTGCCTACACCTCTCTCAATTGTTCAAGAGAAAAAAACTTTATGGGTAGTTTGAGTTAATAATTTGTCCAGGTTTTCGATTAAGCAACTGAATTGTTCCCATCAAAATAAGAACACATGCATATATTCATTTTATTTTATTTCATTGATAATTTACATTTTTCATATCTAAAATGATAAAAAATATAAAATTATACATCTAAAATCTCAAAAATTCATATCAAAAATGAAATTTACAAAAACTTACATATCAAAATTGAAAAAAATGTCAGAAATTTACATATTTAAAACACAAAAATTTATAATCTCATCTCAAAATTTTCATATACTCTTTGTCACTCCGACATGAATATATTCCTCAACATATGCACGAAAAACATGCGTATATTCATCAATCGATGAACATATGCATTTTTAGTTTTCAGTTTCTCCCTCTTCACCCCAAATTCAGAAAATATTACAATCTCATCCTCCATTTTCAGTTCCACAAACCCAGATTTAAAAAAATCCACAACCCAAATTCAAAAAATCTACAACCCAAATTAAAAAATAAAAATCACACATGCTACGTACCAAATAAAAAAAAAATCACACAAAAATGCCCAATATATAGGTATTATGAAGAAGAAGAAGCATAGTTTGCTAATCAGTTATCACCAGTAACCATCGAGGTAAAGGAGCGAAAGAAACATAAGAAGCACCAAAATCGTTGTTTGCTAAAAACGGATCTATTCAGCATCGCGTTTGCTTTTCTAGATTTAATTTCTTTCTTTTTCTCTCTCTAAATGCATGTATTTTGCAGCAGCAAACACACACAAAAGGGTTGTTGGTTTTTGTTTGGAAAATCATAGGGTGAGACTTGAGAGAGAGGACCAACCACCCTTGAGGTTTTCGTTTGGAAAATCACACAAAAACGCCCAAAACACAATAACAAAATCTCAAATATAGAATGCTTCGTCTTCACTTCGTCTTCACTTCGTCTTCCACAAACAAATTCGCCACCGTCACTATTGAGAACGACAACTCTATCGTGCCACTTTCGTCTCCGCCAGCATCGTCTCCACCCTAGATTAGGTGGTGGTGGTGGTGACGGTGGTGGCAGAGGCATGTTGTAGGTCGTGGTATGGTGATTTTGGGAAGAGAGAGAAGTTAGAGAGAGAGAGGGGTGAAGAGAAATGAGAGACTGAATTGGGCGGTTGATTTAACAGGAGAAAGGGGTAGTTTAGGGTTTTTATGTGTTGTTTTGAACCTGAGACTATTTAAAAAAAAAAAAGATTGGATCTGGAGTATTTATATGGGTTGGATTGGACTTGATAATCTTTATTTCAACATATAATTGATTGTATTTTAAACACAGACACGTGGTACAGTCTGTTTGTAAAGAGAAATTTCTCAATGATGCAATAAAATATTAAAAAACTGGACGAAAAGTAAAAAAAAATCGAATACTTCAAGAATGAAACCAAACTCACTCTGTCTCAAAATTCTCACTCTATCTCATATTCTTTCGCGCCATATTTATAAAATCACGACAGGATTTCACATCGTTTTTAAAATATAGAAATGTTTGATGTCGATTTTTCAAATCATATGGAAAATTTAGCACAATTTACCCTGATATAATTATGAATATAATATAGGAAAAATTACAACTAGATATAAAATTTAAAAGACAAATAATGAATCATATATCTGAAAGTCAGAAATTTGAACCAAAATGCGATCATATTTTTTTGTTCAAAATTTTCAAATTTTCTGCACTTTTGTACCTAATTGTAATATTTTGGGTGTGGTTTAAATTTTTTGTAGTCCTGTAACTTTACTTCGTTTTGAAATTGGTCTCGATTGTTTTGACATTTTGATTTTGGTCTTGTAAGTTATCAAAATTTTTGAAATGATCATTTAACCTGTTGTAGCCAGTCACCAAACGTGTAACCGCTACCTATGTAATTATTTTATTTTTTCTTTTAATTTTTAAATGTCATCTAAATTTTTTTAATCTAAATAATTTATGTCGGGATTTTTTTTCATATTTTTTTAGGAAGGGAGAATGGTTTTCTATATATATTGATTTAATTTTTTTATTTTTGGGTCAGATTGGACCCTGTAAATCGACCTGATTCGCGTTATATTTTAATATACAAATTATTTTAAACCCGACCTAAAATCCGACCAATATTATTAGGATTAAAAAAGTTCAAGTGACGCTTCGAAATTAAAGAGTAAAATAAAATAATTACATATGTGATGTTCACCTGTTGGTAACCTGCTGCAGCATGTGAAAAAGATCAATTTCAAAATTTTAGGAAAAGTATAGGACCAAAATAAAAAAAATCAAAATAATCGGGATCAATTTCAAAACGATACAAAGTTACAGAACTAAAAAAAATTTAATCATTTTAAGTGACTTTATAGTAGAATGTTTTTTTCCATATTAAGGCCCCATTTATTAGGGCATAATATGGGCTGAATAGTTGTCTATATTAATTTAGTGGACCATTTGGTAGAGCATAATAAGAGTATAAAAAATTAAGACGGATCCGATTTTAATGCCGCCGACCCGGAGCATATTACGGTGAAATCACTGTAGACGCCCTGAGTATTTATCACCTTCCCCAAATGGTAATCGGCGAAGATGGCATCTACAGTACTCTCTCACTGTCCAAATTACCTCTCACCATAGTATATCATATTTCTCTCTCCCCATTTGTTTATTCTCGTTTCGTTTTTTTGTAAAACCCTAAACAAGATTCACCCTGCTGTAGCTGCTCTCACTCCGCCGCCGATCACGCCGTTGAGCACAAGAAGCACGAATCTGCTGCCGAATTACCCTTCCCAAATTTCATGTACGCTTCGTGAGTAGGGTTCTTCATAGTCAATCGCGAGTTGTTTTTTTAACCATTTCTGCAATCTTCAATATTTGCAATTGTAAGTCTCTCAAATTCTTCAATTTCTGCAAATCTGTGTTTCGCACTTCTCCAACTCCTTCAACCGTGAATTTCGCCATTAATTTCTCAATTTTCTGTTTATGGATTTAAGTTTGTGTGCTCCATAGCTTCTGAGATGAATTAATTTTTAGATATTTAATTCATGGGTTTGAACATCTGGGTTCATAGCTTCTGAGATGAAATAATTTATGGGTTTCTATGAGGTGGATTTTCAATTCATGTGTGTATTCTGCAACCATGAATAATTCTATTATGTGAACATGATTTTCATTTGAAGGAGCTCAACGATATAAAGAAGAGGCTAAAGGAGATGGAGGATGAAGCAAGCAGGAGGATCCAATTTTTCCCTCAGGTTCAAATTCAAACGATTTCAATCCGATTTTTTATTAATTTATTCTATTTTTTAAGAATTGATGTGTAAATTTGAAGTGCTATTTTAACTTAGGAGGATTGTTCTTTTTAACCTTAGAATTCATGGCTGCAGAGAAACTATTTAATGGTATTTGGTTATGTCTCTTAAAAGCAACATGAAAATATAGATGTTGTGTATAATACATTTCTTTCTCCCTAAAAAATGTGAATGATTATGTAGATTGTCTAGAAAAACGGCCTCATGAGCTTATACGTTTGAAATGGGTTGTGATTTGTATGGGTGGGGACTTGAGATTCATTCATTTGAAATCTCTTGGTCAAAATGCAACCTAGGGGGTTAATGATTTCTGCTGGTGGATTTTGCTTCAATTATGTGTTAAGATTTTTGTTGGTGTCCTCTTAATTGATTTGTTGGTTTCCTTTTGATGGCTGCTACCTCTAATTTGGGCATTTTTTGTTTTTGTTGGGTGTTTTGGTTTAATTCCTCAATGAAATTTTGCTTCGATTATGTGTGATGATTTTTCGGTAGTGTCCTCATAAATGGTTTGCTGATTACCTTTTGATGGTTGCTGAGAGTTTTAATATACTGCCTTCCGATTGTGGTTGTAATGTTTGATTTCTTAAGTTTCATCATCTATTCTATGTTAGGTTCTGTTATGTACTTGTTTCGAGGCAATTTTGGCTCTATGATTTTCACTGGGAATCAAAAGATGAGAGAGTGGAAAATGGAAGGGCGGTGTTGCTCAATGCTCTCAAGAATGTTTCCCTCGATGTCCTTTACCTGGATAATACTTACTGCAATCCATGATACATATTTCCTCCTCGTGAAGTTGCTGCTAAGCAGGTACTAGTTCTGATATATGCCTGTGAAATTTGTTTCATTTTTTTTAAGTATTACTTTCACAATTTCACTTGCTAATGTAAACATGAACTTGTATTATTTATGTTGCATATGTAAAAACAGTGTAATATAAGAATCTGAAGTATGAAATTGCCCACAAAAGCAGCGACTCTCTTGCTTTGCGTGAATTAAGGGCGTAGTTAACATTTGTTGTTACTGATGTGGGCATTTTAGTTGAACAGACACTTGTGAAGATTTTACAAATCATGTGTTACAAAATTTTTAAGAAACTTAGTTGAAAAATTATTGATCTAACCTTATGAAAGTGAAGGGCAATTTTTCTATAGATTCCTCCTAGTGGGTCGACTCTCTGTTTAATTTCCAGATGCATTTTCTGATTTACGCCCACATTGATTTCTGCAGGTGATGATTACAAAATTGAGGTTCAAGATTGTGGGCACCAAATGTGTGCACAATGCACTCTAGCCTTGTGTTTCCATAATAAACCCAAACCAGCAACTTCTTGCTCTTCTGTACCAGTTTACCCTTTCTGCAGGAGCAACATTGTCAGATTGGATGTCATTGCTAACCTTAATAAAACCGAAAATGATATTGATCGTGATGTCAAGCCACATAAGTCTTGGAGGTACATATAGTATACGTAGTTCTGCATCTACTTTAGATTCAAGATCAAGAAATAAGTAAATGTGTATTTGGAAAGTCAGGTTTTGTGAGTATATTGATCTTCGTTTGATGATCGTTACATTAGTCGTATCGTGCTTCTGCTTCCATCTTGAATCATAGGAAGATATTCTTTACAATCATGACGAGGAGAAATTGTTCTTTTGATACTTGGTTTCATTGTAATAGATGCAAGAATGCGTGATTTGATGTTAATTTCTTTATGTTCTAAAATTGTAAACTGTCTCTTATTTCAACAATTGAAGTGCTACTATTATGTTTATCTAGCTATAATCCCATATTTCTAGTAATCATGGAATGTTTGGGATTTTTTAAGATCGCTTAAGTTTGAATAAATAAATTATTTCAACTCGTTCAAATGGAATGTTTGAAAAATACATTTGATTTGATTTTTCATTTTGAGAGGTTAGTTGAAGTTTTGTTGTGGTAATGATTGGTCAGGAAATAAGTGAGGATGAGAAAAATGAGTTTTTGAGTTATAACTTATAAGATTGTTGTAGTATAATCATTAAATCAATTTGCTTTTTATTTGGAAAATTGTTTCTTCTTAATAAAATTTAAATGTCATAAACATAATTCTTGGTATAATGAATCCTAAATATTACATGGACTTGATCACTATTAATATCACATGTTAGCCCACAATTAAAACAACAAGAGTCGGCTGAAATGAACAGTGAAATGAGGGCATGGTTTTATTTTTTTTTAAGGGGTAAATCAGTACATTCTAAAAATTCTCAATTTTATACTACAAGTTTATTACACCTTACCAAATGTCATATTAATTTTATACATATTTATTACCACCTACCAAGTAGAATACTAATTTTATGTTGTCACTCATATTACGTTGTACCAAACGATATAATAATATCAACCCATATTATATTATACGAATCTTCTTTATCTCATACTAATTTCATACCCCTTACCAAATGAGCCTAATATAACTCTTCGAAGGGGCCACTTGCTTAATATTGTATGGATACAATAGATTGATCGTTGAATTGTGTCCCACGCTTTTAAAAGCAGTTCACTCAATCACAAATATCTTCTCTGGCAAAAAAATATCTGTCTTCCCAACTAAAACAAATATCAGCTCGGGTTGAGTTAAAATTGAGTGAGAAATGGAGTCAGAGAGGCCGAATCGGAGCGACACTCACTTGAGCGCAGAGGAGGCGGCGAAGACGGAGGCCGCCGCCCGAGGCTACTTCGATGAGGTTGCGCCGAAACGGCACACAAAGCCTCAGCGCAGCGAATGCTCCTCTGCTTACGCTGACGCTCTCTCCTCCGACGATCAAGTTATTCCTGAATACGCTCAGTTCCAACAACTGGAGAAGGATACTCAGGTTAGTTTTGATTTTATGAATCGATTTAGATTTAGATTTGGAGATTTTATTATTGAAGGATGTTCAATTTCTTCTTCGAATTCGAGAATTGAGATGTTGAACTGATTAGGTATTCGTAGAAATTTGGGGATTTTGTTATTTCCTGAAGAATGCGAATTGAAGTTAGTTAATTTGCTTTTCAATTCATGTTTTTACACTGATTGACAATTGGAGCTCTTCGTCTTTGCGAATTTCGCAATACTCCATGTTTTTTTATAAATGTATATCCAGTTTGAACTAAGATTTAACCATCTCTGTAATTATATTTTCATAATCATAATTAGATCCAATAATTATGAGAATGCATCGTGGGGAGATTGTATTCAAATTCATCAATAGATCCAACATTTTTCCTATTTTGGTGCTATACAGATGTCATATAATGGTTTAACGATAATAATATGGAATATTAATTGAATTGAATTTTCAAATACTAATAATATATTGAAGCTCCATTCAAAATTAATCTTTTCATATATAAGAAAATGTTATATTTATCGCAGGAACTGGTTTACCGTGGAAACAATCCTTCTGAGGAGTTCATCGAAACAGAATATTACAAGGACCTCAACCACGTTGATAAACAGCATCACACGGTACCTATCTTCTCAAATGTTTTATTTTGGTTCAAACTTGGGTGAACATTTTGCTGAAGAATAATAAAATTGGTGTGCATTGTTGATTCACATTTAAAATATACTCCCTCCGTCCCGTAATCGTTGGTGCATTTACTTTTTACGCGTAATTTAATGTGAGAATTATTTATTATTATAAATTGTTATTTTTTGGTGAGGGTTAAATGATAGAATAATGATATTTGCCGTAAATAAAAGAGAATAAAGTTGATTTTAGTGTGGAAAAAAGTAATGACATTGTGTGTAATATTTTAGATGTTTCGAGGGTAGATGATGTAGTTGTTTTATTTCCTTTTTTAGAAACGTGCCAACGAATTTGGGACATACTTTTTTGACAAATGTGCCAAAGATTTCGGGAGAGTATTACTTTTTTTTTTTTAAATATAAACAAAATAAATTTAATTTTAGAAACAATGTTGACAACTGATTATGTATGGTAAAATCCAGTTGTTATTGAAACGATTATAACCCAGCTTCATGTAACTCAATTTCGGCAAGAAAAGACAGAGCCATATAAATGTAATGAGTGATTTGCTCACTGGTAAGGTCTTGGTAAAGTCTTGTTCGCACCAAGTCTGCATCAAACAATTCAAGTGCACTTTTTAAACAAGCAACTTGGTTATGCTAAAATATGCAGTTTGTTTTCATGACACAAGTTGCATGTTTCAGTAAACAAGTTGCATATTTCAAAAATACATTTTAGCTGGTCATTTTGGGTCCTGTTCCTAAAACGACTCGATCCTTTAAATATGATCCGTTGCTGTTTCGTAGACTGGAACCGGATTCATAAAAGTTGAGAGCACAAATGAGAAAGGGTTCAGCCTAGCACCCGATTCTGATACAGAACATCATGCCTCATCCAAAGGAAACCCTGCTACGAATGACTGGATTCCAGCTACTCATAATACGGTACGGTAACAAACACTTCATATATGGCATTACAATCTTTATTTTTATAATTAAAACAAAAAACACAGACACCCATGCGTGTGTGTTTTCTTGGTTGACATTTCACCCCTTCTTTCAGGAGGATCTCATCACGGGGAAGCCCAACAGAAGTGGCTGATTTGGGGTCATACAAGTCATTCTTCACTTGTAGTTTGGTGTGTTCAGTGTAATCTGTAATTTGTTTTGACAAGTTTGGTTGGTTTGTGGAAGAAATAAAATGAGTGTGTTAATTTTGTATGGGTTGCTGATATGGCATATTACTATCGGGTGAATTTTTTTTTGAAATTTTTCTGATGAATTGAAATATCACCTTCAAATGGTGTGTAATAAATTAAGATGTGTAGGAACTAAAGACTTTGAACATTCATAATGTATTAAAAAATAACCATTGAATCATGTTTTTTTTTAACATGAATGAATGATCTGATTGATCCGTTCTTAAGGGTGCACTTAATTATAAATCTGACATGTAAACATGTATAAATGCAATCTCCTCATTCCACATTCAATCATTGGTTAATTTTTTCGATTAAATTCGAGAAGTTCTATTCTTATTTTTCATTTTCCGTTAAAGAGATTTGATTAGCCTCTTTCTTTTTTTTTTTAGCGTATTTGATTAGCTTTTTTTATACTTGATTGTTTATTAGGTATATTGTCGTCTTTAACCAAAATTCGCAGCTACCATTTCACCGTGTAACCAAAGTGAAATGATAGCCCATGTGCAACTTTTCATTTTCTCATTTTTAGTTTGAAAGTGTCAATTCTAGTAATGTTTCTCGGGAAATTCGATTTTTCGTCGGAATCCATTTGCCATTTGGGGATTTTTTTTGCCAAATCATAACTCAGAGGGTTTAGATTTTTGAGGTACAGTCGACATATTAAAAACTCTTAATTTTAAAGGGATTATGTGCATCTCACGTGCGGATTCCAAAAAATATAACTTTTTTGACACAAAATAACTAAAATTGAAAATATGATAAAATAGATTTGCATGAGACAGTTTTACGATAAGACGAAATATAATTTGAGTATAATTCTTTAACACTTTGGGGGAGGGTGGATGATTACACTTAGAAATTAATATCACAATATTTATCAACTGATACCACTACACTTATAAATTGATATTATATAATTAAAATCTATAAATATTAATTTATAATTGTAATAATATTAATTTTAAAATTAAATAAATTTCATAGAAGAGTTTATATAAATTTTATTAATCAAATATGAGTAAATTGAGCTCTAATGATAAGAATGATATCATCTGTTCCACTACATGTTATATAATGTAAATGTGATACATGAAATATTTTAAAAAAATCAACGAACTATAATGATTCTAGATCCATGTATAAGGTAGAATACAATTGAAACATGAAAAAGTAGCATAAATCTGCGACTGATATAATCTTATACCCGTGGGCGTGAAATGAGGTCACTCAAAATTCCAACGACGATAAATTGTTTTGGATCTACCATTTTTCGTAAAGTTCTCTTTTCTCTATAATAATTAGGCCCATTTGTTTCAATTTTAAAAAAAAAAGCCCGTTCCCAAAATTCTGAGGAACAAATGATGAAGAATATATGTTTGACACGTCCCCTTAAAAAAAAAGAAAAAAAAAAGATTGACACGTCAGCTTCTATAGAAACGTCTCCTCCGCCTATAAGAAGATTTTCTGTTTCCAGAGACATCCACTGACGCAGAAAGAGGGGTGAAAAAGTAGAAGAGAGATTTGTTGAAGGAAATTTTCGCCGATCGATCGAGACGCACATGCCTCTCAATGTAAGTTGATAATCATATCATCATTCTAATTGAAAAGGAGATTAAATATTTTGACCTGCCTTTTTCTTCTGGTTGTTTATCGTGCCAATAAGTTTTTTGTGATAAATGAGAAATTCATGAATTTTTATCCTCAAATCTGTCTGGATTGACTGGTATCCCCCGTTTTTTTGGATGTTCGTACTTTCTTCGTTGAAGTTTTCTTCTCTATTTTTCTCTTGTCTTTTTTTTCTTTTCCTGTGATTTGTAAATTCTGATGAAAATTGAATCTCGATCTGCCGTTATTGGTTGAAGTTATTTAATTATATGTTTCACCAATTTGAAAAGTTGAGTTTGATTTTATGTGTTTGGTGTATGAGAACCACTAATCTTACGTTTCTTTGAATTAGAAAATTGTTGGTTTTGAAAGTAGGAGTAGTTCTTGAGAGGTTGAAAATATCTAATTTTGATCTGACATTAGAAAAAAAGCACACTTCTTTAGGAAAATGGCTACCAATAATCATTTAATTAGTTTTGATTAACTAATCTTTCAGTTTTGTAGTACATAATTATTTAATTTTGGTTATGTAATGAAATAGACGCGAAGGAGTAAAAGATAAAATAGAGTTAGTATCTATCTTGGAGTATAGAGATCATTATCTTTGCTGGCTGGAGATGTTTGCCGGATATTGCACTCTTATATGTCGTTAAGATTTTATAATATGATATTGTAATTCGTGAGTTTTATTGATTTACTGAATGCACCAAATAATAATATTGTACTGTTTTAGATTGTTCATTCACTGTTTGACTCGCATTTTAGCGAGAAAAATTTATTAGTATATGAAATGATAAAGTGACTTTTAAATAGGTGTATGATAGATAAGGAGTAGGATTATCATACCCCACCTTAAACATTTCTTTTATCATGTCAAATACTATAATAAACAAGTCGCTAGTTAAAACACGAGTCAAATAGTGAATGGACAATCTAAAACAGGATGGAGGGAGTATCATACTTGCTCAATCGTTTGTGGTCATCATTAAATTTGTGTTGCATTGCTTGTTCCTTTTGTTGCTGTGAGGGATATTTATAGTGGTTGCACTAATATGCTGTTTTGCTTTTGACTTTTTTGCTATGCAGATGTCGTACTCCAGAAGATCAAGGTATGCACCAAATTTCCACTATATCATAATTTTGCTTCTGTAATGACTGTTTAAATGTGTAGTTTTCATTTAATTTGTGAACACATACTTATAGGTACTCGAGTTCCCCCTCGCCGTCACCTTCACCTTATAGGCTCTATAGTAGGTCTGTATCGAGGTCTCTATCAAGAAGCAGGTCAAGGTATTTTCTGGAACTGGAAATCTGGGATCCTATTTCATTTGGCTTTATGCATGCTCGAGTTTCTCCTTTAACCATATTGTGTCACTGATTTTTCTCAACCTGCAGGAGTCGTGATTCCAGTGATGCTGAGAACCCTGGAAATAATTTGTATGTGACTGGACTTTCAGCCCATGTCACAAAGAGAGACCTTGAGAAGCATTTCTCAACTGAAGGGAAGGTATGTGATTAAGCGTAGTGACGTAAATTTCCTTGAGGACATTGTACTGGGTTATAATGTGTGTAGTGTAGTGTTGCTGATGATTCAATCATTCGATCCTCAGGTTCAAGATGTTCACCTTGTAGTTGATCCATGGACAAGGGAATCTCGAGGGTTTGGCTTTGTGTCTATGGCCACCTTGGAAGATGCTAATCGATGCATCAAGTACTTGGACCGTTCTGTCCTCGAAGGCAGGGTCATAACTGTGGAGAAGGTAAATTTTTTGCTCGTAGATGTTTGTACTTTGACTATTTGAATGTTTTCTTTCTGATCATCAATTATTCAAGATTATACAGTCTTGTTGAAGTTTGCAACAGGTTAGCTGTGTGTAGCAGCTCTTCACCAAACTAACAAATCAAATCGAATCAAATACGTCGAGCAAATATCAGACTGTTATTTCAGAGGGTTGTATGCCCTGCATTTCTCTCTTTTTCCTGCACTTTCAACATTATTGCTGTTTATTTGCCCCCTTGTTATCCTTTGCCATGTCCTTCACATAATCCCGATTAATATAGTAATGTTGGGTGTCCTGGAAGCAATTATCTGATGATTAATATTTAAATTTTCAGGCAAGAAGACGTAGGGGTCGAACTCCTACCCCGGGGAAGTATCTTGGGTTGAGATCAGTGCATGGTAAGATACATTATGGGCGCAGCTAATCACACCCGGTTTTTTTAATACACCCATATGTACAACACTTTTTAACAAATATACCATCACATGCAACTGCGAAGTAGGTGTATTGAACAAAAATCCGGTTGTTAATAGCTGGGCCCATCCGTTATTTGCAACTTCTGTTGTGCTTATTGTGGCTCTGCTATGTAACCACACCAATATATTATACTGTTGATGCAGTGCATCGTCGTTCTCCCAGCTACTCATCTTATTCAAGGAGCCGTTCACCTCGTTATTCATCTGAAAGAGATAGGAGCCGCAGCAGTTCACTCTCTCCTTGTAACCGTCGACGCCGCATATCATATTCTCCATACGACAGCCGCGGAAGGTCTCATTCTCGTTCCCGCTCTCCATCATACTCTCCATCCAGACGTGATCGCTCCTACTCCACTTACCCCTACCGAGATAGGGTGAGCAGGTTCGATCGTTCCTACTCCCCTTACTACTACTGCCGAGGCAGAGAGAGCAGGCGCGATCGCTCCTACTCTCCTGACTACTACCGTGACTACTCGCCTGATGATCCTTACTATGGAAGAGGCCGATACAGATCTTATGACAGCTACAATAGTCGAAGCAGATACAGGTCAGGTAGATCGAGGAGTTACTCACGTAGTAGGTCTCCGAGATATTCTAGGAGGAGCTACTCTAGAAGCGCTTCGCCATCTCCTCCTAGGAGAAGGAGAATGAGTTGCAGCGCCTCGCCCAGACCCGTTAAGAGGAGCTCGAAGAGGAGTGTTTCTCCTCCATCTTACGATAGTCGGTCATCTAGAAGACACTCTAGAAGCCCTTTTGCTAATTCGAGCTCTAGATCAGTGTCCAGATCTCTTGGTCCTCAGTAGAAGCCCCCATCTGTTATGTGTTATGCTTATTGTTGGTGTTATTGCTAGGTTATTCTCGTATCTACTATGTTGGTTTGTATTTATGTGGAACCATCACATTTTGTATTCACTCATCTTCTATGTTGGTTTGTAATTCTGGGAAAACTTCTTTACGTTTGCTGCTTTCAGTCTGTGTTTTATGTGCATGCCTTTTTTATTTAGGCTTCAAGAATTGTGCTGGTCTTCAAGGATTGTGCTGGTCTGTTTTTTGAAATAATTCTGGAACAGTGAAACACACTTTTATTTTATGTCGGTGAGATTCAACTTACTTAAAAAAGAAGTGCTTTCAATAGAGTTCCAAAATATCACCTTAATTCGCTTGAGAGGCTGTGGAAAAAAAATTGTGACACGTATTTCTGATGATTATATCATTTGGGGTTTTTTATGCAACTATTTTTCTACCACTGTAAATAAATGAATTAATCATCCATAGGTCCAAAAATGTCTTTGATCTCACTTTTAGGTACACATTACTTTTTCAATTACTACTAGATGCAAACTTGGTGTTAAAAAATCCATGATACCCTTCCACAAATTAAAACCCACAATATCTATTTTCTGTCATTCTATTTCTCCCACTCCCCGGTTATGTACAATTTTATTGACTTTAAGTATATAAATAGTGGATTTTCGTCGGGTAACTAATAATATTGCCCAAGATATAAGGTATCAAATCGCAATGATTTTCTTTCCATCATAAGTCAAAGCAATAGTAATTAATTTCACACGATCCTATTTAAGGAATCGGAGATTAAGAAATAACGCACACCGGGTCTAATTTCAGTATATTCAAGATCAAGAATTTATCCTCATGTAGGTCCTATTCAGCGCATCGTCATGCACAAATGTAATTCTCTTGGTCAAGACAAACCAATCTGAGCCTTAGACTTCAACCGTTCATGATGGATTGTTCATTTCCATCTGGGTTGTGAATTTGTACTTAATCACGAGGACCAAGCATTTGATCTTCGTGATCCGGGTATCACCAAATTAACTTCAACGTGATAATGTGCTTCTTATCGAATCGGGTTTGCAATAAATATATATAACATTCATTCATATTTAGTGCAATAAAGGATAAATAATTTATTTCAAGAATAAATAAGAAATTCATTTTGGTTATACAAAGTAAAAAGCATACTTTTCAAGATAACCCCAACAGATGGCCTTTCGATCCCAAATTTTATTCTCGACCAGCACCAAAGACCATCTTGCTGACCCACTCGCCCGGGTCCGTCTCCGCTTAGCGATCTGCAGCGTCGCTAAACCTTTGGCCTAGCCCGTGCTCTCTCCTTGGCTCACAGACGTCCCGCACTTGACGTCCGTCTTTAACTCTCCGTTCTTAGTTCACGATCCTAAGCACAATTTATTTATTTAAAAATAAATAAACCTAGATCTAGACTAGTCTATTACATTGAACAAATCAAATAAATTTTAATCTACTCGTGAATTTTCTCACGAGGCAAAAACGAATCCGAACGAATCGAATTAAAAACCACAATTTATTTGCATGTAAATAAGAACATTAAAATATCATGACAATTGGATACCTGCAAAACAGATCTAACAGTTCTACTATCCAATTTCAATTTTAATGAACAACAATTTAAATTACAGTTTAAAAAGATCGAGTCCGAACCGGGGCTCGATACCAAATATTGGGATAACATATGCCAGGATCTATCGGGATGACCTCATAAACACAAATTTAAATTAACAATTAATACTAGCATGAATTTACCTAAGTGAATTCAAATAATAATCAATCCAACAACAACATGCAAATAATATTTCACTTAAAAGATCCTAGCAAGACGCGAATTTCTAGGAGTTTACGAAACGCATTCCCGTTGGAGAGAAGATCTGAGATAGACAAGATCAAGTATTTAGATACCCACCAAAAGTCCTTCTCAAGTATTCCCAAGTCCTCGTCCAATAACCCCGGTGGAAGGTTATCCGATGAACGATTTATAAAACAAGGAAAATAAAATATTGTTGCACCACCTTTGTGGATTTCTAATATTTTCAACACATGGAACACTAGTTGGGAATGAAAAATTCATCCCCTATTTATAAGTAACGGGGGTGTTCGAAATTTCCAAGGCAATTAGGGCTGAGAAAGATCTTTTCTTGATCTCCAAGAAATCTTAAATATATCCAATATATTCTTCTTTCTATGTGTATTTTTCCACAAAAATTTCACACCCTTATTTAGCCTAAATTTTCATAAAAAACAAGAAGATTTGCAAGATTGGATCTTTCTTTAATTTATGAGATAATCTTGTATTCCAAGAATACATATCTTTCTCCATAAAATATTTCCAAGAAAATCAAGAAAATCTTTCTTCCCTTTCTTTATACATAATTTTCGAAAATTGCTAATTAAAGAAGCCAGTGGGAGTTTTCTTGAATTTATGGATAATCTTGTATTCCAAGAATACATTATCTCCTTTTCATAAAATATTTTCAAGAAAAATCTTCTCCCTCTTTCTCTAATTATTTTCGAAAAAAATTGAGAAAATATTGCAACAATAATTTATTTTATTTTAAGCACCTTTTATTTATTGGACTATAATTTGGGCTACTTGAGGGGCCTTTAGGAGAATTAAGGTGGACCTTCCAATGGGCTTCTGAATTCCAATATTGAGCCACAATATAATTCAGCTCATTAATATTAATTAATACCACTATATAATTAATATTGCATTATCCAACTTAACCCATATTACGCTAATATGGCTCCCGATTATTATTTTCCGTGTTTATGATTATTTAGTCCATTAATTAATTAAGCCACTGAAAAGCTTTATATTAATTAATATCTTTATCCTTGGAGTAAGGACATCCCAGCTTTATTATCCATACCGAAAAATTAATTCCACTTGCAAGATTTGGTATGATAAAGGTTCCGGGCCCACCAAGGGGACCAATCAAGCAAGACTTTGCAAGCACACGATTCTCTGTATTAATTTAGCAACTGTCGTGCAATTAATATTATTGCCCAAGATATAGAGTATCGAAGTCGCAATGATTCTCTTCCCATTTATAAGTCAAAGCAATAACTACTAATCACACACAATCCTTATTAAGTGATGGAGATTAAGAAATCAACAACCACTGAGGTCTAACTTTTCATCCCTTAAGTCAGTGCGAATGAGTTTATCCTCTTTGTAGGTCAACTTCAGTTCATCGAATGCGCTAATGTAATCTCTTGGTCAAGACAAGTCAATCTAAGCCTTACACATCAACTTCTACCAATAGATTGTTCGGATCTATCTAAGTTGTGAAACACGCACTCGTATACAAGGAACTGTTAACGTGATCTTCTGTGATCTGGTATCACCACGTTAACTACAATGTAACGCGTGCTACGAACGATTTGCAATAAATATATATAACATTCAATCATATTTAAAGCAACAGTGATAAACAATTTATTTCAGTAAATAAGTGTTTAATACATAGGTTATACAAAGTAAAAGCATACTTTCACGTATAACCCCAACAGTACCCCCTTACACTGGGATACACATTTATTTGTGATGGAACCACGGTCGCAGTCTCGGAGGACCGTTACCATCACAAGTGCAAGAGAAAGAGAAAGAAGAAATTGGCGGTAGATGTTTAATTTTTTGTCCTTTAAATTTGAGATTTTTATTTCCTTGTTTAGAATTGTTTGGATTTGTTTTTGATTTCGTTGAGCAGCCCATAGGCCTGCGCGTCCGCGTCTTTATTAGTTCGTAGGGTTCAGATTTGGGGATTCACGTTTTTTTTATTATTGAGTTTGACGGCGCTTTGCCACTTCGCTTACAATTCGTGCATTCATTCGAGTTTTAAGCATTCTTCGGTACAGAGGATCCATCAATTGGTATCTAGAGCCATGGTTACGAACAAGGAACGGTTCGAAGCCTTGAAGAAATCAATTGGGGAGTTATCAAGGGAGATGCGGAATTTGCAAAAATACCGCAGCGAGGGACCGAGCGGCAGCAGACGTCGGGATAGACGCCGAGCAAAGACAAGGACTCGGGGTCGAGGCACTTCAAATGTCGAGACGAGGATGGAGCGCTTTGCTGATGCACGGCGAGAAATAATCGGGAGCTGGAGGACAGGCCCTCACTGACCGAGCGAGAAACGACGAGCGATGAGAGGGGCAAAATTGAGACGGAGACCGAGTAAACCCTTTCGATCACGGGGATAAGTTTGACAACCCAGGCCCATTTCATCGGGATGGATCGGAGTCGAAAAAAGAAGAGAAGGATAAAGAGGAGGAAAGGGAAGAAAGGGAAGAGAAAGATGATGAGTTAGAAAGTGAAACATCAGAATCATCAATCGTCGAGTCTGTGTTCAGTCGGCGGACGGAGGTTGTACGCGAACATCGCCCGAAAGGCCCGTATTGAATTTCCAAAATTTAGTGGAGAGGATGCTATTAATTGGGTAGATCGAAAGCGGAACAGTACTTCGAATGGCAGGGTACTCGAGTAAAAGACTGCTACATATTGCGTCGTTCTATCTTGAGAGGGAAGCCCGCCAATGGTGGCGATGGTTTGAACAGATTAACGGGGGACAAGAATCGGACTGGTATGAATTTAAGAAGGGGTTGTTAAGTCGGTTTGGAACATTACAACATGAGGATGCGAATGAGATGATGAGTCGCATCAGGTAATTTGGCAACTTTCGGGACTATTTACGGGAGTTTGAGAAGGCCATGAGCCGTGTGCCACACTGGCCCGCAAGTGCATTGTTGGGGACGTTTATGGCGGGTTTGAAACCCAAACTAGCAACCGAACTTAAGATGTGGAAGCCCCGTAATCTGACGGAGGCGATCGAACTCGCAACACGAAAGGAGGAATAACTCAAGAAAACCGACGAACTATGGTTTCAATCGACCCAATGCTCCTTTCACAAACGGGATTTGGCTGGGGAATACCTCCAACAACACCCCCGACTACCTCGCAACCCCCAATGATCAGAGGAGGGCCACGACCTCCCAACTCTAATGCACCCGCTTTCGGAAGAGGGAAGATTCAACTATCCAACGAAGAGATTGCTAGGCGAAGGCAGGCAGGACAATGCTTCACGTGTGACGAGAAGTACTCCTGGAATCATGTGTGTCCGAATGCAAAGGTGATGAGCCTAATCATTAACGATGTGGTCATCGACGAAGAGACAGACACTCAACCCATTTATGATGAAGAAACGGGAGAGGAGGTCAAAGAGGATGAACCCCTCGTGATGCTCACGACACTAAACGGGCAATCTCGCCCCCGTGGGTTGCAATTTGAGGGCTCAATTGGCCGGCAACCGGTGTTGATACTGGTTGACAGTGGGGCCACCCTCAACTTTATCTCAGCTTCCTTGGCGAATTACTTACAGCTCACGAGCACCAAGGGATCCGCCCCGTTCAATATAACCCTCGGAGATGGAGTGAAGATACCATGTAATACTGTTGGAATTTAGAGGCACATAAACACGTAATACATGCGCAGCGGAAATTAAAGTTCACCAACAACGAACAGTTAATTGCATAATTAAATACGAGTAAACGTAAACAAAATTCTTACAGCAATTTGTACACAGATTCCTCAACTATGGTATCCACGTAACAATCGTTTACTAATCTGCACAGATCTGCGCAACGTTGAATCCCCGAGATGAATTTGCTAGGAAAATTCTAACTTAGAGATTTTATGGAGAAAATATGAACTCACATATTATGAATTCCCAAGAGCTTATATATATAGGAGATACCCAGCTTAAATCATAAGCTAATCTTTATTAGGAAAAATCCCTAATAAAATAAATCTCTTAGATTTATTTCCTACATATAAATCTCTACGGATTTAAATTCCATATATGATAAATCTCTACGATTTATTTCCATATATATTAAATCCTATAATAATATTCTAAATATTATTATTGGGAATTCTTATTTAATTAAATCTAATTTAATTAAACATTAATAATAACTAATTCCAAATTAATCTATTATTAATTACTTCTCCATAAATTAAATATTAAATCTAATTTAATATTTAATCAACCAACTATAATCAGTAAACAACCATTACTTGTTGTGTGACCCATAGGCCCTCATATACCGAGCGATTAGTCAAATTAACGATCTTAATTGAACCCTAAACAATAAATCAGACATTCTCAATATATGAGGTACGCTATGCAAATGTGCAACTACATAGAATCAAAACATGGGCTATTATGATTTCCTCATTTTATTCGCGAATACTCGATTAAGTCTTGAACATGATGAAGTGTATATTCAAATAACTTAATCATTTTATCTCTAATCACTAATTGATCACTTATGTCACACTTGGCCACAAAGTCCAAGTTGACGCGTGCGACCAACGACTTTGATCCAATTATGATGAGAAGATGAGTATTCTCTCTAAATCCACTTTCGAGAATGAATCCTTTTCTTGCTCAACTACCACGCATACGCACTTCGTGATGAACCCAATCCAAGTCATATCTACCCATAGACGGGTGCAAGCGTCGGTCATGGTCAAAATTCATCACTCCACACATGTCATGCGTATTGACCTCAAGTCAAAGGAGTATCACATCGCTCCCACTAACCGAGACACCCGTAGACACATATAGTGGAACTATATCAAGCGGTTTCTCGGATGGGTATACCAATACCCTCTAAGGTATTTGTGCATCCATCATGAGATACCTAGTATCTCGTAGTAAGTGAGATCTTACTACACTCTCCAAGAGTATGATGCAAATCGCACACCAATCTCCATTGCATCATCAATATCCCTGTCTTGATGATATTTGATCTGGGCTATTTGAGAATCATGCTTAAGTCATCTGAGTTCTCACATACTCAATGACAACAGTGATTCAAGGGAACACAGATAAGAACAAATGCAAACAATCAAACATAATATTATAATAAGTGTAATGCCATACATTTAATATTAATTAACCAATAATATTAAACCAACACTGAATATTATCTTAATATTATGTCCTTACAATAGATTGTCTCTAGGACACTAACACTAACAAATACGTGGTTCTAACACGTTCCCGTAAGCGTACAAAGGACCAGGTTTGTAACGACCTTCTATGTGATACCCATGCCCCATCTTGATATCATCTTTGGCATGCCGTGGCTCGAAGGGGTCAACCCCCTATTTTTTGATGCGAACGATATGTCGTGTCAATTCGTGTTGGGAGGAAATCCTATATTGCTGAAAGGAATTGGGTACATGACGCCGGAACAAGTTGGCGCTCGAATGATGACGAGGGAGCGGTCAAGAGGCGGCGAGATGTATATGCTGGCCGAGATAGGGGTGAGCCAAACAGAGGACCACTCCTCCGAACCCCAAAATAATGAGATCGAGAGTTTGCTCACTGAGTACAAGGCAGTAACCGTTGACCAAGGACACTACCCCCGAGGCGAGAATTCGACCACAGGATTCGGCTAATGGATGAGACAAAGCTGGTCAATGTAGCGCCTTATCGTTACGCCCATTTCTAAAAGGAGGAGATCGAGAAGCAGGTCAGCGAGATGTTAGGGGCAGGACATATTCGATACAGTGTGAGTCCCTTTTCATCTCCAGTATTGCTCGTTAAGAAGAAAGATAACACGTGGCGCTTTTGCACCAACTATAGGGCGCTAAATAATGCAACAGTAAAAGACCGTTTCCCCATACCAACGGTTGAAAATATGTTGGACGAACTACATGGCGCGCATTATTTCTCAAAACTTGATCTACAGGCTGGATATCATCAGATTCGTATGCATCCGGACGATATACACAAGACGGCCTTCAAGACACATAACGGCCACTACGAATACGTGATTATACCTTTCGGGTTGTGCAACGCCCCTTCCACCTTTCAAGCTATTATGAATCATACTTTCCGACCCTTGCTAAGAAGGTACGCCCTCGTGTTTTTCGACAACATTTTAATTTATAGCTCCTCGTGGGATGAACATTTGAAACATATGCGCTCGGTATTGGAGATTCTTTGCGAGCAATAGTTTGTGATTAAGTCGTCGAAATGTTTCTTTGGGGTTAAGGAATTGGAATATTTGGGCCACTTTATTTCGCTCAAAGGAGTTCGGGTTGATCCGAAGAAGATCGAGGCGGTACGGAACTGGCCCACGCCGAGGAACGTGACCGAACTATGCGGTTTCCTTGGCCTTGCAGGATACTACCAAAAATTTTGTGCCAAATTCGGGGAGAAGGCCCTACCTCTACATAACTTGACAAGGAAGAATCAATTTGTGTGGAGTGACAAAGCGCAACAGGCGTTCGACGAGCTAAAATCGACTATGAGCTCAACACCGGTGCTAGCTCTACCAAACTTTGAAGAGGAGTTCATAATTGAGACCGATGCATCCGGCTGTGGCATTGGGGCGGTGCTTTCACAGAATGGGAGACCCGTGGCATATATGAGCAAATGGATCGCCGAGTCGAAGAAGTCATGGTCAATCTACGAGAAGGAGATGCTGGCCATATTAGAAGCAATCCGAGGGTGACGACCATATTTGGTTGGGCGAAGGTTTAAAATTGTTACGGATCAACGAAGCTTGCGGTACTTGCTCGAACAACGTATAACGACACTTGAGCAACAAAAGTGGATAGCGAAATTGGTCGGGTTTGACTATGAAATTATATTATCGCCCGGGCAAGGAGAATGGCGCGGCGGACGCCCTGTCTCGGAAATCACAGGACGTCGCTACTTTATGCACTGTTATTTCCTCCCCAGTAGCCGGGATTTGGTCTGACATTGCAGAAGCGACACGGAGGGACGACGAATTGGGGCCACTGCTGGCCGAAGCGGAGGGACCCTCAAACGGGTCGACGGAGCTGGGTATCCGACACGGTTGTTTGACAAAGCACGGGCATGTTTGGGTGCCTAAGGGGGCGGTCCTTGAACGACTTTTGCAGGAATTCCACTCATCGGTTTTCGGGGGCACTCGGTATTTTGTGAACCTTCAAGCGCATTTCTCAGCTTTTCTATTGGCCTGGCTTGAAGAAGGATATCGAAGCTTATGTTCGTTCTTGTGATATATGTCAATGTAGCAAGAGCGAGAGTTGTTCGCCGGCGGGGCTGTTAGCTCCACTTCCTATTCCCGAACAGGTGGGGGTCGATATCTCGATGGACTTCATCACGGGACTTTCGAAGTCGAAGGGGAAAGATGTTATTATGGTGGTGGTCGATCGCTTGTCTAAATATGCTCACTTCATTGCTATGAGTCACCCGTACTCTGCTAAAGACGTGGCCGAAATGTTCGTGCGACATATTGTGCGCCTTCATGGGGTCCCCCACTCTATAGTGTCTGATCGGGATCGAGTTTTTATCAGTGCTTTTTGGCAAGAGTTCTTCAAGTTGTAGGGGACGAAGCTTCGTATGAGTTCCGCCTATCATCCACAGTCGGTTGGACAGATGGAAGTGATAAATAGGTGTTTTGAGCAATACTTACGGTGTTTCACGCATGGTAAACCGAAAGAGTGGGAATGTTATTTGGCATGGGCCGAGTATTGGTACAACACGTCGTATCATCGAAGCATTGGCATGACCCCTTTTGAGGTCGTGTATGGACGGCCGACTGTTCCTATTCCGTTTCACGAGGTCGGGTCAACAGTGGTACACGAGGTAGATAGGCAGTTGAGCGACAGGGATGCGCTTATCCGGGAACTCCGATTCACTCTCGAGGGGGCTCAGAATCGAATGAAGCAGTATGCTGATGCTAAGAGACGGCCTGAGGTATTCGAAGTGGATGATTGGGTATACCTTAAGTTGTACCCTTATCGGCAACAATCCGTTTTTAAAAGAGTGAACCAGAAACTTGTTGCGAAGTTTTATGGACCTTTCCGGATCCTTGAGCGGATTGGGCCGGTGGCATATCGATTGGAGCTACCCTCCGACTCTCGAATTTATCCGGTGTTTCACGTTTCGTTGTTGCGACGGCGACATGGGGATGTGGCGGTAACTACCCAAACTTTGCCACCATATTCTGGGGAAGGGGTCCCGGTTTTTGAACCGACGGATGTTTTGGAGTATCGCTGGAGATCATTTGGTCGAGGTCGAGTGCGGGAAGTGTTGGTTCGATGGAAAGGAATGGACTTAACAGATGCGACGTGGGAATCAGTTGAGGAGTTGCGTGAGCGCTTTCCAGCCTTGAACCTTGAGGACAAGGTTCCTCTCGAAGGGGGAGGTGATGATGGAACCACGGTCGCGGTCTAGGAGGACCGTTATCATCGCAAGTACGAGAGAAAAATAAATAAGAAATTGGCGGCAGATGTTAAATTTTTTGTCCTTTAAGTTTGAGATTTTTATTTCCTTGTTTAGAATTGTTTGGATTTGTTTTTGATTTCGTTGAGCAGCCCATGGGCCTGCGCGTCCGCGTCTTTATTAGTTCGTAGGGTTCAGATTTGGGGATTCACGTTTTTTTTTTAAATTATTGAGTTTGACGGCGCTTTGCCACTTCGCTTACAATTCGTGCATTCATTCGAGTTTTAAGCATTCCTCGGTACAGAGGATCCATCAATTTGTTACCGAAAGAGCAGCAGAAAATGTACGAGTGCTATATATTATTATTAAATGACATAAAAGGAATCTGTATACAATAAGATTTTCGACATAAAATGCAAGTGGAAGGCAACATTATATCACGATGGTTTGATATTGCAGGTGTTAACTGTCTTCTTGCAGGCAGCTTAAGATGTATATAATTCCAAACGCTTCTATGCTTAAGGCACACGGCACTCGTTTATTTTCCAAATTTCATTCGCGTACTGAGCAATGGTACGGTCACTGCTAAATTTTCCGCTTCCAGCAGTGCTGAGTATCGACATCTTTGTCCATCTCTTCCTGTCCCTGAAAGAGTAAGATTCCAGGTCAGTTCTTTTCAGTTGATATATCCTATTCATGTCAATAGGTTCAATTACAGCTACCGTCGATTTTCGATTTTCTATGCAAGTAAAGTGCACTCAGATGAAACAAACGGTCTTAAGGCGATTAAAGGAGTGTTTGTTCAGAAACTTACTTGTAAGCTTCGTCGACCTTTTCTTGGGCATCCATGTAGCTTGGGAAGTCGTAGCCGACGAGAAAATAATCACCGCGGCCATAGCCAGAATTTCCCTCAAGTGAATCGAGCAGTGGATTATAATCATAGCTTCCAAATGCTCCAGATCTGATGAAATGTTTTGCCTCTTCAAATCGAGGGTCTGGTTTAAACTGCATAATAAGAGAAAAGAGGGGTCATTTTGGAATAATAAGCTTTGAAGACCAAAGGTGGTGAAAAAGTGCTGCCCGAGAAACAGATGTACAGTTATATCAAGAATGATATTTTGATATTACTTGATTGAGTTGTATCTAGTCGAAAATAATGAATGAATTCCTATGCTTAATCTTTATGTAGTTCTATTCGCATGTTTGAAATAACTTTTGTGAATAGCGTTGATCATCGCTTCTTTGACTTTTGTTTAACTTTACATAGTTTTTTCCATGTAAACAAGTAAGCTTATAAGGTTTAAACAAGTTAATTGGGTATCACTTTATGCAGCAATTATCTTTGTTAGATTTAACCCACAGTTTAGTCTGAAAACATGTTATGTAGTGCTGCAACGTATAAACTATGCATAGATATGTGATCTGGATATAAAGATTTACCAGGCCTTGCTCCCTTTCTTTACGCAATCGAGGGACTTCATCAGCTGTAGCACCAAAAAGAAAGAAATTTGATTCCCCAATTTCTTCTCTGATTTCAACATTAGCCCCGTCTAGGGTTCCTATAATGAGGCATCCATTTAGAGCAAATTTCATGTTACTTGTTCCACTGGCCTCCATTCCAGCTGTACTGATATGTTGTGATAGCTCACTTCCAGGAATAAGCACCTCCGCCACTGACACATTGTAATTGGGGACAAACACGACCTGAAACCAACGATAGTAGGTAAGTTATTGAATTCCTGGCAGAAGATGAATAATTAATAGCTACAATATTAGAGGTGATCACAAATAAATCAATGACATCAGTAGGAATAGAAGGAGAGGAAAGCTACTGGATATTAATTGATTTACCCAATCCTTTGGAGTCATTTTTCAGATTATTTCTCAAGGAATTATAGTTGTATTAATAATTTTTGTTTGGAGTTTCTATGCTTCAAAAAGGTAGTGAATACCTGATTGGACAGTTTACAAGACTGGTTTTATGCAAAGAAAAGTTGATAGTTACCTATGATTTCCTCTCTGTGAAATGTACAATATACTCTTGTATTCTTTCTTTAACTTTTAGAACTTGTAATTGGAATTGAAGATATAAAGAAAGCATACCTTTAAAAAGCTGTTGACTTCGGGATCACTGTTAACAACGGCACCAACATCGTTTACAAGCTTAACAATTCTCTTAGCATTTGTATATGTTGCGAATGCTTTTCCCCCGATCATGATGGTACGAGGAGTTGTTTTTTTACGATCTTCAGGGCTCATCTCCTGCATTGGGTATCAACTAAGTTACAAAATGACTATGCAACACTTGAAATAACGATCATCAAATGTTTAAGAGATATATAGCTGATAATGAATAATATCTTTTGAATAGAAAAGGTTTGTCTCACCTTCAATTTCTTGTACCTATAAATAGCATACAAAATGTTCAACAGCTGCCTCTTATATTCATGGATGCGCTTAACTTGAATGTCAAAGAGTGAGTGAGGGTCAATGCTAACACCAGTAACTTGAAGTACATAATTTGCCAAGCGCTGCTTGCTTGCCAACTTAGCTGATTCCCACTCGCCTTGGAGTTCTGAATTATCAGCAAACTTTGGGGAAAAGAGTCAATAAATCACCAATTTAAAACGAAAAAATGACATTGCCTATAATCATCATACGTACTTCCCGCAGATTTGTTAGCAGGTCAAGATTAGTCACCCATTGATCTGTTTTTAACCATTTGGTGATAATACGACTAAGCTCGGGGTTGCAGAAACTGAGCCATCGCCGAGGAGTTATTCCATTTGTTTTGTTTTGAAATTTGGCAGGCCATATAGAGACATAATCAGCAAACAACTCAGCCTTCAAGATGTCACTATGCAGCTGAGCAACACCATTCACCTTCAAGAAAAAATGGGCACATTCAATTACTAATTTTAATTTGCTAAAGATAAGAAGGTAAAGAAGTTGGGCACATTAACTTTAGCGGTATGATGATAGTAAATAATAAGGACTGCATAGCTTAAAACAGAGAAGCAGCAATGAAATTGAATAATTTTTAATTTAAGGCAAGTTAATAGTTCACAAAAACCTACAGTACTTGTTAAGTAAGTAGTCTTTGTGTACATCCTTCACATGCATTAGAATGTAACACAGAAAAGAAATGAAATTGTAAGAAACAAGAGAATTTAAGTTCCATATGTTCAGTTTCTGGAACCTAATCCTGCTATATATATGAATGTGCAATAAAACACATACCGTGTGTGCAGACACCACACACAAGTTGGCCATACGCACAACAGCTTTTTTTGGGTTGTCATCCAAAATACGTAGATCAGCAATTTTTCCCTCAAGGTCAGGTCTCGTTGACTCTATCAGTTTGATAAACTGCAGAGAATGGGATAAACACTAGTTTAAGGTTGAGTTGATCCATAAGTACAATGAAAAGGAATCAGATTCAGAGAATACAACACCCTCTTATCAATTTCTCCAATAATTTCCATATGGCGTGGAAGGAGCTTCCACATGACAGCTTGTGACCATTTTTCCAGGGCCTCAGGAAGGACTGTATGGTTTGTATAAGCTATTGACCTGGTTGAATATGCATTTTTAGATCTATAAGTCCTAAAATGATAGTTCTGAAGAATAATCAGCTATGATACAGTTTCAAGAAGCACCTGCTGGTGATATCCCAAGCTTCATCCCATCCAAGGCCTTCATCGTCCATTAACAGACGCATCAGCTCTGGTATTGAGAGTGTGGGATGTGTATCATTCAACTGTACTGCAACCTTAGAGGGGAATTTAGACCATACGATCTGATCCTTTTTATCACTCCTCTCCTTAAATCTAGCAATAATGTCCTGCAGTTGGAACAAATATAAGAGAACAATATAAGTGGTACCCTCAAACCCATATCCATTCTCCATATCATTACTTGAGGGGCAATTGAGAAGAAATCAATAAGATGTCACAAAACCTGAAGTGATGCACTACACAGGAAAAACTGCTGCTTCAGACGTAAAAGTTTCCCCTCTTCAGTAGCATCCCCAGGATATAGAACTGCACAAATCTGCGTACATATGCATCTTGGATAAGCATTCCACTTAACTTTAAGAGCATAAGTTAAGTCTATTTAATTCCATTTATTTGAATGACAAAAGGCAATATAAGAAAAGCTCTTTACCTGCTGAGCCCTTGCATGAAGTGAAGCTGCAGATTCATATTGTCCATCATTGAACTGAAATAAGTTGAAGTCCTCAGCACTAGATTTGGCGTCCCACAGGCGAAGACTGTTAGTGTTCTTTGTTTTGTATCCAGGAATTGGTACATCATATGCAAGAGCTTGTATGACCTCCCCACCGACCCATTTCCGGCTAAAAATGTTTTTCAGAAACAATGTATGAATACATTTTCCTGAAGAAACTAATGTTTGAAATATAGTCTTACTCTACAATAGCAAAATGAGAAGCACTTTGCGCAGTTGCACTTACGAGCCAGAGGGATGGACCTCCACTTGACCAAAAAATCTTATAGGGAAGACAACGTCATGTCTAACAACTTCCCAGGGACTAAATTTCTGCATTATTTAATCAGGAAATGAAAGCTTAATATATACAGAGATAAAAAATGTCTAATCTGAAATTTAACAGTGTTTAGGTGATAGCATACGTCCAACCAATCTTCTGCAGATTCCTCTTGGCCTGCTTTGGCGATTCGTTGCTTAAATAAACCATATTTGTACCTCAAACCATATCCCCATGCAGGTAAATTCAAGGTAGCCATTGAGTCAAGAAAACAAGAAGCAAGCCTCCCAAGACCACCATTACCAAGTGCAGCATCTTTCTCCTATACCATAAAAGAACCAAATCACCCTCGAGATATACTGGTACAGAAGTACCAAAAACTGAAATTGAGTCTATGCTACAACAGTAACATTCAAATAAAATTAACTTCAGATCTTCCACAAGATGAATTGAGCAAGAACTGAAATGGGGGAATCTGGATTATATATAAGAGCACCCCAGTGTAGCAAGGCTTTTTTCTAATGGATGGTGAATGAAATTATTGGTATAGCATATTTACATGAAAGGCAGTTATTTTTTCAAATTACCTGCTCGACTATGTCCTCAAGGCTATGACCCAGTTGCTTCAAAGCATCAGCATATGCATCTTGAACATCTAGGTTTCCAACTGCATTGGTCAAAGCTCGACCTTGGAGATATTCCATGGAAAGGTAGTACGTTTGCTTAGGATTAGCTTGGTGATAGTGACAATATGTCTCATTCCATTGCTGCAATATTGTTCAGAACAACAGAATCAGATCTAGAATGACACTCTAGTACATATATAAGAAACCACAAATATGCATATATAGAAGCAAAACCAATTTCCAAGACTAGCCATTGAAATTAGTAAAGCTCACGACAAGCGGAAAAGCCATAACTATAAATTCTCTCCCAAATATATAAAAATCATTCCTATACTGGTATGCAATACGCAGCTTTGTGGGGGAAATTTAATGGTTTATTAAAGGGTGGAAAAAACTAGACGCACTGCTCAGATTTGACATATTACCTTGATCAATCGATCACGAACACTCTCTGCAGTAGCATAGAATGCTTGCTCTGGTTCGAATTTGAAAGGGGAAAAGTGAGGGCTGTACTGAGCATGGTAATTGATATTCGACGCAATTTCAGTTGGCTCTTTCGCCAGCGGATGCGCAACCGGTGGAATTTTCTCTGAAATTTTAGCCGTGGCAGTTTCAGTTCCGTTATCCGCCGTTGTAGCTGCCATATCTACTAGTTTCACCAGAAAAATTAAAAAAATATAACGAAAATAATACAAGGAATTCAATGCGCCTGTAAAAATCATGTTCACTATTCCCAGTAGATCGAAAACCAGAAGTAATCAAACATGATTCGAGACTGACCGATTGAACTTCTAATTAACTAAGTGCGTGTACTTAGTAAAAGCGTCGGATAGTGAATATCAGACCACATTTCAAAGAGCTTCACATTATACGACAGTCAATTCATTCTCAGAAACAACAGCAAATCAAACAGTTGAAGCAGAAGAGATTTATAATTTAAAACTCCAAATTAAATTACACAAACTTAGCAAATGAAAGTAAGAACATTACCAGATGTGCGCTCCTTCAAATTTGGAAGGAGAATGATACAGTTAACGCAATGCAATTTAGTTCGAACTTATATTGTAGCAGAATGACTCAAATTCGAGATATTTAAGGAGTGGAATGAATGAATCGTAACAGTGAGATATTTTTGGTAGAGAAAAATGACAAATTGGTGAAAAGCAAAAAGTGTCCAGTGTAGCTGTTCAGTTTGTGGTTATGATTGATTAATCGATGGAGAGAAGATGATGAAGATGATAGCCAGAGTGAGATTATGAATTTATGAATCAAAGAAGAAAAAATATCAGAAGGCGACGTCAATTTGATGAAATATCGTGACAGTATCTATACCCATAAATTTAGAGCACTATGTTTCATTATATTACTTAATAACCCCATGAGTTTCGGTTTTTCCTTAAGATGCAGATAATTTATTTATTTTTATGTGCATTTTAAACGGTATCAATTATTTTATTAAATATTTTATTTACTTAATATATATTTATTATTTTTCTTATATAATAGTATTATTTATACAATTAGTGCACTCAAATATTACTCTTATTTTGAAAAATTATATGTTTTGATTTGATAATAAAATATCATGGGTAGGAGTTAGATACCAGATGTGACTTGGGATTCTGGTCATAGATTCATAGTCGTTTTAAAGCGTCAAAACATAAACGTAAACTATTCAAATGACAAGACGCAACCTATGTTTCCATATTAACAACAGATTTTTTACGTAAAATAAATCGCATTTTCAACATAACAAGTTCTTGTGACTAAAATGAAATGAAATGAGTCTTGGTCTTGGCCAGATACTGAAGACCTAGCCCATGGGTAGATCGAAAATTTTACGACAAAAACTTGGGTAGACAAATACCATGAACTTGGGTCAAATTTGATCCATACACAAAACGGGTCAAATATAAATAATCCAAACTTCATTTCTTTTCGCGCTTCTCTCCTCTCTCACACCCCTGCGAAACCGTTCCGCTCTCTGCTACTGTTCACGCAAAATCGGTCCACTCCCTGCCACTTTTCACGCGACGGCGACGACGACTCCCTGCGACGCGACAAAAGTAAGAGTTTTTGTGAACAAAAGTGAGAGTTTTACTTAGTAACAGTGAGAATTTTACTGAATAACAGTGAGAGTTTTTGTGAACAAAAGTGAGAGTTTTATTTAGTAACAGTGAAAGTTTTACTGAATAACAGTGAGAGTTTTATTGAATAACAGTGAGAGTTTTACTTAGTAACAATGATAATTGTTTTGCATAAAAGTGAGAGTTCTACTTAGTAACAGTGAGAGTTTTACATAGCAACATTAAGAGTTTGTGAACAAAAGTGAGAGTTTTACTTAGTAACAGTGAGAGTTTTACTTAATAACAGTGAGGATTTTGGTGAACAAAAGTGAGAGTTTTACTTAGCAACAGTGAGAGTTTTACTTAATAACAATGAAAGTTTTACATAACAACAGTGAGGGTTTTTGTAAACAAAAGTGAGAGTTTTACATAGCAAGAGATGATTGAGCGCGTGAAGCCCTACGTATTAATCCTACATATTAATTCGATGGCCTCCGCCGGCAACCCCATCGCCGCCGCCGCAATCTTCAACGAAGACGAAAACCTCCTGGATAATGACGATGGCAATGAAAGTTCTAACCACGATGAAGACGATTCCACTTCTTCCGCTCTTGTTGTCGTTGATCGCCCTCCTCTGTCCACCTCCGCCGTTCAAGTGACGATCGTCGTCCACGGAATGCCCGATCCACACCTTAAGCTACAACAGAAATAAAAAATTCAACCGAAAAATGTCATCGTTAAAAAGCCTGCGATACTAGACGAGAGTCACAAGCTTTTCCAGCAGTTGTGGACCGACGAGGATGAAATTGAGCTGTTGCAGGGGTTCCTAGACTACACAACGCAGCGTTTTTGGTCAACCCAATTACTTGATATGAGTTATATTGAATTAGAGTTCACACTGTGAACCTGATTCACATGAGTGTCACTCAAATTTTACAGTGGATTTATATACAATAAAATTGTTACCTCATTCGTCTTGATTAATTTATAAAAATTAACCTTCACCAAAATTTCCATATTTTATTCCGTCAAAAATAAAAAATTCCAAAATGAATTATTTTAGGGAATGATTCCTAGCGGGTTGAATTTTGGCCAAGAATACGTATGATTTAGCTAAAGAAAAAATGAGTTTCACCAAAATATACAATTTTATTTTGAGGTATTCTTGTATGAAACAATTCAAGAGTACGATGAAATATAATTTAAGTGGACATTGATGCTTTAACATTTAAAAAAAATATATAAATTAATTTGTATTATATTATATTTCGTTTCATACGAGTTTTTATTATTTATTTTTAAATAACTAGTACAAAGCACGATATCATGAATATTAATCGTCATTTATGCCTCACTGTTAACTGTAATTTAATAATAAAAATTCACATGAGACAATTTTATGCATAAGATGAGATATAACTTAATAAAAATCACATTTATCATTTTTAAAATGTTAAAATATCAATGTCCAACTTATATCCCGTTTCACCATGAAACCGTCCCATAAAAATGTGCCGCTAATTTAATTGATTCCATCACATTTAATTATTAAATATCGCGTGGGGGCGTTAGAAATAAAATCTAAAAGAATAAAAGCTTTTCAAATGAATGGAACAAAAACTAGAAACAAACACGACATTTCTTTCTTTTCAAATGAACGCTGAGTGCAAGAGCAATGGTTCGTAGAATGACACGTGTGGATGGCGTTGAAAGTGACACGTGCGGTGGCGGTGACTATGATTAAAATTATTTTAATTTGCATATTTGATCACAAAAGGCGTGTGAGTTAAAGAGTAAAAAGCGCACTACTGTCACGAGAGTTGTCCAACATTTCATGTGAGTGTGTTACTAGAGATTGATGCAATTTCATCTTTAATTTATATCTACTCATACTTTAGGAACGTCGAGTTTAACATATATTTATATCGAATTTAAATTTAATTATTATATTAGTTGAGTTAAATGGGAGGAATTTGTATGGGCAAGATTATATTTTTTTTATAGAAAGATGTGTGTTTTCTCAAAAATATTAGAATATGAAAAGTTATTTTAAGGAAATAAAATATTTTATGTGATTGCCGATGTATTTTTGTAACTTACTAACATGTGCAAAATGATTGCATATGAATTGAATGGCCTCACGCAAGACTTGGATGAGACCGTCTTGACTCATTTCATCTTTGTATTTTAGAAGCGTCTTAACTATACAAAAAATAAAGTCTGTTACTATTCAAATAAAGATCTGTACGTTACCATATTAACAATTCGTTTTTTACGTGTAAATAAGTCACACTTTTTAACATAACAAGTTGACGCTTTTAAAATCTTACTATGAAATCGTAGTTAACCCAATCTTAAACACAAGACCTAACCTATATATACATAAAGTATTTCACAGAATCTTTTGTTATATATACAATCTCATTTGTAGTTATTAATAATTTGAATAAAAAATTTGTATCTATTAGTAATTTTCTCGAACTACATATTGCTTTACATTAGAAGCAAAATTTTATATTCGACTAAAATTCATTTATCAATACTGTATAAACTTATATATTAATGTAAATAATAGAGTGAAATTCAGACCATTTTATAAAAGATAAATTAATAATGCATGAAGTCAGAGTTTATTAATGTGTCAAAGATTAAAATAACGTATAGCATCTCGACATAAAGCAGTCCACATATACACGTGACGTGAGGTGAGCGCATATGATATGGTTAATGAGCGTTCACTATATATATATATATATGCATCCATTAAATGTATATTCTGCCATACTGAATGTTTATAGATTTTTAAAAAAAATTATAACTAGAATCTGAGATTGAAAGAAACCATTACGACCGATCTGAAAGTCTTGAAAATTGAACTAAAAGTCAAGAAATTTTCTACACTTTGTCAGATTCCAATTATAAATTTTGACTTTTGTAGTGGAATATTTTTCTTTCAATTTTTTTTGGGTGAGATCGCCTGTGTCACTTTTCTATGGGAAAAATCTCACTTTTTAAGATAAAATATATCACATCTATTAAAAAATTACTCCATCCGTCCCAATCTTAACTTCATTATTTCCATTTAAGGCGTCACAATATTAACTGCACATTTTCTTAAATAGAAATATTCACTTTATCACTTTATCACATAAAATACTAATAAGGACAAATTGCAAAAATAAGACTTATTTTTGCCCCTTATTGCACTTTAAGGACCTAACTTTATACTTTTGTAAGGTATGTACTTAACTCTTAATTTGTTGCAAAAAAAGGACCCGGTCAAATTTTAGACAAAACAATGATTTTTTTTTTCCAATTTGCATCTAACTTCTTTCGTTCTCAACCTTAAATGAAAAATAAGGTATTACGGCAATAAAAAAAATTTGTTCTCAACCTTTGTATTCTTTTCTAAAATTCACTAATTTATATTAACGGTTATGGGTGGAAAATAATGAAAAAATTGGTATATCGCGCTTATCAAACTGAAAAATAATAAAAATGTCAATTTTTTCAATATACCCCAAATTGCGGTACAATATGGTAATATGCATTCTAAAATTTTAATATTTCAATATACCAAAAAAATTTGGTATTTTGTTGACAAAATTATGCATATAGTGATATTTCGGTATGACATAGTATATCAAAATTTCGGTACGGGGCGGTATATATTGATACCGTTCGAAATTTTTATATACAGAAAACTTTGGTACGGTAGGTAAATATTTTTTATTTATCGAAATTTTTTGTATGCTGAATTTTGATATACAAAAACGATATGAATTTTTAAATATAAAAAAATTTGGTACGGTATATGATATGCGTCACTATTTTCGGTACAGTGCGGTATGTCAATTAATATTTAATTAGTAGTTCTTCTTTGTAATTCTTTGAACTACATATTCTGTATTTTCTACTGTAAGATTTTAACTGTAATTGTTTGAGTAATTATACTCGTTGTATTTAATAAATTTATTTACGTTTTAAAAAATATATATTAGCAGTCATTAACTCATTATTAACATTTATTATAATTTTTTTTGGAAATATCATTATTTTTTATAAAATGGTATATAAAAAAATAAGCGGAAATACACTTTTTTTTTTTCTTAAAATTGTCCGAGTCATTTTTTTGCAACAAATTAATAGTTAAGTACCTACCCTGCAAAAGTCTAAAGTTGGGTCCTTAAAGTGCAATAAGGGGCAAAGATAAGTCATGTTTTTGCAATTTGTCCTACTAATAAACAACTCTTTCTACCCCCAACTACCCATCACTTTATCACATAAAATACTAATAAACAACATTTTCTATCCCAACACTTTATCACTTTATTATTTTTTTTTAAATTTCGAGCACACAGTAAACCACCGATTAAGATTGAGACGGAGGGAGTACAATATATAAGTATAATAACATTTATTTGAATAAAACTTTTTATTTAAAAAGACTGTTAAAATGGTTTGGAGGGAGTACAAAATTTAAATTCAATTTTAGGAGCTCGTGAAGTGAATCCAAATTCCAAAAAATAGCAAAAGGAAGATTAATATAAAAGAGTTTCACATGCCTCACCAGAAACATGTCTCCATTAAATTTTCTGCTAAGAAGCAAACTAAATATAGCATATGTATGATTCATCCTCTTCTTAAAAAAAATAGCTTATGATATTTTCCTCAAAAAGATACTATATTATTATTTGTTCTTTTATATGGTGAGCCAGCTACATAATTTAATTTATTGGAAAGAAATGTTTAACAAACCATATTGTTTAGGTAGAACCTGCAACTGAATTATTGAACTTGCCTACAATCAACTGCTAATTACCAGTCCAAAGAAGGAAAACAGAACAAAAAAAAGTTGCCATTAAAAACCTTAAATTTATGCATGTGTTGCCATGATATAAAGTAAAAAAACAGAATCTCAAAATTTCAAGTTTCTAATCCAATCAATTTATACAAAAAAATCTAGAGGCAAAAAACTTGTATGGGACATATCTCATTTACTATATTATATGATCTACGAGTTTATGGGGCTCTAGCTCTATTATATTTTAAAAAGAAGCATGACCCAAATACCAAGGTGGGGCTCTCGTCTCTCATAAAAGTACCCCAATATCTAACATGTATGCATACAATCTGATAAGGTAAAATGTAGAATAAAATTAGGAAAAGTAGATTAAGATGATTCATTGCTCATGCAGAAACAAACATCAAGCTATCACTATCTTTGATCCCAGACCTTGCGTACCTTTCGACAACATTAGCAGAGTGGAAAGAAGTGGAAGGAGCACCACTCGTGGTGGTGTTTTCTCTGTAGTATTTCCTAATTCCCCATAATATTTCAGCACATTTCCTCATAGAGGGTCTAGATGGTCTTGATGGTGCAATGCAATGCCGAGCCAGTTTGAGGACTCGTTCAACTGCTTGGATCGATGCAACGCTCCTTCTCAATCTTGGATCCATTACTATCACAGCTTCTCCATCTCGTAGCTTCCTCAGTGCCTGCAAATAATAACACCATTCCTTAGATTTTCCCCACAAGTTTTGATTTAATAATGGGACAGAGAAATTCAGTAATTATATTGAACATATACAACTTGTGAAGAACAATGTATAATCAGGAAATTGATGTTTCAATGATTCATTAACCATGCAGAGCACATTGTTGATGCATTTTAAGGCAGGGATTCAACTTTTAGCATAAAAGTACATCACTTGAACAAGAGTACTGTCTTATTGAGAGAGATTTCCAGCATTAAGGTACGAAAATGGTATATACTATATAGCCACATGCTATAAAATAATGGATATAGTCATCTTATTTTAGCACATAGTACTGGCTCAATCACAATTATTCTTGTGCACTTCACGTGTCAACAAGGAGTTATATGAATGAATGATCTATTATAAAGAACCAAACTCGTCCCAAAGTGGAAAGATAGAGATATATGGGGAATGTACCACTAATTTATGTAACAAATGATATCCATTCCCCTTTTCACTCACCCATTTTATGGTAACTCTCTCATCAAGGCTTTTCTTTGATTCAATAGGATGTCGTCCTGTGATCATCTCAACGAGCAATACTCCAAATGAGTAAACATCACTCTTTTCAGTAAGTTGATATGTCCTCAAATATTCAGGATCCAAGTAACCAGCAGTTCCTTTAATTTGCGTGGAAATATGAGTAGCACCCGAATCTTCAGCAGCTATCCGTGCAAATCCAAAATCAGCCACTTTGGCTCTGAGTTTCTCTGTGATGAGTATGTTTGTTGCTTTAATGTCTCTATGAATGATAGGAGGATCTGTAATATGGATACGGACTAATTAAAAATGAAAGAATGTGTACATGAAAGACAAATGGTGATAGCTTTATGATCAATGTTTAACTGTTTAAGATCTGTTGCATGTTATCCATAAAAAGAGCAATTTCCTGATTTAAACAACGAAATTGTATGATACATGCTACCATTTTACATCCGTATATGGTGTTACCAGAATATGTGTGAAGATAGGTAATGCCATGAGCTACATCAATTGCAATATCCAAGCGTTCTCCAATTTCAAGCGCATTTCCACGAGCCCCTGGGTTCCGAATTTTGTCAATTTAAACAAAAGAAGGTTATCTCTCTCAAATGCAAGCACACTCAAGTTGGTTTCTTAGGGGGCGCTTGGTTCAAATTCTTCAATGGGAATGGTAACAAGAATATTCAATAGTGACTACGATGATAATGATGGTGAGATTGTTAGTGTTACTCTAAATTGGGGACAATAAATGATTCTAGGTTGAGAAATAGTGGAATGACTGCGGAGATGCTTAATCAAAATGAGACAATGATTGACTTATTTTGAGTCTTTTTGCCTCGGACAAAGTATAGAAATGTGAATTGATTATCTTTTATTTTCATTAATCAACCACAAGTACCTCATACTCACTCCCGTTGCCATACCATTGAAGAATCTTGAACCAAGCTCCCCCTTAGTTCCTTTTACCAGGTCTATAAGATAATATCATTAGGGTAGTTGGAAATTGTTCATTAACCTACCATCCAAATGATCACGAAGGGACCCATTGCTGACATACTCAATAACAATAAGCCGTTCGTCTCCATGATCAAGAAACCCATAAAACCTTACCAAACTCAGGTGCTCAATCTTCGACAAGGCTAGAATTTCGTTCTTGAACTCTGCTGATAGACGTTGATCATACGTTTCCTGCCAACAATAATGTTATCTCATATATGGTATATCTTAACAACTCACAAATCTATACAAGGAAGATTATTGAGTGGGATTAGAGCATAAAAAGCACTAGAAAGGTCATAACTTCAACACATTTTTACCTTTCTTGCACGCTTTACAGCAACTACACTGCCATTCTTAAGTTTCCCTTTGTAGACTGTTCCAAAGCCTCCTTCACCGATTTTATTGGCAGGGGAGAAATTTCCAGTTGCCTTGAAGATTTCCTCGAACTGCAAATTATCAATCTCTGGTGAAGCATCATAACTGGAGCGCCTCGATCTTGATGACTTCAAGCTGCCACGAACAGTTGAACTACTCAAGGAATCTGCTTATACAGAAAATTCTATCACTAAAATGTCCAGAGAGAGGGAGAGGGGGGGAGCAGGCTAAAACTTACGTGGACTATCTCCAGCTTGAAACTGGCTTGTGTTGAATTGAACTTGATCTTTACTGTACTTAGAATCAGCCTTCTTATATTGAAAGAAAAAGGTTGAAAAAACAGAACCTACCTTCTTCGCAGCATTCACAATGTAACTGAAAGCAAGATTCTTCTTCTTCTTCTGAGTATGGCTTTCTGTTTTGCGATCACCAGAAACAGAATTCAGTTTTCTGATATTACCAGGGTGGATGATCAAAGGACTCGCCGTTTTCTTCATCTGCAGGTGGCCGACTTCCTGTTGACTAAACCATCTGCTAAACCTGAGACATCAATCCTCCTCAAAAGACAACACAACATATTTTTATTGTTATTGCATTTTTGCAGCTTGTTAATGAGACTAATTCAGCAGTGACTGAATGTTAGGCACCAAACATGAATTTTATAATAGGATAAAATAATTAGTCAAATGGGGGGTGGGGGACATTATTTGCTTGAAAATTTCAACTTCTGAAGAAGTAATCAAGTGACAAACATAGGAAGAAACAAATGTGCAATATTATTCTGGTCAAATTTGACTATTTTTGCACTATTCCGTAGAAGTAATGAACAAGAAAGACTACAGTAAGTCTTCATCTGGTGCAATTCACCGATCATGTCAATGAGCATACACTTCCTATTTCATGGAGAAAAAAATGCCCCAGCTCATGAGTTAAACAACCAAAGTCCCTGTTATTTACAATCTCTGTCTTGCTCAACAGGCTATTACACAAAAAAAAATATGAACAATCTATCTACAGTTACATGTATTCATGATCTCTACAGCCATTCTGAATCCTCATAGTTCTCCAAACGTATAAGGCCAATCAAGCATAAATTATCAATGCTGACAACCCCTAAGCAGTTTCATCAAAATTGACCCTCTCCCCGGTAGAGTAGACATTGTAGAATAGAGCTGCGGAGACATATAGGAAGGAGGTGAGCCACAAGAAACCCTTGAAGGAACCCACTAAGTCCACGAAGTAACCAGCACCAACTGTTCCCACTATAGCAGCAAGCGTTCCAGCTGTATTAGCCATACCTATATGGAATTGTAACAGATGTAAGACTTTTAACAGAGAATCATTGAAAGCTCATGGCAAAAGGGGGATGAGAAGACCTAAAGTAAGACTTGGAAAGAACTACTAAGAAAGGTGTTATACTTCAATTTGAATGAGTTATACGTGTTCCTGATCGACTACGATAGAGAGATACGATGCATATGATTCTTAACGAGGACCATGGCACTGTTCAAGTTGCGTCACATAAACTCGTCAATATATTTCTAGCATGCAAAGTAGTGCTTAATATTTTGCAGGCGACTAATTAACAGAGTGCCATAATGCATGTAAAGAAGGGTTAAATTGTTACTGTGTGATAGTAATTTCCCATATATAAAACCATACAAAGATTATCCATTTATCCTTTTTCTGATTCTGAGTTTAAGAGGCCGTAAGTCATCAACATTCACCCTTCCCTCACTGTTATCATTTTTCCCCAGCTCCCTTACAGCAGCCAAACAGGTTCTAGCAGTATGATGCAAGTTTGGATGATAATATTGATCTTTATAGCAAATTATATTTGTTACGGCACATGACGCCTGCCGATTCGCTCAATAAGTTCTGCTTGCTTTTATGTGTTCTGATCATTATACTGGTGGTAGATGTTATCTTTTTAAGTATATATTCCTATGTGTTCAACTTGTGGGCAGTTTATCTAACTGACCCCAGGGTCGTGCTAAGATATAGATTTAATCGAATATATGTCATTTGGCATTCAGCACTTAACAAAGAATTTACCGTGTAGAACACCAGAGTATTGTGGGGAAATCTCCTGTCCAGTCAAAAAAAAGGCAGATATATAAGAAAGCAGTCAAATAATTGCAAAAATAGCAAGTAAACTTGCTAGGAATATGCAAACCTGAAAGTTCACAAGGAATCCACAGTGACTAAATGCTTTGAGCCCAACAGCTATAGTAAGCCAAGCAGATGCCATAGACGGACTTTTTGCCATTGTTAATCCAACAAGAGCCAAGGCGGGACCAATAAACCCAATTGACTGTCAAGAACATAAAGAAAGAAGTATGAGTAACAATATAATAGGTCAACTTATGGCATCAGAATTAGTCTCCAATTTATCTTTTTATTTCTATTTTCTGTACATGTTCTTTTTGGTTGCCCTTTTCTGTTTAAGAAGAGAAATGGGTCATTCACGGAGAAGAGCACCTGCATAACTTTGCGAGTCAAAGTTACCCTTGTGCCACTTTGAATCATCATATCTGATAACACACCAGCAAAGTAGCCTGTGAGAGCCATCATACTCCATGGAAGAGCACTAAACCATGCAGCTCGTCTGAGGTCAACACGATACACCTACAACAAATAAAATCCCTCTGCTTTATCTTCCATAAGCATAAACAAAAAAAATTAAATTATAGTAAAATAGTTTTATGACTGCACCATCTGGAAGTAGATTGGCATCCATGAAAGTATAACAAAAAACCCCTGCATGAAAGAACAGAATGGATAAAGTCTTCTGCAGAGAAATATTGTGATACATCGTTAGAAAGTGAAAAAAAGTTATACTGTATATGCTCCACCTGTGGTGTATAAAACTAGTCCAATGAAGCCAATGATGACTTTGACTCCAAATTCCATAGTAAATGCATATGGCGTATTCACATAATATAACTGGCCGTAAAAAAAGTAACTGCAGATTTTTCAAAAACTATAAAGGAAGCAGGATATGTTTACCCAGCTGTGCATAGCATTTGCAACAATTAGAGACCAAGTGGGTAGCTTAGAAAGCAAACGTCTGAAAGGAGGAATGACTTTTCCTGTTTTAGGTTGGCTTTTGGGAAGAGAGGGTACTGATGACCTGTTCTGTATGTATTTCAGCTCAGACTTTGATATTTCAGGACAAAGATCAGGAGAACTTGAAGTTGCCGTTACCCAAACTAAAACCCAAAGAAAACCAGACAACCCAAATATCACAAAAGGACCATAAATACCGGCCTGTGACATGAGGATTGGAGAAAGGGTAAGCCCAATAGCACTTCCAAGCTGAAATCCAGCCATTGCAAGTCCAACGGCCCTGGACCTTTCTGTCTGAGGAAACCATCTGAGAGAATATTCAACAGTTATTCATCTTTATGTTTAAACTTTTGTCTCATTGTCGAACTAGAGTTTGTGGATTACACATATTGCTAGGTACCTTCTTATCATATTATTCATGCAAGGAAGAGCTACACCTTCTGCAATACCCAGTATCATTCGCATTGCAAGCAGAGCAAATAAGGATGTCTCTGCAGCCCAAGGAGACAGGATGGTAGCCAATGACCACAGAGCCACCCCCCAAGCCATGACCACCTTACCACCATAAATGTCCACCAGTGTCCCTCCAGCTATAGGTGATATCAGATATCCCCATAGAAAAGATGACTGCGATCAGTGGCTATGAAATCAATCAGATTCAGAAAAATGACTGGAAAATAGTAAGGTACTTAATATATGTGTTGAGTTTTACAAATAAGTGAAAACAAAACAACTGAAATCTAATTATTTAGAGAGAATATGATGGATCTCAGCCACAGAAGCTTTATACAATAACATCAGGGAAGTGAAAGATATCAGCTAAAACAATTTAAGCTTTTAGAATGTGTAATTCAATCGTCTAGGAGAGTATCTAGCCGTTAAAAAAAAAAAAATAAAATTATATCGACTATGAGAGTTGGTACCACCAGAACTTATGATTTTAGCGTTTATTCCTTTATGCTGATTTATTGTTCCTCTTCCAATTTGTGACTAAAGATGTGATAAGCATGCTAATTTCTATTAATGGGTCACTGGGAGCATTTTGACCTTAGGAGACAATAGTAGGTTACATATGGAAGCTTGCTCACATTTAAAGATAAAGACAGTTTTTCGTTATCTGTTTTGATGGTTTTAGAATTATTATTTATAATCATATCAATTTGCTATTCCAATCAAAATGGTTAAATTTTCCAAAACTTACTACAAACTTCAATGCAAGCTTGACCTGGAGATAAAAAAGAAGAAATGTACTTGAATCATGGGCTTTGTATCCTGGCCCACTTATGCTCCTAGACCTTTTGACAAAGGATGGCATAACTACAAGTATTGAGTCTATTGACATTGTTTCTTTGAATGGTTGTCATGCCTTCTATCCTAACTAATGCTGCACCCTTTTTGTGAATGCTACCACTGGAGGATTTTTGAATCCTTTAATTGAATGATTATTTTATAAAATAGTTTGTCACCAAACAAATATGAACATTTAAGGTAAGCAATGATTGAGATACATCAGGTTGAGAAACTCTGTTAAATTACCTATAAAGTATGGCATTTGACACAGCTGCAACTGAATATTAATGACAAAATCAAAACCCAGGCTCTACTGCTCTTTCTTCCTAGTATTAACATGTAAGCATGACAACATTCAAACTGTAATCAATGAAAGAAGTTGACAGTAAAGATTAAAAATCATTATGGAATTAGTATAAGGAGGCCAACTTTTATAAGTCATTTCATAAATATTCATCTACATACGTGTATATATACGTCACACATCCTTTATGTGTGGTACCATACACATCACATATCCTCTACACGTGGTATCAATTAGGACTTTCACATACCAGGGTATGTGATGAAACCGAGGTCGTTCTGCAACTGCAATCATATCAACCAATTTACTCCAAACCATTACTAGTACTCAAAACGAACAATTAATAAGTACTCGCTCAATTGTTGGTTCATATAGCGAGAGATAGACAGCGTTTAATTGATTCTCTACCCATCATATAAACAAACCACTGCGTTCATTCCAACTGAAAACTCAGCTCTAACAAATTAAAACGATATGCACGGAGGAAATCTCGGAATTTACCTGAACAAGACCAGAGAAAGAAAGGCCCCAACCACGAGAGAGCGAAATTGGAACGATCACGACGGACATGACAACTCGATCGGCATTACAGAGACCCAAAGCCAACGCAAGCATGGCAACCACTTTCACCCTCTCCGAAGTGATAAACCCCACACAACCGGACTCCGTCGAGTCGTCGGAGCCACCACTAACTACGAATTGGCCATCACCCGGTGCCGCCTTGAGTTCCGAAGCACGGATTTTGAGGGGCGAGGACGTTGCTCCACCGGCGGAAGCATCGAAGGATAGGGCGGCGCATAGTTGTATTGGATTGATTGTTGAAGGAAAACGGATAGAGTAGGCTTTAGTGAGTTTGTTAGGGTTTTGGCGGCAGTGAATTGAGCTTGAGCAGAGGCGCTGGTAGACGGTAGAGAGACAATGGGAATTCATTGTTTGAGTTGCGACAGTAGCGAGAAGAGAGAGAGGGAGCTATATCGAACTGAAACAGGGAAAACTGTCGAGCGTCGTTTCCATCAAATGCTAGTTAATTAATTTATGCAAATGTTAGCTAATAATTGATTAATTAGATTGTACCACGTCTTATACATGAGACCGTTTTATATAAGTTTTTGTCTTAATTTATAAACGACTTGTATCTATTAGCTACACCGTGCACTCATAATACATTTTAGAACCATATAACTTATTATACTGATGATACAATTTGTTTACATTTATCTATGCAATTATTAATATGAAAAAATTATTGTATAGTTAAGTGTAAATAGATTGCATAATTTTAAAATACATTATAAATGTATGATACAACTGAATGCATACAAGAATCACTTAAGGCATGATTGGTATGATTAAATGAAATTATGACGGAATGAAATGAGTTTATGAATGGAATGAAGATGTGAATGGAATAACATAAGAATGATCATTCTCATGATTGGTATTTGTAAGAAATGAAATATAACTGTTTAAATTTATTTTAATTTATTATTATTAATACTATTATTATGAGTTGAAATTATTACTTAATAATATTATTATTGTTGATTATTGTTGTTATAATGTTATGTTAACTATAAAAATATAATAATATTATTATATTTATTAAGTGTATTATTAAAAATATAAAAATATTATTTTATATTTTAATAACAAATATTATGGATAGAAGCGTTATTATTATTGAATATTGATATATATTTATATTATTGTTGATTATATTATTTTTATTATATATGATATAAAAACATATTTTACATAAAAATTATATTTATATATTTTGTTGTTAAATATTTTTATTAATGTTAAATAATAATATGATTATTTAAAATTTTGAGAATTATTATATTGTTATTATATTTTATAAAAATAATATTATTATTGAAAATAAAAAATACAATTTTTTATATTTTTTAAATTTTTATATTTATTAACATTGTTGAAAAATATTACTATTGTTCAAATTATTATATTATTATTTATATTTTTTAAATTTGATATATTATAAATTTATTTTTACTGTTATTTATATTATTGAGATTATTATATTTTTATTTTATTAAACATAGTTATCTTATATTTATTATTAAATATTATTATTATAATTATTTTAAAAAATGGTTCATCAAAGGATGGAATAGTTAAAACCAAGGGGTTGGAAGGAATGACAATTCCTTTATTTTTGGGAATCACCATTCTTTATGGAATCATGATTCCAAATAAAAAACCATATCAATCATAGGATTAGGAATAAATCCATCAATGATGATTCCATTCTTAAGTTATTCCACCATACCAATCATCCACTTATTTATAATTTATGGAACAGGGTCATTTAAAGGATTTATTTGAAAGAGTTTCAAATTCATTGTCTTGAGAATAAAATTAATCGAACATTGTAAATTTAAAAAAATTAAATTATAAAATTATATACTGTCGTGGAAAAATAAAAGAAACGATTGAGAAAGATTGATATGCGTGAGAATATTGAGAAAATGAAGAGTGAAATTAAATGAATATTTTCTAAAAAAAAACTGAAGAGTGAAATTAAATGGAATATTTGAGAAAATTATAATCTGGCCAAGTTTAAAATTTAGATAAAAATGAGTAAAATTGTCAAATAATTCAAAGACAAAAAAACTTGTATTAATATACGAGAGGGGTCTATTTGATATATTTATTTACTTTATTTTTAATTTATGATATTTTGACCAAATTTCAAATTCATATGTAAAGTCAAATATAATGGACTTTTGTGACTTTGCCACCGCCGATCATTGTTTAATAATTTAGAAAAAATAATAAAAGTTATTGAAAATTCAATAGTCAATCTTTCATGTTTTAAAAATATGAATCAACGTTTGAAATAATTTTGAAAACATAAAAACTATTGATTCTTTTGACCATATATTTGATACTATAGATGAGATTTTTATTTATAAATCACCATATATTTCCTAGCATAAAATGAACATCTCTAGTTCATAATCGTATTTTTCATAACTCAATCAAAAGAATAATGAATTAGTTCTTTCAGGAAAGAAAAAATCATCATCTAGTTCATAATCGAGAATTTATATTGAATTAGCTTAACTCAATCAATTTTACATAATATATACATATCTTTACTCCCAATTCATGCCCTTTTTTTCAACAATCAATTGAAAAAAAAAAAACCCAAAGTTAAAGTCAAGATTCCAACGTAATGGAAATCGAAATAAAACCTTCATATCAACAAAAAATTGATTCAAACACATTTTATACATGAAATCGATTCAAACAATCTTCAAATTTTGCCCTTCATTTCTCAATTTTTCTTCCCAAATTCATTTAATCTTCCGTGCTACTTGGCCTTTTTTGGCCCATTAAGGGCATGGACTTTTGTGACTTTTTTTAAAAATGGGTCCACCTCATATATGTGATCATTGTTTACTCTAATTCAAATTCATAACATAGAACTAATTCAAGATACTTGGTTCACCATGTTGACCTAGATATTTTTTATATGGATGGATTTATTATATAATAATAAAAAATTTTATTATTGTCATTTAAAATATTCAATAAAAATCAAATCTTTGTGGTTTTAGTATTTTCTGATATGAATCATTTCCCGTTTGAAATTTATACTTTTGATAAACATAAAAGTTATTGATTTTTTGACCATATATTTGATACTATAGATGAGATTTTTTATACTTACCTTACTTGACCATTATAATCACTAGCAAAATATTTAAATTAGTTTCCCAAAAAAAATTAATTGATTTTTGCCTTTTTTTTGGTAGGAAAAAACTAGTCCCAAAAAATGAATTTGTTCTTTTTTTGTCATCTAATATATAAACAACACATTCAACCAAATTCATAATCGACACCCAATCTAAACACCATATTATATTGAATTATTTGTTTTGTGGAAAAGCTTTCGATCAATTTTACATAATATTATACATATGCTACTCCCAATTCATGCCCTAAAAGCTGGATTCTTATTTCAATAATCAATTGAAAAAAAACAAACCCAAAAGTTAGACAAATTGACTGGCTACTACAAGATTCCAACGTAATGGAAATCGAAATTCAATTCAAAACAAAATTCATATCAACAAAATTTTGATTCAAACAACCATAAATAGCAAAGTAAACAAAAGTAAACAAATATATTCAAACAATTTTAACTTAAGAATATATCATCCAAAATAGAATCACCAAAATGCTATATATCTTCAAAATCACCAATATAGGAAACCGACGGAGACTAACCAATAAAGTTGTTTTAACCAATTTAAGCCACCACAATCAAAATCTTTATAAGCACAAAAGTTGAGTTTTTTTTCTTCACGACAATGAGATTGTAATGGCTTAAGGACAAAAACTATCCAAACTTAATTCACAATCGAAAACCAACCTTTCTCTAAATCTTCCGAAAGAATCGCTAGCCTTCATTTTGGCCTCATTAAGGGCATAAGAATTAAGCTTTCCTCCTATTATTATATCCCATAGATGTCCGGATCCTCTGTGATTTTTTTAAAGTTTTATAAAATGGGTCAAAAAAAAATGTTATTAAGACCCAAGAAAATCGTATTACATTGTCAAACCTATGATGACTCTCCCTATAAAATCAAACAATGGATTAGTGAATTAAGGCAAAAAGGTTTAAACATCATGTAAAAAAAAAATTAACAACATGTAAAATCAAATTCATAAACATCATAAAGATTCTCCAAAATAATTCATTTCTTGGAAATCAACCCACCTCAAAGTGTTTATTTTGTAAAATCATAATTTCAATTTAGTTCACCATGTTGACCATCTTTCAGATGAATGTCATGAAATTAATATGGATGGATTTAAAAAAACGGTACACTTTGAAGTTTTCACTTTGTAACTCTGGATTTTTATCTTTTCACTAGGATCCAATTAATAGTAATAAAATAATATTAAAATAAAATTTTAAAAATATATATGAATTAATATCTATATTTATATAATTAAAATTTTAAATTTAATTACTTAACATTTAAAAACAAAAAAAAACCATAATATATTATAATATTTTTTTGCACAATCTTGAAGCTCTTCATGTTTTGGAAATGTTCTTGGTCCTAATTTTTTTGGAGTTTTTTCCACCTTTTTGGTTATCCCATCTAGAATGCATGCACACACCATGTTGTTTTAGTGTATCAACGATCTTATATCCTTTTCTTCCCTATCATCCTCATTGCTTATGAAAAGAAGTTGTGGTTAGACCTCATCACCCTCGATTCAAAGACTCTTCAAATTCCCATGTAAATGCCTTACACAAAAATTCTCAACATTATGTAGAACTTGGTCAACCCTTTTTGTTATGTCGACATAAAGATGAATCTACTCTCTTCATCAATAAAATCATCCTTCCACATTATGTAAAGACAAAACCCAAAACTTCTCCACTTGCGACCATTTGGTCCCAAAACCATTCATGAGAAAGTACTCCACAACACATTTAATAACCATCCATTAACCCTTAACCACCATTCAAAGCATCAAACAAATATACAATTAGTTTTGGTGGTACCATATGTTATCCAACATAATTAATTCAAATTTAACATATTACTAATTTTTAACCACTGTCTATCACCTTCAATGTTTTTCAATGCTTTGTTCTTGGCTCTTTGGTCCCATATGTATCAAAAAATTAATTGATTAAAGGTTACCTTATTTTTTTTTCAAAATTCTTTGCAACTAGGATGAGTTTGAATTCTTCAATCTCTTGCACAACTACAGTGTATGAAAGTGCTTTTATCCTTTACCTTGATTTACTTCACAACCCTCAAAAGTTACACCTTGCAAAAATCATTCTTTAAAAAAGAACAAGTCCCAACAAAATGAAATTGGCAAAAAAAAAATGGTGGAAAAACTTGATTTTTCCCACCAATTTTTCCCTCTTCATCTTCACAAACCCTAATTCAACAATAATATATAAACAACACATTCAACCAAATTCATCCCAACAACATTCAACACCCATGTTTTTCATTAAAAGATGAATCTTTCTCCACTTGATTCTTTCATATCATCAAATTCTTCATTCAAAAAAGATCGAACACCCAAAACCCATTTATTCATCCTCCAATCGATTTAACTTGGAAAATCGATTCATCCACTAAACCTTTCAATCTAATAAACAAACAAATCAACTTCAATCGATACTTCTCCAACTCATCACAAATCTCCAACCCACAATTTGATTTGAATCCAACAACCTTCTCCACAAATAAACTTTCAATCTCATTTGAAATCGAACAACCCACCACAAATAAACTAAGCCGTTCTTTCGCATCCTTCTCAAAATAACATTCCCAACTTTTTTTGGGTAATCAAAGTGTAACCCATCACAAATAAATCTCCCAATACCTTTGTCCTCAATATATTCATCATCGAATTTTCGATTTATCGACCTCAACCAACAAACATTTTAGTATCGTGTAACCCTCATCAAAATTGTATAAAATTCAAAAATATCTTTGTTCACTTGAAATAGATATTATACCTCCATAATCCAATATACTCCATATTTAACAATCTTCTTTCCACCATTACACTTTGAGTCCTAAAAACCAACATTGAAAGAATAATGGAACTCATTAATGGAAATCATCAAATGCAAAAAAATTTAACACCCCTCCCTTCATCTAAAAATGCAAACTAAACCTACCCAAATCATCGAATAATAAAACTCCTTCTAATGGAACTCAAATACCCTCAATCTTGGCGTTTGCCCAACAAATAAACTTCAACCCATTGACAAATTGATAGTGATTTTAAACATCTTCCTCCATGAATTGATCTTGAACAACCAACATTTCAGGTTTTTTTCAAAAACTTGGATTTTTCCACAACTCCATATTTAACGTTTTCCTTGACAACATTATGCTTTTCAATGAATAACGAAATCTTAAATGGCTTGTGTGTGTGTGTGATTTTTAGGGTTTTTTCCTATTTTTGTGTGTGTGTGTGTAAACTTAAATCGTGTTTTATGTTTAAGGGTAATATTAATTAGTTAAGAGAGTTTAAGAGTTAAGATAAATTAATTAAATGTTAAACATTGCTCATTAGGCTTTTAACGGATCCCGAAATCTCGGTAGTGAGAAATTGGGACCGAGAGTTTGCAAGTTTTATAAATTTTGGGACCAAGTTTGCAACTTTTCAAATGTTTGGGACTAGTTTGACAGACTTGGGACTCGTTTGAAAACATGGTGTGTCCTATGGGACCAAAAGTGCAAAAAACTCAATAACTTTGTTATTAATTTTTTGAAGATTTTTTCTTAATGTATATAACCAGACAATCATTCAAAAAATTATCTCATATAATGTTAAGTAATGAACTTTTGATGAGTATCATTGCTGAAAATGTTATTTTCATTGTATATATAGCAACGGGTCAGATCAATGATAATTTAACAAATAAATATATTATTGGGAATACAATATGATTTGTGGTAGCAACCATCTTTTGAGCAACACTTCATATTTCAACAATTGTAGACAAGTTTTCATTCAAACTCACGTTAACAATAAAATTCCTTAATTGACTGTCAAGTTCAAGTTATACAACTCAAATTTGTTCAAATATATACTCCCCCAATTATAACTTGTACACTTTCCTTATTAGGACATCCCGCAATAACTTGCACACACAAATAAAAAAAAACTCTTCATAAACTTAATCCTCACAATATCCACCATTTTAAGCAAAACATCATCACTTTTGGGCGCGCACACACATACATACAACTCAACTCATTTATTTAATTTATACATAAATGTTTACAAAAAGTACACCTCAAAATCTTACTCATTACTACAATTTTTTATGGGGGAGTGACTCTAAGGTACAAAAAAACTCATCACTTAATCTCAAATATCCACCATTTTAAGACTCTAAGTCATTAATCTGACTTTATTTTTGACTCTAAGATACAAAATTATGGTTAAAAAGTCTAAGTTGTCATTCTGTTCATTTTCTGCATTTCTGACACATTTTCTGCACTTCTGACGCATTTTGACTTTTTATACTTTAAAATTTTAAAAGTCCAATTTTTTTAATTTACTAAATTGATTAAATTATTTATTAATATAATTTCATTATTTATTTCAAAGTGCATTTTATTAACTCATTTTGCAATTCGAAAATATGTAATTTTATAAAAAAAAAAATCTTTTAATTTCTACCCAATTTCGGAGTGTATTTTTTTAAAAAAAAATTATGTTTTGGTTAATTTTGGAATGCATTTTAAAAAAATATATTTTAGGCCAATTTTGGAGTGTATTTTTTTAAAATTATATTTTAGGCTAATTTTGGAGTGCATTTAAAAAAAATATATTTTGGAGTGCATTTCTCTAAAAAAAATTGTATTTTGATCAATTTTGGAGTGCATTTTTTAAAGAAAAATTGTATTTTGGAGTGCATTTTTTTAAAAAAAAATTTTGTATTTTAGGCGATTTTTTTACTTTTAAATAATTAATAAATGTATTGAGGGTTAATATTGGTACATTTTGTAGTGGAGTGTCACTACATTTTTCTTTTATATCATAGAGTACTTTTCACTCTAAATATGTAATGGAGAGTCTTTATTTCAATTTTTATTTTATGTGTCCACTGTCCACCATATGGTACAAATTATTTCGGGACAAACTTCATACAGTCATATATTCGGGATAAAAAAAGAAAAATTACTATGAAAATATTATTCCTAAATAGAATTTTACATAAAAAAATTATTATTTTTTTCTTATAAAAAATAGAATCTCATATATGACCAACTGTTTATCGTGTAATTCGTCCTATCATGTAACTGTGGATTCTGCTAATACATTTTTATATACAACTAAATTCCTTCAACTCGTGGATCATAAATCCTCTATTTAGTTTTCTTTTTTATTCTCTCTTTTTAATGGATTTGAAATTCCTCTTTCCACTGTAATTACGTATCATACATGCACTGCACAAGGTACATGCTTATACACACTCACACATATAATAAAACAACTGCGTGCGCGCACACACACGTACTGAATCGCGCACACGCATGCATACATGGTAACAAAATTCTGACGCTGTGAAAGTGTATCAACAGAGATATTGCAAGTATATTCTTATTTTTTGCAATTTTTTTTTTAATCAAATTTCAACAACGGTACAATATAGCACAAAAAAGTGTCTTCAAAGGAAAATAAAACAGGGGCTTTATAATTCCCCTACATTGACTTTTTTGACTTTGTTGTCAGTTTATTTTTTGCACATTTCAACACAATTTGCTACAAATTGGGACATGATTACCCTTACTAAAATTGTACATTATTAATAAATGAAAACACATGCAAAATCCATTTATACTCACCCCTGCAAACATTACACACCCTCTGCAACACTATCCCATAAAATATTTTTTATCTACATCTCTTTCCCCTAATTATTACTATTATTACTATTATTTAACTTTATTTTATTATTTAATTTTTTTATATTTTTTCAATCTCATGGCAAACAACAACTCTAACAAAAAAGAACTATCGGCCAAACAAACAGCCCAACACAATAAAAATGTTTAAATATTTTTTCTTATCACTACTTTTTCTTCCTCCATTTTTAATTTAATTTGTAGTATAGTCTCAAAAAAAATTCAGAATTTGAAATTAATTATAAAAACTATTATTATATTAGTTTTCCCAAATATGTACTATATCGTAATAAATGTTCATTCGAAAAATAAAAATGTACCAACGAACCATAAAATGTACACTCGAAAAATAAAATGTGCACTCGAATAATAAAATGTACACTAGCTAATAAATGTACACTCGAATAATAAAATGTACAGCCGCTCTATAAATGTATATTCACTCAATATAAATGTGTCACATAAGCATTTCCAACCTCTTTTTTAAAAAGAAAAATCAAAATAAAAAAGGTTAGTTCAGATTTTAAATTTTTTTATTTTTTATGCATTCCCTTAACAAAATGTACACTAAGTCAATAAAATTGATTAAATTATTAGCTCAATAGATCCAAAATTCAAAGTTCTCATTTGTATAAATCCAAATCCAAAAATTAAACCAATTAAGAGTTCTCATTTATACCCAACATAAATCAATCAAGAGTTCTCATTTATACAACAAATAAACCAAATCAAGAGTTCTCATTTATACAACAAATAAATTAATCAAAAGTTCTCATTTATACAACAAATAAACCAAATCAAGAGTTCTCATTTATACAACAAATAAATCAATCAAGAGTACTCATTTATATAAAAAATAAGCGGATCAAGAGTTCTCATTTGTATAAATCCAAAACCATAATTAAATACATCATCATATGTAAATTTGACCGAAATTACTCCACACATTTGAAAATGTACACTTGCTGAATAAAATTACATCCACCTGACAAAAAAATAAAGTGAAAAAAAATTAAATTATCACAGTCAAACCCAAATGGAAGCCAACACATCAAATGTGTAAAAAAACAGAGTGAAAAAAAATTAAAATTAGACCAATCAAATAAATTTCAAGCTCTATTTTCACTCACTCCAGCAAAATTGCCATTTGATAATGTACACTCGAAGAATAAACATGTACACTCGCTCTATAAATGTATAATCACTCAATATAAATGTGTCACATAATCATTTTCTACTTTTTTTTTAAAGGAAAATCAAAATAAAAAAGGAAAGTCCAGATTTTAAATTTTTTTTTTTTTTTATGCATTCCCTAACAAAATGTACACTAAGTCAATAAATTGGTTAAATTTTTTATGCATTCCCTAACAAATTCAGAGTTCTCATTTGTATAAATCCAAAAACAAAATTAAACAAATTCAGAGTTCTCATTTGGTTAAATTATTAATCCACATAAAAATCACAAAAACAAATTTTCACAGAAGCAAACTCGGAAATCAAGCACAGGAATGAAAAATTTGACCAACAAAAATTGAATTTTGAAAGAAAAAAAAACATCTCAGAATTCAATAACATAATCAACACCAAAAAATCATACAAACCTGAAATTCAACATAAGTTGTAGGAACAAACAGATCCCAAGAATCCAACACGATCATCAATCTTCTCTCTCTCTTCAAACCAAGAACAGAGAAGAAAATAAAATAAAACCCCCAAGAAATAAAACAGAGGAAAAATGAAAAAAAAAATCAGAAAAGAGATCCAAAACAGAAAGCCCTAAACCACCATAGAACCAGGAATTGAGAAAATTGCACGATAATCTCCGTCTCAACATATAGTCTACAAGTAATTTGAGAAAAAATTAAATGAAACCCTAGAAAAAAGAAATGCTACAAGCGGAACCAAAAAACTCTTTTCAAATCGAGAAAACCCCCAAAATCCGTGGAGACATCAGGGAAACAGGTTGGCGGAGTAACAGATGGGTTCTAGGGAGCCACTAACGACGCTAGAATCGGGAACAAAATGGGTGAAACCGCTGAAGGCGAGAGAAAAGGAAAAGTTGGAACCACTCTCAAAACCGTAGAGAGAGAAAGAGAGATAGAGAGAAGAATATAATGAGGAGAATGGGGTTCAGACAATTTGAGTGGGTGGATAATGGATTATAGTCAGTAATGTGTCAGAGGGTGGTTACCTTAACGATGGGGTGGGCGAAATTTGGCCGATGGAGAAGGTGTCATGACGTCACAATTGTGAGGGCAAAAGAGGTAGAAATGTGTTGGGAGCAAATGGGCTCAAAAGCTTGTAGCCAAATGTAATTAACCCAATAAAACAAACCAAAAAAATTAACTATAATTCAAAGCTAAGTTTGAAATAAAGAAAATTAATAAGAATAAAACCCAACAAAGTGAGTGTGTTACTATGAGAGCTAGAGAGAGAGAGTGTGGGGTGGGATAGCGGTTAGTTCTAGTTTTCTTCAACCCTTTCCTGAACATCATCCGGTGAGGCATATACTTAGCCATAGGAACCCCAGCCTTAGGATAGACGGTAGATCGGTATCTAAGAACCACAGTTGGAACAATGTGTGGGAAGCCAACAATTGGTTTGTCACTTTCTTTTTGCAGAAATTTCCTGAGACCTGTTCATGGGAAAACCTCCGAGCTAAGTTGCAGGAGATTGAGAGTGTCAGAGATCTCTTCATCTCTCAGAGAAGAGATATGAAAGGGAAACGTTTTGGTTTCGTCCGGTTCAGGAGAGACATTGACATCAGGGGCGTAGAAGATAAACTGAATAATATCTGGTTCGACTCTTTCAAGTTGAGAGCAAACATTTCGAAGTTCACGAAAAGACAACCCCAAAAGATGGCGTCACTTCCCATTTCGAGGTGACTAAAAGTGCATTCAGAAAGGATAACATGTCCTACAAGGAGGCCTTTAGGGGGAGAGACCGAACGTCAGCACTCGTCCCCCGCCGCTAGGTGTTGGGATACGTTATGCCAGGATCTATCAGGATGACCTCATAAACATAAATTTAAATTACCGATTATTACTAGCATGAATTAACCTACGTGAATTCATATAATAATAAATCCAACAGCAACATGCAAACAATAATTCACGTAAAAGATCCTAGCATGCGGAATTTCTAGGAGTTTACGTAAACATACCAGTTTGGAGAGACAGTATGAGACAGACAGGATCAGGTATCTGGCTACCAACCAAAAGTCCTTCTCAAGTATTCTCAAGTCCTTGCTCAACAACCTTGGTGGAAGGTTCTCCAATGAACAATTATAAAACAAACGAAAAATAAATAATTTGTTGCACCACCTTTGTGGATTTCTAATTTTTCCAACTCATGGAAATTATTTTGGGGATGAAAAAATCATCCCCTATTTATAATAGAGGGGTGGTCGAAAATTAGGGCCTAATTAGGGTTAGGAAAGATATTTTCTTGATCTCCAAGAAATCTTGAATATATCCCATATATTCTTCTTTCCATGTGTAATTTTCCACAAAAATCTCACACTCTTATTTAACCACTATTTTCGAAAATAAGTAGGAGATTTGCAAGATTGGATCTTTCTTGAATTTATGATATATTCTTGTATTCCAAGAATACATATCTTTCTCAATAAAATCTTTCCAAGAAAATCAAGAAAATCTTTTCTTCCTTCTTATTCTCTATTTTTTCGAAAATCACCCTTAAAGAAACCAAGTGGGAGATTTCTTGAATTTATGAGATAATCTTGTATTCCAAGAATACTTATCTCCTTTCCATATAATATTTCCAATAAAATCTTTCTCCTTCTTTTTCTTTAATAATTTCGAAATTAAGGAAAAATATGCAACAAAAATATTTAATTTATTTTAACACATTTTCATTTAATGAACTTTAATTGGACTACTTGAGGGGCCTTTAGGAGAATTAAAATGGACCTCCCAATGGGCTCTGAATTCCAATATTGAGCCACAATATAATTCAGCCCATTAATATTAATTAATTCCACTATATAATTAATATTGCATTATTCATCTCAACTAATATTACGGTAATATGGCTCCCGGTTATTATTTCTCGTGTTTAAGATTATTTTGTCCACTAATTAATTAAGCCACTGAAAAGCTTTATATTAATTAATATTTTTATCCTTAGAGTAAGGACAACTCAACATTATTATCCATACCGGAAAATTAATTTCATTTGCAAGATTTGGTATGATAAAGGTTCTGAGCCCACCAAGGGGACTAATCATGCAAGACACTCCAAGCACACGATTCTCTGTATTAATTTAGCAATTGTCATGTAATTAATATTATTGCCCAAGATATAGGGTATCAAAGTCGCAATGATTCTCTTCCCATTATAAGTCAAATCAATAATTACTAATCACACAAAGTCCTTATTAAGTGACAGAGATTAAGAAATCAACAACCACTGAGGTCTAACTCTTCATTCCATAAGTCAGTGTGAATGAGTTTATCCTCTCTGTGGGTCCGCTTCAACGCATCAAATGCACTAATGTAATCTCTTGGTCAAGACAAGTCAATCTGAGCCTTACACATCAACTTCTACCAATAGATTGTTCAGATCTATCTAAGTTGTGAAACACACACTTGTTTACAAAGGACTGTTAACGTGATCTTTTGTGATCTGGTATCACCACATTAACTACAATGTAACACGTGTTATTCTATGAACGGTTTGCAATAAATATATATAACATTCAATCATATTTAAAGCAACAGTGATAAATAATTTAATTCAGTAAATAAGTGTTTAATACATAGGTTATACAAAGTAAAAATATACTTTCACGTATAACCCCAACACTAGGGTCGTGGAGAAACCTCGCATGACGGCGGAGGAGGACAAACAGAAGAGCAGAATCACCCACCCTCCTAATCTGGGCTTCAACCAGAACATGAGAATTTTCCATTCCAGTGGAATGCAGTTTAACACCAAAAAAAAAAAAAAAAGAAAGAGCCTGGCTGACAGGTTGCTATGTTGGTAAGTTAAAAGATCCATGTTGGCCAAAAAATTAAAAGATCCATATCCTTGGCGAAAAATTCTGGGAGGAGATATGGTCATAATCCAACCAATTGCAGAAAAGGAAACTGAACCAGATTACGGGCTACTATCCAAATGGTTTGAATTCATTGAACCTTGGAAATTCTTGTGGGCAATGGAGATAAGAATACATTCAATTATTATCCTCCGGACCAATTGTGGAAAAAGATAATTTGGTGTGTGAAGATTCTGGAGAAGCAGCCCATGCAGAAGGCCCCACTATCCAAATATGGTTTCTCCCCCCCCCATTCCCATTACAACAATCATTTTCTCGTAAGTTAGATCCTGATAAGTCCCGAATGGTCCCAGTTATTCACACCACAAAGTTGGTATGGAATATCTATTATTGCATGCACTTATTTTTTGAGACACTTTAGTTCACACCCCTCAAAACTATCATTTTACCCCTCTCCAAAAGGAATCTGAAATCTTCTTCCTCATTTCATTTTGATTAATCGAACGGTCCATTATTTGGTGAGTCGGCTCGATCATCCATCTAAATGGTCATCACCCATCGCCATCGGAGGTGGAAAACATCCATCTAAGGCCCCCGACAAATTCGCTCGATCATCCATCTCACCGCCCGTCTTTGTCTCTCGTTCTTGACCGCAATCAAAAATTCACCGAATAATCATGTTTTCATTGAATTTCAAATTTGTTGTTTTAGACTTTGGATCTATAATAATTTTTAATTGTTCTAATTTGGTAATGTTTTGAGGCTATTTTCGGATTTTTGGGCAAAAAATTTCAGTCGTTAATTTGGGATGCAATTTGATTTCTTTAAATTTTCGCATGGGTTGTTGATGTTGTGGGTGAGGGTTGATTTGAGTATTATTGTTTAAGGGTAATATAATATTTTTATAACTATATTAAAATTATTAAAATATAAACTGGGTGTATCTATTAATATTGGGGGTGCGAATAACTGGACCCAGCTTCTTATCTCTAAGGATCCCTATTGCGAGCCCAAGTCAATTTTGCTTTCCTCTTCGATGGATACGTCTATTAGCAATGGAGGTAGTTGCCCTAAGTGTGCGAATCAAGGGGAATCACAATCGAGGAACGCTGACACTGGAAATTTGGAAGTGGAGACAGACGCTCCTCCTGTTCGTGAAAGGTTAACAGTTAAAGCCAGGAAAAAATAGAAGACAAGACAGATGGAAATCAGTGTGGAAGAATTGCGACTCCAACATATACTGGAGGAGGATAAAATCAGAATTGAAGCTAAGCAAACGACCGATTTTGGGAAGAAATTATGATTGGAGAGCAGACAGGGGGACGAGCAGATGGCAGAACAAATGGAACTTTTAGAGAGAATGGACATAGAGACTAAAAAGAGGAAGAAGGACAAAACTTCGAAGAAGGGTGGGAAATGCCTAAATCAATGAAGATCCTTAGCTACAACGTCAGAGGTATTGGGAGGAAGGAGAAAATGTGTGAAATTCGGGAGATGGTCTGGAAAAACAAGTTCCACATGTGTTGTATTCAGGAGACGAAGATGGGGACAATGAAATCAACTATTTGCAGATCAACATGGGGATCAACGAATATGGATTGGGCAGCTAAATACTCGGATGGGGTATCAGGAGGTAATTTTTACTATTTGGAATAGTGATGTTTTCTGTATAATTAATTCTTGGTCTGGTAATGGTTTTCTAGCTATGAATGGCATTTGGAAGGAAGATGGCAAGTTATGTTGTATTATTAATATGTATGCTTCTTGTGTGTATGCGGATAAGAGAGAATTGTGGAATGAGATTGGGCTTGTAGTTAGTCAACAGGGGGATGCTTGTATTTGTGTGATAGGGGACGTCAATGCCATTAGAGACCCCTCAGAAAGAGTGGGTAGAGGTGAATCAGTTGATGTCAGTGATATTAGAGCGTTTGACCTCTTTGTAGTGCAGAATCAGTTGGTGGATCTACAGTTAACAGGAAGATCATTCACGTGTTATCGACTGGACGGTTCCTGCAAGAGCCAAATTGATAGGGCTCTTGTTAATGGAGAATGGTTGAACAAATGACCTCTTGTCACCCTCAAAGGCTTCGGTCGAACGACTTCAGATCACTCTCCATTCTATCTCGAATATCCCTTCAAGGATTGGGGCCCAAAACACCGTTCAGATTCTTCAATGGTTGGAATTATCACCCGGAATTTAAAGAGTTCGTAAAAAACAAGTGGATGAGTTACTCGGTGGATGGTTGGGGAGGTTTTGTCCTAAAAGAGAAGCTGAAACTTCTGAAATCAGATCTTAAAGTTCGGAACAGGGAGGTGTTCAAGAATCTAGACACTTCTATTGAGCAGAAAAAAATCAGAAATTGATATTCTGGACAAAATAAATATAGCCTAGGCCTTGAAGAAACGGAAGTCATTAGGCGGAATCTTGTCACTGCAGAGCTAAAGAGGGCTTTAGTATGGAAGGAAAAGTTACTTTATCATAAAGCCAAAACAAAATGGATCCTTGAAGGGGACGTTAACTCCAGCTTCTTCCATGGCTGGATTATCCGGAGATAGAAGTATAACGGTATTGAGGGATTGACTATAGGGGGCGTGTGGACTGAGTTGGTTCCTGGAGTCAAGAAATGGGTACATGACCACTTTGCACAACAGTTCAAGGCAAGGAGTTTACACAGAAGTTCTCTACCCTTAAACCTCTTCAGAAAGAAAATAGCTGATTGTGAAAACGAGTTCTTGACTCTGCATTCACCGAGGATAAAATCAAAGGTGCAGTATGGGCGTGCGACCCCAACAAAAGCCCGGGCCCCGATGGTTTCTCATTCGGATTCTTTTTTAGATAATTGGGCTACTGTCAAAGGGGATATTATTAGGATGCTCAACGAGTTTCATTGTCATGGGAAAATCGTGAAAGGAATGAACACGTCCTTCATCGTGCTAATTCCTAAGAAAGAGACGAGAACTTCCTTGGATGATTTCAGACCAATCTCCCTAATTGGTTCAATCTACAAAATCATCGCCAAGGTCCTAGACACCCGTCTCAGCAAAGTCCTGGATCCCATTATTTCGTAGAACCAATCGGCCTTCATTGGGGGGAGACAGATTACCGATTCCATCACTGCTCTAAATGAACTGATCGACGAGGCAAAGAAGAAGAAGAAAAGATGTGCGATATTCAAGGTTGACTTTGCCAAAGCCTACAACTCGGTGTGTTGGAATCTCGTAAATGAAATGATGTCCAGGATGAATTTCTGCCCAAAATGGAGAGCGTGGATCATGGAGTGCATCTCTACAGCTTCGGCCTCGGTGTTGGTTAATGGAAGCCCTACCGCTGAATTCAGACTGGGAAGGGGTCTTAGGCAGGGAGATCCTCTTTCTCCATTCCTCTATCTCATCGTGGCGGAAGGTCTAAGCCTCTTGATCAACCGAGCCCTTAGCTTGAACTTATTGGAAGCTGTGGAAGTTGGTAGAGAGAAGATTAGAGTGTCCCACCTTCAATATGCAGATGATACCATGTTTATCTGTCCTGGAAAGCTGGAGAATTTCAGGGCAATCAAGTATATTCATCGCAATTTCGAAATCCTCTCGGGATTGAGTGTGAATTTTAGCAAAAGCAGTCTTTGGGGATTTCACATTCGGAGGGCTATTTTGGAGGAAGGGGCAGAACTTTTGGGTTGTGAAATTGGAAGAGAGCAGTTTGTCTTACTTGGGGATCAAAGTCGGGATTAACCACAAAAGGGCATACTCGTGGATGGATCTTGTGGACAAAATTAGAAAAAGGCTGGCAAAATGGGATGACAAACAGATCTCGTTTGGCGGAAGATGCACATTGGTTCAATCTGTTCTTTCGGCGATACCGATTTATTGCTTATCCTTCTACCGTATCCCAAAAATAACCCTTAGTACTCTAGTTAGTTTACAAAGAAATTTCTTGGAGGGGGGGGGGAGTGATAATTCACACAAAATCCCTTGGGTTAGTTGGGATGATGTTTGCATCGATAAAAACTCTGGGGGTTTGGGGATTAAAATTTTGGATTATTTTAATCTGGCTTTACTTGGAAAATGGGTTTGGAGGTTCTTAAATGAACCGGAGAGACTGTGGGCGAGGGTTGTTAGGTCAAATTATGGGGATTTGGGGTTGGGGATTGAGGGAGCAGTGAGTTGAGGAAGTCAGGGGAGTAATGTGAGGGTGTCGGGCTGGTGGAAAGATGTATGCGAGATCTACTGGTATATGGTGAACGTGGATGGGGTGGGAGGGAATGAAATTAGGAGAGTGTTGGGGGATGGGAAGAACACGATGTTTTGGAGGGATGTGTGGGTTGAGAGGGAGCCTTTGTGTCTGAAATTCAATAGGTTGTTTAGATTGAGCGATCAAAAAGAGAATAGGGTGAGTGAGATGAGGAGATGGGATGAAGAGGGCTGGATATGGGATTTTAAATGGGTTAGAACGCTTCGTTCTCGTGAAAATTATTATCTTAACCAACTTTTGATGCTCATCAACAAGTTACAAATCCACAGGGACCGGGAGGATATCTGGGAGTGTGAGTTTTCGACCAATGGGGTGTACCAAACCAAGCTAGCCTAGAACCAATTGGTATTGCGGACTCAGAACCGGGAGTATGAAGCTGGCAAGAGGAAAACATTTCGGAAAGTGTGGAAAAGCTATGCGCCCAGAAGATCGCAGGCTATAGTGTGGAAGTTTTTTAGGGGGCGCCTTGCAACGAAAGACAACCTCATTAAATGAGACTTGTCCAATGTCGTAGGGAACCCCAGTTGTTGTTTTTGTGAACAAGATAACGAAGACAACTCTCATTTATTCTTTAGTTGCTCGTCGATAAGAGAAATCTGGTACAGGTGCTTCGAATGGCTTCAGATTAACACATTGATGCACTGCAACCCTTTAGTTAATCTGTTGCACTTCAGTTCGTGTCTTGGCTCGGGGAAAAAATCAAGGATTGCAGATACCATTTGGATCGGAATAATCTGGACAGTGTGGCAGGCGAGGAACGATAAGATTTTCAATGGTGCAACTTTCAACTTGGAGAGAACTTGGAACGAAATCAAGGCAAGAACATGGACTTAGATTTCGACTAGTAACGGTAAGTTTAGAGATTTATTATTAACCCTAGAAATTTCAATATGTAAAGCTCTAGTTTTATTACTTGTTCAAGGGGTACTATCTATTGGGTGCTGTCTTGGACCATATTAGGTGTATACTTGTGTACTGATGTTTTGCAGGACTAGAATATGCCTTATATTCTTAGTCCTGCTTTGGTGGAAATGAAACTTATTTGCTTCAATTCAAAAAAAAAAAAAAGCCCAACAAATAAGAATAAATTAACTATAATACAACAAATTAAGTGACGGAGATTAAAAAAATTAATAATATGATAAATTAGTTGTTATTATCAAAGTGGTGTGAGATATTTTGGGTGGGATTTCAATTGCAATGAACTAGTTCAATAAATAATGGTGTGTTGGTTTAATAAATAATGGTGGCTAAGTCATTAAAGCACATAGAAAATAATTGAAATTTATTATAAATATGCAAATTTTATGGAAGATTTGCACCAGGCTTTACTCTAGTACATGTCAAAAAGAAGAACCAGAGTGTGTTCATCATCATAGGATCAAGGAATGAAATGATATGTTTCACTTTATATTTCATAATATATTTTATATTTTATAATATAAATAAATGACATGTGATATATTTAAAAATATTTAATGAACTATCATCTTATGAGTCTATGTATTAAAATTTGAGTAGAATAAAATACAAATGAAATACAAAAAGTAAAATAGGGAATCAAATCATAGGATCCATCAGACGGGTTCACCTATTAATGCCATGTGCCAAATTTGAAAAATTACACATAAATCATACAATAAAACGAGTTACAAATTAATACTTAATTTTTTTAAAGTGTTAAAACAACATTTTCAAATTATGCTATGATCTCACACGATTTACTGTAAGACCTCTTTTAGAATACAATCTAATTTTTTTTGTAAACATTTGTAGGAGATAGTGAAATTGTTCACAAACTAAGGGTCGTTTGGTATGACTAAAGAACGGTAATAATAATGATTATTATTGAGGAGTCAGTCAATATGAATTATTGATTGTATTGTTATTCATTGGTTAGAAGATCAATAACATGTGTCATCTTAGGAAGGTGGAGTGAATAATTACATGTTTGAAATTAGGTAATTGGATGTATGATAATTAATTATTTAATTTTATTCACATTGCGGGTGTATCAAAGCTGCCAAACATTATTAATGAGAATAACTGTCATTACCCTCAATTAAGCGTGCCCTAAACATAAATTAATATTCAACCCTCCAAAATATTATAGTATCATTTTTAAATTAGAGTAAGTCTCCCATGATCCAGGTTCATGCCATGAACTTGAATTACTTGACTCCATTAAACTCATTTTCAACACATTTTTTAAACCACTAAACTTGACTCATATTATACTCTGGGTAGGGTCAAATGTCATGAATTAAAAACTCAAGTTCATAGCATGAACCAGGTTCATACAAGTTTTTGTCTTTAAATTATTCTACATCTCATTTAAAATGTTAAAATATCATATCCAAATTATGTAATGTTTTTTTAGAAAAGATGATTCTGCTTATTTGATCAAATTCGTTAAAAACATACAAGGAAAAAAAAGATAGGTCGAGTAATTGAGCTATCTCCAGATCATTATCATTATAAAAGGTAATCAATATTTATTAAAAGAAGTAATAATAATTTATTAATAATACTCTCTTCGTCCCAATTTCGAAGTCACATTGTCCTAAAAGGTCCGTCTCGAATTCGAAATCACATTTCCTAAAATGAAAATAAAGCAACTCCACTGCTTTAAACTTTATTCCAAAACATCTAAAAATTTACACCCAATGTCATTACTTTTTTCATACTAAAGTCAACTTTATTTCATTTTATTTACATTAATGTTATTACTTTACCATTTATACCTTCCACAAAAAGCAACTAATACTAATAAACAAATCTTTTCAAACTCCGATTTCGAAGAGGGAGAGAGTATATTCTTTCACTAATGTCCACATTTTACAAGATCTAGCAGTAGCACTAACAATGGCCAACGGAGATACTTTGCACACAATTAATAATTATTTAAAACCAAAGATGCCTAATTTTAAATTAATTACTTAATGGAGGGTTTATCGAGGGTTCTTGTCTTAGCCTTCTACCCTTTTCTAGGATACCCTTTCGTCTTCTCTCTCTCTCTCTCTCATATCTGAGAGACTGAAACGCAGTCACAGACTTCAGTAATTCTCAGTCCCACACGCATTACCATGTACTACCTCTAAATGCAGCAGATCAGTCCCATCCAATGACGATCCGCCCCGATTCGCGATCTCGGATCAGGACCCGCTGCGGCGTCAGAACCACCCGCCGCCTCTCCCCCTGTTACCGCCACCCCGACGAACCGGTCACCGGAATCTGCGCGTCGTGCCTCCGTGAACGCCTCTCCGGTCTCGACCCTTCCTCCGTCCCCAATGTTGGCGCGCCGGAGCTCCGGCGGTGCAGGTCGGTGGTTTCGACTTCGAAATGTGAAGCTTCTTCTAGTGGCTTGAATGAGCCGCGGCGAAAGTCGTGCGACGTCGTCTGGGCGAGGAGCTCTCTGTCTAATCTGTTCGATATGGACGATGAGATTGGATCGGAGAGTGAGGCGAAAGTCGAATCGAAGAATGTAGGGCTTTCGAAGGTCACTTATACTGTGATCGAATCGAAAAAGAAAAATCAAGATGAGGTTAGGGTTATGAGTGATGGATTAGGGGAGTTGAGTCTAGATTGTGTTGATAGTGATGGAGAACTTGAAGGAGAAATTAAGCCTATGAAGGAATACATAGATCTCGAATTTGGAAATAAGACTAAGAAATCTAAGGATTTGAGAGACATTGCTGGGAATATAATTAGTGCAGCATCAGTTTTTAGTAAGAAATTGCGGAACTGGAGGCAAAAGAATAGTAAGATAAAGGAGCAGAAAAGCGGCAGCAAAAACAAGCTTCTTGTTGGAAATGATGGGAATCTTCAGTTGCTTCAAGATGAGCGAAAATTGGAGGATAATCACTCTGAGATTGTGGGGAGAAGATCATGCGATGTAGAGCCGAGGTTTTCCGTAGATGGTGGAAGGATTTCGTTTGAGGAGCCTAGGGCTTCGTGGGATGGATATATGATAGCTAGAACAATCCCTAGGCTAGCTCCCATGTTTTCTGTTGTTGAAAATGGTATTTTGGGGAATGTTGGTAGATTTGAGAATCATAGGTTATCTGTTGATGGGCCAATGCATTCAATCATAGAGGATGAGAGTAGTTCAGGGGCTTCCGGTTCTGGTCACTCGAATTCAGATTCCTCGTCTTCCATGAGACGAAGTAGTTTTGATCGGTCCAGCTCTGTTCGAAGTTTTGGAAAGAAAGTGATTGGTTCAGAGGATCAGGGAGTCTCTCTTGGTAATGTGAAATTGGTGATCACGGAGAAGGAGTTGAAAGATTGGCATTTGAGTTCTAAAAGAGATGATGAACTGGAAATGCTTGGATCCAAATCTAGAAACACTGCTACGACCGAAGGTGTCGACAGCTTGAACGTGGCATCGAAGAAATCCGTTAGATGGAGGAAAGTGTGCAATGTGTTTGGGTTTAAACACAAGAATCGTGAGAATTTGTGTGAAACCTTGGGAGGAAATCCAAACAGGCCGTTTAGTGATGTTAAAAGTGAGAGGCAAGGGAAGGAGGGTGGTAGCCATCTAAGAGATGTGGATGAACAGAAGCTTGCAAGGAGCAGCAGTGTTGTTGGTTCAAGAAATTTGTGTGATGACATAGGGTCGAATTATCGTAGGAAGAGTGTTGATAATGCCGGTTTGTTTGCTCTCAATGGGAGGGAGGAATTCAAGCTGGAAAGAAACAGGAGTGCTAAGTATTCTGCGGCTGATCTTGACGATGGTGTAACGCCCTTCTACATGACACCGTTGAGGGGCTTGAGGAATAGCAAATCTGGAAAATTCAAACTACAGAGTCCACATCCCATGGCTGGGAATCTCTCGCGGTTAAACTGATTTAAGTTAGACAAATTATTCTCAGCAAGGTTGTTATCAATTCGTGAATTCTAGGATGTTTCCTTTCCCATTTTATGCAGCAAAGTATGTAATACTGTCCATTAACTGTTTGTAATGCTCTTTGGTATCAACATAATAGCAGAAGTTTCTTCATTTTTGTTTACTTTGTTTATCAGTTGCATTCACTCTTTGAATCCTTTATTTTCTTGTTTGAAGCAAGATAATGAGGGTTTAGGATATATTGGAAAAACCTGCTAGGGCTGGTGCATCATACTTTGTTTTTTGTATTTTGGGAATTGTTTTAGCTTCTTTAGAGATTGAGGGTCGAGTTTAAAGTGTCAGGTGTAAGATAGCATGTGTAGGAATTGTCTTTAATTGCAGGTTTTGTACAATGATTTGTTGTAAAACAAAGACACAAACATTACTTTTTCGTTGTAAATATGGCCGGTATAGGTTATATTTGGGCTGTTAAGTGGGATTCATCGCTTAGCTGATGAAACACTTGAAGGCCACTCAACTTTCTTTATCAACATTTGTTGCAAGTTTGAAGGATTCAATGGTTTTACTACAACAATTTGTTCGAGCTTTTCTTACCGAGCTTCATGCTTCAAGAGATACTTGGGTTGATGTCAGCCAGTTAGGCCTCATGCATTACTCCTTCTCTTATATTTCCTTTTGCAATGTGCCTCTGGATGTCTAAATTCTGCTTCTTAAAACTTTGCATACGGAGGAGACCTGGTAAAACCAGTTATTTGCTTGCAATTGCATTAGCTGCACTACAACTAAGATGCTCGAGATGTGCTTCATCAATGTACCGCTGAGTTTTTGCTATTGGTTTATCATTGATTATTGAAGACGGGCAAAGTCCTTTGTAAACCAGTTTTACGATGCAACTGGTTTGCATTTTGTGTCTACTTTTAAACAGTATTAGTTACTTCATTCAAAGGTATTAGTTATTTTACTATGAAAGTAACAGTAAAACTTTTTTACACAAGATAAATTCTTGAAGGTATGGTGTCAAAACGTTTTTAAATGCTTACACCTTTACATTCACATGGAATTTTGTGCTGGATGGATGATGATTATATTCAAATAAAGCACAAAATTCAGTAAACCATTATCGCAAAATGGCTTCTTGTGGGTGCATAGCATTGGTTAAATCAGATTGTCATAGAAACAAACAATGTTGGAGTTGGACATGGGTGTGATTCATGTGATGGATGTGATTATACATGACAAAAATTCATATGAGATGGGGTATAATCTAGTACAAATTACGTTAAAACGTCAATCGTATCTTTCCATTTACGTTGAGACAAGCGCTTTTTAAGTGTCTTATAAATAATACAATGTATCCTTGTGAGAATGCTTTGTTCTACTCTAATTATTCTGGAAAAGAGATATCTACAAAGGCAGGAACAAGTTGGAAGACTCTAGTTTGTTTTGAATTTAGGTGTGCGGGGGAAGTCATGACTTTGAATCATATGAATTTGAAAGTCTTAATGAATAGTAAAAAGTGGAGTATATGTTTTTTTTAGATTTTGATAGGGTGAGATTTTAATTTATGTCAAAATCAATGTTTAATAATGATTGATGTTGTATTATTATATTGTATTGAAAATAAGAAAAGTAATAATGTGACTATATTGAATTTTGTGAAAAATAAATATGTAGATATATTTTATAAAAATAAATTTTGAAATCTGAGTAGTTCGCCCTGCCCAATCCATTTTTTCTCATTTTCTTTATAACAATGTATATTTATACTAACATGGAGTTCAGTGATGAATTACTTATGGAACTCAGTACTAAGTATAAATTACAAGTAATTTATACTTATTTTGGGCTCCATAAAAATATTTATTATTGAATTTTAATATATATATGGGTCCGGTTATTAACACCCTCATTATTAGGAGATACACCCCCTCCATAATTTCGAAATATAGGTGTTGAAATTGTATTTTAATTTCGAAAGTGATTTTTCGAAATCACTAACATATTTTCGAAAAAGAAGATGCTTAGATTTAAAGTTTGCAAAGTTAAATTACAACAAAAAAACTTTCAAAACAAATGTTAAAATTAAGATCTGAATTTCAACAAATGTTTGAAATTATGTATTAAATTCAAATTAAATTTTTCAAAAATATTTTATGGGGGTGTATCTCCTAATAATGGGGGTGCTAATAACCGGGCTCTATATATATATTAGCGGTGTGTTTGTTTTGCGGTTGTTCTGGTCAAATTTTGGACTTTGCGATCTTAAACACTCATTTGTTTCGAGACTAAAAGTGAGGATTTTGAAACCTTATTAATTATACTTTAGTTTATTATTTATCATTAATTTTTTATTCTCCCAATATACTTACACTGTATATATTTTTATTCTACTAGTGCACCTATTATAATAATAATACAATATCAATTAATTTTTTTATCATCCTACTATTCCTATCCTGTAAATTTTAAAACAAATTTTTTAACCATTCGGCAGGATTTTCATTTCAAGGACTTCAAGGTATGTTTGTATGAGCTTGAGAAATCCGGCTTAAGGATTTCAAAAACAATACTACGTAATATATTTATATGTAGGATTATGTAGGTTGGGATTTTAGAAGTCACAATAATCCTAACTTATAATATTTATATTTTTTTATATTCTCTCTCTTACTTTTCATTTTTTCAATAACACACACTTTATTTTTTACAATATAATAATTTTAATATTTTTTTTTTCATTACCTTTTTCTCAATATTAACTTACTACATCTTATATCAACTAAACATACACAAAAGTCAAACTCATCTTTTTATTAATTAATAAATTTCTCAATCAAGAAGTCTTGGATTTCTTTGGCCACTATAATCTTAAAACCCCATTTTTTTGTTTTAGGACTTAAAATAAGCCTTTTGAAATCCTATATATCAAACTCTACTATATTTTCTCAATACATATCTCCATTTTTATTCTCCCAACAAATTCATATAATAATATTACATCAATAATTTTTTTCAACATTTTACCCTATAAATTTCAAAACAAATATAAATTTTAACTATTCTCTCTCGTTCAAAATAATTTTACGCTTTGACATTTCATTGAGAAAAAATTACAAATGGTCCTGTAATTTTGTCTGAATTCACTAATGGTACTGTAAATTTTTACTTGATCAATTTTGATAATTTTGGTTTCAATTTTAGTCATTTTGGCGAAAAATTTAAAAAATTGACCGAAAATTTGATGTAGTATACAAAATGATGCAAAAAAAAAATATTGAAATGACGGGTTCAGTGAGAGGAAGAGAATATTACAAGTTCGACCCTCGCCTCAACGTAAATTTCTCAAAATTAGCCACGATAATTAATGAAATTCGTGATTTTGAAGTTGCGATTCACGAGGGAGGTGTAATCAAAACATGAAATTAATTGAGGGTTTTCCTTCCGTGATGAAAGATAATTCAAATGAAAGTGGTGGCGACTGTCGACGTGACCAGTATAAAAAAGTTAAGTCAATTTTCTGATCAAATTTTAAATTTTCCAGCTAAAAGGACTAAAATTAAAACCAAAAGGTTTAAAGTTAATAAAGTAAAAATTGACTGGACCATTTGTGGATTCGAACAAAGTTATGACCACTTGTGATTTTTTTCTCACATTTAATTTCATTTGCAAATTAGAAATATTTTGCATATTTTAATTTTCAAATAATTAAATTTCTTTTAAGTTTACACTTAAAATCGGTTAAAAATATTTAGATAAATATGTTATTTTAATGGGAAAGGAAAATATTTATTAGGCGGCATAGTATTGGTGCTCCTACTTAATTCGTAAAACCATTTCATTTCACCATATTTGCATAAATTAAGTATCGTGGGAAACATCATATATAAGTTAAACATCATAAATTAAGTCTCGTGGGAAACATCATATAATTAAACATCATATAATGAATATGAGTACCTTTTGCGTATTTACGATATAATTTGTTTTTTTTTTTAAATCAAACATATTCTAAAATCTACTTAGTAAATTATATGAATAACCAATTTAAAAATAAAAAAAATAAATGTTCGACTATCTCGTACATTTATACTTAGGCCCCATTTGGTTCACGGGGTTGATCGGGATAGATCATGATTAGGATTTTAATTCCAATTAATCTACCGTTTGGTTTTTGGGATGGGATGATGCCCCGATATCTTTTAAGCCCCGGGTAGAAAATGTGTAAAATCCTCCAAGGGAGGATATGTCAATCTACGTGAAAGATGGGATAGAAAGATATCACATCTTATATTACAAATTGTTCTTCTATTGTTTGAATAGATTCACAAGAATGAAGTGTGGTTGTTTCAATTCAATTTAAAGTTGTTTATAACATTTCATATGTATCTCATCTAATCCCTCAATCTAATCCTACAATCGAAACGTATATCTTGATTCAACAAATCCAATCAAATCAATTCAATCTTACTCAATCTCATTTAATTTATCACACCTAATCAATCCAATTTCGTGAACCAAACACCCCTTAATATGCATATGGCCCATGGATAAATGATGTGGCTAAATTTCGTGGAAATCTCGAAGAAAGTAAAAAAAAACATTTGATGTGGAAATTTTCAAGAGAGTTGTCAAATGATTAGGAAAAAGCTTGTGCTCTAAAAATATCTGAAAAATGGAAATAGACTTTTTATGGACGCGACTTCTCTGTTCTCTCCAGTAAATTTCCTAACAATTTTCTTTCAGCATGCACTATACTTGGTCAGTATTCTATATTCTATTTCTATCCATTCATCTACTCTTTATCATCAGCGTCATTTATTTTCAAATATTAAATTATTTAAATATATTTTTAGTTCTTCAATCATTCATCCATGATAAAAACTAATGTGAAACGGTCTAAAAAACAAAGCAAGGAAAGACACATGGGGAATGCTGGGTGTCTGGGCCCCCTTGATATTTTGAAAAATTTTAGAATTCTTTTAGTAACTTCACATTTATATATAGAACAAATTAATATTTAATCACATATATATGTTCGAATTAATCTGAATTATTATACTTGAACTTCACCATCAATTAGACAATTTTATTGTTGGCGTGCGTTTGAATGAAAACTTACCTACAACTACTAGAATAAGAAGTCTGGCTCAAAAGATGGTTGTTGCAACTTACAAGAAGTCATATTGTTTACTCATTAATTTATTTACTTGTTAAGTTATCATTGATCTTATATATTGCCTCAATTACAGTGGAAATAACATTTTCAACAATGAAACTCATCAATAGTTTACTACTTAACTGAATGAGAGATTAATTTTTGAATGATTGTTTGGTTGTATACATTGAAAAAATGTTTTTGAAAAAATCTTTTTACAAAACTATCATGCAACGATTCCAAACACATGAAGAGTCGAAAAGAAATGTACTACGTATCAAATTTTTTGTTTTTAAATGTGAAAACAATTACATTTAACATTTTAATTATATAAATATATGTATTGCTCTATATTTATGTTCTAAACTTTTATTTTCGTATTTTTTTTACTATTAATTGGGCCCCTGGACAAAAATTATGGCTCCGTCACTGGACGGTCTCATGCATGAGACGGGTACAATTTAGCACAAATCACACTCACCTCTCTAAAAGTGTTAAAACGTTAATGCCTAAATTATGTCTCGTCTCACCATGAGACCATCTCGATACAAGTGTATCTCTTCATCCATTTATATACTTTTTATATGTCTCACCATTACCTCTCTTCTACCCATTTTTCTGCCAAAAGTATATTCACACTCATATTCATATATTTGAATGAATGACACAATTTCCTCAATTTAAAAGTGATCCACAATTATTTTAAAGGGATTAAATTTTTTGTAGTCTAGTAACTTTGCTTCGTTTTGAAATTGATCCCGATTGTTTTGACTTTTTGATTTTGGTCATGTAAGTTATAATTATTATTTTTAAAATTGGTCTTTTAACCTGCTGGAGCATGTCACCAATCAGGTGACCACCACATATGTAATTTTTTTTTTTAATTTCGAAATGCCACCTAAACTTTTTTAATTTTAATAATTTTATGTCGGAATTTTTCTGCGTATTTTTTTTATGGAGAAAGAGCAGTTTCTGCATATTTTGGTTTATTTTTTAAATTTTCGGTCAGTTTAGACCCAATAAACCAACCCGATTCGCTTTGTCTTTTAATATACATATTGTTTTTAAATTCGACCAAAAACCCGACCAAAATTATTAGTGTTAAAAATGTTCAAAGCGATGCTTTGAAATTAAAGAAAAAAAATAAAATAATTACACATATAACAGTTTCCTGTTTGGTAACATGCTGCAGCAGGTTAAATTACCAATTTAAAAAAAATTGAAAATTTATAGGACCAAATTTAAAAAGTCAAAACAATCAAAATCAAATTTAAAACAATGCAAAATTACTGGATTACAAAAAATATCAATATGCATTCATCCATTGTTTAAACATCACAATACTTTAAAAAAAATGTTTAAACGCCTCAATGGATAATCACTCTGGATGATCTTATATCAAACACCTCACACCATGTCACCCTATTAACAAACACTTCAATTCCTCCGTATGTTTCATCGTGTGCAATGTGCTACTAATCTTTCTTTTCTAGAATTTTAACTCATTATTTATATAGGATAAAAATTCATATGAAACGATCTTAAATACAAGAGGATGTACAAATTAACACAATTTAACAATTATTCCTTTTAAAATATTAAAACGTCATACTTAAATTATGTTTGATCTCATCATGATATTTTTTTACTTTGAAACTATCTCACGCAAGTATGTCTCTTTATTTAGTTCTTGAAATTTTCCCAATCCTTTCATAACTCAAAACCATGACTAGATAGTAATGATCTAATCACTTAAAATATTTCACGTTGTTAATTTTAAATTATTATGACGATTATATATTATCGATAATTTATTAAATTATACATGTCCATCATTTAAACAGTGAAACAAAGTAGAATGCACAAACTATTATTCTAAAGTACAATTTATTCTAATATACAATTGGTGTTACATTGAAAATTGCAACTTTTTACTGAAACATGCAATGTGTGTTTATTAATATAGTTGCATGTTCCGTGTAACAAGTTGAAGGTTTCAATGCAATAAGATCTGACCTTAAATTTAACCTCTTCTTTCTTTTATAATTTTACTCAAGATACCTCGCTCCATATTTCTGCTCCAATTGAAGAAAAAATCGAAAACATGAAAACCAAAGGCAATGTTCACAGCATTTCATGTAAGCAGATGCAGAACTCGAAGAGGATAAAGAAGTGTGAAATTAGGGTATTCATAACTGAGTTGGGCTATATACATGAAATTGGGTGATTCACAACTCAAGAGGAGTTTGGGAAACGGGAAATTTCCTCGATGAACCGTATTAAATCCTTTTCAGGTTTATACTACAAGCATTCATATATAATTATAGTGATTGATTTTGGAGTTTTATTCCTAGATTTAGCCATAACTCAATTGGAATTTTTGTGCCATGTAAGTGTTCGAAAAAAATCCTGAAATAATTTATTTAAATTTATAGGTGGGTTCTAAGTTAAAGTTGTGTGTCAGTGTTTCTTCAACAATTAATTTTGTTTTGCTATCATCTCTTTAGTGATTAGGTTATTGAAAATTCATACAGAAACAAAAAGGAAAGGGGCTGTTTGAGCAAGATGAAAAAGAAAGACGCGGTTAAAATTTAATGTTAATGGGGGTGATGTGACAAGCCATGATTTAGAAATTTTTAGGAAATTTACAACTCCATAATCGGAGAGGACCGACTTTTTATAGTCATTGAGATAATACTGTAGCTATTTGTCCAATTCTTCCAATTTCTGACTCCAATTTCTCTTTCTGAAGCAACAAGAAGTTATGGCTGAAGTAGTTATCTCACCCCTTTTACAGGTGTTATTTGATAAATTAGCTCCACCAATTCTAGCAAAACTTAAACTTGGGAGAGACTACAATAGAGACTTGAAAAAGCTGGGAAGCACACTTTCATTGATTCAAGCTGTCATTGAAGACGCAGAAGTGAAGCAGTGGAAAGATAAAAAAGTTAAATTATGGTTGGAAGAGCTCAAATCGTTGGCCTACGATATTGATGATGTGTTGGATGAGCTCACCACGAGCGTCTTTCGTAGGAAATCCAAAACCAAGGTAAGAATCGCTTGCCTTTCTCTCGCCCCGTTATTATCCAATTATTACTTGCATCCCCCTAAACTGAAAAGCATTCAAGAAAGGCTAAATGAGTTGGTGAACAAGATGCGTATCATCCAGTTGAAAGAAGTAGGGTCACTGAATAGGTCTGATACGATAGAGCGACGTGAAACAGGGCCTTATGTAGATGAATCACAAGTATTGGGTAGATCAAATGAACTAGAATCGTTGATAGACTTTGTGATGTGTTCGAGCTTGAATGGTGTTCGGGTCTCTGCATTGCCTGTTGTTGGGATTGGAGGGATGGGGAAAACTACGCTCGCTCAACTTCTGTATAATGATGAGAGGGTGGAGAGGAAGTTTGATGTACGGATATGGATATCGGTGTGTCAAGAATTTAATGTGAAGAAGATCATCAATGAAATCTTGGATTACACTTGTAAAAAGAGGTGCGATTCCAAACAACTCGGAGTTTTACAGGCTGAGTTGTTCGAGTCGTTAGGCGGGAAGAGATACATTCTGGTGTTGGACGACGTGTGGAATGAAGACGTAGATGAGTGGGAGAAGTTAGAGTACCCTCTTAGAAATGGGGCACAAGGAAGCAAGATTATTGTGACTACGCGCAGCTTAAAAGTTGCGTCCATTGTAAGCAGCACGGTCTCTCCGTACATTCTGGAAGCTTTGAAGGATGATGATTGTTGGGAGTTGTTCAAGAAAAGAGCATTTCTAGATGGCGAGGAAGACGAGTACCCAAATTTGCTGGAAATTGGAAAACAGATTGTTAGCAAGTGCAGAGGTGTGCCGTTGACAGCTAAGATAGTTGGGAGTTGTATGCGGTTCAAGAGAGTGGAGAGTGAATGGTGGTATGTGTTGAAAAATGAGGTATGGAACGTAGATATGGGTGAGAATGGAATCTTGTCTGCTCTGAGGTTGAGTTATAATCATCTGCCAGCCCAACTGAAACGATGCTTTGCGTATTGTGCTGTGTTCCCAAAGAATTTCGAGATGACTAGGGAAAAGATGATCCAGTTCTGGATCGCACAAGGCTTGATTCAAGCTTCAAGTGACACGCATTCAACTAGGAAAATGGAGGACATGGGGAATGAATATTTTGACGAGTTCTTGTTCCTCTCGTTTTTCCAATTCGTTGATATAAAGGAGGGGATTTTCGGGATGCATGACCTCCTTCATGACCTTGCCTTATACGTAGGCGGAAATGAGTTCCTAACAGCGGGAGATCATCAACAAGTGAGGCACGCTACAGTTTTGTGCAGTTCCAAGTCTTCGTTTCCTGAGGCATTACGTGGAGCAAGAGAGTTAAGAAGTCTCAGATTATACTGTCCAGGTGATGACTCTGATGCAACTCTAAGCATGGTGATCAGAGCGTTCAGGCGCCTGCGAGTCTTGGATTTAAGCGATAGTGGGATCAAGAGGCTGAGCAAATGCATTCGGAAATTGATACATTTGCGCTACCTGGATCTCTCTCGCACGTTCTTGAAGACATTGCCAAAAGAAATCTGCAAACTCAGCAACTTGCAAACTCTCAACCTCACCGATTGCTACAGTTTGAAGATGTTGCCTCAGAAGATGAAAGATATGGTGAATTTAAGGCATCTGATTATTACAAACTGCACAAGGCTTGCTCGAATCCCACCTTCCATTCGAAACCTGTTGAATCTTCAAACACTGTCGTTCTACATTGTGGGTCCCTCGTTTGAGGAGAGCCTATTCCAACTTGTGCATCTCGACCTGCGTGGTGAGATAAAGATCAGACGGTTAGAGAATGCTATCGACGTCGTTCCAGATCTGTGCTTAGAGCAAAAACAGCTTCACTCACTGGGCTTATCATGGGGAGATGATGATGAGGCCAAGTGCTATGGACAGTTAGATCGTCCCGCAGATCATGGTTGTGATGACGAGCTTCTGCTCAAGGGGTTGCAACCAAATGCAGGTCTCAGAAAACTGTATGTAAGCGGATACACGGGCATCAACTTTCCACAATGGGTAAAGTGCAACACAACTCCAAATCTGAGAGAAATGGTGCTCAAAAATTGCACAAGATGTGAACACCTTCCCCCCCTCGGACAGCTACAATTTCTCGAGATTCTGAACATACAAGGCCTTAACACATTGACGAGTGTAGGCAACGAGTTTTACGGTGAGGGACAGGACAAGAAAAAGCTTTCTTGTTTAAAACAACTGACATTCCAAGACTGTCCTAGTCTAGAATCATGGGAGTGTCCAGACTCGTCAACAAACACTTTCACTTGCCTTGATAGGCTGAGCATCATCGCATGCCCACGCTTGAACACGATGCCTGTTTTTCCACACGTCCACCATTTAGAGCTTCGTAATTGCCACACAAGAATCCTAAGAAAAGCAGCAGAGCTGACTTCTCTGTCAACTCTAATCATTGATGACTTTCCGGATCTTTCGTATCTCCCCGAGGGGCTGTTGCAGAACAATCCTGCACTCGAAACCTTAACCATAAGCTCATGCCCTCACATCACTTCACTGCCCTGGGATTTGAGAAATCTGAGGGCCCTAAAGTCTTTTACTATAAGGTGGTGTGAGGAGTTATCAGCACTGCCACAAGCTGTTAGAAACTTCACCAGTTTGGAATCATTGGAGATCACCGAGTGCCCCAGTTTGACGTCACTTCCAGAGGAAGGCATCAAGGGATTATGTTCACTCCGGTCACTCTCCATAGAGAATTGCTGTAACCTGACTTCTTTGCCTGCCAGCATTATGCATCTCTCGTCACTAGAGCACTTGACAATCATGTATTGCTCGAGTTTAACCAGCCTACCCGATGGACTGCGGCATTTATCAGCTCTAAGGAGTCTGAGCATAATAAAGTGCGAGGAGTTGGCGTGCTTGCCTCATGTAAACACTCTGCAGAATCTGGAAATCTGCAGCTGCCCGAAGCTGATGGAATTACCCGACTGGGTGGAAAACCTCGTCTCTCTTCGTTCCCTGAAAATATACGACTGCCATGGCATTAAATCTTTGCCGATGGGGCTAAAGCGCTTGGATGCTCTCCAGCATCTCTCTATAAGAGACTGCCCTGATCTTGAACAAAAATGTGTCAAGGGGAAAGGCATCAACTGGAGCATAATATCACATGTACCCTACTTGTACATTGGATCTTCAGCACCAAAGCTGCATCTGGAGCTTGTATCCACCTCTACCCAATAAATCAAATGCTAATCAAGTTAGTGGTTTCATATGCTATATCTTGTTTTGTATATATATTGTTTAGCGAAAGACACTTGCGTGAGACAGTCTCACAGTGAGACGGAACATAATTTGGACATTGACGCTTTAACACTTTGGAGGGGTGGGTGTTGATTTTTGCTAGATTATATCCCGTCTCATATGAGTTTTTGTCTTGTTTGGCAGGCTTGTATTTAGCTAGGATTAGTTACAAGTTATTTGTGATTCGGTCAAAATTTTTTTTCTGTATATACATACATAAATACAGAGATTTACTCTTAATAGTATCATATATGAATATTCATCTCTCTCATTTTTTTGGTTCCTTCTTCAAACGTGCATGAAACTGGCTGATAAGTCGGGATCATGGTGTAATTTGTGTGCTTTAATTGGTTGTTTTATATGATCATGTAGGTAAATAAAAGTGTAACACATATATTTCTTGCTATTTAATGACTTTCTTAATTCATTTAAAAGTGATTATTGCATTCATTTAATACCATTTAGCTTCGAAACCAGATTGTTTAGGAGGATGAAAACTGGAATTCTGTACAGATCGTCTTTTCAGCTCGTTTGAATGGCATAAACCATCTGATATCTTCATTAAAGTATATGTCGATGCGTGTTTCTTTGACGACACAATGGAAACAGGAGCGGGGATGGTGTTTCGTGATGATGTCGGAGTCTGCATCCCATTTAGACCGGATAAAAACCTGCGATTTTTTTTAATATCACTGTTATGTGTATAAGAGTTTTTATACATAATAGTGATAGTATTTATATATATAACAATGATAGAGTTCATGTATAAACCTAGTTCACTTAAGTGTTACTCTTTAGATCGTGTATGCGGTCAGGTTTGATGAAGGTTGAAGGAGAGGCTTGAGGTGTTTTGGAAGCACTATAATGGGTGTTGAATTAATGAGTTGTGGTTGAGATAAATGCGTAGAGAGTACATGAAGTTATTGTAGCAACTACCTCAATTGATACGCCTTTTGGTGATTATATTGAACCTGCAAAGAAGGTTTATAGGGATCACCCTAATTTTTATGTTATTTGGGTTAGTCGAAATATCAATATCTTGATACATTCTCTTGTTAGGGCTTCTCGCCATTATGAGAGTCCTATTGTTGGGTCGAGCCTCTAATATTTGTGGACGGCTTCTTGACATTTGTCGTTCTTGCTCTTAAACCTTTTTTGCTCACTTTTCAACATCTATTAAAAGTAATCATTTTCCACTTAAAACATTAATCCCTCCGTCCTGTTTTACTGTTTGGCTCGTGATTTAGCGAGCGAGTGTTTATTAGTGTATGAAATGATAAAGTGACTTTTAAGGAGGTTTAAGATAGATGAGGGGTGGAACTATCATACCTTAAAAATATTTTTATCATTTTAAATACTAATAAACAACTCGCTCGCTAAAACACGAGTCAAACATTAAACGGACAATCTAAAATAGGACGGAATGAATATAATTTTTCAAGTATGCGGTAATGGAACAAACTCAACCTCAATGATATTCATTATCTTGTGAACAGAATCATTAATATGCTCATGATCTAGCTCGTATAAATTACAATAATGACTCAATCCAAGCTCTAGCTTGAAATAGGACTGCTAGTGGACAATGGGTACTGTTTAGGTCGAATACCGAGTTATAAAAAAAATATTTTGAATTTAGTTTGTATTTTCCAAACTTAGAATTTATAATAATAATAAAATATAAAAATATGTAATTTAACTTATTTAATTAAAAAAATTAGTAAATATATATACTCCCTAAATTTTATTTTTGTAACTAATTGATGAATAATCTAATTTAGGATTGATAATGCCAAGCTCGTTTAGGCACGAAAGAGCTCACATATATTCAATAACTAAACTAGAACCCGACTCGTTAATAAACAAATTAAACACAAACATTTTAAAGTTCGTCTCCACTCGGTTTGGTTACATCCATTCTCTCATATATAAAAGCAGTGTTTTTCGATACTAGGTTGAATCGATCGATTCAACCGGAAAGAGTCATGAAACTAGTCCGATTATCCTAAAAAAACTATTTTAACGGTTGAACCGGAAAAGAGTAGCCAGAACCAGAAAAATTGTTTCTTGTTTTTGTTTTTTATTAACTTAAAACTTAATTTTAATTTCAGTCACCCTATTTTAAATTTATAGTATTTTAAATTGTGTTGTCCGTGATTTTATTGTGATTATTTCAATATGAAACTTATAAGTTATGATTTTAAAAATTTTATAAATGCATATTTATTTTATTCTTTAATATAGTATAGGAAATATTTTTAAAAAATAGATAGATATTATTTTAATAGTTGAATCGCCAATTGAAAGCCAATTGAAGCCCAATCCAATTTGGTCGTCAGTCTGGGCTTGAAAGCATTGTATAAAAGGACAATTTTTTTCTGTTTAACTATCAAAACTCATCCATTATTTAGTAAAGAAATAAAATCTTTAGTCTTAAAAAGGACATACCTTTGGATTTACCAAAAACATCATCACATCACACATTGAATTCCACCTTAAAAAGACATAAATAACAAGTCTTATATTCTCAAAATATGATACATACCTGGTAAGAGGCATTCACAAGGTGGATGCAATTCAAAAACCAAGCTGAATTTGGTAACTCACCAACAAAAACATCAGCAGCACTACACTACATTTGAGCAATCAAGAAAACTAGCTGCTGCTGCTGTGGCGGCTGCCGCGCTCTCCCCCCAAATTCATGGCAAATTCAGTGTCGGCCTGTCAAGTACGTGCTCTTCGCGTATTTACATCCGCGAGACTTAACACAATCCGCCTGCAGCCTTTTACGGGGCCCCTTCAAACTCGGCATTTTGCCATCATCATCATCATCGCCGTCTGTATCAATATTGATGCAACTTGATCTGAATCTCCTTGGGACATACACATTCAGATAGTAGCTCACTATGCTTTTTCTGCTCTTACCCGGCAAACTTTCTATCGTCGTCTTTAAAACACTTTTACCCTGTGTCTTCGCGTTCGCCTTCACAATATATTCAAATTTCCTCTCTTCTTTAAGACTCCATGACTTGGAAACATCCTCTCCCATTTCATCAAACTTCCATATCCAAAAGAGCAGGCCAAGATCAATTTGTAGTTTGAATCTTTGTTTAGAGACGTGTTTTCTGACGCACTCTATTGATCCCGGGAATGCACAATCACAATTCTCCGCCCTCCCTCTTCCGATTCTAATCATATTGTGGTTAGTACTAGTACTAGTATTTCCTTTCGCAGGCCAAATTTGAGTACCTAACCAATTTGAATCGCCCAAACTTGTAGAAACGGGAGGAGTCCAAGGTGGAACCTCAACTTGGAAACGAGCTCCAACTGGTATTACTAACTTACCACAATCATCAGTGATGAAGGTGATCCGATCCATTAGTTTTGATCCGTCGATCCTCTGTTTCTTCAATGGTTTAAATAGCTTCATATATAGGAAAGTAGTTGCTTGTCAAGAAACTAGAGGTGCAGCAATCTGAGGTAGTTATTCCGGCTAAAAGTTCTGCATTAATCGTCACGGAGCAGGTTCGTTAGAGAGAGTTGCTGAAGAAAAAGAGGTTTAAGAGTTATGATAGATGAAAAAATTCCGAAGGATCCGAATCACTCGAAAAAAATGAATCCTGAAAGTTAATGAAATTCAAATTAAAAAAATGAAGTGTCCTGAAAGTAAAAATGGACAAACATACGGAACTAAAAAAGAACATTTTCCCGAATATTACGAAGAAAAGATAAAAAAGTAGGCATAGAAACATAATCTTGGAACATATTCTGAAATCAATTCCAAAATTTTGGACCAGAAATTCCAGAAGCATTGTCACTTTCAAACAATCTCCATCAAAGGTCTGTCTTACTTTTAACAAAACACGCAGTTGAGAGAATAAAATGAGGCACTTCTTCCATTTACTCTGTTTTGCCAACAAGTTTACCCGCTTGCGACACACTCTTGTGAAATATTCCATGTGCAATTCTCGGCCAATTAAGGTAACTTCAAATTTCGCAGGTCAAGATTCGAGTTTTCAGGTCAAACCATTGAAACACGCAAATCATGTCCCCCGCATAGCAGAAACATATGATACCAGAGATAGGATCATGAACCAAGTGTTACCAATGAACAACCATGTGTTTTACATAAGGTAACACATGAAGATTGAAAAGATAACACATGATCGTTCATATAGTAACATAGGGGTATTGCCCATAGTAATATATAAGGATATATATATTGTATTACGTATTATTAAAAAATGTGTTACTACATGAACAAAAAAGTATTACTATATGAAAAATATGTGTTACTGCATGAATAAGAGTAGAAAACGTCAAAAATAAAAAAAAATTCGAATAACAAAATGATAAAAACTAATTTTTAGCAGTGAAACGCTGATGCCTCTAAGAACAGGAAAGATAATAAAGAACCTGTAAAAATCGCGAAAAAGAGAAAATGGAAGACCACAAATATGGAAGGATCAAACTGAACATAGAAAGTGGAAACCATCATGGAAGATGTATTTACAAAACAAGGAAGAGAATATAGAAGTGTAAACGCCGTGAAAGATCAAAAAATTGCCAGGGAAGAAAGAACATGAAAGTGGGAGTGAAACCCTGTGTAGGTAATATTGCATTAAAGAACAAAATGATAAAAACTAATCTTTTAGCAATGAAGAACTAACGTTTCAAAGAACTAAAAAAAGAGAATAAAGGTGAAAGATGGATCTAAAAAACAAGGAAGAGAACATAGAAAGTGAAAACACCGCAAAAGATTTGGGTGTTGCTGGGGAAGAAAGAACATGGGAGTGCGAGAGAAACGCTGTGTATATAGTGTTGCACGGATCTAAGACTGCGCAATTTATTTTTTTTATCAAAAAATGGTGACTCAAACCCATGACCTCACGGTATAGGTAGTGGTGCTCTAACCGCTTGAGCTATTCCACAAAATGACACAACCAAAAGACATAAACTTCAATACCAAGTAGCAAGCTTCAAAGACTAACAAGTAGCAGACAATAAATATCCAAATCGAAGGCTAACAAATAACAAACTTATCGTTCTCATTATCACATTCAACATCGTAATACTCCTCCTCCTCCATCATCATCAAATTGGGGATCTTCATCCGAAAATTCTTCTTCCTCCTCATTTTCACCTTCCAAATGCTCAAACTCAATTTCTTCTTCATCTCCAAAGGTCCGCTCGACGGGGGTAATGAGAATGAATGAAGAATAATGAGGAGTCATTCTCATTAATACTGCTTGATAATTTTTTAACAAAGTAGTAACAATGCAATTGTTAACCTGTGATTGACTCCTTAATGATACTCATTATCATTCTCATTTCAAACTCATACCAAGTGGGCCCTAAGTTTATAAGAAGAAGAGGATCCTCTCACAGTCTCACACTTTGTCCTTTGTCCTTTCCCTTCTCCACTTGCTCAGAGGTTTTAAATTGCAGAGGACTTGCACTCATAGGTGCACATGTTGCTGTTTTTTTTTCCCTTAGTACTAGTTTTCTCTAAATTCCATGAGACAAAAACTAATATGAGACGGTCTCATACATGAGACAGAGTACAAATTAACACAAATTACATCCACCTCTCTCAAAGTGTTAAAGCGTCAATGCACAAATTATACTTCGTCTCAGCGTGAGACTGCCTCACGCAAGTGTGGCTCATTCCATAATGTAGCCGAGGCGCACCTTAAGCACGCCTCAGATTACTCTACCAAGGCACAAACACGCGCACCTTACATACATTGCAAGGCGCCAACCCTTGCGCCCCGTGCGCCTTAGTTAATGAATGCCAAGAAAATCCATCAAAATCCACTAACAAGGAAGGTGCTTTAAGTATTGGTTGTGTTAGGATTGAAAGATCTTATTCAATTTAAGAGGATTTCAAGGTCAAAATGAAACACAAAAGGATTATTAAATCCACAACATATTATAAAATAGTTCAAAATAAACTACAAAGATTTCAAATCTCCATAAAAACAGCCATCAATTTGAATCCATATGCAATTGAAGTTGAGAAGAATCACAAGAAAAGCAACTTTAGGTGTCTCACAACATCAATAGATAAATACTCGGAAACAATAAATTACCTTGTGCAATCGAAACTCCCAACTTCATGTGGAGACTAAGCCCATTTTTTGATGATGCCTTCACTGCGTATATCTGCTATTTTCACAACCCAACAATACTACACTAACTCCAAATTCAAATTTGTTTCAATATCTTATTGAGAAGTATCACTATTCCACATTGATAATTCAATATGGAAAAATATATCTGGTGTGAATCAAGTGTTCATTCAGTAATTATACTGCAGGGGAAGAGAGAAACAGAGTTTATTATCAGTATGTACGTTGGGTTATTTGGGAGTTGCGTTTCAAAAATGACTCCGAAATTCAAAAAAGGAATGAAAGAGGAAAAATGTGTTTGGAACTTTTTTGAATTAAGAAACACGTCTTACAGTGCACTTTTAAAGCGCCCAATGCAATTAAATATGACGTGCGCGGCCACTCACACTTCCTTTCTTCATTTCTCATTTCAAGATTTGAGAGAATAAATACTTTGATCTCATCTATGCAAAAGTAGATTTGATTCTATATTTGCAAATGTTTCCATTTTTAATAAATGAAACATTACATTAATCAATAAGAGAGTTGTCTAAACAATTTAGAGTAGATTTTGCATGAAAATGTTCTCACTAAGAGATTGAACATAATTTAGTGATATTTTCAATACTTTAAAAGGTGTAAGTGCTAATTTAGATTAATTTGTGAACTGTCTCACCGTGAAATCATCTCATGCAAGTTTTTGAATATGACACCGATGCCAAAACAATTACTTTTCTATTTCTCTTTCATCTTTTAATCTTACAACTTTCCATTCTTTAATTTTCTAAAAAAAACTTCTTTGAAAATTTCACGGATCTAAGATCCGTGCAAATCAACCTATACCCAATTCAACTCAATCTATTTGAATTCGATTAACAAAGAATTAATTGTGATCTACACATTATAAATTTGTATAAAAGATTAACTATTAATTTTCATTTAATTAAAAAAAAAACAATATTGAGTTCTATGAAGAATTTCAACCATGATCATACCTTATATTGGAAGATGTGTGCAGCAACCACCATAGGATCAATCTCCTTCTTTGTTGTCCATATATTTTAAATCAATTATTAGATATTCATAAGAAATTAGGTGAGTGGATTGGAATCTAGATATTTTTAGATGGGTGTGTTGGTGCCCTAGCAGCCACTCATGAGACATATTTGAATAACAAACCCTAGAAACTTATTGGGTTGTTTGGATTTGAGGCCCTATATGAGTGTGGGTCTTTGGGCTTAGGATAGCATTCATTATAATATTTTTAAAATCTGTGATTTCAAATATTAAAAAAATTAGTAAATATATATATATTTTTTTAAATGGTCTTCTGTGAGATGACACTTCACTTCGGTACATGAGTCATAATTAGAGGTGGTCGTATCATACCAAAATTTTAGGTATTTGAAATTCATATTGATATTGTACCAAAAAGTTCGATATATAAAATTAGACATAAAAAAAATTTCGATAATAAAAAATATTTATCATTACCGTATTGAAATTTTGATATACCGATTTTTTTATCGAAGTATCGATTTTTTCGGTATATCGAAATATAGAAATTTTAGAATATGCTTACTGTAACCATACCGAATTTTATGGGGTGGGACCATACCATACCGAAATGTTGGAATTTAGAGGCACATAATACATGCGCAGCGGAAATTAACAATTTACCAACAACGAACACGTAATTGCATAATTGAATACGTATAAACATAAAGAGAAACCTTACAGTAAATCGTACGCATATTTCTCTACTATGGTATCCACGTAATCCCCGTTCACGGACTTGCACAGATTTGCCAGCGTTGAATTTGAGACGGAATTTGCTAGGAAAATTCCTATTCTAGATTTTATGGAGAAAATATGAATCCTTGTATTATGAATTCACAAGAGCTCATATATATAGGGGAAACCCAGCTTAAATCTTAAGCTAACCTGATTAGGAAATAAAATCCCTAATCTTATAAAATAAATCTCTCAGATTTATTTCTCAAATATAAAATCTCTACGGATTTAATTTCCATGTATATCAAATCTCTACGGATTTGATTCCATATATATTAAATCCTATAATAATATTCCATATATTATTATTGGGATTCCTATTTAATTAAATCCAATTTAATTAAATATTAATAATAATTAATTCCAAATTAATCTATTATTAATTAATTATCCATAAATTAAATATTAAATCCAATTTAACATTTAATCAACCAACTATAATCCGTAAAAGGGAACTACTTGTTGTGTGACCCATAGGCCCTCACATATCGAGCGATTAATCAAACTAACGATCTTAATTGAACCATAGACAATAAATCAGATATTCTCAATATATGAGGTACGTTGCGAGAAACGTGCAACTACCTGTAACTGAAACATGGACTATTACGATTTCCTCCTTTCATTCGCGAATACTCAATTAAGTCTTGAACATGATGAAGTGACTATTCAAATAACTTAATCATATTATCTCTAATCACTAATTGATCATGTATGTCACACTTAACCACAAAGTCTAAGTTGACGTGCATCGACCGATGACTTAGATTCAATTATGATGAGAAGATGCGTATTCTCTCTAAATTCACATTGAGGAATGAATCATATTCTTGGCTTAACTATCACGCACATGCACTTCATGATTAACTCAATCAAAACCATATCTACTCATGGAAGGGTGCAAACGTCGGTCATGATCAAAGCTCATCACTCCACACATGTCGTCCGTATTGACCTCAAGTCAAAGGAGTATCGCATCGCTCTCACTAACCGAGACACCCGTACACACATATTGTGGAATTACATCAAACGGTTTCTCGGATGGGTATATCAATACCCTCTAATGTATTTGTGCATCCATCATGAGATACCTAGTATCTCGTAGTAAGATAGATTTTGCTACACTCTCTAAGAGTATGATGCAGATCGCACACCAATCTCAATTGCATCATCAATATCTCATTCTTGATGATCCTTGATCGGGGCCATTTGAGAATCATGCTTAAGTCATCTGAGTTCTCACAACCTCAATGGCAGCAATGACTCATGAGAACACTTGCATGAATAAATGCAAACAATCAAACATAATATTCAAACAAGTGTATTGTCATGCATTAATTTAAAAGAACTATAATATTAAATCAAACTGAATATCATCGAGTATTATGTCTTTATAATAGATTGTCTCTAGGACACTAACACTAACACGAAATTCACGAACATTTTTGGTATTTCTCAGATATCGACATTTTTTAGCCAATGACTCATGTAATAGAGTAAACGACATTATCTTGTGTATATAGGGGTGGCATACCATACCGTATTGAAAATACCAAACCATACCGTATATCGTACCGAAATATCCGGTATCCAAAAAATCATACAGTTAGTGTAGGTATATTAAAATTGCATACAGTATACCGTACAATACCAAATTTTTGTTAAAATACTTTTTCATACCGAAAAATTTATATATCGTTCCTCGTCGAACCGTTTTTCATACCGAATTTCTTTAAAGTATTTATGGCAAGATACCGAAATACCGAGATACTATAATATCGAAATACCCATTTTTTCGGTAGACCGGTATATATCGAAATACCAATTTTTTTTTGGTATATCAATATATACCGAAATGCCGAAATATTTTATTTGTCATATTGTTACCGTACCGAAAATTACGATAAATTCGGTATTTTTCTGTTCGATAAGTGCAGAATAACGAATTTCTTGATATTTTTCTCACCCCTATTGGCACGAACACCTTCCCACACATCTCACACAAGACTTGCTCTAAGAGATAACTCCTATAATACTTTCGTTAAATCCCTTCAAGAGCTAGAAAATTCATCAACCAATTTCACTAAAATAACACTTCCGCCACCATCAATCGTCACCAAAATTTTCAAGAGAAAGTCATCATTGCTCCATCTCCTTCCAGTTGGTTATGTTCCTACCGTTGTATCATTGTCGATCACCTTTTACTCCATTTGTGAATCTAAGTTTATGCATGTGTGTGTAAATCGAGTGATGAGAGAGAGAGACCTTAACTATCTTTGGCACATGTAGAGAAAAAAAAAAGACAGAGCAAGAGAGGTGTGTGTTGCTGTTTCTGTTGTGTGGGCGTGTGCATATGTGTGGGGTGTGCTGGTTCATATATGTGGTGTGTGTTTTAGCCATATTATTATTATCATAAGAATAATTACGTAATTAAGGGTTAATTATGTGTTTGAGTGAGTTAACAACATGTGTGTCCGTGATTTATATTATAAGATGAATATTAAGTTTTGTTGTGGTGTTTTTTTTTTTAATCAGTTTTGTTGTGGTTGAGTTAACAGCATGCTCTGTGATATATTTTTCCCTCTATTTACAGACACATACATAAATTTAGATTCACATATGAGTAAAAGGTAACAGGCAATGATAGGGACGTACCGAACTGAAAAGAGACAGAGCGACGACGACTTTCTCTTGGCGTGAGGAATTTTCTAGATATTGTGAAGGGGTTTAACCAAAGTATTATTTTTGTTGATACATAAACAAGAGGACTATGTTGCTTGGACACGGGTACGGGTGTCGGACTCGGGTACGGATCCGTGTGTCCGACATCCAATTTCACAAAATTAGGATACGTGGACTCGGCTAAAAAAGATCCAAAATAAGGACACGGGTACGGGGATACGTTTGTTGATACATAAAAATATTCAAATATTTCATATAAAATGCACCTTAGCAATTTAATTCTAAATATTAAATAAGTATGCATAGTATAGCTACATTAGATATATGGATTAAAGGAATAATAGGTTGTTTATTATGGTCATTCAAATTTCAAACTCCCACCAATTATGCATTGAAAAATTTGAAAAATTATGTTAATTACTTTTATTTACTACTATGTCCAGATTCATTGAATATATAAGGTAATATATTAAAATATACCCTACCTAGCCCTAATTACTAATCAGCCGGCCTAGACTTAATTACTAATCAGTCGTTAACTGTTCATCTCCTTCTTCCTTTCTGTCATTTCATCGGCCAAAAAAAATTCAGTCGAACTGGAACCTCCATAGCCGTGTCCGTTTCAAAAACGGCAGATCCGGTACGGATCCCATACCAGTATCCGCGTCGTACTTGTCCGACACGGGTACGGTCGGCCTATTTGAAGGATCCGAGCATCAGAGCGAGAGGAGACATGAAACGATTTTCTTGAGTACAAGATTTGACGAGAGAGGAGAGAGACATCTTATGTAAATCTTCTTGATTCATTTACATTGTATTTATGGTAATTAGAGATTCTGTTGTGATATTAGGAGATCTGATTTGATCTCGTTTTACTCTCTATATATGGGGCTCGGTTCTAGAGCCTTAAATGAAATATTATCTCCCTCAGTTACTCTATATACTTAATACATTCAAATCAAACTAATTTAGTCTAAGATATGAAATCTAAATCAGAATATTACGAGATCACTCTTTCCCTATTTATCAAGATGCTAAGTTTAATTATAGTAATAGTTTTTTAGCATAATAATGATATTGAAGAAATAGAGTTCGTCGTGAACTCGAGTGCACACAAGTTTTTGTCGGTGAAAAAACAATTATGGTATGACACATGGTTACAACTGAAAGCCAGCCAGCAGGGGGTGTGTTTGTAAATACAAGTAACAGCTTTTAGAATCACTTTATTTTCAGAAGTTGTATGAAAGGGGTGTTTGCAAACTCAATGAAGAGAGCAAAATTCCTTCTTTTTTTTTTCCTTTTAAGTCCCCCCAACAGCTTTTTGAATTGAGAAGTGATCCTCACTATTTCCTAGTGGTTGCAAACACCCCACAAATGAACTTTTGAAAATAAGTGATTCTCCCACGTTTAGTGTTTTTTAACTCTACGATACAACTTCCAGAATCACTTTTTTTCAAAAGTTGTGGTAGCTTTGAGAGAAAAAGTGATTTTGGAGGCTGTTTGTAGAGTTTGAAAACACACCCGTAATACGGTTTCCAAACACCCCAAATTCTAAAAAAATCCATCAAATACTCTCATCAAGTCCATGCATTTCCATCCATTTATGACACCTCTATTATTCACTTGCAACTAGAAACTCATCTGTCCCAAAATCTTATATATAGATCATAAAAAGCCATAACAATCCCACTAAGATTTCATACCACTTACTTGGAAGTGCAAGCAGCTACTCGACATCGAATCCTTTCTCTTGAAGCTCAGACACGACCTCATTCTTCATCCTCATCCACAGTTTCAGAGCCTCTTGATCGAGCTTATTGTCCTGCAATTCCTTCTCATAACTGTACGAATCTTTGTCCGTTTCAATGATTCCTTTTGGTCCAATGGCGGTGCCAATCATCCCACCCTTAGCAACGAACTCCTCCATTGCCTCTGCGTCGCCAGGGTAAGGGAAAAGACGGCGCTCATAGAGATGGGCCAGCTCTTTCTCTTCCTTAGGCACTGGCTTCAGCGTCCACCATCCGAATGGGGAGGTCTCGTTTAGCAGCCATACGGTCCCGAAAAGGGCGTATGTGCATACAAGACCTTTGCCTATTTGCTTCCAGAAATGGTGGTCTTCTTTTCCTAATCCGAATTTCCTCAAGAATTTATCGGATGTTATTAATGCCAGGCCTGGAAAGGAGAAATTTTGTTCACTTATGAGTGCGTGAATTGGGTTAAAGTGAGATATTTCACAAGAAACAACAAAAAAGGGATGCAATTCAGTAGTATAATTTAATGCCCTAAAAACATTCATATTCGTGCGAGTTTTGGGGGAAAAAACTCATTGAGGCATTCCGTCAAACAGGTAACAGGCAAAATTGCTGAAGAGACAATTTTGAAGAACAACCTAATTGAGGCATTCTGTCAAACAGGCAACAGGCATAAATTCTAAAGAAAATTAGGCAAACGCTGGCTAAGGGATAAAAGCCAAATTGGGCATTTCATCGAACAAATTACGTGCACAAAAATAATAAAATTCGAAAGAAGTTTTTAAATGCACAAAGAATAATTTTGATGGCAGATGGAGATGCAAGATGTACCTGTTAAGGGCTTTTGATGTCGTTTCAAAGGCATTGATTGATTCGGAGTTGATGTAAGAACTGGGAGAGATTAGGGTGCTTATAGAGACTGGATCTTTAATTATTTTCAAGCCCGCACAACGTGCTTGTTTCTGTTTTGTGAAGCCGAATGAAATAAATTGCTAATATAATGAAAATAAAATTTTGTGGGAATTACAGTACTAATGAAATTATGAAATTAGGTTAGCTATGGTACGCATTGTATATTTTATAGTGTATTTTAAAATTATACAGATTTAATGTAAATAATTTAAATATTTCATTGCAATAAATTTTATGATTCTAAAATTCACTATACCCATAAAAATAATATAAAATTATTTATTTTTATTCTCGATCACTTGTTTCTGTAAATTGGTTTTATTACATGGAACATTTTATCTTTAACTAATATACAATTTTATCTAAAAAAAAAGGAAGAAGTAAAAAGAGAAACAAAAGGTAGTTTAATGTATGTTTGTTTTAAGCAAAAACTTGTATAGACCTAATTCATGCAATGAATCTTATTTTTAATTCATGGACATTTGAATATATCCACGGTATGATACGGATTAAGTTTAGCGGACTAAAAAATTGTGTTGAAATGGGTGAAATTGATCATGCTATGAACCTTGTTTTTAATCCATGGATATTTAAACATATCCAGGATATAATAAGGTTAAATTTAGTGGGTTAAAAAAATGTATTGAAATGAGTGAAATTGATCAAATAATTCAAGTTCATAGCATAGACCTGATTTATAAGACACTTAACTCTTGTTCCAATCCGGTGCTATTTGGAAGCTGAGATAGTTGGTAACTTGGTATAAGCAAATTAAACTTGATAAAAAAAATATCGAGTCAAAGTTCAAAATACCTAACCCAATATATATGATAGGCACGTTAATTTCGAATACGATACGATAGCACCACCTAAAAATGATATACAAATTACGGATCAATATTTAGATTTATCATGTTTGCGAGAATACAAATTTTTATTTTATATTTGTGTCAACCCGTCATATTCAAAAAAAGTTTTAATTATATATAAAACTTGATTTTTTATAATTTTATTGAAAATGTGTATTTCTCGTGTGCAACGTGTATTAACTTGTAATATTATAATGCAAATTCTATTTTTAAATTTAATATTTTGTCTTATTGCGTCGTATAGTGTTGTGTCGATACAAAAAATTTCATATTCATGTTAGCACACATTTTTATCTGTGTCCTTTTCAAGTTTAGCCTTACCATATCGAAACGAAACACGACACAAAAACTACGACCTTTCAGGATGGAGAAAAAGTATACAAAATAAAAACTATGCACAATCCCCTCCTGGGTAAAACATAACATAACATGAAAGCATACAAGAACAAACTAATTAAAGTCTGAACAAGTTTACAACAATAATACTCAACATCACCTTTTTTGAGATGATAATGAGATGTATACATACATAAAAATGCATAATTCAATACAAAACCAAAACAAGTAAACCATATAACCGTGTAAAATATTCAGAGAAGCCATCCATCATAACCCTTTAAACGACACCATACATACCGATCAGATCATCAGCGAAGAGTCCCGACTGGCTTTTTATACGTGTACCACTTGGCAACCACGAGAAACACCGCGAGATTTATCACACTCAGTATTGCCAACAGCCAGTAGAAGTAATGAAGATGCCCGTGGTTGAGATTATCGGGTATCCACCCGGGTTTCCCATCACGGGTACTAATATGGGTCACAATAGTCACGAGCAACGTACTCAAATAGCTCCCCAGGGCAACGGTCGTCAGCTGAAGAGCCGAGCACAAGCTTCTCATAGCATCTGGCGCTTGCTCGTAGAAAAACTCCAGCTGTCCGATGAACATGAATACTTCGGCACACCCTATAATGAAATACTGAGGAACCTGCCAGAAAATCGAGATTGGTATTTTTGGTTCCTCGTATAAGTTGTGTCTTTCCACATATTTGAGACGAACGAGCTCAAGAATCCCGGCTGAGAGCATGGAGAGGATAGAGATGAAGAGGCCGATTCCCATTCTTTGGAGCTGGGTAATCCCGTTCTTGTGGCCTGTGTACTTTCTGGCAACGGGAACGATGACTCTGTCGTAGATAGGGACCCAGAAGATGACGCTAAGGGTGTCGAAAATGCTGAGTGATGCTTCTGGGATTTCGAAGCTCGATTTCCCGACATAAGTATTCATGGTTAAACCTTGTAAAATGAACAGTGTGCCCATTTGACCGTACACTGTGGCAAAGATGATGCCCGTCGCCCAAATGGGGAGTAATCGTATGATTGCTTTTAGTTCCTCCACTTGGGTCACTGTACAAAGTCTCCATGGATCAACAGAGTCTTTTATGTGGTCTGATTGTGTCTCCACAGCAGCTTTATCAAAGAATCTGTATCCACACAAAATAAAATATGGCCTAATAAGCTTTCCAGACAAAAATAGGAGGATTTGGTAAAAGGAAAATACATCTATGCACCAGTTGCACAGTGCAGCTGGTGCAATTTTGTCTCAATTTGACCAAAGTTTGATTCATTAAACTTTTTTGACATATATCATGTGAAGTATTAGTTCATATGAAGAAAAGTATTGGTTAATGTAAGAGAAAGTATTAGTTTGTAGGCTGAACAGCAATATACAACTGATACTTTTTCTTCACATGAGCTAATACTTTTTTTCACATGAGCTAATACTTTTCAACTTTTTTTCTATGATTTCGCGAAAAAATATAGAAAAACAGCGTTGTAGAAACTTTTTGCCAAAATTGCACCAGGTGCACGGTGCAACTAGTGCACCAAAGTGTGACACTTGATAAAATATCACATATCCTGCTTGGCCCAATTTCATATAAATTGGATTAAGCTAATCAGATGAATTCCTTCTATATTCAACTCGACCAAATACAACCTAAAACTTTACTACTTAACTCAAATAATCAATACTTATTAATCAGACATTACCGAAAATCAGCAGTGTGCCCAAGCTTACGGCTTCCTTTGATTGCAGACTCAGCATCCGGAGTTTCATACAGCAGCTTTTCATCAGGAACTTCGACTTTATATTTCCTGAAAGAAGCTACTAAAACTTGGCATACACGTGTGACTGGGCTTCCCCCTGGTTTCTGATTACGGTATAAACGAGTGCCTGAAAAGAAAAAGGCCACAGCTATTGCCATTGTCACTGTAGGAATACCGAATCCCCAGTTCCAACCGACGTTCATTTGTACCCAGACTAGGACAGAAGCAGCAACCAGGGCACCAATATTGATTGAGAAATAGAACCAGTTAAAGAAAGAGCTCTTGTGCTTTTTTTCAACCTCATCTGTATCCTCAAACTGATCGGCCCCAAAAGACGAGACGCAGGGCTTTATGCCACCAGTTCCAAGTGCAATGAGATAAAGAGCCACAAAACAAACGGCGGCTTGTGTGCTTGTCGCGTGACAGGTATCCTTCGTTGGGCAAGCTGGTCTCAGCCCCGGGATTGATGCTGATAATGTCAACAATGTCATTCCCTGGTTGAGATCAATTAGTACATTTCTCAGTATTCACTTTTCAAGAAACTTGTTCAAATTAACATAAAAATAAAATAACTGATGGTATTCTTAGTTCTAGTTATGTTGAAAACTTCAGTTCATGAAGAATCATATTGTCCTTTTCTGAAAGCCCGAGATTACAAAACAACGTCAAACAAAGCTTTTATTCTACTGTATGGGGTCTTGATATCGTAGACACGTGTTCTAACTGTACGAAATTATCACACAAATTCTAAGGAGAACCTAAAAGGTTTACCTAGAACCAACAGTATCTTTCACCCTCTACTCAATTACTAGATAGACTTTTCATGAGTATGGAAATGATAATACTTGAAGATGCTAATACTAATACTAATCTTTACCTTGACACTGAAATTGGAAACTTAACCTCACACTCCTCCCTTTAACTTACCAACATCAGCCTTTCTCTAAATTCTTCCCCCAAAAAAATCGAACAAAATTTTCAGCTAAAAGAGCATATTCACAACCAAATAAAAAAAACTTACAATAACATAAATGATTGAGAAACATGCTATTGTCCAATATCTTCCCAGATAAGCATCAGCCACAAAGGCTCCAATAAGTGGTGTGATGTAGCACGTCCCTGACCAATTCGAGACGTTGTTAGAAGCAGTGGTGCTGTGTTGCTTGAGCTGTTTCTTGAAATAAACCACCAAATTCGAGCTCATCCCATAGTACGCCAATCGCTCACAGCATTCGTTCCCTATCGCCAACAATGAAACGAAGTTCAATAATTCGAACAAGAAATGCTTCTATTCAATTTTGACTACCAGTAACCAAGCAAATTCAATGAATCATAAGCCCAAACAGCATAATCAAGAGACATAAAATAGATAAAATTTCAAGAAAAACAGAACATGGTATCAAGATAAAGACCTAAAATGTAGGGACAGGCTCTCCATGTTCCAGTTTCACTCCTTTTTGCAGGATTATTGCGGTAATCAACAGTTCCATCTTTAGTATACAAATCATCATCCGCCATAGCCTTTAATCTCAATAACAAGTATCAGCTATACTTAATTTTGATTTACGCAATGCTTTCGTTAAAAAGCCCTGAATCTGCAATATTCCAAAATCAGGATTTCTTCGTTAAGATTTCAAGAATTACAGCTAAAACAGACAAAAACAGAGCAGGACAAGCAGTAATTTTCAAAAGAATTAAATAATATTGCCGAATTAAGGATCTGTATTGACTAATAAACAAACGGTCGACGATGGAAACAGGCGATTAAATTAATTAATGACAAAAACAAGCATTACAGATGGAGCAAAAATAAGAATCTGCATAAACCTGAAGTTAATTTCTTGAATGAGTGACGAGAGAGAGTGGTGGTTTTGAAAAACGCACACTCGTAAGTCAGTGAGTGCAGTTGACCCGTTTGATGAAATGTGTGACAGAGAATTTTGAGAGATTACAAGTCAACAAAAGCGTGTAATGAAAGTGTGAACCCATGAATCTAGGAATTTAAAAATCAAAACTGGACGCAGAATCCACGATTCCACGCCAGCCGGAGTTTGTTTTTTTGTTTGGATCCCCATCTTGGATAATTACACCTTTGGCATTGACAACGATGATAGATAATGGGCATAGGGCTTGGGTTGGAGTTGGATTCTGGAAAGTGTCTTTTGGGTGTGAGCGTTTCTTCGAAAAAGAAAATCAATTTGATCATCATAATTACAATTTACAATACATCCCCACATCCATGATGACATAATATACTTTGATGATCACTGTCCCAACATGATATTCATAATAGTCTTACATTTCTCTTTATCGAATATTTTGTCATTTCAACTCACAAAATTTAAATTTTGAATTAGAGATTTCAACAAATATTTATTACTATCAAATCTTGATCAACACTTCACGGGTGAATTGTCGGTACCTTGAACAACTCTCTCGAGTACGCATGTGACTGAATTTTTGAATTTCGATCTGGATCAGTGTTTTACAGATATAATTGCTACTGCTACTGCTTTTGTCTTACCTTATCATGCTGATATCACGTGAAGCAAATAATTCACGTAAAATAATTCATTACCATCTTACTATATAATTGGGACATATCAATCATTTATTTCATAAAATTCATTCATTTATTTCATTTCATTCATCTCCGCCATTTTCAATCAGAAACTCCAGCCGCCTTCATTCATCTATTCTCCGCCATTTTTATCAGTTAATCACATATTTCTACTATTATTCACATATTTCATAAAATGAGTTATTATCATGATGGTGATTATATATTCGAAGATGTTACTGGGGATTTTATTACTCCTCCACAAGGTTTACACGGAAAAGAAGGAGTTCATTTTTTTGTTACGAGTATGGCCCGTATGAGAAATATCACATTGTTTAGGCGTACTTCTAATGAAACAACGGTAAGGTATATGTGTAGTGAAGGTAGCGAATATGTATGTAAAAAAACAAAGAATGTGTGAAATACCAAAACCATTAAAAATTATTGTCCATTTTTATTAGTTGCAAAGCTTTGTAACCCCCCAGAGCATGATATTTGGGTGATTATTGTAAAAAATGGGACACACAATCATCCATTTCCACAATGCGCAGAGGGTTTCAGAATTGGTCAATTAACACCCGAAGAGTACAGACAGGGACGGACGCAGAAAATATGGTGAGGGGGGCCAATTGATAATGTTATAAAATAAAATAAATTTATAATAATATAATATATATAGAAAAAATATTTTGCTTAAAAGGTCTAATTAATAATTTTAGAAAAATATATACTCTATACATACATTGAAAACATAAATTATTAAAAGATTACGATATAAATATAGAATGGTATGAACGTGAATTTGAGAGAAATGAGATAAACAAAAAGGCAAAAAAATGACCAAAATTGGTTAATTGAAGGAAATGAGACATGCAGAACTCGAAATTAAGACTTGAGGGACAGTAGACAAGTATAAATATTTAATTGCTTCATATATATATATATATATATATATATATATATATTTCAAAATTCCCAGGGGGGCCAGTGCCCCCCTTGGCCCTAATGTGTGTCCGTCCCTGAGTACAGACATGTGCAGCTGCTAGATTCAATGAATGTCAGTTCGACAAATATTTTGGGATATGTAAAGGCCATCATTCCCCAAAATTCTACGGACATAAAGAGAATATACAATACACAGCAAAAGGTAAGGACAGACGACCGGGAGGAACTTACCACAACGAAAAACTTCATATACCTACTGCAACAGCGGAATTACAGGTAAATACTAGAATAATATTTTATGATTGTTTTATAAATTAGGTCATTCACTCCAAACGTGATTCAATTTAATATTTGATTACTTTATATAAAAAAATTGATTAATTTTTCAAAAAAATTTAGGTACGACTTTAGGACAAATCAGATGAACGAACTCGAAGATGTAGTTTTCAGTCATCCATGTTCGGTTGTAATGGTCAACTTGTATCCGCAAGTATTAATCATTGACATGACATACAACACAAACATGTATGGTATGTCTTTACTTGAGGCAGTTGGAACGATAAGCACTCACAAGACGTTCACCATCGCGTACGCATTTATGATCCGTGAAACGCAGGAACACTTCGAATATATCTTACGATTTATTTGGGGATTGTACTGTTGGGAAATTAATTGCACGGATCTATTCGGGATGAATATTTAAATACAAATTTAATTCTAACAATTATTACTAGCATGAATTAATCCTTTATTAATTCAAATAATAATTCAACAACAAATCATGCATATAAACAGTTCACACAAATCCTACGCATGCGGAATTGCTACGGGTTTACGTGAACTAACCTCTTGGAGTGACAATGGTCTCGTCGATAAAACACACCAAAAAGTCTTCCCAAGTATTCCCTAGTCCTTGCTCGTCAATCCGGTGGAAGGAAGCTCGCGAACAATTAACAAAAGGGAAAATAAAAATTTGTTGCACCACCTTTGTGGATTTACTAATTTTTCCAGCACATGGAATTGTACATGAGAATGAAACATTCACCCCCTATTTATAGAGGGGTGTTGGTCGAAATTTTGTGCCTGAATAAGATGGGAAAATCTTTTTCTCGATCTTCAAGAAATCTTGAATATATTCAATATATTCTTTTCTCCATATTTAAAATATTCCACAAAAATCTCAACTTCCTTTTGTTATGGTATTTTCGAAAATTTAAGGATAAAGATTCCAAGATTTGGATCTTCTTGAATTTATGAGATATTCTTGTATTCCAAGAATACATATCCCCCATAATATCTTTTCAAGAAAATCTTTCTTTTCCTTCTTTTTCTATGTTTTTCGAAATCTTCATATAAATAACCAAGTGGGAGATTTCTTGAATTTAATGAGATAATCTTGTATTCCAAGAATACATATCTTCATTCCATAACAAAATTCAAAGAAAATCTTTCTCCCCTTTTATTCATATTTTTCGAAAAAATGAGGAAAAATAGCAACACAAATTTATTTTATTTTTAAACACCTTTTTCAGTTATTGGACTTTATGTATGGGCTACTTGAGGGGCCTTTAGGAGAATTAAGATTGGACATTCCAATGGATCTTGAATTATCAATATTGAGCCACAATATTATTCAAGCCCATAAATATTAATTAATCCCACTACATAATTAATATTGCACTATCCATCTTAACCCATATTACAGTTAATATGACTTCCGGTTATTATTTCCCGTGTTTAAGATTATCTAGCCCATTAATTAATTCAAGCCACTGAAATAGCTTTCCATTAATTAATATCTTTTATCCTTGGTAAAGGAACGGTTCAACATTATTATCCATACCGGAAACTAGTTCCACTTGCAAGATTTGGTATGATAAAACTTATGAACCTCCCAAGGGGGCAAATCGAACAAGCGTACTTGCACACGATTCTCCGTATTAAATCTTAGCAATCGCATGTGACCAATAATATTGCCCAAGATATAAAGTATTGAATCTCGTTGATTCTCTACCCGTAATAAGTCAAAGCAATAATTACTAACCACACACAATCCTATTTAAGGGACGAAGATTAAGAAATAACGAACCACTGAGGTCTAATTCTTCCTAGTTCAGTTCTGAAGAATTTGTCCTCCTGTAGGTCCTATTCAGTGCACTAAACATGCACTAGTGTAATCTCTTGGTCAAGACAAGTCAATTTGAGCCTTACACTTCAATCTTTCACGATGGATTGTTCATTTCCATCTAGGTCGTGAATGGTGTACTTTTGGTTACAAGGGACTGTTAATTTAATCTTCTGTGATCTGGTATCACTAAATTAACTACAATGTAACATGTACTATTTATTGAACAGTTATGCAGTAAATATATGTAACATTCGATGATATTTAAAGCATCAGTGATAAACAATTTATTTCAGTAAATAAGACCGAAATTCAGTTTGATTATACAAAGTAAAAGCATACTTTCCAGTATAATCCCAACAATCTCTCACTTATATTCAAAGTCTGCTTTTAAGTATACTACAACATGTCTCGTGTAGTTCCTAATACGTGACATATAATGTCACCTACACGAACCTAATAACGTCTCCCACTTATACTCAAAGCAGATTGACAACGGTCTTGACACCCATTCCTTCCACATGTCTCTCAAATGTATTCTGAGGCAGACCCTTTGTGAATGGATCTGCTAGGTTGTCTTCTGACGCGATCTTTGTCACCTCTATATCTCCTCTCTTAACGATTTCTCGTATAAGATGGTATTTCCTTTCAATGTGTTTGCTGGCCTTGTGGGCTCTTGGTTCCCTTGAATTTGCAACTGCTCCGGCATTGTCACAATAAACAGTGATTGTACTGGGCAAATTCGGAACTACATCCAAGTCCACTAGGAAGTTCTTGAGCCAAACCGCTTCTTTCGCTACCTCGCAAGCAGCTACATATTCGGCTCCCATGGTAGAATCTGCGATGCATTTCTGCTTAACGCTTCTCCATGTCATGGCTCCTCCCCCCATGCAAAACACACTACCGGAGGTAGATTTTCTGGAATCTAAGTCTGATTGAAAATCAGAGTCCGTGTAGCCGATGGGGATTAGACTATCTGACTGATAAACCAACATTCTATCTCGAGTTCTTTTCAGATACTCCAGAATGTTTTTAACTGCCGTCCAATGTTCTTTCCCCGGGTTACTTTGATATCTTGCCATCATGCCAACGGCAAAGCAGATATCCTGTCTCGTGTACAACATTGCATACATAAGGCTTCCGACAGCCGAAGCATAAGGAATGCCTTTCATGTCATCTATCTCCTTTTGTGTCTTAGGGCACATTTCCTTGGATAAATGGATTCCATGCCTGAAAGGTACGAAGCCTTTCTTAGAATCCTGCATGCTGAATCGTTTCAAGACAGTGTCTATATATGAAGCTTGCGATAAGTCTATCATCCTTTTCTTGGAATTTCGAGTGATCTTGATCCCAAAGATGTGTCCGGCTTCCCCTAAGTCCTTCATATCAAACTGTTTTGAAAGCCATGCCCTTACGTCTGATAACACCTTTACATCGTTCCCGATGAGCAGAATGTCGTCTACGTATAGTACTAAGAATACCAATGCAGTTCCGACACGCTTTTTGTACACACAACTTTCGAACTCATTTTGATCAAACCCATAAGACTTTATAACATGATCAAAACATTGGTTCCAAGCTCTGGATGCTTGTTTGAGTCTGTAAATGGACTTCATGAGCTTACAAACTAGGTGATCTTGGCCCTTTTCAATGAACCCTTGGGGTTGTTGCATATAGATTTCTTCATCAAGACTTCCGTTAAGAAAAGCTATCTTGACATCCATTTGCCAGATTTCAAAATCGAGATGCGCAACAATCGACAAGAGAATTCGGATGGACTTGAGCATTGCTACAGGTGAAAAAGTTTCCTCATAGTCGATCTCTTCTTTCTGAGTATAACCTTTCGCCACAAGTCTTGCCTTGAAGGTTTCCACCTTCTCGTCCGGTCCTTTTTTTCTCTTGTATACCCACTTGCACCAATGGGTTTGACCCCATTAAGTGGTTCGACTAGCTCCCACACTCTGTTATGATCCATAGAACCCATTTCGGCTTTCATTGCTTTTTACCAAGAAATCGCATCCTTGTCTTGGATTGCCTCATCATATGTCCATGGGTCTGATTCGTCTTGTTCGGGAATCAAGTCCGAGGACTCTTTTATCCCCATGAATCTCTCGGGTTGTCTCACAACCCTCCCACTACGACGAGGTTGCGGTTGTGAAAGTGTGTCGCTTGGTATGTCATCTTGTACAGTTGGCAATGAGGTTAGCCCCCTTAGCTCATTTAAGGTAATCTCACTTCTGTTCATATAGTCTTCTTCCAAAAATCTAAAGTGGGTGCTTATTACCACCTTTTGATCTTCGGGACCATAGAACATACACCCTTTTGTTCCCTCGGGGTATCCTATAAACAACCTTAATTCTGATCGAGGATCCAATTTTCCGGCTTCCTTGTTCAACACATAGGCCGGACACCCCCAAATTCTCATGTGTCTCAAACTGGGCTTGCGCCTGATCCAAAATTCTTTGGGAGTTTTGGGAACCGATTTGGATGGCACCAAGTTCAGAATGTAAGCCGTTGTTTCCAAGGCATGACCCCAGAACGACTTGGGAAGATCCGCATAACTCATCATTGATCTAACCATTTCCAAAAGAGTTCTATTTCTTCGCTCTGCAACCCCGTTTTGTTGAGGGGTTCCGGTGCGATTACCGATATAATCCTTCATCCGATAAGTAGTTCAAAAACTCATCGCCGAGGTACTTTCGCCTCCACGATCGGATCGTAGAGACTTGATACGTTTTTCCCTATGATTCTCTGCTTGAGCCTTAAATTCTTTGAATTTCTCAAAGGTCTCAGATTTATGCTTCATAAGGAAAATATAACTGTAACTTGAGTAGTCATCAATAAAGAGGCGAAATACTCATAACCTTCTTTTGCTTTGGTTGACATTGGACCACATACGTCTGTGTGAACGATTTCTAACACTTCTTTGGCTCTATTCCACTTGGCTCCGAATGCCCTCTTGGTCATTTTACCCTCCAAACATGATTCGCATGTTGGAATTGGTTCAACTTGGAGAAACTCCAAAGAACCGCTTTTCACCAACCTTTGGATCCTCTTTGGATTAATATGTCCCAATCTTAGATGCCATAGAAGTGTCTCGCTTCACGTCCGATGAACGCTTTTTTTTTATCGGAAAACAGATTGATGTGTTATAGGATGCATTTCGTGAGTGGTGTGCACAGTTAATTGTATAGAGACTATTCGACAACGTTCCATGACAGATAAATTTATCATAAAGAGAAATGGTAACAACTTTATCAAAAGTAACCGAATATCCATCAAGGTAAAGTTTAGAAACCGAAATTAAATTCTTTCTAAAATTCGGAACGTAAAGAACATCTCTTAAAATTAAAACTTTGTCTTCAAAAGACAGTGCACTTCTCCCATCGCTTCACCGCCACTCTCGAAGATCACCCAAAGGTGATGAGGATCTCACTCCCACTAAGTTGCCGTCCACTTGAACCCCTCAGAAAGTGAAACAAACATGATCAATGGATCCCAGATCCACCACCCATAAATGGGAGGCATACGCCGCTAAGCAAGTTTCAACAACTAGTGCGTGAGAATTACCTTTCTTTCCATTCCTTTTGGGTTTGGAACAGGCTAACCTCCAATGTCCTTTTTCACCGCATTTGAAACACCTCCCCTTAGCTGGCTTGTTCACTCCTCCACCCCCCTTCACCTTTTCTTTGTCTTTGGCAACACTTGAGTTCACTTGCTTGTGGCTTTTGTCCTTTTCTTGTTCTTACCACCCCTTGGCCTAGAAGAAGAAGAAGGTCCATTTGCCACCAAGGCTTGACTTTTTTGCCCCAATATCGCCTCGAGACCAAAAAGCTTGCAATAGATCGCATCGAGAACTTCGATTGTTCATCCGGTAGTTCAAATGAACTATTCAAAACTTTTCGGCAGAGAGGGAGCACTAAAATCGATTTGGGTCTCGGTGTCGATTCAAAGGCCAAGTACCTCAAGTTTGTTAAGGTGAGCCATCATCCGGAGAACGTGCTCCCTTACGGGCGTTCCTCCACCATTTTCATAGAGAGCAAGTCCCTCATGGTGATCCGACGAGCCACACCTGTTCGATGTTGAAACATCGCTTTAAGACTAGTCATGATGTCCGCAGCCGATCTCAACGTTCGGTGTTGGTTTTGCAACACATCCGACATTGAAGCCAAGATGGTACACTTTGCCATTTCGTTGAATGCTCCCAACGAGATACTCTTTCTTAACCAATTTAGTTGACTCATCATTTGGCTTTTTCCGGTTTTTTAGGTGTAGTGAGAACCCGGTTATGACTTTGTGCAAATGAGGACAATAGTAAGTTTACGACTCCAATCAACGAAGTTTTCACCAAGAAGCAAATTGTCTTTAAGTATATTGAATAATGGATTAAAAGGTTGTCACATGATGAACCAAATAAATAATAATATGCATAAGCACAAATATATCACAAAATTCGATCACATGTTTCATACTAAAATCTCAAAAAATATGAACATGCATCAGCCAACATCTCAAAAACAGTTTAAATAAGCCACGTGGGGGGGTCATTATTTAAACACATTCAAGCAAAGTTACAAACAAAACGATTAAAACCTTTAATAACTAGATTAATAGTTGGCTCTCATCGACCAATATAAAATTAGACAGGACTTGGGAAGTATATGCATATCAATTTTATACCTAAGTAATAACCATGATTAAATACAGAATTATTATTTCTCTTTGAACGAGCCTCGTGGGGAGGGTCATCGCCGCCACTAGTAATAATCCATAATCATCCATTTGGAATTTATTCATGTGAAAGCTATCTTTTGACCGTCCCGTGGGGGGAATTTCTCCAAAAGAATCCACAAATAAATAAATCATGGAGGTCAAAATTAATTCAATTTTATTATCCATAAAATTGTCAATTAATTGTTTAAGCATACTTAGTAATTTTCGAAAGTGAGATTTTTCAAAACCATTTTCTCATGCATCGCAAATTTAAACACAATTTAAATAAGCATAAAATAATGCATAAACATCAAGACAAACAATTAAACATATTGGGCACACATATCCAATTGTCACGGTTAATTTTAGTCATGTCTTGATCTCGAAAAATCGTCTTCTTTGCCTTCATCGTTCATCTCGAAAGGTTCACCACGTCTAGTACGCGTCTTGACCACCGCGGATCGGAGTGCCCGTCTTACACTCCCCTAAGAAGTCGTCGGCGCCCGTCTTGGCTGTCCTAAGCGCCAGCGCCGTCGCCAGCCGGTGCTTCGGCGTATTTTCGGCCGAATCTCGGCGGGGGTTAGGTGGCATAAGAGATTCTTGTAGCGCCCGTATTTCTTCGCCCTGCGTCTCCGCGTCGCTTTATATCGGCATCGCCCGCCAGCGCCTCGGTGATCCAAATACCTTTCGACCCGTACCTCTTTCGCCGCCCGTCTTGGCACAAGACATCCGCGTCAGCGCGTGGCTCCTTTAGCACGTTTTCGGCGGCCCAGCGCCTTTAGGCCACCGATTCGGATCTCGTCTTTTAATTCTTCGTCTCGCCTCCGTTTCCGATTGCGGTTACAATTTATTTACAAAAATAAATAAACTAGATCTAGACTAGTCTATTACATTGATCAAATCAAACAAATTCTAATCTACTTGTGGATTTTCTCCGAGGGCAAAAGCAATTGAACGAATCGAATTAAAAAAAACCACAATTTATATGCATGCATAAATAAACACATTAAACTCCATGACAATTGGATACCTGCAAAAAAGATCTAGCAATTCTACTATCCAATTTTAAATTTAATGAAAACGAACTAAATTACAATTTAAAATTCAGAGTCTAAAACCGAGGCTCGATACCAATTAATCGGGAATTAATTGCGGATCTATTAGGGATGAATATTTAAATACAAATTTAATTCTAACAATTATTACTAGCATGAATTAATCCTATATTAATTCAAATAATAATTCAACAACAAATCATGCATATAAACAAATCACATAAATCTTACGATCGCGAAATTGCTCTGGGGTTTACGTGAACTAACCTCTTAGAGTGGCAATGGTCTCGTCGATAAAAACACACCAAAAAACCTTCCCAAGTATTCCCTAGTCCTTGCTCGTCAATCCGGTGGAAGGAAGCTCGCGAACAATTAACAAAAGGAAAAATAAAAATTTGTTGCACCACCTTTGTGGATTTACTAATTTTTCCAGCACATGGAATTGGACTTGGGAATGAAACACTCATCCCCTATTTATAGAGGGTGTTGGTCGAAAATTTTGTGCATGAATAAGATGGGAAAATCTTTTTCTTGATCTTCAAGAAATCTTGAATATATCCAATATATTCTTTTCTCCATATTTAAAATATTCCACAAAAAATCTCAACTCCCTTTTGTTATGGTATTTTCGAAAATAATAAGGAGTAAGAATCCAAGATTTGGATCTTCTTGAATTTATGAGATATTCTTGTATTCCAAGAATACATATCTTCCATAATATCTTTTCAAGAAAATCAAGAAAATTTTTCTTTCCCTTATTCTTTCAAGATTTTCGAAAATCATCATATAAATAAACAAGTGGGAGATTTCTTGAATTTAATGAGATAATCTTGTATTCCAAGAATACATATCTTCATTCCATAACAAAATTCAAAGAAAATCTTTCTCCCCTTTTATTCATATTTTTCAAAATTTTAGGAGAAATAGCAACAAAAATTTATTTTATTTTTAAACACCTTTTTCAGTTATTGAACTTTATGTTGGGCTACTTGAGGGGCCTTTAGGAGAATTAAGATTGAACCTTCTAATGGATCTTGAATTATCAATATTGAGCCACAATATTATTCAAGACCATAAATATTAATTAATCCCACTACATAATTAATATTTCACTATCCATCTTAACCCATATTACAGTCAATATGGCTCCCGGTTATTATTTCCCATGTTTAAGATTATCTAGCCCATTAATTAATTCAAGCCACTGAAATAGCTTTCCATTAATTAATATCTTTTATCCTTGGTAAAGGAATGGTTCAACATTATTATCCATACCGGAAACTAGTTCCACTTGCAAGATTTGGTATGATAAAACTTATGAACCTCCCAAGGGGCAAATCGAACAAGCGTACTTGCACACGATTCTCCGTATTAAATCTTAGCAATCGCATGTGACCAATAATATTGCTTAAGATATAAAGTATTGAATCTCGTTGATTCTCTACCCGTAATAAGTCAAAGCAATAATTACTAACCACACGCGATCCTATTTAAGGGATGAAGATTAAGAAATAACGAACCACTGAGGTCTAATTCTTCCTAGTTCAGTTCTGAAGAATTTGTCCCCCCTGTAGGTCCTATTCAGTGCACTAAACATGCACTAGTGTAATCTCTTGGTCAAGACAAGCCAATCTGAGCCTTACATTTCAACCTTTCATGATGGATTGTTCATTTCCATCTAGGTCGTGAATGGTGTACTTTTGATTACAAGGGACTGTTAATTTAATCTTCTGTGATCTGGTATCACTAAATTAACTACAATGTAACACGTACTATTTATTGAACAGTTATGCAGTAAATATATGAAACATTCGATGATATTTAAAGCATCAGTGATAAACAATTTATTTCAGTAAATAAGACCGAAATTCAGTTTGATTATACAAAGTAAAGGCATATTTTCCAGTATAATCCCAACATGTACGAGAGGCGCCAACCAAATGTAGTTGTTACGGATAGGGCTTATGCGATGATGAATGTTGTGGATGTAATTTTTCCAAATTCTCAAGCACAGTTATGCAGGTGTCACGTAGAGCAAGATGTTTACGGTCGGGCTCTTCTCCAAAAGGGATTTAACAAAAATTATGCTGAGACGTTTAAATTATGGTGGAATTATACAGTCCAGGCGTGCCCACCTGAAGAGTGGCAAATTAGGTGTGATGATGTACAGGAAAAATACAGGTGTTTTGAGGGGTTAATTGAGTATTGCGAAGATACGTGGCTTAGGCCGCATTAAACGACAATTTTAGGGGCACATCTCGATAAACATCTGCACTACGGAAACTAGACCACTAACAGGTAACCGTATAATATTTATACTTTTTTATGTTACCTATTATATTTTGAAAATTTACCGAGAGGGGGGTTGAACAAGAAACATCTGCACTACGGAAACTACACCACTAACACAATTGATTTAATTATTAATGTAGGGTTGAACAAGAACACCATAGGGTGAAAAAAAACCTGGATGGCGGCAGGAAGCACTTTGACATCATCTTCAAAAAGCGTCACCAGGTCATGGAGTTGCAAATATGCGAGATAAAAAAGCAATCCAGGTTTAGCCGCCACAAGACAAGGACTGATATGCTAGAGATAGAATTTTACGGCGAACTAGTGCGCAATTTCTGTAATAAGGCGTTCGACCTCATTGTGGAAGAAATGAATAGGAAGCTGGGTGACAATAAATGCGACCACTATCTCAGGAGAACACATGGTCTTCCGTGCCAATGCGAGCTTGCAAGGTACTTAACAAATAACCTCCAAATACCTTTAAATTGTATAGACTCGTTTTGGACAACATTGAATATAGATTTTTCTGGTGTACCTACCACCAAAACATATGATGACGGTGGTAGTAAAGCTACGAGAAAAATATTCGATGATGAAACAGAAGACATGATTCCACCGCCGAAGGTTGAAAAAAAAAATCAAAAAAGAAGAATGAAGACAACGATCGTGAACCTTCTTGGTGGGAGAGATTGGGCAAGAGTGTAGGAATAAAGAAGTCTACTCAAAAAAGAGGTAAGGGGAGAGTAGCGGCAACTAATGCACAACAGGATATTCCACCAGAAACTGATCGTAGACATAGCACATCAAAAAGATATATGATGAGTTTTTCTAAAGACACTCGAAACAGATTTTCCGAAAATCTGGTTCATTCGCCAGAAACTCCATCTTCAAAGCCCCAGAGGAGGCCCCCACCCCCACCTCCTGATGCCCCGCATCGCAACAGTACCGCTTGTTCAAGTAGGTCACCCAATTTTCAAACAAATATTAACTATCCAATACAGTTTATTAATTCTCTGATGGAGGGCCAATTTCCTCCATACATGAGATATTACATTCAATCCTACAATGATGTAATTGGAGATGGGAACTGTGGATTTAGAGTTGTTGCACTCGCAATCTACAAAAGCGAGAACCTGGTGGCCTACTGTACGAAACGATCTTCTTAATGAGCTGAGAATAAGAAGCGATTTATACGAAAACGTTTTACGTGGTTTCATAACCATGCCAGATTTTGAAAATACACTTGATCACTCCGATGGTTTTGCCCAACCAGGCAAATGGTTTTCATTACCTGAACATGGATACCTCGTTGCAACCACATATAACGTTTTCGTAATGACATTTAGTGAACATGATATTTTTTTTGTCTTCCTGCAATAACCGATGAGTATCGAGGACTTCCGACCACAAAATTGGTCTTGGGGAACATGCACGTCAATTCTCATTGGATATTGGTAAGAAAAAACTATAATAATGTTATTTTTAATATTTTTTCATAATTTTAGTTAATTATAATTATATTTTTTTAACTATAATTTCAGTTGCATATGACAACCGACCAGCGTCCAGTACCATTCATATCTGCATACTGGGAACATACACATGAGCCTTCTGTAAATGGTATACATTTAGCTTTTCAAAGCAGGATAGAGTTATTCCGTAAATTACACAACGAGGATGAACCGCGACGTCGTGCTAATTATGAGTCTAGAAAGAAAGAGAAGGATAAATTTTGTACATTTTTTAATTTTTAATTCAAATGTTATACGAGAAAGAAATAAGGAGAAAGAAATAAATTTTTTTATATATTTATTTTTCATATAATGTGTATATTTATTTTTTCTTGTAATTTGTGTATTTATTTTTTCATGTGATGTGTATATTTATTTTTTCATTTTTAAATTGATAATTGAACTAATATTTTTCAAATATTTTTTCAAGTAACTAATTAATGAAACAACTAATACTTTATAAGTAAATAATTTATATATTTAAATTATTTAAAAAACTTGCTCGTAAAAACACGTGAAAATAGTACATGTGTACGTTATTATTATGGGACGGGGAGTATCAATTAATACTTTTAATTAGTGTGGGGTTAATTATAATTAATAAATTATAAATGAATTCAAATTTAATTAAAAAAATTGAAAAAAAAAATATTAAGTCATTATCAGTCGCGCCCACCGCGCGACACACATAATATGTCAATGTCCCATCCGCACCGTGTAGATTTAGCAATTGTGGTATTTTAGCATGTTATAATTATAATATAGAATATAATATATTCCTTCCATTTCGTACTAATTATCTTTTTTTTTTTTTCCCGGCATGCGTATTAATAAGGGCATGTTTGTTTTAGGCCGGGGAGATCCGGATGGGGGGATGAGTTTCCCCCATCCCGGCCACTTTTTGGATTAACACATCTCATCCTCCATCTAAATACACATACACCTCTATTATATATTTATACCTTAAAACTATCACATCACTACTTTTCTTACAACAACTCATTCTCTCTCATACTTTTCTTTTAACAATTCATTATTTCTCCTACTTTTCTTACACTTTTCTTTCATACAATCATTATCACACTAACTAACAATAATAAAATAATACATCATCATAATAAAAAAATATTGTTTTGACATAAAGCTTCATCCACCTCTACCACATCCATCACAAAACAAACACCAGATTACTATTCACAGGATTTCCACCATCCACCTTTTTTCTCCATTCAAATTTCCCCCATCTACCTCAAGACGAAAACAAGCGTGCCCTAAGGGAATTGATTATTAATATTTAAAAAGATAAAATATTTTTTGATTGGGGGTATTATAGTCATTTCTACTTTATTATTAAAGTAAAAGCCTTTTTATGCGTAAAAATAATGACATTAGATGTAATTTTTAGATGTCGGGATTAAAAATGGTGTAGTTGTTTTATTGTCTTTTATGGAAAAGGGTATGCAGGTATGGGACGGACCGTTTAGGAAAAAGTATAAACAAGTATGGGACAGATGTAGTATTAAACATATGACAACGCCCACCAATTATTTAGAATGTTGTATTAAAGCACTGTTGGACGTTGTCTATCAGTGTAACACTAGTTTAGTGCCCGCGTGTTACGCGGTTTTCTAATTAAAAATTATAATATTTTCAATAAATAATATATTTAATAATTAAAAATATAAATATGTACATAAATTCACTAAATATGAATTAATAATTTTTTAAGGTGTATATTAGTAAATTTTCTTAAACCTGGGGATAAGATTATTGTGTCAAATATTATTTATCCATGTTAGTATGAAGTTGAAACCTACAAACCAAAATAAAATAAATCGACTAAGAAAAGACTAATAAATTAATTAACATGTAATAATTAAAAAAAAAAGTGAATGAATTATAATATAAAATACTTTTTCCACATAAAATATGTTAAGATATACTCCCTCCACCCCAAAGAAACGTGCACGTTTACTGTTTTCACGTGTTTTTTCGAGCGAGTTTTTTATTAGTATTTGAAATGATAAAATAATTTTTAAAGATGCATGCAATAGATGAGAGGTGGATATATAATACACCTCTTTAAAAATTACTTTATCATTTGAAATACTAATAAACAACTCGCTCACAAAAACTCGATAATAAAGTAGGTTTGCACGCTTTTATGGGATGGAGGTAGTACATAAGAGCAATTATAAAATAAAATTATTTATAAGAAATTAATAATTGAATATAATTCACACTAAGATAAAATACATTTAGAATGAATATTTATTTATCTTAAATTAAGTCAAACAAAAATTACCAAAAAAAATATAAATGAATAATATTATATAGTTAAATAAAACATAAAATAATAAATATGAATTACACATTTTATAAAAATAACACATAAAATGACATGTGTAATCAAATTTCTCATTGAATGACACATATATTAAATTAACATGGAGTTGACAAATCATGGAAAAAAAAACTCCCTATTAATATATAGAGGGATATATAGGGGATAGGGGATTGTTTAGGATATACAAAAATATAATTACACATAGGATTTAATTTTAGTGACATGTAGGATTTATTTTTAATTACATGTACACCAAACTTTTCCTAGAATGACACATAGGTTAAATCAATGTAGAGTTGACACATCATCAAGAAAAACTCCCTATTAGTAATATAGGGGATAGAAAAAATCTTAAGTATATTGTGCATTGAATAAACATAAAATAATCTGCAGTCCTAACTTCAACCATAAAATTAGTCTTAAGTATGTTGTGCATTGAATAAACATCAAATGTTTGGTATGTTGTACAGTTCAAAACATTTATAAAGAGACCCTCCTAATATAATAGACTCTTTTTTAATATTATTATTATGTATATAAAGTGTTGTTGTTGTGCATGCACAATGTCATTATTTACAAATTACTTGATTTTAGAAAGTAACATTTTATATACATAATAGTAATAATAATAAAAAAAAATTGATTTGAATTCACACAGATTTTTGCTCAAAAATATTTGAACTCATAGGACCCTAACCTATTTCATCTCACCAAATTAAAATTTTCGAGAGTATCACTTATTATCAGGGGAAGGCTCATCTATGCTATGTATATTATATTTGGTGTGTGGTATTTACAGATGAACAATCATTAGGCCTGAAAGCAAGACCTAATAAATTGATAAATGATAACTAAACTCTTCACTTTTAATATACGTAGAGGTCAAATGAGGACATTATATTATTTAAAGATATATGTACTAAAAACAGGACAAATATGTATGCGTGTGACTTTGAAATTCATGCACATACACTTCACGTCAAAAAGAAATAATGAAGATGGCCATAGTTCAAGTTATCAGGTATCCACCCCTGCTTCCCATTCTTGGTACTAATGTCCATCACAATTGTAACCAACAAAGAGCTCAAATAACTCCCAAGGGCCGTCGTCGCGAGCGACAAAGCCGAGCACAAACTCCTCATGGAATCGGGCGCTTGCTCGTAAAAAAACTTGAGCTGCCCTATGTTCGTAAAAACTTCCGCACACCCTATGATGAAGTACTGAGGCACCTGACAGAATATAGAGATCCGCGCCTCCTTCACGCTATAGCTCCCGTGTCGTTTCACTATATTTAGGCGCACGATTTCCAAGAACCCCTCGGAGATCATGGCGAAGATAGAGATGAAAAGCCCTGTTCCGATGCGTTGGAGCTGAGTTAGGCCGTTTTAGTGGCCCGTGAACTTGCGGGCCGTTGGAATGATGAGACGGTCGTAGACCGGGACCCAGAAGATGACGCTTATCATGTCGAAAATGGTGAGTGAGGCTTCCGGGATTATGAAATTGGTGCGCCCTAGTCGGGCGTTCATGTACTCGGCTTGGAGGAAGAAGAGGTTCCCCATTTGACCGTAAACGGCGCTGAAGATTATGCCCGTTGCCCACACGGGCAACAGGCGTATGATCCCTTTCAATTCTTCGACTTGAGTCACCATGCAGAGGCGCCACGGGTTGACTGAATCCTTGATGTCGTCCGTGGATGCCTCTACCGCGGCTTTGTCGAAGAATCTGAAAGTTTGTAGTGTGACAAAATCAAATATAGCACCATATTTTGGCATGCAAAAAGACTGATACGAGCAATATTACTAAATACACTCACTTTATAATTAAATTTGACCAAACCCGTTAGAAAGTCAAGAATATATCTTTCAAATGATTTTACACTCTAAAATATGCCTTGAAATTTATACTTGACCTGATTTATTTATGCAATTTTTATTCAACACGAACTTAAAATCAGATATTAGATTTTGATTAACAAAAAGGCACTTTTAGGATATAAAGTCACCCGAAGGGCATTATTTTACTCTTTTGAACATGTTTGATCAAGTTTGACTATTAACTAGATGTATTTAATAAGACTAGGTCTCTTTTGCACCCAAGTGCACCGTGCACTCATGCAATTGAATAACTCATTTAAAAAAGTACTTGACTCATTGAATATATTAGACATATTTTGTAGATACATGGGTGGGGCGAGTGCACGGATCTAAGATCCGTGCACCAGTTGCACATGAGACTTTGTCATTTAATAATTCTTTCGTCACGGGTTTAAGACTTGCATCCCTCGAGGATGCAAGTCTTAGGCGCGCACTTGCAATTGTAAATAGAACTTCGTCTCATACCTGAGCTCAGATCGAGTTTACGGCTGCCAACTATAACCGAGTCCGCAACAGAAGTCTCGTACAAAAGCGACTTATCATCTGGCACCACAACACGATACTTTCTCAACGACGCCACCACAACCTGGCAAAGGCGCGTAAGAGGGCTGCCCCCGGGCTTCTGGTACCGATACAACCTCGTACCCGAAAAGAAAAACGCGACGACCGTTGCTATGAACGCCGAACCCCCATCCCCAACCTATGTTCACTTGTATCCAAACCAACACCGAAGAGGCCACCAATGCACCAATATTGATCGAAAAATAGAACCAATTGAAGAATGAGCTCTTATGCCCTTTCTCGACCTCATCAGCATCATCGAACTGATCAGCACCGTACGACGAAACGCACGGCTTGATGCCGCCTGTACCTAGCGCCACAAGGTACAACGCAATGAAGCACACCGCGGTTTGGGAGCTCGTTGCGGTGCATTCCTCTTTAGTGACACACGTTGGCCTCAGTCCTGGGACTGAGGCTGACAGAGTCAATAACGTCATTCCCTACAAAAAAAATTGTATCAGACGGTCATATATAAAGTGTCACAAAATGTTGTGAAAATTTGTGGACGGCTTACGATGACATAAATGATGGAAGAGCTAGCGATAGTCCAGTATCGGCCTAGATAGGCATCGGCTAGAAAGGCGCCGATTAATGGCATTACATAGCACGTTCCGGACCAATTCGAGAGATTTTTGGAAGCCGTGGCGCTGTGTTGGTTGAGTTGGGTTGTGAAATAGAGCAACAGATTGTTGCTCATTCCATAGTAGGCTAATCTTTCACAACATTCATTTCCTATAATTTCAAGGAATTAGAATAACTTTATTTGACTTTTAAAACTTACCTTTCACTTGTGAAAGAACAGTAATTGTGTTGGGAGATGAATTTAAAAGATATATGATTTTGATTAAGATCCCAAAACCCCTAAGTATGACATGTTCAGAATGATCTTGATAGTTGAGTCAGGATTCAGTTTTAGAGTATTCAGGATGTTATCTGCAAAATGTATAGTCAGCAGATATAGTTCAGAATAGGTTCTGAAGACTCTGAATAACTCAGTATGTTTCTAAAGAAACTGAAGTTTTAGTATGAAATCAAGGTTCTCAAGACTTCGAAATGGAGATATCTCAAGACTCGATGGATCTTGAGGAACGAAAACTTCAAAGACGAAGATTCAGTGTATCAGTCGGTAGACTCAGAAGACTTTGAAAACTCGAAGACCCTGAAGACTCAAAAGACTCTGAAGACGCAAGATCAAGATCAAGATTGAAGATCAAGAATATCAAGGCACAATAATTATCAAGACTTCGAATATACCAATGCTCGATATGAACTGAATGTTCGAGGCAAATTGAATATATCTATCTCAAGGATGATGCATCTTGAGAAGATCGCGATTTTTTAGAAAGTTAGATATTGCCAAGACATTCAAATGCAGACAAAAGGAACTAAGTCAGAAGTGTTGTTAAGGTTATATCAAACTCAGAGTTTGTAACCAAAAAAGAGCCGTTGAAGGTGTCTACCTTTAATCGGAGACAAAAAGTCAAAAAGAGGAAGACAACATCGTACCATCTCGACAATCGACAAAGGATGGTCATTTGAAAAAAGATGTCAGATGTACAAAAGTTCCAGACTGCAAAAAGTGAAGACCGACTACATGAAAGGCTATTGCCTAAAACGTGTTAGGGAGTTTCAAACCCTAAATATAGCCGTTTCTCACACACCATAAGAGGGAACTCACAAAGTTGTCTCTCCAACGGATAGTTTTCAAGAGTGACCTTGGTGCATGCCTTAAATACTGGTGACCCTCTACATTGTAAGGTCACGGGAAATTTATACGCAACTCAAGAGCTCAAACTTATTCTTGCATAAGTTAAAGCACTCGAAAAACTTAGAATTTCCCAAGTGCTTCTATATTGAAGAGAGCTCACTATACTAAGCCTAGCTTGATAAGAATTATCCAAAGCTTAGTTGAGATATCCTAACCCTTTGCATTGTGCTTCATTGTAAAGGATATCTCATCCTAGTTGGAAACCAACCGAGAAACCCCAAACCCTTGAGAAGGTAGTTGGAGTGTGTTTGTTGGTGAGAAAGAGTTGTAAAGAGTTAGTAAACTACGCGGAGTAGTCAGAAAACTCTAGAGGAGAAGTTAGTAAGCTACAGGGGTAGTCTGAAAGCTTGTTTGTGTTTGAGTAAGTAAACTACGGAGGTAGTCAGAAAGCTCAAGGTCGGGTTGAGTAAGTAAACTACGTGGAGTAGTCGAAAAAACTTCGTAGGAGTTGAGTAAGTAAACTACGCGAGGTAGTCAGAAAGCTCAGAAGTTGATAGTGAATTTCTCTGAGGATCAGAGAGAGTGGATGTAGGAGCTTGAGTCTCTGAACCACTATAATTGTTGTGTTATTTATTGCTTTCCTTATCTGTGCTTAACTGTTGCATTGACTTGATTTTGAAAGCATACTTTTCAATTTGATATTCGGTTGGAATCAATCCACCGAAGTTGCATAAGTGAATCACGGCTTAATCACTATTTCATAAAGGGAAGGTTTTCAAAAAAGCTTAAAACGCAGTATAAACTAAAGGGCTAACCATTCCAAGACGGTGAGTAGCTAGAAACGGATAGTTACCAAACCGAACTCTCTTACGAGGATTGATAAGTTAGTTATCGATCCAAGCAACTCGGGATCTCGACACTCGAGGACTCGGTTGGGATTATCCGAGGTATCTAAAAAGCGGCTTCGGGATCAACATCTCGATGAGACTTTGACTCGAGACCGATCTGTGCTTCTCGAAACCTAATCTTGAGGATTATCGACCCAAGTGACCTCGATGAAAAAAAAAGTTTTAAAAACACTTGAACACGTGTATTCCCCCCATACACGTGTAAGACTTCGTTTTTTGCACCGGACCAACAAGTGGTATCGGAAGCGTTGGTTCAACTTGACCACTGGCTTGTGTTGACCAAAGTTTTATTTTCAAAAATACTTGTGGTCTATCTGAACCGATCTTATTTGTTTGAAATTTTTTCTTTTCAAAAGATCGATAAAATGTCTTCTAAAAACTTCCCATGTTCTCGGTTGGAGAACTATGATCTTTGGAGATCGAGAATGCAGCTCATCTCGTATTCAAACATGAGCGTATGTGGAGAGTGGTCTCTCAAGGACCATTCCAATTTCTTGTGGTGAATCCTGAGGAAAGAAGATGAGAGAATTGATCCTAGAGCGAGAATTTCCTAAGTCGATGACCAACCCGACTCTGAGGAGAGAAAAGTTAGTCAATCTAGACTACATTGCTAAAGACACACTATACAAAGACAATTGATGATGGTGTGATGGGAATGATCTCTCACCGTAATACTACTAAAAGAGATTTGGGATACACTAGGCAGAATGTGCCAAGACACGATCATATAAAAAGAAAACAAACTTTCGGTTGGCAATTGGAAAGTTTGATAGTTTTGAAAATGGATGATGGTGAATCAATAGACAAATTGGAAGTCGATTCACTAGCATCATGAATGATCTAAATGCACTTGGAAAGAAATATCCACAGAGAGAGAAGTTGCATTGAAAATTCTTAGAGGTCTTTCTAAGAAATGGGATATTCATGCAAAGGTGATTGAAAACACCAAGAACATTAATTCAATGTCATACCAACAAGTCTTCTCTCGAAATGAAGGCCTATGAATTTGTAATTGATAAGAAATCCAAAAAGGCGACAAAAAAGATGATTCTTCATCGAGTAAAAATGTGGCTTTAAAAGCCAAAGATAAAACCTCAGAAAACTAGAGAGTCGAGAACCCCCATGCCAAACATCGGGATGAGCTTGAGGAAAAGCTAGACCGATGATGGCAAGGAGGTTTGATAGACTTAATAATAGATTTTGGAAAATACAAAAAAGCTATTACAGAACCACGGTGTACCGAAAGAAACCCGAGGACGATCAACCGAGAAGAAGAAGGACCGAAAAGTTGAAGGATCTTCATCCAAGAGGAAAAGACTCCAAGTCCAAAGAAGAAAATGATCGGGATGATGATACCAACATATGCTATAATTGCCGAAGAAAGGTCACTTCCAAAGATGATTGTCCGGATTTGAGTCTTAAGGAGAGAAGAGAAAGGCAAGCTAAAAAAGAGACCGTGGTTCTCAAGAAAAAAAGGTCATGGTTGCGGAAGAAGAACATTCAAGAGGGATCTAGCTCTTCAGATGAGATATTCTCGAACGGTGAAAGTGATGACATCCGTCGATGGGCCATTGAGGAGGAGGAAAAACAAGGGCAATCGAATCGACTAAAGATCACATGGCAATCGATGAAAGCAGAGATGAAAAAGCTCTCGATATATGGTATCTTGACAAAGGATGTTCAAGACATATGACAGATACAAGAAGATACTCAAATGACTATGTTGAACAAAGAGGCCCCACAGATCACTTTTGGAGATAACTCCAAGGATGGACTAAGGATATGGAACTTTGGAAATCGACTCGATTCATATCCATGGTGTTTCATATGTATCCGGATTGAAACATAACTTGCTTTCAATTAGCCAATTACGTGATAAGGGTTTTAATGTTGAGTTCTCTAAGAACTTATGTTTTGTGAAAGATGATACATCACGTAAAGTATTCTTGATCGGTACAAGAAAAGGGAATGTGTATCTTCGATTGAGTTCAACTCCTAAAGATACATGTTTAGTTGCTAAAAGTTCCACAGATACCAGTTGGTTATGGCATAAAAGAATGAATCACCTAAATTTCAAAACCCTGAACAAGCTTGCAAGATTAGCTCTTGTAAGAGGGTTGCCTAATGAAGTGTTCAGTAAGGAACATATTTGTGATGCGTGCCGGAAAGGAAAACAAGTTAAAGCATCATTTAAAAGCAAAGTAGAAGTTTCTATTGAAATAATACTTCAGTTACTGCATATGGATCTTTTTGGTCCTATAACACTAGTAAGCACTAATGGCAGGAAATACACATTGGTATTAGTTGATGACTACTCAAGATATACTTGGGTCATATTCTTACTCAGTAAGAAAGAGACTCAGATAAAGTTGCCAGAATTACTGAAAAGGCTCAGTATTGAGAAAAATCTGAGTGTGGTCAAAATCAGATCTAACAAAGGAACTGAGTTTATAAATCATATCATATCGACATTGTGCGAGAAAATGGAATTTCACATGAAACATCACCGTAAAGGACCCTCAACAAAATGATGTTCTTTGAAAGAAGAACAGGACTCGAAAGAAAAGAAGGCTGCAAGGACAATGATAAATGGGTCGATATTCCTAAAAGATTTTTGAAATTTGAAGTTCATCAACACTTTGCATGCTACTCTCGAAAAAGATCCATCTTGACCAAAAGTCAAGGCAAAACACCCTATGAGCTTGGAATGAAAGGAAGCCTCTTGTTTCTTTCTTTTCGTGTGTTTGGTTGCAAGTGTTTCATACACAATAATGGTAAAGATCAGTTGAAAACATTTGATAGTAAAACTGATGAAGGAATATTCTTAGGATATTCTGAAGTCAGTAAAGCTTTCAGAGTTTACAATTGTAGGACTCTTATTGTGGAGGAAACACCTCATGTTGTTTTTGATGAATCTACTTGTGTTCGGAAGAAACAGAACATGATCTTGAGATAAACCCGACTAAGATGATCACCAGATTAAGCCCGAAATGAAAGATAAATCATCCAATTGAACGAGAAAAGAAGAAGTCACCACATCCTATTATTGGAGTGACTTAGACTTCGATAAAGAAGTTTATGATGGAAATCAGGATGGTGAGACTCAGGAAAGCCAACACTCCAAAGGTGACCAATCTGAACAGACACCAGTTCAGACTCAGGTATGTGATGCCAATGAAGATGTGGTCACAGCTGAGGCAAATTCTCAATCTATCAACCAAAGGGGAACAAATGTCTCTCGACAATGTTACGAATAGAATTTCCCCTGAGGAAGATGATTCTCTTTCTCATTTTCTGTTGTTCCCTAAGTTTACTGATTTAACTGAACCTAACATTTCAAATGTTGAGGATACTATTGAAGGGGGAACATCAAGAAGGAAATGGTTAGATAGTCATCCTACAAGTCGATTGTGGGTGATCTAACCGAAGGTGTTAAAACAAGAAGGTTCCATGGTGAAAGTTCACTATTCTGGCCGCTTCCTATCGGAGAAAGAACCTCTTGAGATTGGTGAAGCTCTACAAGATTCTCATTGGATTCTTCTTGCTATGCAAGATGAAATTTGAATCAATTCTCAAGGAATGAAGTATGGGAGCTAGTAGATAGACAAGAAAGGCACAATGTCATTGGAACCAAGTGGGTTTTCAAGAATAAAAGAGATGAAAACAACAACATTGTGAGAAACAAGGTAAAATTTAGTTGCACAAGGTTATTCCCAAGAAGAAGGCTTGGATTATGATGAAACCTTTGCACTGTTGCAAAAGACTAGAAGCCATCAGTTGTTTTTCTGCATATCTTTACCCACATGAAGTTCACAGTCTATCAAATGGATGTGAAAAGTGCATTTACGAGCGGTGTGCTTAAAGAAGAGGTTTATGTGGAACAACCTCCTGGTTTCAAACAGAATGACCAAGTTTACTGAGCTCGGAAAAAGCTTTGTATGGTCTCAAACAAGCACCCGAGCATGGTATGATACTCTTTCTCGGTTTCTTCTTGACCATGGTTTATTCAAAGGGATTTGATGATAGAACTCTGTTCGGGATAGAGGATGGGGAAGATATCTTGCTAGTTCAGAATATATGTTGATGACATCATTTTTGGATCTCCAAACCATCAGCTGTGTGAAAAGTTTTCAACACTGATGAAAGGCAAGTTTGAGATGTCAATGATGGGAGAGATGAATTTCTTTCTAGGTCTTCAAGTGAAACAATCAAAGGAATGAATATTCATCAACCGTGCAAAGTACACCGTAGATCCGATTGCCAAATATGGTGTGCATCGCAATACGCTAGGATTCCTATGAATACTAACTTCAAGATGGATCATGATTACGAAGGTAAATCGGTAAGTCATCGATTATAGAAGAATCATTGGATCATTGCTCTATCTCTCACGTAGTAGGCGGATATAACATTTCTTTGTTGGGATATGTGCAAATACCAAGCTAATCCTAAGGCTAGTCACATGGAAGGTGGCAAAAAGATACTGAAGTATCTTAAAGGCACAATGAATAGAGGATTATGGTATCCAACCGATGATAACCTTGAATTAACTGGTTACTCAGATGCTGATTATGGAGGTTGCGAAATTGATGAAGTCCACTTCAGAACTTGTCAATTTCTAGGAAATAAGGCGATATCTTGGTTTTCGAAAGAAATGACCTCGATAGCAACCAAATACTCTTGAAATTTGAATACACATGGGCTGCGGAGGAAGGCTGCTTGTGCTTTCGATTCTTTGGCTCAGACAACAATTAAGGGATTATAAAGTTGTAGCCAATGAAGTACCAATATTTTGTGACAATAATAGTGTCATTGCTATTTCATAAAATCCGGTATTGCACACCAGATGCAAGCATGTGGATATCAGACATCACTTCATCAGAGATCATGTCGAGAAGAATGACATAAGGATGGAGAAAATTCATCTTGATAAGCGAGAACCGATATCTTGACTAAACATTTGGTCAATCAAGATTTCAGGAACTTTCAGTTGAATTAGGGATGTTAGAACCAGGTGTATAGAGTAAAATCTGAAAAATTGAAGATTTTCATATGCATGAAGTTTTCTCAGAATTCTACTGAGAAGCTCAGGATAAAATGGAAATACTGAACTGAGTCTCAGAAAACTCAAATTTCTTCAAGGTCAAGATTTTTCGAACATATCTTGAACCAATTCAAGATTTTCGATGATTATACTAACATTTTATCAAGGTCGATTACTTTCAAGAAGACCGATAGAGAAAATTAGTCCGAAGAAGTAATGACTCATCGCGACTCATTTATTGCTCAAGTGAAGCTCAGTAATCATTCGCAATAAATACAAAACACCTGAGGAATGTTTTTGGGCGGGATCGTTTTAAATTCCGAAGAAGGTCAACAGTCATTTAATGCTCTGTTACATTAATGACCAATGAGGATGTTTTGGCGGCTTACTTTTCGGAGATCGTCGGTTCGTATACCCAATTAATCGGAGATTAATCTCAACCGTTGTTTTCACCTAACCAACGCAATTCCCCATGATTTCGAAGCTATATATACCCCAATAAGCCATTCAAGCTAAAATTTTATCAAACCCTTCGTTCCCAAATCCTCTGCAAATAAATCCCCTTTGCCCAGAAATTCCCAAACCCTAAAATCTTCTTTTCTTCAATCAATCTCTAAAATGGCCCCAACCTTGTTCGAGAGATTAGCCGAAACCAACAAGCCGTGGTACGAGTTCGTTGTCTCACTCGAAAGCACAACCAACTCAAAGCCAGAAGAGGAGGCTCTGCATATGATTCGACTGGCTAAACTCACCCATCTAGTCGCAAGCCGACCAGACCAGGAGTTTGCGAAAGAGGTAATCGAATTCATCTATAACTTGAAGATAGATGAAGAGGACTGTATGCATTCTAAGATTACTGTATCACATTTAGAGCAGTCGTCCAAATACATCAATTTTGAGAGGGATCTGTATATAGTTCCTAAAAATCTGAATGATGTTTTTGAGCTCTGTGATAGAGGAGAGGATCATGCGATGTATATGTCAGGTAGAGAGCAAGAGTACTTAGATAGGATTGCTGAGAATCCTGTGAAATTTAAGGCGACATTGCATAAAAGACACTTAAAGCCACAATATCGTGTGTTGATGGATATTGTGAGCAAGAACATCATGAGTCTTGTGGGGAGTTTTGAGCAGATCAGTACTCCGAAGCTCAGATTGATGGCGGCAATAGAGGCCTCACCCACCACCGACTTCAACTGGCTAAATTTTTTTATTTAGACGGTGAGTGAGCAGACCAAAGTTTTGAAGAAGGTTGACGGGGCGATCTCAATAAAAGGCAAGATCCACCATGCCACCAAAATTGCTTATATTTTGGAGATGTGCAGAGAGGAGGAGGATATCTTCGCCAATTCGACCCCATTCCCTAAGTCCAAAATTCTCTTTAAGCTCATTGCTGCAAAGAAGCAGGCCATCAGGGGGAAAAGAGAAAAGAAGGTAGAATCACCATTCTTGGTGAAAAAGAGACTCAACAAACCGGGGGAGGTTTTGTTGGAGGCAAAGATGGAGCGGTCTGCAAAAATAATGAAGCGAAGAACCTTGCCCCAAAGCGCGAAAGATTGGTGGTTCTCACCGATGAAGATGGCGATGATTCGAGGAGATTTAACCCGAGGGCCAAACCGCCGAGTTCGCCATTGCAAGTTTTTGGCTCGGGGTTATCTCAAAGGCACGAGAACGGGAGGGCGGAGTCTTCTCTCGAGGTGCTTGAGACATCTCTAAGTTCGGATAAAATTTCTCGGGGAAATTTTCAAAATAACTCGAACCTCGAGAGATTCCCTCTTGAAAAAGTCTTGGCTCGGACAACAGAAGAGCCAACTCGTAACCAATCCGAGGAAGTGTCACCAGACCAGGAACCCACTCGGCAAAACGAGGACTGAATTTCTTGAGGCTTTGAGACTCAGAGGCGAATATTCTTGATGAGCTCTGAAAGTGATCTACTTCTTGATCCTCGTGAAGGTTCAAACCCGAACCATAGAGCCCGAGATGGAAGAAGGGGAGGTCAAGAAGCGAGTGGAGGAAGCAAGGGAAACGGTTCATTCTTGACCGACTACCGCGAGCTCAAATTTCATACCTACGATCTGCAAGATGTTTTCTTGATTAAGGACAAGCTGTGTTCATCCTCAATCGACTCTTCCCTAGATGCTTGATATTCTTGCTTCGAGGGGAAGACTGGTGGAATGAGGAGACATCCTTTTCCGACTTCTCGGGGTTCGTAGGACAAAGCTCGAGGATGAAAAACTCCAATTTTGATGAGTCGGTTCGGAGGAAATTAGCCAAAGAAAAGCTACCGGGTTGGTGCCCCAAAGCGGAGAGACAAATCTCAAGATGGAGATGGGGACCAACAGGGAGATGTTGAGGATCGGGCCTCGGATGGAAAAGGAGACTTCGTCGATCAACTCCGAATTGGTCAACCTCAGATCGAAGCTAGCACTCTTGGTACCTTTTGGCACTATTAACAATTATGCCAAAGTTATTGAAAAGTTCTATCTTTAATTCTCAATTGTCCGATAAATGCACCGAGGCTCGATTGAGACCGGAGCTCGTGGATGAAGTTGTAGCTCAGATGATCAAACAAAGACAGAAGGTGCATAAGGTTCCTGAGATTGATCTCACTCCCTTGATGGAGAAACTTGAGAAGGTTGAGCCAATGATGATCAAGATTGCTCGGATGGAAGAAACATTGGCCAATCAAGCTCAACAGATGGAAAGTCTTAGTCACTCTTGAGTGGGTGCTAATCCAAAACACTCGACCTCACGGATGACCTCCATGGAAGATAAAATTTGAATGAAAAGCTTGGGGGAGTCAAGGGTTGAGCTCGATCTTGAAATGAATCAGAAGCACCAGGAGTCAACTGCATTTCTAGAGGTAAAGTTGGCAGAGAGGAATGAAGTGATGATAAAATCTGTTGTTGAGGAAATGAGCTCAATGCTCATGACCAAGATGACAGAGATGTTCAAAGAAGCACTCTCTGGCCAGTTTGCCCATTTATCTGAAGAATTTTCTGTGGCCAAGAACCATCTAAGGAGACTGGAAGACGAACAAGATCAGATAGCAGGAGAAGTTCGCTGTGTGAGCAAAGAACAATATCACATGGACACAACACTCTCCATACTTCTTCCAAATTACGGTGCCAAGAAGGGGGAAAAGGAAGGTGAAGACCTCAGGAAGTTCATGGCACGTACTTTGGAGAAGAAGGCTCAGAAAGATGCTGAAATGTATAACCTAGCCAAAGCCTTAAGAGAAGTCGAAGCTACTGAGAAGTTGAGGTTCGCTCAGGTAGAAAAGCCTATCTACACTCGAGTTTCTGAGCAAACCATGCTTGATGTTGCAATAGAGAATCTGAAAGGGAGAGCAAAGGTTGGAACAAGCCAAGTTCTGCTGGCGATTTGCTATGAAGAGGAAAGCCTTGGGCGTTGTTCAACTCAGAAGCAAGCGTCATGAAGGCTTCTAAGCCAATCCAGAGAAAGTTCGATTACGGATGATGAAGAAACGGAAGAATCTGAGTCTCAACCTCGAAGAAAGTCTTCAACACGAGATGCTCAAGACACTCCAAATAGAACAAGCTAAGAAAGTTGTCGCCGGTCTCAGGAGCGTCTGTGATCAGAAAGAAGATAGACGAAGAGCAGAAGCGAATGATTGAATTCAGGAAGTTTGCGAGCAAGAGGAAAGGGACATCAAAAGCACTAAAGTGGCCCCACGTTGATAAATGGATGCCTATCAAACTCAACGATATGTGGGAAGAAGTCAAGAGAACCTTCTGGTTCAATTATGATGTTCTCAGGGAATGGAGAGGGGAAAGCTCAGATCAAAATGAAGCATTCATTGAATATCTCCTAACCTTCTATCCAAAGTCTCTCTGAAATTTGGATTAACCTTGCGGATGAAGGAGAGGTACAAATAGTAGCCCCTGGTCCATATTCCTATCCTCCTCCAAGACTTGGTAATGACTTAGTGAATGAGAAGGTCATTACTCAAGAAATTGCTCAGTATGCTGGTCAGTTGGGTCTAACAGGAAACAGTCCGGATATTATTAAGGAGAGAAATGAGCTGAAGAAGAGATTTTTCGAATGTTCGACACGGAGGTGCTCAATGATGAAGTTGAGAATGAAAACCAAATCAAGAGTAGAAGATCAAGAGCCAAATCAAGATCAAGACTCAAAAGATTCTGTAATCTTTAAATTTTTTGTCTTTTTGATTTTGTTGATAAACTCATTGTAATCTGTAATGGTATACTCATCATCAATGAAGATTTATCATTATGCTCAAAAGATAATATCTCATTATCTTATTTACATGTCTTTTATTTTGATATGCCTGAATGAATGTCTCTGAACTGATTGTATGCTGCTAAGGGAGAAATTGTCTGAATATGGGAAATTGTTTAAGTATTTAGTAATGAACTACTTAAAGAGATTCATTACTGAAGAAATTCTTTGAATGATTTAAAATCTGTTAGGAGTTTCTCTGTTTTTTAAGAAATTGTTGGGAGACAACCAATCTTGTAATAGGATAAACCAAACACGAGTATAGGTTATATGTTTGTAACAAGATAGGTTTTGGCATCATCAAAAAGGGGGAAATTGTTGGGAGATGAATTTAAAAGGTATATGATTTTGATTAAGATCCCAAAACCCCTAAGTATGACATGTTCAGAATGATCTTGATAGTTGAGTCGATTCGGGTTTAGAGTATTCGGGATGTTATCTCGCAAATGTATAGTCAAGATATATAGTTCGAAATAGGTTACAAGACTCGAATAACTTCGATATGTTTCTAAAAAAATCAAGTTTCATATGAAATCAAGGTTACAAGACTCGATGTGGCCCGAGATCTCAAGACTTCGATGAGATACTTGAGGAATCAAGACTCAAGACGAAGATTCGATGTATCGGTCAAGAGACTCGAAGACTCAAGACTCGAAGACCACAAGACTCGGAAGACTCTCAAGACGCAAGATCAAGATCAAGATTGAAGATCAAGAATATTGAAGGCACGATAATTATCAAGACTTCGAATATATCTTGAATGCTCGAAATGAACCCGAATGTTCCGAGGCAATCAATATATCTATCCAAGGATGCAATCTCGAGAAGATCGCGATTCCTTAGAAAGTTAGATATTGCCAAGACATTCAAATGCGCATAAAAAGGAACTAAGTCGGAAGTTTTGTTAAGGTTATATCAAACTCGAGTTTGTAACCAAAAAGAGTCGTTGAAGGTGTCTACCTTTAATCGGAGACAAAAGTCAAAAAGAGGAAGACAACATCGTACCATCTTGACCGACAATCGATGACGGATGTGTCGCTGAAAAAAAGATGTCGGATGTACAAAAGTTCAAGATCGCAAAAAGTGAAGACCGACTACATGAAAAAGCTATTGCCTAAAACGTGTTAGGGGAGTTTCAAACCCTAAATATAGCCGTTTCTCACACACCATAAGAGGGAACTCACGAAGCTGTCTCTCCAACGGATAGTTTTCAAGAGTGAGCTTGGTGCATGCCTATAAATACTGGTGACCCTCTACATTGTAAGGTCACGGGAAATTTATACGCAACTCAAGAGCTCAAACTTATTCTTGCAAAAGTTAAAGCACTCGAAAAACTTAGAATTTCCCAAGTGCTTCTATATTGAAGAGAGCTCACTATACTAAGCCTAGCTTGATAAGAATTATCCAAAGCTTAGTCGAGATATCCTAACCCTTTGCATTGTGCTTCATTGTAAAGGATATCTCATCCTAGTTGGAAACCAACCGAGAAACCCCAAACCCTTGAGAAGGTAGTTGGAGTGTGTTTGTTGGTGAGAAAGAGTTGTAAAGAGTTAGTAAACTACGGCGAGTAGTCGAAAAAACTCTAGAGGAGAAGTTAGTAAGCTCTGAGGGTAGTCCGAAAAGCTTGTTTGTGTTTGAGTAAGTAAACTACGGAGGTAGTCAGAAAGCTCAAGGTCGGGTTGAGTAAGTAAACTACGTGGAGTAGTCAGAAAACTCAGGGCCGAGTTGAGTAAGTAAACTACGCGAGGTAGTTAGAAAGCTCAGAAGTTGATAGTGAATTTCTCTGAGGATCAGAGAGAGTGGATGTAGGAGCTTGAGTCTCTGAACCACTATAATTGCTGTGTTATTTATTGCTTTCCTTATCTGTGCTTAACTGTTGCATTGACTTGATTTTGAAAGCATACTTTTCACTGATATTCAGTTGGAATCAATCCACTGAAGTTGCATAAGTGAATCACAGCTTAATCACTATTTCATAAAGGGAAGGTTTTCAGCAAAGCTTAAAACGAGTATAAACTAAAGGGCCAACCATTCCGACGATCGAGTAGCTAGAAACGGATAGTTACCAAACCGAACTCTCTTACGAGGATTCATAAGTTAGTTATCGATCCAAGCAACTCGGGATCTCGACACTCGAGGACTTCGGTTGGGATTATCTCGAGGTATCTGAAAGCAACTTCGGGATCACTGTCTCGATGAGACTTTGACTCGAGCGATCTGTGCTTCTCGAACCTAATCTTGAGATTATCGACCCAAGTGACCTCGATGAAAAAAAGTTTTAAAAACACTGAACACGTGTATTCCCCCCCATACACGTGTAAGACTCGTTTGCACCGGGACCAACAAATTGTTTTAAAAATTGCCTTGCACAGTGCAACTATTCACAAATAAATGACTAATACTTTTCAGTGATACAACTAATACTGTTTGGTAAAAAGAATAAATAATGGCCAACTAATATTGTTCAGTGAGAACAACTAATACTGTTTGAATATGGACTTGAATTGAACAGTGCATCTGGTCTATGCAAGAATTCGTCTAAAAAATTATAGATTATCAATGATTATTAGAACTAGGGATTAAAAATAAAGTAAATAGACAACATTCATTTCTTATTGAAGGAATTCAAGAAATTAATTCGGATTTCTCTCTTATCTATCTAAAAATGAAAGATTGCAACTCACATACTGAAAAGGTGAGAGAAATAGAAACACACAGTATTACCATACCAAGAATGAAGGGGCAGGCCCTCCATGTTCCAGTTTTTTTCCTATTGGCAGGATTGTTCTTGTAATCAACTGTCCCATCTTTTGTTTAGTATTCCTCCTCTGCCATCAAACATGTATGTACGGTGTCCTGGAAAAAGAAAAAATGTTCTGGAACTCAAATTATCATCGAAAAAACTTTGCAAATTGAGATGAAAATGTTGTGAATAATCTGTAGATATGGACAACTCAAAATCATCAAAATTGTAAGGGTTGTCATAATTACCTCTCTGTTTCTGGAATCTTGAATGACAAATTAAGTTGTCTAACTTATTATCTCAAATTTTAGCAGAAGGAGAAAATAAGGTAAGAAGGTTATTTACTTTTGAAGAAGTAATGCATTAGTGGAAAAAGCTTTGCCGTTTGGGAAAAAGTTGAAAGCTCGGATTGAGTTGGGTGCGGTTTTGGATCAAATAAAAATAAATATTTATAAATATAGTGTATAATGTATATATTCATATTTAAAAATCAAATTATGCATGTTTTGTTTATCACAAACTCCCCTGGACTTGTTTATCATACTATAAAATTAGTATTATTATATTTATAAAGTAATAATATTATTTTTATAAATTAATACTCGCAACATTTAATTTTATAATTTTAATTTAGAGCAATACACTTGTGAACTCAAATTTTAATTTAACACTTCATATAAGTAGAATTATGATATTAATTTATAAATATCATGATATTAATTTTACACTATAAGCAAATTTTACATTAGGAGTAATTTTGTACATAAGAGTAATTTTCCAAATATATTCTCTTTTAAACAAAAAAAATGCAAGTCACATGAGGAGTCTTGCAGGATTTTCTGCAAGCGGTGACCTAACATATATATATGGCGCAAGAATCTTCTAGCTCATGATAAATCGAATGTGTGAAAACACACATTAATTTGAATAAAATGTATAGTTTATCAGATATATAAATATACTAATATTTCCTCTTTAATTTTCCTATAAAAATAAGACAAAAACTTGTGTGAAACCGAGTTCACCGTGAACTCGATTTTTTTTAGTATCACTGTTATGTACAAAAATTCTCACTGTTATGCATAAAAACTATCACTATTATGCACAAAAACAATCACTGTTTAGAAAATATTTTATATTTTTAAACAGTTAAAGTTTTTATGCATAACAGTGATAGTTTTTACCCATTAACAGTGATAAAGTTCACGCATAGACCTGGTTCACATGAGTGTTACTCTAAAAATAATTTAGTCTTTAAAAAGTAAGGATTGCATATTAATTTTTTAAAATAATCTAAAAAAAATTTACTTACACAAATAATTTTCTATGCAAACAAATTACCCACGAACAAACTGCCTACACATTTGTAATTTTTGTGGGCAAACAAATTACGTACACAAATAATTCCCTAGACGATATACATTTCCGTAGACAATTATATTTTGTAGTTTAAAAATGTCCTACACAAATTTACCTATAAATTTTATTTATGTAGGTAAAATTATCTATGAATAAAAATGCATATATGATTAGAAAATTTTATAGGTAAATGGTAGACAATAAAACAATTTAATGATAAAATTATTTTCGTTTAAAATTTTATAAGTATAATGAAAAATTTGTAGACAATTCACTATATTCTTACAGTGATTATACATAAACTTCTTTCTAAATTTTGTGTATTATATGGGCTATACCCTAGGTAATTAAGTAATATACCAATATCTATCTATGTTTTTGCATATATAAAAGTAGAATTATGACATACCTATGTAAAAATATTATTTAATTAATAATATTATTTTTTTTAACTGTCATATATATATATATATATATAAATAAATATGATAAATTTAAAATATATTCTATATCAATTTGAATTTGAATATGAATAAAAATATTTAAAATTGAAAATTTATTTTAAATTTAAAGGAGTGATAATGAATTATCTTAAGAACTAGTTTAGTGCACGCGTGTTATGCGATTTTCTAATTAAAAAATGCGATATTTTTAATAAATAATATATTAAATAATTAAAAATATAAATATGTGCATAAATGCACTAAATACGAATGAATAATTGTTTAAGGTGTATATTAGTAAATTTTCTTAAACCTTGGAATAAGATTATTGTGTCAAATATTATTTATCCATTTTAATATGAAGTTGAAACCTACAAATCAAAACAAAATAAATCAACTAATAAAAGACTAATAAATTAATTAATATGTAATAATGAAAAAAACTAAAAGTGAATGGATTATAATATAAAATACTTTTACCACATAAAATATGTTAAGATATACATAAGAACAATTATAAAATAAAATTATTTAATAAAAAATTAATAATTGAATATAATTCACATTAAGATAAAATACATTTCGAATGAATATTTTATTTATCTTAAATTAAGTAAAACAAAAATTATCGAAAGAAAGGTAAATGAATAATATTATATAGTTAAATAAAACATAAAGTAATAAATATAAATTACACATTTTATAACATTTACACATATTTTAAATACCTAAATAATTATAAATTAATTATACACAAAAACTTTAAGTTTTATAACACATAGGATTCTTTTATAAAAATGACCAAATAGAAAGATGACATGTGTACTCAAATTTCTCATTGAATGACACATATGTTAAATTAACATGGAGTTGACACATCATGAAAAAAAAACTCTCTATTAGTATATAGAGGGATTTATTATACTACTTGAGATATACGATAGTAGACTAGTAGTCGTTTGTGTAATTTTAGAAGTCCTATTAAAGCTCAAATAAAGTTTGGAGAAATTACTAATAACTACATTTTTTTACTCCATATCTCTAAAAACTACATCAATATATTACTATTACTATAAACTACAAAATGTACACTAAATTTGACATATCTACCCCTAACTACTAAGCTCAAAACCGCCCCAATATATTAGTAATTATTTTATTTAATTGTCTAATCAGTTATTACTACACGCATTCTTCATCATTTTGCTCACAAACAAATTGTCCTTCCTTTTTCATTTCAATTTCAAATCTCACATTCTCTCTCTACGCTCTCTATCTTCTCACAAACAAAGAAAACGATAATGTCTTCAAATTTCAAGCGGACGGCGGCGACTTTGTATCTCTTTGAAGACGATCGACGACGGTGGCGATTTCAGACTTTCAATATCTGGGCGTGAGTCTAATTGATTTGTTTGATTTGATTTTTCAAAAAAAAAAAATTTGAATTGAATCTGGTTTGTTTACGGACTTAGCTTTGGATTTTGAATTTTTGGTTGATTTTTCAGGCATTTGATAGGATTTATGATATTTTTTGGGATGACGGTGGTGAGTTTGACGGAGACGACGAGCTTCTGTTTTTTCTAAAGTTTTTGAATTATTGCCCTAAAAATTTTAATTCGGTTCAGGGTTCAGAGGGCGGTGGATATGTAATGACAACGACGATCCATAAATTTGTTCAGATTTATAAATTTTAATCGATTTGTTTTGTTTTGGTTTAATTTGTTGAGATTTGTGAATTTGTGAACTGGTGGAGTTTGAGATATGTAAATTTGTTGAAAATGTTCAGTTGTTCAGTTTTTCAGTTGCTTCCAGATTTGTATAACATGTTTAGTTGTTCAGCTTTTTCTGAGCAAGTTCAGCATTTTAATAGAGTTGTTCAGTTTTTTCTGAATAAATTTGTAAATTGATAAGCTCTGATATATTTTTCGCACTTTGTGTAGAAAAATACTGCACAATTTAATAAATTTATGAACATGTTTAGTATTTGAGAAGTGTTGTTCAATTTTTTTTCTGCACATGGTCAGTATTTATCTGGGAAAAAAATCTATTGAACAACATTTTCAGTATAACATTTCATTATAATAAACTTTTTACTGCACATGTTCAGTATAATATTATTTTGTTCAGTTTTATTACTGAACATGTTCAATTTATTATTGAACATATTAATTGAAAATATTCAAATGAAATTTGAACATGTTCATCAGTAATATTGCACTTGTTCAGAACTTGTATTTTAATATTGAACATATTTATTAAAATGTTGCACATGTTCAGTTAGTTATCACACACATGAATTCAATCTAATCTTACAACCCATGTGTAGTGACTAGAGTTGCCCATCCGAACCGGAACCGGCGGTTATAACCGGAACCGGAATCGCCGGAACCGGAACCGTGACGAACCGAAACCAAAATCATGTATTACACGGTTCGGTCCGTTCCTCATCGCTTCAAATCGTAATCACCGGTTCCACAGTTCGAATCGGCGATCCGCTGATTCAAACCGTTTATAACGATTACAAACCGGATTTGCCCGTTGAACCGTGATTCCCATGATTCTGAATCGTGAACCGCCGGTTCTCGTCTATTTTTTTTTATTATTTATTTAATAGTTGAGATTGAGTCAAATGTTACCGTTTTTTGATCCAATGGTCGAGATTCAATATGAAATGTTACAGTTTTTTTTTTATTTATTTATTTTCCCAAACTCTATAAATACCCCTTCATTTGTATTCATTTTCCTGAACCAACTTGATCCAAATTGATCAATTCTTCTTCATCTCTCTAATTCTCTTGTTCTAACTTTATAAGCTTCATTATAGTTCATAGTTCATAGTTCATACTTCATATATTATCTATATTGATATATTTTATACATTATAATATATAGTTTATATTATATAATTTATATACACTTTACTTTATATTTTATATTACATAAAAAAAATGACAAGAAGAGGAGGATCATCTTCTCGACCATCATCTTTTAGAGGAGGAAAAGAAAAGAGTTCGATGACTTCTGATTTTCCTCCACCTCCTCCTCCTACTGCACAATTCAATATTCCATGGAGTGTGGAGGAAATAGAAGCGAGTCTTGGTCCCGGTTATGCGGATGCCACTTTTTCAAATGAAGAATTTCAACAATCTCGTGGTGGTACTCAAGAAAGTACTCATGGTCCTCATGAAAACGTAGAAAATGTGGAGGGGGCCATTCCACCTCAAGGCGGAGAAAGAAGATGTAGAGTTCTTGCATCCGAAATATTCACCATTCACTTCAAAAAAAGTGGCAACCGATGAGGTAAATATATTTAAAGTTTATTGTAACTATTGCACTAATGTTTATCATTTTGAGAAAGGTGGTGGATATGGAACATTTAAAAAACACTTGTTGGCAAAACATAAAGAAGTCTTGGGAATGACTACATCTCAAACGCAACTACGTGGATTCACTGCGTCTTCCGAAGGTGGTGAAGTAAGTAATCCTACTAGTTTATTTAGATATAATGTTAAGGTTGCTAGAAGAGAATTAGCTAAACTTATTTGTTCTAAACATCTTCCTTTTCGTTTTGCAAATGATCTTCGTTTTGAAAAATGAGTTACTACGGCTTATAATCCTTTTGCCAAAAAAAATTCACGTTCTTCTATTACTCGTGAAATTGATAAAATGGCTAAAGAAATAAGAGATGAAATGACTAGCATGTTTTCTAGATTAACTCAAAAAGTTTCTATATTTCGGATATTTGGAGTGATCATTTTCAAGAGCATAATTATATGGGCATTACTTATCATTGGATTGATGATACGTGGACAATTCAAAAACGTTTAATTGCATATAGAGAGTTTGATACTGAGCATACGGCCGCTAATATTGCTCTAAAAATTCGTACGGTTTTGCAAGAGTACAACATTCTTACAAAAATATTTTCAATTTCATTTGATAATGCAAGTGCTAATACGGCTAGTTTAGATGAACTTATTGCAATTTGTCAACCATCAATTGGTGGTAGATTTTTTCATGTAAGATATTTTGTCATATTTTAAATTTGAGTGTTCAAGATGGTTTATCTTATTTAAAAATGCATGTGTTGGGGAATAAGTTGCACAGATCTATTCGGGGTGAATATTTAAATACAAATTTAATTCTTTAATTATTACTAGCATGAATTAATCCTATAGTAATTCAAATAATAATCCAACAACATATCATGCATATAATAATCCACGTAAAACCTACGCATGCGGAATTCTACGGGTTTAAGTGAACGTACCTCTTGGGATGGCAACGGTGTGGCTGAATAGACTAACCGTAAGGACTTCCCAAGTATTCCCTTAGCCCTCGTTCGACTATCCGGTGGAAGGATTCTTGTGAACGATTTAACAAAAGGAAAATAAATTATGTTGCACCACCTTTATGGATTTACTAATTTTTCCAGCACATGAAATTGTACTTGGGAATGAAAGAATCGTCCCCTATTTATAGAGACTAGGTGGACGAAATTTTTGGCAAAATATGATGTGGGAAAATCTTTTCTTGATCTCCAAGAAATCTTGAATATATCTCCTATATTCTTTTTCCCATAATCATAATATTCCACAAAAATCCCACCTACTCTATATATATGGATTTTTCGAAAAAATAGATGATCAAGATTCCAAGATTTGGATCTTCTTGAATTTATGAGATATTCTTGTATTTCAAGAAATACATATCTTCCATAATATCTTTTCAAGAAAATCAAGAAAATCTTTCTTGCCCACTATATTTCAAAATTTTCGAAAATATCATTATGAATAACCAAGTGGGAGATTTCTTGAATTTAATGAGATAATCTTGTATCCAAGAATACATATCTTCATTCCATAACAAAATTCAAAGAAAATCTTTCTCCCAAATTTATCCATAATTTTCGAAATATTATTGGAAAAATAAGCAACATTATTTATTTTATTTTAATCACATTTTCAGTTATTGGACTATATGTTGGGCTACTTAGGGGGCCTTTAGGAGAATTAAGATTGGACCTTCTAATGGACCTTGAATATCTAATATTGAGCCATAATATAATTCAAGCCCATAAATATTAATTAATCCCACTACATAATTAATATTGCACTATCCATCTTAACCCATATTACAGTCAATATGGCTCCCGGTCATTATTTCCCGTGTTTAAAATTATCTAGCCCATTAATTAATTCAAGCCACTGAAATAGCTTTCCATTAATTAATATCTTTTATCCTTGGTCAAGGAACGGTTCAACATTATTATCCATACCGGAAACTAATTCCACTTGCAAGATTTTGTATGATAAAGCTTATGAACCTCCCAAGGGGGCAAATCAAACAAGCGTACTTGCACACGATTCTTCGTATTAAATCTTAGCAATCACATGTGACTAATAATATTGTCCAAGATAAAAAGTGTTGAATCTCATTGATTCGCTACCCATGATAAGTCAAAGCAATAGTTACCAATCCCACGTGATTCTATTTAAGGGACGAAGATTAAGAAATAACGAACCACTGAGGTCTAATTCTTCCTTGTTCGGTTAAAAGAATTTATCCTCTTGTAGGTCCTATTCAATTCATCAGTCATGCACTAGTGTAATCTCTTGGTCAAGACAAGTCAATCTGAGCCTTACACTTCAACCTTTCACGATGGGTTGTTCATTTCCATCTAGGTCGTGAATGGCGTACTTTTTTAGTTACAAGGGGATTTTTAATTTAATCTTACGTGATCCGGTATCACTAAATTAACTACAATGTAACACGTCGACTTATTGAACAGTTATCACGAAGAAATATATGTAACATTCAATAATATTTAAAGCATCAGTGATAAACAATTTATTTCAGTAAATAAGTCTGAAAATTCAGTTTCGATTAAAGTAAAAGCATACTTTCCAGTATAATCCCAACAATCTCCCACTTATACTCAAAGTCTGCTTTTAAGTATACTACAACATGTCTCGTGTAGTCTATGACATCTAATGTCACCTACACGAACCTAATAATTTCTCCCACTTATACTCAAAGCAGATTGGCAACGGTCTTGACACCCATTCCTTCCACATGTCTCTCGAATGTATTCAGAGGCAGACTCTTTGTGAATGGATCTGCTAGGTTGTCCTTAGAAGCTATCTTTGTCACATCTATATCTCCTCTCTTAACGATTTCTCGTATAAGATGTCTTTCCTTTAGTGTGCTTGTTTGACTCGTGGACTCTTGGTTCCCTTGAATTTGCAACTGCCCCTAGCAAATATTGCTAGACAAATTCGGAACTCCATCCAAGTCCACTAAGAAGGTCTAGAGCCAAAACGGTTCTTTCACTGCTTCACAAGCAGCTACTTACCTGACTTCCATGGTTGAGTCAGTGATGCATTTCTGCTTCACACTCGTCCATTTGATGGCTACACTTCCCAAATGGAAACACACTAACTGAGGCAGATAGTTTCTGGAATCTAAGTCTGATTGGAAATCCGAGTCCGTGTAGCCGATGGGGATTGGAGTATCTGACTGATAAATCAACATTCTATCCCGAGTTCTTTTCAGATACTTCATAATGTTTTTAACTGTAGTCCAATGCTCTTTCCCTGGGTTACTTTGATATCTTGCTACCATGCCTACGGCAAAGCAGATATCCGGTCTCGTACACAGCACTGCATACATAAGGTTTCCGATAGCCGAAGCACAAGGAATGCCTTTCATGTTATCTATCTCCTTTTACGTCATAGGGGACATTTTCTTGGATAGATGGATTCCAAATCTGAAAGGTTCGAATCCTTTCTTGGAATCTTGCATGCTGAATCGTTTCAAGACAGTGTCTATGTATGAAACTTGCGATAACCCGATCATCATTTTCTTGCGATCTCGAGTGATCTTGATCCCAATGATGTGTCCGGCTTTCCCTAAGTCTTTCATATCAAACTATTTTGAAAAACCATGCCTTTATATCTGATAACACCTTCACATCGTTCTCGATGATCAGAATGTCATCTATGTATAGTACTAAGAATACCAATGCAGTTCCGACACGCTTTTTATACACACAACTTTCAAACTCGTTTTGATCAAACCCATAAAACTTTATAACATGATCAAAACATTGGTTCCAAGCTCTGGATGCCTGTTTGAGTCCGTAAATGGACCTCTTGAGCTTACAAACTAGGTGTTCTTGGCCTGTTTCAATGAAACCTTGGGGTTGTTGCATATAGATCTCTTCATCAAGACTTAGTTAAGGAAAGCCGCTCTTGACATCCATTTGCCCAGATTTCAAAGTCGAAATGCTTGTGAATCGATAAGAGAATACGGATGGACTTAAGCATGGCTACGGGCAAAAAAGTTTCCTCATAATCTATCCCTTCTTTCTAAGTATAACCTTTCGCCACTAGTCTTGCTTTAAAGGTTTCAACCTTCCCGTCCGGTCCTCTTTTCCTCTTATATACCCACTTGCATCCAATGGGTTTGACCCCATTAAGTGGTTCGACTAGCTCCCACACTCTATTATGAAACATAGAACCCATTTAGGCTTTCATTCTTTGTTTGTCAAGAAATCATCCTTATCTTGGAATGCCTCGTCATATGTCCATGGGTCCGATTAAATCTTGTCAGGGAATCAAGTCCGAGGACTTTCCTATTCCCATGAATCTCTCGGTCGTCTAACAACCCTCCCACTACTGACGAGGCTCGGTTGTGAAAGCTTATCGTTTGGTATATCATCGAAAGACATTAGCACCGAGGTTTGCCCTCTAAGCTCATTTAAGGTAATCTCATACGGGTTTTCTTTGGTTCATATAGTCTTCTTCCAAAAATCTAAAGTGGATCTTGATGACCACCTTTTGATCTTGGGACTATAGAATATACACCCTTTTTGTTCCCTCGGGGTATCCTACAAACAACCTTAATTACGATCGAGGATCCAATTTACCGGCTTCCTTGTCCAACACGTAAGTTTTACACCCCAAATTCTCACGTGTCTCATACTAGGCTAGGCTTGCGCTTGGGTCCACAATTCTTTGGGAGTTTTGGGAACCGATTTGGATAGCACCAAGTTCAGAATGTAAGCCGCTGTTTCCAAGGCATGACCCCAGAACGACTCGGGAAGATCCACATAACTCATCATTGATCTAACCATTTCCAAAAGAATTTTGTTTCTTCGCTCTGCAACCCCGTTTTGTTGAGAGGTTTCGGGTGCAGTGAGCTGGGATACAATCCCTTCATCAGATAAGTAGTTCAAAAAACTCATTGCTGAGGTATTCGCCTCCACGATCAGATCATAGAGACTTGATACGTTTTTCCCTATGATTCTCTGTGTGAGCCTTAAATTCTTTGAATTTCTCAAAGGTCTCATATTTATGCTTCATAAGGAAAATGTAAGCGTACATTGAGTAATCATCAATAAAATACTCATAACCTCCTCTTGCTTTGATTGACATTGGACCACATACATCTGTGTGAACGATCTCTAACACTTCTTTGGCCCTATTCCCCTTGGCTCCAAATGCCCTCTTGGTCATATTACCCTCCAAACATGATTCGCAGGTTGGAATCGGTTCAACCTGGAGAAGCTCCAGTGAACCGTCTCTCACCAACCTTTGGATCCTCTTTGGATTTATATGACCTAATCTTAGATGCCAAAGAAGTGTTTTGTTCACGTTTTCTTTTGTCGGAAATAGTTGATGTGTTATAGGATGCATTTAATTGAGTGGTGTGCACGATTAATTGTATAGAGATTTTCCATCAATGTCCCGTAACAGATACACTCATCATTTCAAAAATGATGTCATTCTTATTAGAAGAAACTTAGTGTCCTTTAATCGAATTTTAGTAATTGAAAGTGAATTCTTTCTAAAACTGGAACATAAAGATAATCTCAAAAAAACTTTATCTTCAAAAGATAGGTGCACTTCTCCCACTGCTTTAACTACTACTCATGTAGCATTGCAATGTATGCTACTTGCGTAGTATTGCAATAATCGTTACTATCGTAGCATTGCAATATCTGCCACTTACGTAGCATTGCAATGACTTCTACTTTCGTAACGTCGCCCAGTGTGATGAGGATCTCACTCCCACTAAGTTGCCGGATCATTTAGAACCCGTGAAGCCAACATAATTAGTGGATCTCGAATCAACTACCCACGAATGAGAAGTATACGCCGCTAAACAAGTTTCAACAACTAGTGCGTGAGAATTACCTTCCTTTCCGTCCCTTTGGGGTTGGAACAGGCAAAACCTCAATTGTCCTCTCTCACCGCAGTTTTAGCACTTCCTCTTTGGATTTTCCTTGACATCACAAGCATTCCTCATCTTACCATTGCCCTTGGCAACAATTGAGTTTTATTGCTTATGGCCTTTTGGTCCTCTTCTTTATCTTGCCTCCCTTTGGCCTAGAAGATGAAGATTGACCACTTGCCGTCAAAGCTTGAGTTTGGTGCCTTATCAACATTTCTGCCGAGACCAAAAGCTTGCAACAAATTAGCTAGCTAGGCCAAAATGCTCAAAAACTTTTCTGGGCAGAGAGTGAAGTACCAAATTCATCTGAGTCCCCAGATCATAATCTGCACTCAGAATCTCAAGTTTGTTCAGATGGGCCATCTATTTTGAGGATATAATCCCTTACGGGTTTGCCCTCCACCATTTTCAAATGACGACATCTCTCTCATGAGGTGATCCGACGAGTCCCGCATGTTTTGACTCGTCAGTTGGCTCATCTGATTTTGGTGTGTCAAAAATCCGCTTGTGCTTTTGTGCAGTTAGGACAATTATAATTTTCCAATCAATATAGTTTCCATATTGTAATGACTTTAAGTATAATAACAGTGGATTAAAAAGTAACGACATGTTGAACTGAAATAAATAACTATATGCAAAAGCACAAGTATATCACAAGATTCGATCACATGCATCATATTTAAAATCTCAAAAAAAATATGAACATGCATCAACCAACATCTCAAAACAGTTTAAATAAGCCACGTGGGGTGGGTCATTATTTAAACACATTCAAGCAGGTTACAAACAAGAACAGTTACAAACCTTTAATATCCAGATTAATAGTTGGCTCCCACTTGACCAATATAAAATTGACAGGACTTGAAAAGTATATGCATATCAATTTTATACCTAAGTAATAACCATGATTAAATCTGAGGATTATTATTTCGCTTTGATCGAGCCTCGTGGGGGTCATCGCCGCCACTAGTAATAACCCACAATCATTCGTTTGGAATTCATTCATGTGAAAGTTATCTTTTGACCGTCCCGTGGGGGGAATTTCTCCAAAAGAATTCAAAAATAAATAAATCATGGAGGTCAAAATTAATTCAATTTTATTATCCTAATAAAATTGTCAATTAATTATTTAAACATACTTAGTAATTTTGAAGGTGAGATTTTTCATTTGGGCAATTCTCATGCAAACACTTTTAAACAAATTAAATAAGGCATAAGATAGCACAAAAAACAAATCAAGCAAAAACAAAAATAAACATATTGGGCACAAATTATCCAATTGTCACGGTTTGATTTTTTCTTGGCTTGATCTTGAAGAAAAACACCGTCTCAATTTCTCCCACTCGATCGTCTCGAAAAAGAACTCCGTGTCGAAACGCCACGCCAAGTAGCTCGCAATGATGCACTCCGCGATCCGGCCGCCCACTGCCGAAAACAACCGCGTCGTCGTCGCCTTTTGGCACAACATGTCCTTCACCCGAAGCGGCATTATCGCCCGCCGAAGCGATGTCGCCGCCCCCGAAGCGCTAATTAATCGCCCGCCTGAAGCGCCCGTGTCGCCCGTATCACGTCTTGCCCGCGCCGCCCGCGTCCCTAGGTGACATCGCCCGCCCCTGCGCCGCGTCGCCCGTCATCGCCCTCGCCCTGCTATCCTTCCTTCTTGCACCTGCGCCCGCGTCCGCCCGTTTCGTCCGCTCTCGCCGCGGTGTTGTTGTGCTTAGCGCTGCCCGTCTTGTATTGCCCTCGCTCGCCTTCGGTTCTTGGCCTCGCCCTGCGCCCGCGCCTCGCCCGATTAAGGTTTTGTCCTTTAGTTCTTTGTCTCCGTCCTCGTTTTCGATCCGGTTACAATTTATTTACAAAAAATAAATAAACCTAGATCTAGACTAGTCTATTACATTGATCAAATCAAACAAATTTTAATCTACTCGTGAATTTTCTCACGAGGCAAAACAAATCCGAACGAATCGAATTAAAAAACCACAGTTTATATGCATGCATAAACACATTAAATTCCATGACAATTGGATACCTGCAAAATAGATCTAGCAATTCTACTATCCAATTTTAAATTTAATGCCAACGAATTAAATTACAATTTAAAAAAATTCAGAGCCCGAAACCGTGGCTCTGATACCAGTTGTTGGGGAATAAGTTGCACAGATCTATTCGGGGTGAATATTTAAATACAAATTTAATTCTTTAATTATTACTAGCATGAATTAATCCTATATTAATTCAAATAATAATCCAACAACATATCATGCATATAATAATCCACGTAAAACCTACGCTTGCGGAATTCTACGGGTTTAAGTGAACGTACCTCTTGGGATGGCAAATTGTGGTTGAATAGACTAACCGTAAGGACTTTCCAAGTATTCCTTAACCCTCGCTCGACTATCCGATGGAAGGATTCTTGTGAACGATTTAACAAAAGGAAAATAAATTATGTTGCACCACCTTTGTGGATTTACTAATTTTTCCAAAGACATGGAATTGTGCTTGGGAATGAAAAGAATCATCCCTATTTATAGAGACTAGGGTGGATTAAATTTTTGGCAAAATATGATGTGGGAAAATCTTTTCTTGATCTCCAAGATATCTTGAATATATCTCCTATATTCTTTTTCCCATAATCATAATATTCCACAAAAATCCCACCTACTCTATATATATGGATTTTTTGAAAAAATAGATGATCAAGATTCCAAGATTTGGATCTTCTTGAATTTATGAGATATTCTTGTATTTGAAGAAATACATATCTTCCATAATATTTTTTCAAGAAAATCTTTCTTGCCCAATTATATTTCAAAATTTTTCAAAATATCATTATGAATAACCAAGTGGGAGATTTCTTGAATTTAATGAGATAATCTTGTATCCAAGAATACATATCTTCATTCCATAACAAAATTCAAAGAAAATCTTTCTCCCAACTTTATCCATAATTTTCGAAATATTATTGAAAAAATAAGCAACATTATTTATTTTATTTTAATCACCTTTTCAGTTATTGGACTATATGTTGGGCTACTTAGGGGGCCTTTAGGAGAATTAAGATTGAACCTTCTAATGGACCTTGAATATCTAATATTGAGCCACAATATAATTCAAGCCCATAAATATTAATTAATCCCACTACATAATTAATATTGCACTATCCATCTTAACCCATACTACAGTCAATATGGCTCTCGGTCATTATTTCCCGTGTTTAAAATTATCTAGCTCATTAATTAATTCAAGCCACTGAAATAGTTTTCCATTAATTAATATCTTTTATCCTTGGTCAAGGAACGGTTCAACATTATTATCCATACCGGAAACTAATTCCACTTGCAAGATTTTGTATGATAAAGCTTATGAACCTCCCAAGGGGACAAATCAAACAAGCGTACTTGCACACGATTCTTCGTATTAAATCTTAGCAATCACATGTGACTAATAATATTGCCCAAGATAAAAAGTATTGAATCTCATTGATTCGCTACCCATGATAAGTCAAAGCAATAGTTACCAATCCCACGTGATTCTATTTAAGGGACGAAGGTTAAGAAATAACGAACCACTGAGGTCTAATTCTTCCTTGTTCAGTTCTGAAGAATTTATCCTCCTGTAGGTCCTATTCAGTGCATCAGTCATGCACTAGTGTAATCTCTTGGTCAAGACAAGCCAATCTGAGCCTTATACTTCAACCTTTCACGATGGGTTGTTCATTTTCATCTAGGTCGTGAATGGCGTACTTTTAGTTACAAGGGACTGTTAATTTAATCTTCTGTGATCTGGTATCACTAAATTAACTACAATGTAATACGTACGACTTATTGAACAGTTATGCAGTAAATATATGTAACATTCAATAATATTTAAAGCATCAGTGATAAACAATTTATTTCGGTAAATAAGTCTGAAAATTCAGTTTCGATTATACAAAGTAAAAGCATACTTTCCAGTATAATCCCAACAGCATGTTGCTCCTATTAAACATGCACTTGGTTATTTGGTTAGACATCAAAAAGTTTTAAAAAGATGGAAAAGTTTTTGTGTAGTTAATAAACTTACTCCTAAAAAGTTTTCACTTGATGTTGCTACTAGATGGAACTCAACTTATAAAATGTTAAGTGCATCTTATGAGTATAGAAATCCATTATGTAATTTTTTTGCACAAGAACAATGTGGTATTACTTTATTTCCTAGTCAATGGGATTCATGTGCTACTTTATGTGAGATGTTGCAAGTTTTTAATGAAGTTACTACACAATTATGCGGTACGTATTATCCTACTTCAATTCTTGCTTTAGATCAATGTGTTAGAGTTGCAATTACTCTAGATTGTAGTGATCCAAATGAAATATTATATAATGCTATTAGTTCAATGAAAGTCAAATGGATGAAATATTTTTTATATATTCCCGATGTGTTTATAATTGCTAAAATACTTGATCCTAAAGTAAGAATAGATGGAGTGAAAAGAATTAATTTCTATATATTATGATGCTTTATTTCCTATTACAGATGATAACACCCCTGATCCTATTGTGGTTGTCCAAAAATCTAAACAAGTTCTTATGGATGTTTTTAGAGAATATAAAATTCAATTTGGTCCTACTAGTGGTGATTCTACTAGTGTTCGTGGTGCTACTAGTACTACTAGTGGACGTGGTGGTACTCAATTCTTTGGTCGTGGTCTTTATGGTAAATTTTCCCGTTTAGATAATTTTTCTAAAGAACGATATCAACAACGTGCAACGGCACAATCAAATGTTTTCTTAGAAATTGAAAATTTTCTAAATACACCTTCTTTTGAGTATCAACCGGGAGAATTAGAAATTTTTTATATTTTAAAGTGGTGGTCGAGGAGATTAGTTGCTTATCCGATATTGAGTATGATTGCAAAAGAGGTATATGCATGTCCCGTCTCAACCGTAGCCGTCGAACGAGCATTTAGCTTGGGTGGACATATCTTGAATGAAAGGCGTTCAAGATTGACAGTTGAACACTTGGAAAATCAATGTTTACTTGATGATTGAGTGAAAGCCAAAGATCAAACACAAGATGAAGCTCTTAGCGCGGATTCTAGCGAAGATAGTGTGATCGACAACACAACCGAAACCGAAAGTGAAGCTTAAATCTTCTTAGGATTTAAGTCTTGAGGTAAGAAACAAGGTAAGAGAACTACGTTGGCTTTGATTCTAATCGGATACGTAGGCAACATAATTTTAAGTTTCTAACTTAGAATTTTTTAAGTTTAAAATTTAAAATTATGCCCAAGCCCTTTTTTTTTTATCCTCTTTTCATTATTTGTAATTTTTTTAATTGTAATTATAAGTTGTACACTTGTATTTGTAGCATTAGCAATTTAGCATGTTACTTGTAAGTTGTAATTTGTAAGTTGTAAATTGTAAATTATAATTTTTGTAATGTATTAAATTATTGTTTCATGTAAATTTTTTGAGTTGTTTGTTATTTGTAATTTTGTATGTTTAATAACATAAGATTTTGCTTCATCTTCTTTAAATTTACTTCAATTTATTTTTTTTATTTGTATTTTGACAAAGATTAAAAAAAAAAAACGGTTCGAAGCATCCTAAAACCATTTAACCGAACCGTTAAAAGTATTTTACACGGTTCGGTTCCGGTTCCAACTTTTTGGAATCGGGAACCGGCGGTTCGAACCATTTGGGCAACTAGTGACAATCTAAAAACTACAAAATAACTTATAAGAGAGGTTTCTTAACCACAAAATATACACAAACAATAGTAACCAAAAAAATATTACTTGGAACCTCAATCCTCCATTTTTCGCGTATTATATTGTGTGGGCATCCACAAAAAGAAATAACAATTACATCAACAACACATATTACTATTATATAGTCAACATCACACACTCCCATCTCTACCCTCATCTCATATTCTCTCTCTCTCTCTCTTTCAAAATTTCAAAATTGTCTCTCCATTTCATCTCAATTTCAGACCATAGATGATTAGGGTTTCGATCTGTACTTAGGTCCAAATCTCCGGACGTTGTCCACGTATATTGGGTTGTGTTTCCCGCTCGCACATCATCCAAAGTGTCATTCTCTTTCACGTCATTTTTTTTCTGATTATGCAAAAAAAATGTGTTAATTATGTAAAAACACACACATAAAATCACACATATAAATCTACATATATGATAATGAAAAAACAGATTTAAGCTAAATTACAATATCACACACATAAATAAATACACTTTCTGAACAATAGTTAAAAGTACAAATACAAACAAATAGACAAACTAGACGTTTCTGAACAACAGTTGCAATCATTAAACAGTTAAGAATACAATTCAATCTCAATTGCACATTCATTCCACATCATACACAAAAAAAATCAGTCACATATCACAAAACATATTATGAAGTTTTGCCCATATATTAGAAAATGCTCAAAAAAATTTTGAACAACAGTTCACAGTACAAAACACATACACATAAATCTGAACATGTTCAAATCGGAACTGAACAATAGTTAACTACAATTTCTGAACAAAAAATCGCACAATCAATCACACTTTCTGAACAAACAAATTATGAACAATAGTTCAAAGTCCAAATACACATAAATTAAACAAACTAGACATTTTCTGAAAAAATTTTGCTGAACAACAGTTGATTGCACTTTCTAAACAAAAAACACTCACATAAATCAATCACACATTTCTGAACAACAAGTGTTTAACCAATAGTTTCTGAACTACAGTTCAAAGACCAAAATACAAACAAATTAAACAAACTAAACCTTTTTGGGGAAAAATCTGCTGAACAACAGTTGATTACACTTTCTGAACAAAAACACTCAAATAAATCAATCACACTTTTATGAACAACAAGTGTTTGAACAATAATTCAAACTACAAATACACAAAAATAGATAAAATATTTTCTGAACACAGTCATATATTGTTCTGAAAAATTCAAACTACAAATACACAAAAATAGACAATATTTTCTGAAAAATTTCAAAATTTCAATTTTCTGAACAATTTCGAGAAAAAAAAGAGAAGCATCAATCGATTTTCTAAACAATGTTAAAGTTAACCAGATTAAGGACAAGAACAAGAACAAGAACAAGAACAATCTATATATAACTGCATGCACAAAGATAAAATGAAAAATCTAGAAGTTAAATCGATTTTTCTGCACAAGTGAAAACGAAAAATCTAGAACAATTTTCTGAACATTTTTTTGCAAGAACATACCGATTTCCATGAAAAAAATTACCCTGAGAACTCAAGATTTGGATTTACTCTCTCTTCTCTTGCTCTTCTCAAATTCCCAATTTTCAAATTCAATTTTTTCAAATGGTGCGAAATGAGAGAAAATGGTAGAAAAGAAGATTAGACAACCTTGGTAGTTGTGAATCTGCTTTTTGGCAGCATTGGGGGTTGGTATACGTTTATTGGGGGATGGGGGGGCAACAAAGGTAGTTTGTATGTTTTTGTAAAATAGTAAATAGTAATTGTAGTTCTTAGTAATACTACTAGGGAAATTGTAGTTCTTAGTAATCTAAAATGAAAAATCTAGAAGTTAAATCGATTTTTCTGAACAAGTGAAAACGAAAAATCTAGAACAATTTTTTGAACATTTTTTTGCAAGAACACACCGATTTCCATGAAAAAAATTACCCTGAGAACTCAAGATTTGAATTTACTCTCTCTTCTCTTGCTCTTCTAAAATTCCCAATTTTCAATTTCAATTTTTTTTTTTTCAAATGGGGCGAAATGAGAGAAAATGGTAGAAAAGAAGATTAGACAACCTTGGTAGTTGTGAATCTGCTTTTTGGCAGCATTGGGGGTTGGTATACGTTTATCGGGGGATGGGGGGGAGGGCAACAAAGGTAGTTTGTATGTTTTTGTAAAATAGTAAATAGTAATTGTAGTTCTTAGTAATACTACTAGGAAAATTGTAGTTCTTAGTAATCTACCCATAAAGTTTCTTCAAAAAAAAATTTTATAAGTGGATCTCATGTGTATTTAGATGTACCATACACTCATAATATATTTTAAAATTGTGCATCTTGTTATATTGAAATATGTAACTTATTTATACTAAATCGTGCAATTATTAATATGAAAAATAGTTGCACGGTTCAATATAAATAAATTACATATTTCAGTATAATAAGTTGCATGTTCTAAAATGCATTATGAATGCACAGTGCACTTGGATGTATACAAAATTTAGCCAAAAATTAAAGCTCAAATAATGGTATTCTAATGGCTTAATAATTAAATTTTGTCTATACTTTTGATTTTTCATCAATTTTAGCACATATTTTCTTCTCTCTCCAAATATAGCACATACTCTCACTTAATATTTAAAAACATCTCGATTCACCATTTTAGACAAGATTCTTCTGATATGGTCGCCGGAATTCACCTGTCTTGTTGACATGTAACTATTAAAATATATATATATCACCACCTAATATTAAAAGACACGGGATATAAAAACATCTCGGGTTACTATTTTCTAATTTTAAGTGGTGATTTTTTTTTAATATTTATACATCAACAAAACAAGTTTACTCCGACAACCACATCAGACGAATCATGCCAAAAATGACACCGAATATTTTTAAGTATTAAATAAAAATAAGTGTTAAATTTAGAGAGACAAAAGTATAATCTAAAATTGATGAAAAAATAAAAATGACGGAACCCCATTTTTTAGCCAATTCTATTTTAAAAAGTTATTTTTTGTCAATGATTTTAATTTTATTCTTTTCTAGCCAAGAGAATATTTTTTTTACCAAATATACCCTCATCACTCTTTTTTAAAAAGACCAATTTTTAATGGTGGTACAGGCTTAAATAAAATGTGGTATGTGGTGAATTAATGGTGGTACGAGTAGGCATGCTAAAAAAAAAAAAAATCGTGGTTCGAACCGAATCGGCTTGCCCACCTGATCCCATGGTTTTGGTTCAAACCAAAAAAATCGTAAAATACATGGTTCGGTTCCAGTTCCATCATTTCTAGAACCGCGAACCGCCGGTTCCGGTTCGAACCGCCGGTTCTCATATTTTTTTTTTCTAATTTCAATGGTTTAGATCTCCTTCAACTCAATCCAATGACTATAATAATTTGTAGTATACTACTAGCCTTCTACTAGTGTTACTAATTTACTATTGTTCTAATGTAGAATTGATTGATGATGTATCAATTATACAATTATCATGTATTTATAATTATCTAATTATAAAATTATGTATGTTTTAACTATTGTAATCTTCCATTTAAATTCCCATAACAATAATTTGTCATCTACATGTACATTTCTTCAAATTTTAGATCCAAAAATTAAAAAACTTAAAATTTTAGATCCAAAAATTTTAGAAACCACCTTGGCCACGGTAGGGTTCCGGTTCCACCCTCAAAAATTTTGGAACCGCCGGTTCCGAAACCGTGAGCATCCCTAGGTACGAGCTCCAATAAAGTGTGGTACGGGTGAAAAAATGGTGATACGAGGTGAATTAATGGTGGTGCATACTTAAATAAAATGTGGTACGTGGTGAATTAATGGTGGTACGAGCTTCAATAAAGTGTGATACGGTTGAAAAAATGGTGGTATGAGTTTAAGTAAAATGTGAGTGCGAGGTGAATTAATGGTGTTGCGAGGTGAATTAATGGTGATCTGAGCTTAAATAAAATGTGAGTGCGAGGTGAATTAATGGTGATTTAACCTCAATAGTGTGTGGTAGGGTGTAAATTAATGATGTTACACTCTTAATAAAGTGTGATACATGGTGAATTAATGATAGTACAAGTTTAATAAAATATGGTACGAGATGAATTAATGTTTGAATATGGTGTAGTATACGAGTGTTGATCGGATGAGGGAGAGAGAAAGTTATTCTAATTTTTAGGAGAAAATACTGCTGATATTTTTTTAAGAAGACAACTATTTTTTTTCCTATTTTATTTAATTATTTTAGTTAATTAAGTAGGGGTATAAGGGTCTAAATAATAATTCTATTGGCTAAAAAAAAATAAATTAAAATTTAATGACATAAAATAATATTTACTTTTTTATTGGCTTATTTATAACTCTATGTCTCTAACCCAATAAAAATATGTGTTAAATGTGATTATTTGGTCTTTATTTTACTCATTTTATTTTTCATTTCAATCGGGTCATCAGATGTCGGGTAGGTTATATCCATATACCCGGTAGCCACCATAAACGGATGTTCATTTCCATTTTATCAAAATCATCCAAAAATCAGTTGAGACCCATCAAGATCTACACTCAATTCTTCATATTTTCAGCGTTCATATTTCTCCACGCAAAAGATCTACAACAGAGCTTGATCTAACTATCTTCTGCGGTGGAAATAATTGGAGGCGTTTCAGCAGCACGACGTCGTCTGGTGCGATTCCGGGATCACTTTCTGATTTGAAATTGGGGAGTTCGATTAACAGGACTTGACATTCGAATTGGGGATTTTCACTTTCGTGTTACCTCATTGCGGTTATGATTTATTAAACGATGCAAATAAAGTAAGTGTTTCTGTTTCGATTCCTTATCCTTCAAGTATTTTCGTGTTTGAGATTTTTTCTGATTTAATATTTGTTGCTGATAGTTTGAGGTTTTTAGGAATGGGAGGTAATTGCTTGATATTGCATATAGCTCGAAATTTAGTAGCGTGGGATCAAATTCAGTTCCATTCAACACCTAGGGGGTTTTCTGATTTAATGTTTGTTGCTGTGATAGTTTGAGTTTTTTTTAGGTTTTCAATTGTTGTAGGACATAGTGTTAATTTTTATACATTGTTTTTTGCTTTCAATTATCATTGCCATTTTCTTCCAATTTTGCTGAACAAGAAATACGAATTACGTTGCTTTGAAAATGAGAAAAACGAAAGAAGAAATTTACTTTCCTTTTGGGTGTTGATGTGCTTTTTTAATTTCTGAAGAATTTTCGCAGTTTTGGTGAACTAGAAATACGAAGTATGTTGCTTTGAAAATGATAAAGTTCTTTGGCTGAAGATATGCTTTATTAATTGTGAATTATACTTTGGTTGAGGAGCAGAGCATCATGCTGGAGAAGATCATGAAGCTACATTTTTTTCCTTCTGATTCTTATTAGGTTTTGTTTTAGTAATATACAATATTTATTCATCATATCATACCAAGTAAAAATGAGTTGCAAATTGTGTAGATCTCATCTCAATATTTATTCACCATGTAAACACTTGATATCTTCCTACTAATTATCGTTATCCCATATTATGAGAAACATCCATCAGAAATATTTTGATCTTATCTGGGTATTTATTTTTATTTGTATCACAGTGTCGATGTTTATTATGATTTAGCCCTCCGGTAACCAAATCATGTTAATCTTCTAAGAATGTTGGACTCTATTTTAAGTTGAACATTATGGAAAGCATCCAGTAAGCTGCCATCAGAATTTTTTTGATCTTCTCTGTATTTTCGTGTTTTATATCACAGACTCAAATGTTTATTGATTTAGCTTTCTAGAAACCAAATCATGTGAATTTATAAGAACATTACACTCTATTTCAGGTGGGTTTATGTATCACCAGTTCTCTTATAGATGCTCATAATCTGGCAGGTGAGCGAGGCAAAAGTGTCAACAAAGTCAAGTATTTGCTGAATGGCACTGCTTCCATCAAAGGGAGTGGTGATTTCAGTTCCTACCCTAGTTCTCTCTCTCCTCGGTGTTGCAACCCTCCTATTTTTCTTGCTGTCGCCCTCCTCTTCTCCTTGCTCTTGCCCCGCTCCCGCTAATCTCAACACCAGCATAAGAAACGGAGAGCCCGTCTCAACTTCATCTGAGGACATAGATTGGGTGAAGTCTCTAATCGAAGCCAATGGATTGCACATGCAGCAGAACATTCTTCGTAAAGGCATAAACCCCCGCACTCGTCAACACCAGCTCCAGGACCTCCTTCAATTCAAAGGGATATCACATTACAAAGGAGAAGAAGCAAACAACCACACTGCTCTTCCTTGTCCCGGTGAATTACTCGTAGAAGAGCACCACAGCAACTATGGTGAGCCATGGGCAGGAGGAAGAGACGTATTTGAATTTCTCGCAGGGTCCTCCCACCTAACACCGGATTCAAAAGTTCTTGAGATAGGATGTGGCACGCTCCGTGTGGGCCTACATTTCATTCGATATTTACAGCCAGAGCATTTCCATTGCCTAGAGAGGGATGAGCTTTCTCTAATGGCTGCACTAAGGTATGAGCTTCCATCACAGGGTTTGTTGTATAAACGACCTCTCATTGTGAGAGGTGAAGATATGGATTTCAGTAAGTTTGGATCAGATACTGTTTATAATTTGATATATGCAAGTGCTGTTTTCCTTCATATGCCCGATAAACTTGTTTGGATTGGTTTGGAGCGGTTAGTGGGTAAATTGAAACCTTTAGAAGGTCGGATTTTTGTGTCGCATAATATCAAATTCTGTTCTCGTTTGGGAGGTGAGGAATGCACGAAGAGATTGAATAGTCTGGGGCTTGAATATCGTGGAAAGCATACTCATGATAGTTTGCTTTTTAATCACTATGAGATATGGTTTGAGTTGAGGCGATTCAGGGCTTAAAAATGTGTATGGATAAATTGGGATTGTTCGTCTCTAATCTGAAGCGAGATCCATGAACCTTGTTAACAAGGTAAAGATGGAGATACTTGGAACTTCTTCTCATTCTATATAGGTTCGTCTCTAATCTGCTGCTTCAGATTTTGCAGTAACCTTGTCGTTTTCCGAGTTTTATGTGTTAATTGCTGTATCCTATTGTATTTTTCTAGCTAGCTATGAGTCCTTGTTCTTGTTTCTTTTCCTTTTAGTTATTACAATACATCTACGAACTGTGGGTTAGATTTATTTTTCAGAAGAGAGATTATTTCGAAGAGTCCATGTTCCTGTTTCTTTTCCTTTTAGTTATTACTGAAGATATAGTTTTTTTTTTTTTTTGAGTACACACTTGATTTTAGGTACTTGCCAAAATCTCAAGTACTTGGTTTGTTTGTAGATGGTACCCTTTCAGTTTTGAGGCACACTTGCATGAGACCGTCTCACATTGAGACGGGGCATAAGTTGGGCATTGACGCTTTAACATTTTAGGAGGGGTGGGTGTGATTTGTGTTAAGTTGTACCTCATCTCTCATATGAGTTTTTTTTTCAGGTTTTATAAGAAAATTCTGTGTAAAAAAGTTTAAATTGATGTGTGTTTTATTTCAATACTCCTCTACTGTACATGTTTGCCTTATATGTACTAAAACCCTCAATAATTTTCATCCTCACACTATCCACAATATTACACAAAATGTTATTACTTTTTGCTCCATATATACACACAATTCAACTTCTTTTTTATTTTATACATAATACAAAATTACCTTTTAAAATTTTACTCATTATTATATTTTCTTAATCTTTGTGTCTATTTTTGGGTGAATATTATCCTAGGACCGAATGAGTATTTTTTTTAAAAAAATAATGATATGATGATGATTGGAATATGTTGTTTTTATGATTGGAAATATAATATATGTAATTATATATATAAAGGATCCGTGAATATGTGTGTAAAATATAGATTATTGTTTTTTGAAGCTAGAGTGTTTGCAAAAGCTACCAGCTAGACACTTATAGGGTATGTTTGTTTCGGGATTTAGGTGTGAGGAGGAAGTTATGACTTTGAAATCCTATGGATTTAAAAATCCTGATGAATAGTAAAAGTATGTGTTTGTTTTGGGATTTTGGTAGGGTGAGATTTTTATTTTATGTCAAATCAATATGAAATAATGATTAATGTTGTATTATTATATTGTATTGTGTGAGAGAATAAGTGGGTGAAAGAAAATTGGTGATATGATTGTATTTAATTTTGTGAAAATATTTGTATATGTATGTTTTATAGGAGTGAATTTAAAAGTTAGATGTGAAAATCTTCAACTAGTATGTGATTTGGATCCTCAAAATAAACATACCCTTAAGTAAACATGTAGATTTGACTCCCTTTCACACAAATATATAAAAATTTTCAGATTTAAAAAGTATTGGAAAAGTAAATTAAACAAGCTAAATTTCTATTATACCCATATTTAATGATTGTTATTAGGGGTGTGACCATTAAATTACAAAAATCGCCCGAACCGCCCGCACCGAACCGCATTGCACCGCCATTGATAAGTTTTTATCATAAATCACGGTTATTTTTTTGATGCAAAACCGCACCGTAAAATTAGTGCAATTACGATTTTTCGTTGCAAACCGCACCACCAAGTTGAAAGTGTAATTTACTATTCGACATCCTATATTTATAGACTCATTTCTTAACTAAATTCACAAGGAAACAAACTATCTTCATAATTCTTTTAATATACAATCTTAACTTTTACACATAACAAGCTTATGTGTTTTACTTGTATAATGTTCAAATATATTATTTCATTTATCATTTCTAAATGACAAAAATTTGTATGAGAGACGATCTAAATGCGTGAGGCGAATCTGATTTAAAGACAATTAACATCCATCACTCCCAAAGTGTTAAAAACGTCAATACCCAAATTGCACTCCGTCTCACCGTGAGACGGTCTCACGCAAGTGTGCCTCTTTCTAAATATATATTTTTCAACTTTAACCATATTATAGAATATTGATCAATTAAATTTGTTATCATTAGTTTAAATTGACATCACTTTCTTCTACTAATATTTATGTTCATGTAAAACCGTCAAACCGCAAATAACCGCCCGAAACCGTTCAAAACCGCATGATCACATTTATATGAAAAATCGCAGTTTAGAATTTTACAATTAACTGAATCGCATGTAGCAAGACAATTTGAATTTAGTCGAAAAAACTTCAAAATCGCACCGTGTCACCCCTAGTTTCCAACATAATTAATACATAAGGTTATATTAGTAAATTAATTAAAAAAAGTTACTTTATGTAGAAACAAACTTATATATTTGGGACATCCATAAAATGAAAACAAGTCTATATAATTGGGATCGAGTGAGTATGCAATTGTGTATCGAAACATATGTAATTTTGTGTTTTATGTATAGCAATTTAGCATTGATTCCTCAAATTAATACATTTTCACTCTAATTTTCTATTAAAAAAAAAAAAAAAGATTTTTTATAGGTCAACTTCTTTACATAAAGTATTTCACAAGCTTCCACTTTCTAATAATTGCAATTAAATATACACAATTAAATAAAAAGCATATCCTCTTTAAGGTCGAATCACAATTACTAAGTAAAAGTTTATGAGATCGATCCAGCGTATGCAAGTGTTTCTATTTCAATATTTTAATATGATAAATTTTTGTGTGAAATAGGTTATAAGACAGAGACTTAAATTGAGTGTATATACAATATATGTTGCATGAATATTTTCAGGAGAGGTCTTATTTGATCCGGTCTCTACATAAGATGGAACTCTATTTTAATATTTGAGTTACATACAAATTTACTACATCATCGAGTTGGAACTTTATAAACTTACAAGTCATATAACATAATAAATTAAAATTTTCGTATATACTTCACATAAATTTTTCTTTAAAATACTACTAGGTTCATCCCTTTTTAAATATTACTCTCAAGTCCAAAACATCTTTACCCTTATTTATTATTCTTTTATTTTCTTCTCTCTCTTTCTTTCTCACTCTTTCTCACTGTTTTCTATTTTTCTTTTTCATCCAACTTCATCACTCTTAGTTAATTCCTATAATTTTTCAGTTTAATTCAATTCAAAAGGAACATTTTTTGACAACTTTTTTTTATGATTATTATTATTAAATTAGTTTAAAACATTAATTAGAAAACCTGTCAACAAACGTATGAATAATTATAACAGGAAATTAAAAAAATATATATGTACAATTATGTAAAATCTACAATTACAATTTCAAAATTTACATATTCTCGTTTTCATTACGACATGAACATGTTCATAAAAAACATGAACAGGTTCATACAAGAACATAAACAGGTTCATCTCCGATTTCAGATCCTCACCCTAAAAAATTAACAAACTCAGATCTTCATAAATTGATCTTCAAATCTTCAAACCTGCAACTTTTCCTACCCCAACCAACAACAAACTCAAACCAGAAAATCCAAAAACTTGTTCAAATTCACCAAACCAGAAAATCCAAAAAGTTATTCAAATTCAAAAATCCAGAAAATCATCATCAAAATTTCATAAAAAATTAAAAAACTTATTCAAATCTAAAAATCCAGAAAATTCATCAAACCCAAACAAAATCATCGAAAAAAGTTCATCAAAAATCCAGATTACCACCACCATCATCCATCTCCAATATCACCAACAACATATATCTCTTTTTCATTTTTACTGCCTTCAACAAACATACAAAGATCAAGCATTCCCTGGGACCCATTTTCGAATTCAACAATCATGTATGCATTATCGATTATATCAGGCACTTGCATACCAGATCTGTAAAAGATTTAAAAAAGAAAAAATAGATTTGTAAAAGATGAAAAAAAAAAAAAAAAAACAGATCTGTAAGATGGTGGAGGTAGTGCGCGGCGGCGGCGGCGTGGCGTTGCTACGAAGGGAGGTTGGTTTCTAGGTGGGGGAGATGGGCGGCGGCGGCGGTTTCTTCGAGGGGGGGCTACTGAGGGAGGTTTCTGGGTGGGGGAGGTGCAGGCGCCGCGAGCGGTGGGGAGGGAGGCGGCGCCGTGAGGGCGGGGTCAGGCGCCGCCGTTCTGGTTTTTTGTTGGGGGGAGGCGGTCGTCGTTTCGCGGGCTGGGGAGGAGGCGGTCGTCGTGCGGGCGTTGGGATGGTGGCCGCGGGGATGGTGGTGGCAGCGGCGTCGAGCGGTGGGCGGCGGCGGGCTAGCGTCTACTGGTTTTGGGGCGGTAGTGGTTTGGGCAGAGGAGGAGAGGGGTTGAAGAAAGAGGAAGAGAGAAAACACGTCTAAATTTTGGGAGAGAGAAACTTTTGCGTTGGGCATTTGAGCCCGGTGATTTTGGAGTTTGTATTATTAATATTAATTCGAATTCCACACTAACTAAGGAGTACAAGGGTAAATGACCACACGTATTATGGACCTCTAGTAATTATAAAAAAGTATGAACCTAAGAGTAATTCACCCCTTTTATATGGACCTATTAGTAATTCATTCAAATGTCAATTCATGACATAAAAGTTAGTAAAATAATTTTTACAATCAATTCAGGGCTCAAAAAATAGAAAATTATCACTTTGAAAGCGAAAAGATATAAACTATCAATTTAAAACTAAAAAATGCTAAGACCTCCTCTTTATTTACGTACATTATCTCTTTTTCATTATTACACTCTTTTTATTTTTATCACTCACGTTAAATTAATAAATCTTTTATTTTATTTTCTCATTTTAATTTATAAATATATAATTTGATACTAATTATGAATTATATATAAAATATCAAACATGATTTTAAAAATGTTAAATTTTAAATTGTTAATTTCTATTTTTCGGCTCTCGAGTTGATAGTTTTCATCCCTGCATTGTCTTCTTAACATTTGCAATGGAATACAACATGGTTTCTTAAAAAAAAAAAGTCTTTGATTTATTATAATCTTCTAAAATGATAATTAAGTTGTCACCCACTATGCGTAAAATTATGATTTGAGACTTAATACACCTCAAATCCATGAAAGACATTGGCCAACTAAAATCCTTATTTTTTTTTTCACGAAAAGTGTAACAATCTAAAATCACATGCATTCTTAATCATATGTTCCACATCGGACTCTTAATTACAACTCTTAAGCTTGTTTGCGAATACTTTTTCTTGCATGGCCTATTTTTCTAAATTTAATTATTTGACAGCTCATATCAATAATACTTTTAGGACTTTGAATAATTCTCTTCTTTTATATACCTAATCTATTATTTATTTATTTGGGATAGTCTCTCAACTTATGTCTAAAGAACACGTACGTACGTAATTACTTGTTTAACTTAACTAAATGGCGATCATTATCGTGCCTTTCTTGTTTTTTTTAATGTATGTGCATGATATATATAGCATACATATTTCCACATGTTATTTTAAAATGAAATAATACAAAATATGTAGCTAATTAAAATAGCATCAAATGGCCTTAATCAGAACATGGATACTTGTTTTGAGGTGATTGGTTAAAATTAGGACGGGTGCTATTATAATATTATTGAAGTGGTAAAATTTCTTTCTTTTATTAGCTAACCAATAATTTAAGTTTTTTTCGTAAATTTGGTGTATATATAGAGTTGACTTACTTTCAAAAATCATTATTTATTGAAGTAAATTCATAGTGGAAGATGATATCAACTTTCTGGAGTATGGTTACTTAGAGGATTGAAGGATATACGATTAAGATTAATTGACACGTACTTATATATTTTAACCTATGAGACCAATTCTTAAATGAATGCAATTTATTGAATTTGGATGTCAATATCGTACTATATCATAGACAAAGTATAGGATCACTACTACATATTTAAGTTTAAGCAGACAACAAGAATTGACAACTTTTTTTTCAAGGTTCTCCAAGCTCTGAACTTGGAGAGCGGTTTTAATTAAAAAAAAAATAGACAGTTGTTCAAAACCGTTGTCCAAGTACAACACTTAGAAAGCGGTTTAGAACCGTTGTGCAATGTTTTAGACAGCGGTTTTGAACCGTTGTCCAAGGACAGAGTTTGGACAGTGGTTCGGAACCACTGTCCAAGAGGTCGGATAATTAATATATATACACTCAAATCGCGAACCAAAGGAAATTTTCCCCAAATCGTGAATTAAAACCAACTGATATCGAAAATTTCACAAACTCTGCTCCTCCTCCCTCTCCCCCAAATCGAACCATCCGTAGCGCGTCCTCCCCTACCGCCGCCGCCGTTGCCTTGTTGCCAAGCTCCCCTACCGCCGCCGCCGCCTAGCTTTCTCCTTCCATAGGTAATTTTTATTCAGTAGAAGGTATTTAATCGTACTGGATGACATGTGGAGTATTGAACTTTGGGACGACATTAAGTTTTTCTTTTCAAATAACGATAATGGTAGTCATGTTGTTGTTACCACTAGGTTAGTCAATATTGCTCTTCATTTCGACTCATCTTACCACACGGTTAACTTACTAGATGAGGATAAAAGTTGGAGTCTATTTTGTCAAGAGTCGTTTGGGGAAGAAAGTTGCCCTTCTGAATTAGAGGAAACTAGTAAGAAGGTCTGTGAAAATTGCAAAGGACTTCCGTTGTCCATTGTTGTAATTGGGGGGCTTCTTCGAAAGTCCAGTAAGTCACGAGAATATTGGGAGGGTGTTGCAAGGGATACGTACTCAATTTTGAATTCAGAAGAAGACAACGAATGCATCATGAGTATATTATCATTGAGTTATACCCACTTGCCGGCCCATCTTAAACCATGTTTTCTCTATATAGATATTTTTTCGGAAGATGAATTGATTCCTGTTTCTAAACTCATTAAACTTTGGGTGGGCGAGGGATTTCTAAGACCGAATGACGGTCAAAGCTTGGAAGTGGTTGGTGAGGGGTATTTAAAAGATCTTGTGGACATGAATCTCATTTTAGCTAATTTGTTAGGATTAATTGTTGTTAGATGAACAATTGATGCTTGGTTTATATATTGTTAATTGTTTATATATATATATATTGTGTGGCTTTGTTTAATTGTTTTTAGTGGCTTTGTTTAATTGTATGTATGGTGTATGTATGTATATCATGTATATTGGTGTATATATGTATATTGGTGTATATATGTATATTGGTGTATATATATCATGTTGTATGTATTGGTGTATGTATATTGTTGTATATATATTGATGTTTGATGCACTCAAGGTGTTTGATAATATGCTTGTGTGGGGATTTAAACATAAATTAGTGTTAATTTATTAGGATTAATGTTGTTAGTGTTAGAGATGAACAACTTGTTAGAGATGAATACATATTGTGTGGCTTGACTTGATTTTTTTATGCTAATTTAGATATGAACAATTGATGCACTCAAGGTGTTTGATAATATGCTCGTGTGAGGATTTAAGCATAGTTTTGAATATTGTTTGTTTTTTGTTTATTAAATGTTGTTTCTTCTGCTTTACAAGATCATGTCTTGTTTGTCATATCCCGGAGATGATGGAGATGATGATGGATATTCTGATGGAGATCATGGCGCATATGATCATGGTGCATATGATCCACATCATCCTGATGACTTGAGAGAGTGCGACACTGATGCTCCCACCACCACTAGCAGCTCCGGGGAGAAGCGCACTCGGGGTGAGTGATAAACATTTCGTTAAAATTTGTATTCATGTTTATAATATTTGCACATATATATGCTAAATTTACAGTTAATTTTAATATTCTCAATATAATATAGGAATCATTGGGTGTTGGTCGCCATACACATGAATACATTAAGTGTGTATTTTATGGACCCAGCTCAGGATGGAGTTTATTCAAATCGTCCTGATCTCGTTTCATATATGGAAGCGTAAGTTCATTTTTAATATTCTATACAATGATTTGTTTTACTTTTAAAATTATGCATATTTAATCTATTTTTATTTTTTAATTATAATAATAATAGTGTGATGACGATGTATCGGAGTCGCCTTCAGAGTCAAGGTTCAAGATCTAAGTTAAATAAAGTGAACTTGATTAACATTAAGGTAAATTTAATTTAGTAAATTATCAAACTAATAGAAAGAAATCATAATTGTAATACGTGATTATAATTGTTAATCAACAGGTTCTGAGGCAACGAGATAATGACCATTGTGGACATTTTGTGTGTTGCTTTATTGAAGATATAATCCGCGCTTCTCTAACGAACATTCCTCTCAATGTAAGTCAATTTATCGATTTATTTAAATTATTATTGATTGAATAAAAATTCATACTATATTGATTGATTCGTTGTTTGCAGTTTGTCTATGAACGTGAGCTCAAGTCTTACTCTAAGAAAAGACTGGAGAAATGGAAAAATGATTGGACGGTGTACCTTTACAATCGATTCTTATATTCATACGATATTGAGTGATCGTTGTTTGAAATTTTGGTAGCATGTAATTAAATTATATATTTGTGATGATATATATTTCATGTTTTTGGTGTATTGGACGTATGTTTATGATTGTATGTTTATTTATTTCATGATGTGTATGTTTATTTATTTGATGTTTAGGTATATATATATATGTTGTATAAGTTTTGGTTTATGGTTTTATTATAGAATTTTTGGTTTATGGTTTATGGTTTATGGTATTGGATGTATATATAAGTTTTGGTTTATAGTTTTATTATAGGATTTTTAAAATATAAATTAATAATTAAAAAAAAGATATTGGACGGTTAATAATCTAACATATCTAAAATAATAAAAAAAAATAAAAATAATTATGTTAGACAACGATTATTAACCGCTGTCCAAGACAACGCTTGCAATGTGGTTGAAAACCGCTGTCCAAGTGCGATTTCTTGGACAACGGTTTTTTATCATCGATTGTCCAAGTTTGAATAATTTATTTTTGGAGAGCGGTTATAACCGCTCTCCAATGTCATTTTTCACGGTTGTCCAAGTCCAAATGTGTATTAGTGGATGAACAAGTTTCACACAAAAATTTGTGATATTAGTTGAAAAGTGTGACTTATTTTACTAAATGATATTAGTTGTGATAATTGAAGGGTGTGACTTATATTACAGAAGTGAATATTAGTAGTGATAATTAAAGAATGTGACTTATATTATAAAAATATATTAATCGCGATAACTGAAGAGTTTATACTCATAAAAAATGAACAAATTTCACAATGAATAAGTTTCACAGCGTACCATAAGTTTCACAGCTTACCAACTCCAACTCTTATCTGTATAGCCCAATGTACAAATACACGTAAATAAAGTGTGGTAAATCATTATGTGACAATGTAATTATATTTGTTTAGTGATGAAGTTGCGAGTCTCATCACATGTTGGATAGAGCGGTTTGGTACCAAATCAAAAATTATATTTTTCTGTTTTACTTTTCACCACAATTTCAAAGTTCAATAAAAAAAAAATCAAATATATTTGAACACATTATATATTAAATTGTCATACTTTTACAATCTTTAATGTAACATCAAAAAAAAAAAACGAATTGTTTTGTTTTTAAAGTATTTTTTATAGGTTTTTATTATATGAATTGAATTTAAATTTTCATTTACTATTATACATAAGTTTTATATAAATTGTAGTATTTGTGGTGATCAACTTATGTATTTCATAAAATTATATATTTAATTAAATAATTTCGAGATCAACATTCACATATCTAATATCATGAGTAGGTCCCCACTGAAATTTGTTCATATATAGTATGAAATTAATTATATTACATTTATAAATTAATATTATAATATTTATCAACTGATATCATTACATTAACTAATTGAGATCATAATATTAAATGTTATATGTATTAGTTTATAAGAGTAGTGGTACCAATTTATAAGAAGAATGGTATCAAATTCATAGTATAAATAAATTTATCAAATATTCAATATTTTTAAAAAAATAATCAAGATAGTGAGTAGGTGAATAAATGAACTTAATTAATTTAAAGTTTATCACAGTCCGTCTCAAACCATATAGTCTCACGTTAAAATTTATCAATATTCAAACGATGCATCACGCAAAAAATTTACAAATTTTACTAATAATAGGTGTATAAACGAAGGTCCACGTTAATTAGTTGATCAAGAGGAGGAATATGAACATATACACCACCATTGAACAAACATCAACAAGGAATGACAAAATTTACATAGATGATTTCACATATTTTTGACAAATTTATTCTACTATATTTATAACTAATGGATTTATAGGGCTTTAGCCTAACCATATTTTATAGGAAAATACGATTCGGATATGAAAATAGAGTTTTATTTCTCATTTATACATGTAACATAAACGAGAAAAAAGCAAAAATTGAATGAGTTGATCTCATATGCATCCAGGTGTATTTTAGAACATGCAACTTATTATACTCAAAGATATAATTTATTTACACTGAACCGTTCACATATCTTTCTATATTAATAGTTGCACGGTCAGTGTAAACAAATTGCATTTTTCAATATAATAAGTTGTATATTTTTAAAATACACTATGAGTGCATGGTGCATTTGGATGCAATATAACAAGATTAATTTGGCCAAATTGAAAAGGTTTTGTTTGGACCAACTTAATCGTTTTTTTACTTTGTCGGAGTATTAAACAACCTTTTATTTTCCAAATTTGTGCACCTTAGAGATGTTTTACAACTGCTGCAAGAAATCATGAAGTTAAACCAAAATCAGCAGCTTCTGATTATTAAATTCTATATCTTGTTTCTCAAGTATTCAATTGCCTCTACAAACTTAAAATGACTTCTTTATAAGGGACATTATCCTCCTTAATTATTATTCATATCCAACAAAATTGCATGCAAATTAATTGCTACTTCTCTACACATCTTCCTGCAAACTATCATCAGTTCCTTCAAAAAAAAAAAAAAATATCCTTAATTAAGTTTTTTTTTCTTAAACACACACACACTCTTACAGAAGATCATGGCTGCCTGGATTCGAGCCACAATGCTGCTGCTTCTCACTTGTTTAATGGTGCCCGGATTGGTGGAGGCGGGAGTTCGTCGTTATAAGTTTAAAGTAAGTCAAAATTATCAGAAAACTATATAAATAAATTAATTCAACATCTCGTACCTTTAGATAAAATGATTTTTTTTTTTAAATATTTAATTTTATATGTTCATATATCGACAATGTATGGAAGAATTTCCGCATTGAATCGATCGTGTAACAAAGTGTGGTTAATATTTTTTTTCCTTTTGTATATAAGTTGATCATCTATATTTAAGAATGAAATTAGTTTTAAATGCATTTTCATCAAGATGTGATTAGAGTCGTCTATCTAAAGATTAGCTTTTCTTTTCTAAAATCCGATTTTTTTTCACTTTTAAACCATTTATTTTCTGTGGTTTTTAAAATTATACTACATTGTTAATAGTTAACACAACTAATTTGTCCAATATATATAACATATGTAGATATTATTTTACAAGTAGCATACATTAATAAAATGAAATATCCGATTGATCTCTTCTCAATTTATCCTATCAAACTAAGATCAATAATGCCATATTCTACCTCACAAAATATTATGTCCAACTTACACCATTAGTATCATTATTATTTGTAAGAACTAATTGTTGTTATTTAATGCCATTGGAGAATAACTATGTTGCCCTGCTAATGAAATTGATACACAAATATTGAGAAAATATATTTTTTAGTCTATAATTTTATAAGTCCTGAATGTGTCAATTTCAATCCTTTGTTATCGGAGATTTTAAAATTTTGTTGGAATAAGCATGTGCATCTCACGTGACACTTCAAAATTGAGATTTTTTTTAATTTTACTGTGACCTACCCAAGTGGACTTTCATGTAATAAAAAAAAAGTCAATTTAAATTTCCAATAAAATGAGACTGAAATTGACACATTTAGAACTAAAATTTAAAAAATAAAAAATTACAGTATAAAAAATGAAATTGTCCAAAGTTTCAGAACTTAAATTGATATTTTCTCCACAAATGTTTCGGAACTTTCATCCTCTAGCTATAATTGTGTTTCTTTTTAAATTAATGTAAGGTGCAACTTGCACGATTATAAAACACAAAATCAAAATATAAATATATGATGCAGGTGGTCATGACTCATGAGGAATACTATAAGATTATGCTCAAGGAAGGAAGTAGTGACAGTTAACGGACGTTCCCCGGGTCCCACCATCTTTCTCGAGAAGACGATATTCTGTTAATCAAAGTTGTCAATCACGTCAATTATAATATCACTATCCACTGGTAATTAATTAACTCCTCTCTCTCTCTTTTTTTTAATAAATTTATTTTTCAAAGGTTAATTTAGAAAAAAAAAGGGCAGGTCTTATATGCACTAGATGCACCGTACACTTCATAGTATATTTTAGAAATTTACAATTTATTAAATTGAAACTTGCGAGTTGCGACTAATTACACTGAAATATACAACTTGTGTTTGTATATTATGGAGTGCACCTGCTAACTAGTCGCACTGTACACCTAATAACTAGTGCATTTCAAAATAATTAATCGTAAAATTTTAAAATACACTATAGAATGTACGGTGCAACTAGTGCATAGAAGACTCACTCGAGTTCGCAAAACTCCACATGCACTTGTTTTTCCTAGAATATACTATTAAATTAAACAGGTTGCAATAATTTAGAAAAAGGAACTTCTTATTTCAATTGGGTTTAGTTACAAATGTTCTTACGTTTTTATACGTTTTACCTTACATTAGGGGACACATAAAATACTTGTGACACATAGTTATAATTGAAACGAATTCAGAACTAGTGTTGTACAATACTCTCCTGTTCACACACACATTATTAGATCACACACGTACACATACATATATACCCGTGCGGGTGTGTGTGATCCAAGGGTGGGGAGAGTGCACAGCACCCTTCTGTACAGCAGAGAATCCCCTCCCAATTGAAACACATATCCCATCTAGAACAAATTAAGTTTGGAAAATGAGAGTATCATAATCAGGGATGGATCTTGGAGGAACGCGGGTGGTGGTGGTAGTCCTCTTAGGATTTAAAAATTTTTGTACTATATATATAAAAAAAATTATATTTATATTTTAAAATCGTTAAATTTTATCGTTTCATTCCCGAAAATATTAAAATTCCACCGCCCTTACTCAATGTAAATGAAATCTTGAATCCATCTCTGATTATAATAATAACACAAAGTCTTCTATACACCAAATACATAGTGTAATTCAATTATATTTTTTTAATAGAAAATATTATTTTTAGTCCTATAACTTTGAAAATATTTTATTTTTAGTCATATAATTTTTTATTTTTTTCAATTTTAATCCTGAATGTATCAATTTGAATCATTTTTTTTATCGAAAATTTTAAAATCTCGCACATAAATGTTACTGCTACTTAAAATATTGTATTGATTATTAAACAATAGGCATGGAATAAGACAATTACGGAGCGGATGGGCGGGCATACATAACCCAATGCCCGATCCAACCGGGTGGAAGCTATGTATACAATTTCAAGGTGAGTGGGCAGAGAGGCACACTTGTGTGGCTTAGAGCAACCATTCATGGTGCAATTGTTATTCTTCCTAAACTAGGGGTTCCATATCCTTTTCCTAAACCCCATCAAGAGATTGTCCTTGTATTAGGTATATAATTAAATAATGACGTGATATTGATGAAATAAATTATGAAATTATGTAGGAGTTGTGAGTTGCAGGTGAATGGTGGAAATCAGATGTTGAAGCTGTGATTGATGAAGCAATGAGTTGAGGCACAACACCTAATGTTTCAGATGCTCACACCATGAATGGTCATCCTGGACCTATCTCCAATTGTGTAGGAGATGGTAATTAAATTCTTCTTCACTCATGAATTTACCCCTTTTCACAATTATGAATTTGATATAAGAAAAAGTTGGAATTGAAGGAGGATTCAATCAAGAAGTTGTGGGTGGAAAGAGATATCTTGTGAGAATAATAAATGCTGGTCTCAACACAGAGCTTTTGCTGAAAATAGTGGGGCATAAACTGAGAGTGGTGGAAGCAGATGCGTCGTATGTTAAGCCCTTTACTGCTCGCCCCTGGCCAAACCACTAACGCCCTCCTCATAGCTAATCAGCTACTTGCCACCTACCAAATCATCGCCACCCCATTCACAACCGCCACCGCCACCCTCACCTTCCGCCGCCACAATCCTCTCAGATCCGCCACCTCTAAACACCACTCCACTCGCCGCCAAATTCACCCAATCCCTCCGCGGTCTAAATTCCGCCCAATTTCCCTCCAAAACCCCTCTCAAAATCCCTAATTTTCACCATCGGCCTCGGAATCAACGAATGTCGGACCTGCCGCAACGGCCTCCGCGTAGAGGCGGACATCAACAACGTCACCTTCGTCATGCCCAAAATCTCCCTCCTCAATGCCCATTTCTTCAACGTCCCCGGAATTTTCACCGACGATTTCCCCGGATTACCGCCGATCCGGTACGATTACACCGGAAATCCGCCGGCGAATCTGAAGACGATGACAGGTACGAGGCTGTACAGGCTGCCGTACGATTCGACGGTGCAATTGGTGTTGCAGGGGACTGGAATGATTTTTCCAGAGAATCATCCGATTCATTTGCACGGATTCAATTTCTTTGTGGTTGGAAGCGGGTACGGGAATTTTGACCCGGAAAAGGATCCGAAAAAGTTTAACCTCGTTGATCCTGTGGAGAGGAACACTGTAGCGGTTCCATCTGGTGGATGGGTGGCCGTCAGATTTCGAGCGGATAATCCAGGTAATTAAGAATGATTTTGTTTCCATTTCTGCATTTCGTATTTTGAGTAATTGTTTTTCTTTAAACAATAATTGACATGACCAAAACTCACACAAAAATTATCAAAATTGTCATATGAAGAACTAAAATGGAAAAAAATGATAATAGTATAAGACTAAAATTAAACACGGATAAGCTGATATTATCTCCCAAGTTTTAGTTATGTAGTCAATGTTTATCAGAATTTAGTAATATAAATTAAACTTGTTCATGGCGAAACTATTTTTTTTTAGTTGTATATACTTGTATCACTGAAACCGTATTATTATTTTTTTCTTAAATTGTATTAGTTATTTTCAGTGAACAGTACCCCTGTTTTTTCACCAATTTAAAATGGTGATGCTGTTTAATAAAACAATTAATATGTTGAAAAAAATCAGATCAATGTGAACAAATACTTGCACCCACTTAAAAAGTTAAAACTAACTCTAATGAACCGTGAGGTATTTTAATTTGACAAGATTAAATTTTATTGAATATGGATCGATATGGTAACTCGTCTCATTGCATTTACTTTAATCGATCTCTTATATATAATATTTATTTTCAAAATAAGTACACGATAAAATTAAGTATAATTTGAAAATAATATTTTAACATTTTAAAAATGATTAATATTAATCTGTATTAGGTTGTGAAATAATATTTCACAATGAGAATGTCACACAAATTTTTGTCAAATTCTTAACATCCATTGTGAAAATAGTGATTCCATTTCAATAATCAATTTTAACAGAATCCAAATTCAACATATTGGGAGGCAGACAAGATAGATCAAAGTCCAAATTCAACATTTTCTTGATGAGACATATCACATTTAACGAAACATCAGAATATTTTTTTTATATCTTATTATGGATAATTTTGCAGGAGTATGGTTTTTGCATTGCCACCTAGAAGTACACACTTCATGGGGACTTAAGATGGCATTTGTGGTGGATAATGGCAAGGGGCCCAATCAGTTTCTTCTACCACCTCCAAATGATTTACCCAAATGCTAAAATCATTACCCAAATAATTAGGCCTCTTTTTCTTTGTGCATTTCCACTAGAATCTACAAAAAGAAAAAAATATTGGTTCTTCAACTATGGAAAACAAGTGCTCTCGGGCCCAAAAAGGATATCAGACCCGGCCCATATCGATGGACCCAAGCCCACTAATATCATTGAAGTTGGCCCACACTTGTTTCGTTCTACTAGGCTTGCACATGTTTGTAGGTGTTTTTTGTGCGTATTTTGTTGTCCAAAAGTTACCTATAAAGTTGCAGGATGCATAATGTTTGCCAAGGCAATTGCAAGTGAGTGTGAAAGTGTGAATTTTTTATGTTATGTGCAAACCGATTTTTTTTTAACACTAAATCACTTAGTTTTTTTTTTTTTTAATAACTCGATATTTGGTTCAAAGACCGACTAATTTAAGGATCAGAATCCACGGTTCACTAGCGGAGTTCCCATTTCAAGTCAGAGCAAAACTCTGAATGGATTGGTTCATCTCAAAAGTTGATCGCTCTCGGGCATGTTTGTTTTGAAACTATTCCGGACGGACTTTGGACTTTACAATTCCACATACCCATTTAATACAATACTAAAATCAGGATTTCAAAATCCAATTTAAAATCTAATCTAAACCCTACATCTGCACCTATTCCCATTAATAATAATATTATCACTTTTATACAATTTTCAACACAATACTCAATCATTCAATCATTACTATAATAATATAATAATACAAATCAATCAATTTTTTTACAATCCTATATAATCATACCCTATAAAATCTCAAAACAAACATACAATTTTACTATTCATTAATATTTTAAAATCCTAGATTTCAAAGTCCAGGATTTTCCCCGCCCACTATAAGCCCAAAACAAACACACCCTTAGGCTCCATTTGGATAGGGAAGATTTGAAATGAATGGATTTAAAAAATAATACATATAAGAATGCATATATTTCAAATCATGAATTGTCAAAAAAAGTGAAGGGGGAGAAAGAGTGAAGGAGTAGAGAGGATGAGATTTCAAATTACTAGGTTTTGATGAAGATTTGAAATCCCTCTATTTTTAACTAACTACTCAAATTTAAATATTTATAAATTCATTAAAGTATGGTGATTTGTGTGTCAAATCCACTTATCCAAATTAAACCTTTATTGAGCCCAATTGCACGAGCGGATTTACTTGGATCTTTTTTTATGAAGTATTTATATATATATATATATAATTATATTTATTTAATTAAAAAAAGATATTGAATACGTTATTTATTTATTTTTTTTTCATAAATTTTCACAAACATACATTTATTTGTTAGGGCTCTTAATAATAGGACCTAGTCAACAACTTCCAAGTCCCAAGACACTTTCTAGATTTGAATTGTGATGGGCTTTGAGGTCCTATTTAGATTCCGACATTATTACATATGGGCCGTGTCTTTTGTTTAATGAGTCTTGTTACTCACACCTACACATTTAGTAAATACACCTTTCTGTAACTTTTTTTAAAAAAATAAACACACAAAATATCAAAAGTATCCTTTCTAGATTTCGGAAAAACAATTCCAATTTTAATACTATGTTCGAAATATTTATCTGAATTTATTTACATAAATCGGGAATTTTTTCCGAATTTTTACATAAGAAAAAATTATACTTCGTGTACCTACAGTTCGGAAAAAACTGTCGAATTTTAATACTATGTTCAAAAAAATTATCTGAATTTATATGCATAAATCGGAAATTTTTTTCGAATTTTTACATAAGAAAAAATGATAATTCTTGTACCTACGGTTCGGAAAAAATATTCGAATTTTAATATTATGTTCGAAAAAATTATCTGAATTTATGAACATAAGTCGGGAAATTTTTACGAATTTCATGATGATAAGGGTATTTTGGGAAAATTAGGGGAGTGTATTCATCAATATGAGTGATATATTAATCCAGATGGTGTATTTACTAAAAAGGTAGGTGTGAATAACCTGAGCCTTGTTTAATTTGTTACCAACATAGCCCATTTTCAATTTTTAGATATATTTTGTTTGTTAATTTTTGGATTCCTTTTGCCTCTGTAGTCTCTTTTGGTCCCTTTATTTTTTTATTTTTTTTAATATTGCACCTTTCGTGACGTTTGAGGAAACAAATTTTCGTTTTCAAAACTATCAAAATTATTTTAACATTTATATGATTATGCACTAAAAACTAATATTTTTAAAATTTATGCCTTAGCTGAATAGAAATTTTACCTCCCCCATCTAAAGCGTATTATTTCTTAAATCTCGAGCTTAACTATGTCAATATAATATTCTTGCGTTATAGTATGAGGTTAAATGATCAAACTCAATAAGTTGAATTTATAATTGTAGCCTCTGATCAAAAGATTTAATTATAGAATCGATTTGCTTTACTATGCATGGATTTTCACTTCTTCAGCATATCATAATTGTTATTTCAGGAAGAAGAAAAATCAGAAAGGAAATTGGGACATGGTGACAAAAGGACAAAGATTATCTTGAATATGTAAGAAAATCTATTTTTTTAATATTAACAATTAAAAAAGGAAAGAAGCTAGAAAAATTTTTATTTTGAAAAACGAGAATAAGTTGTTAATTTTCAAAATGCTGTGATAAGCAACTAAGAAAATTACAGTTCTTGTTAGTAACTTAATTAGTAGGGCTACGTTGTATCATAGTTTGTCTAATGCTTTATTATTTTCTTATAATTTGTACATTATTATACAATTCTATAATAATATCCAATATATATTTTTTAGTTATGGCTATGATTCTTTTGTAGAAAAAGAAAAAAAATGGGATTTATTAATAGGTACATTTTAGAATTGCAACTTATTAGTAAACATAAAATAATTGCATATACATATGTGAATTTGCACTCTCACATGTAAATTTGATTATATATGCAATTTCATTTGTACAAATTAATAATTTACATAAGAAATTTGTATCTATTAGTAATTTTCCAAAAAAAAATAAGAGGGGAAATGAAAATACAACGAAAATCAGAGTCATGTACAAAAGTGGCATAAAATTAATACTCCTTCCGCTTTATAAAGTGGGGTGCTGATAGGGGCATTTTAAATAAAATACACACTTAGGCACAAAATAAAAATAAAACGTGCATTATTTTTATATTTAGTCTTTATATCTTGGGGGTCTTGTAGACTTATTTTCATAGTTTTTAAAGCGTCTGCAACTTATTATGATAAAAAGTCACGACTTATTTATACTGAGAAAAGTCAATTGTTAATATGGGAACATAGTTGCATGCTTTTTGTTTGGAATAGTTGCATATTTTTTTTTTTTGTATAGTTCTTAAAATGTATTAAAATGTCTTATGAGTCTTGTGATCTTGTATATTCTTGAGACTAATTTATTTTTAAGGGACATATGAAATAAATAAATAAATATAGAAATAATATTGACGGTGAAAATAAAACAATACTTCCTTCGTGAATCTACAAAGATAAATTTACACGTTTTTTCACTCACATTAAGAAATAAAAGTATATATAATTAGAACATTAAAAAATTGTATTATTTTTCATTTTACACTTGGATCTACTAGTTCCCAATGATAACTATTTCTCTATCCTCCTATACTCAATTATTTATTTTCCATTTTGGTCAGTCTTATATTTATTTTTCTCTTTCATAAATAACAATAAAACATCATTGTTTTTTATAATTATATCCTTCCAATATCATTGTTTTTTATAATTATATCCTTCCAACATCTCTCATTCTTTATACACACTAAAACCCAATTTATTCTCTCATTTACCTTAATAATAAAGTAGAAAGATTTACAATGCCTTCAATTAAAAATCATTATATATTTTAAAGGGTTAATTACAAATTGCAACATGTACTATTGTGTTTTTTACAAATTGCAATCTGTACTATTTTTTGTAACAAAATGCAACATGTACTATTAAAAAATGATCGATTCCAACCCGAAACTCATTTTTTGTGAAACTTTCCAGTTAAATATAGTTACAAATTATGTGTTGTATATATCACAATGCCAAAAAGTTCCTTATCAAACATCAAATTGAATAAATTCAATAGAAAGATTTAAAAAAACATGAGTTGGGGTTGTAATTTGTCAATTTTTATTAGTACATTTTGCATTTTGTTAAGAAAAATAGTACAGATTTCAATTTGTAAAACACACAATAGTATAGGTTGCAATTTGTTATTAACCCTATTTTAAATACTACTCCCTCTATTTTGTAATAAGTGATCTTTTTTACCTTTTAGTGAAATTAAGAAGGGTGTGCATAGATAAATTTTTCATTAATAAGTGCCCTTGATAAAGGTAAGTTAAAAATTAAGAGTATTTTTTAAAATTAAAACAGGAAAAAATTAGAAGAAATTGTGCAAAAAAGGCTAAAATGGCATTTAATATTGACAAGAAAAAAAAACTAAAAGGTCATTTATTACAAAATGGAGGGAGTAATAAACAATTCTTAACTGAAAAAATGAATAGATCATCAACCCTAACCAAAGTGCATTTATACCGGATCGTTTATTCGTAAAAATTAAAAGGAATATCAAAAATAATATTTTAATATAATAACCGAACTATCTTTGTCGAATAAAGAAAAATTGAAAAAGTCAAGTTTGTATGCACTAAATGCACTGTGCAATTCATTGTGAATTTCAAAAATATAAAATTTATTATAATAAAATATATAATTTATTTTTATTAGAATATATAATTTATTTTACAAACACATATTTTATGTTTTAATATAAAAAATTGGACGTTTAAGTGAGGGGTAGGTTAGTGGGAGTATTTGCAAGTTGGAGTGTCGCCCACATGAATACGATGCACACGCATTCCGGAGTGGACAAAAACCCCCCACAAAGGTCACATTCTCGCTTTGACTTTTAGTAATTAAATAACAAAACCACAAGAATCTTTCCTTTAATGGAAACAAATTGCCAACCAATCACCAACTCTCCCATTTTTATTTTATTTTAACCCTAAACATTATGTTGTCCCCACCTCATTCAAATACCACCCGCATATTGTACTCCATACTCACTTATTTAAAAACATGACAAATTCTCCCAAATTGATTGCAATTTAATTTTAAGAGTTTTTTTTAAAAAAAAATTCAGTTTTTTTTTTATTATTATTTTTTTTTTTAATTTTAATTTCAGTTTTAGGATTTTTTTTTTGACCCGGACACAAACTTGGCGAAAAGTGGTTCGTGGTTATTTCGTAAAAGTGGTTCGTGGTTCAATTCAACAGAATAGTTCATATATGATTTAGGGTTCATTGTTTAGGGATTAAAGTTTAGAATGCATAGTTCATCCAAATAAAAATTGAATTTAATTGCACCAATTTGAATGGATGCATGAGGTGCACAGGAGAGTGACTCTTAAAAAATTATGCAACTCTTTTTTTTTTTTTTGACCTTTTATTGCATCAAAGGTCCATTTCCATTTCCACCTTTTATTACACCTTATGGTTTCCAAATTCATCTATCTTTTGTCCATCTCAAATGAGGCTAAATTTTATATGCATTTATGTGTACCGTATATTCGTGATGTATTTTAAAAATATGTAATTTATTATATTGAAAGATGCAATTTGTTTACACTGGATCGTACAATTAATAATATTAAAAAATAGTTGAATGATTCAGTATAAATAAACTACATCTTTTAATATAACAAATTGCATGTTTCTAAAATGCACTATAAGTGCACGGTGACCTGAATGCACTTAAAACACACTCCTCAAATAAAATAAATGACGCGAATTAATTAATAGTACCAACCACATCTCCACACACACATACATGACGCTGGTTCTAAATCAACAAGATTCTCTATTTTCCAATATCTATTACTAACATATGTAAATAATAATGAATTAAACTCAAATTTAATACTTTCATCCCATTATAAATTTTCCATTTTTATCTTCTCTCCATCCCACAATAAATTTATCATTCCATAAAAAGAACAAAAAAAATTTCATTACCCATAATTTTTATCTTCATTTTTCATATAATATTTTACAAAAATTAACAATAATTACACAAAGCAACTTTTTTCTCTCTCCTAATTTTCAAAAGCACCCTTTATTTTTCATATAAAGTCTTCCTTTAAGTTTGAGCATAAATGGCTCTTCGAGGAAGATTACAAGAAAGTCTTGTCAGATGGGTGGAAAAGATCAGTTAGTTCGTCTAACTTAAACGAGAGGCTCACTAAGATGGCCGAGAACCTCAAACATTGGGCGGCGAGTTCTGTGGGAAATCTGAGTAAACAAATCAGAATCATTCGCGCCCATCTCAATGACTTGCTTAATGACGAAGAGCATGAATTCGTTATCAAAAAAATCAACTCAATAGAATGTAGATTGGAGAAACTTATGCACCAAGAGGAAACTCATTGGAAGCAAAGATCCAGAGTCAGTTGGCTTAACTCTGGAGATAGAAATACCTCTTTCTTCCACAAAACGGCGTCGGAGCGGAAAAAGATTAATTTCATTTCGTCAATTTTAGATGATCGGGGAGTTCCACAGACGGAACAAAAGGATATCGAAAGAACAGTAGAGGCCTACTATCGTAACTTGTTCCGTTCACAGAACCCCTCAGGGGAGGAAGTTGAGGGTATCACCAACTTTATTCAATCGTCAGTTACTGATGAGATGAACAAATTCCTGACAAAACCTTTTTCAGAAGAAGAAGTCAGAAAAACCCTCTTCGACTTGAATCCATCCAAGGCACCTGGCCCGGACGGCTTCACAACTCTCTTTTTCCAAAATTCTTGGGCTGAGATAGGCACGGATATTACGAACGATTGTCTCCAAATCCTTAATGGGACTCAAGGCCTAAAAGACCAAAATCCCACTAATATCACTCTTATCCCGAAAATTAAGGATCCTAAATCCTTAAAAGATTTACGTCCCATTAGCCTGTGCAATGTCTCCTATAAAATTGTGGCTAGAGCCATCTCAAATCGCTTTCGAACGGTCCTTGGTGCATTGATTGACCCTTCTCAAAGTGCCTTCATTCCGGGTCGTCTGATCTCGGATAATATTATTCTCGGGTATGAGTGTATGCACTGGCTTAGAAATAAAAAAAGCAAACAATGGTTCGCATCTCTTAAACTCGATATGAGCAAGGCTTATGATCGAGTCGAATGAAACTACCTTGAAAAAGCAATGATCCAAATGGGGTTCGATGTCAAGTGGATTAAGTTGATCATGGAATGTGTTACAACTCCTACCTACTCCTTTAAAGTCAACAACAACCTTTCCGGTCGAGTCTCCCCTTCTAGGGGACTCCGCCAGGGAGACCCTCTTTCGCCCTTTCTCTTCGTTTTGGTCGCCCAAGGCCTCTCATCGATCATTAATGCTCATGTAGTGGAAGGAAAGATTTCTGGAATTCGGGTGGCCAGGGGGAGCCCGGTTATCACCCATCTGTTCTTTGCCGACGATAGCCTTGTCTTCTTTAAAACCAATAAAGAAGAGGTTCTCTCAGTCAGAAAGTGCCTTAAAGACTATGAGAAAGCGTCTGGCCAATTGATCAATTTTGAAAAATTGGCCATTACCTTTAGTAATAATACTCCCCAAACGAACATTGACTTTGTCAAATCCTCTCTCCATATTCAGATTTATCAGGGGCATGACCTTTATCTCGGTCTACCCACCTTTTCAATTCGTAGTAAACGATTGCAGTTCGGTTATCTAAGAGATGGAGTTGCCAAAAAATTGGGGTGTTGGAGGAATAAATTCTTCACGGATGGAGGTCGAGAGACTCTTCTTAAATAGGCCATCCAAGCAATCCCGACTTACGCTATGTCCTGTTTTAGAATCCCAACTTCTATTTGTGGAGAAATTGAGGCAATGTGTGCGAGATTTTGGTGGGGGTGATGTTGGGGAATGAGTTGCACAGATCTATTCGGGGTGAATATTTAAATACAAATTTAATCCTTTAATTATTACTAGCATGAATTAATCCTATATTAATTCAAATAATAATTACAACAACATATCATGCATATAATAAGCCACGTAAAATCTACGAATGCGAAATCTACGGGTTTACGTGAACGTACCTCTCGGGATGGCAGCGAATTCGGTTGGACGGACTAACCAAAAGGACTTCCCAAGTATTCCCTTAGCCCTTGCTCAACTATCCGGTGGAAGGACACTTGTCGAATAATTAACAAAAGGAAAAAAATAAACTTTGTTGCACCACTTATGTGGATTTGCTAATTTTTCCAGCACATGGAATTGTACTTGGGAATGAAACAATCATCCCCTATTTATAGGTGAGAGGTGGTCGATTTTTTCAGTAGAAAACCAATGTGGGAAAAGACTTTTCTTGATCACTAAGAAATTTTGAATATATCTCCTATATTCTTTTTCCCATAATTAAAATATTCCACAAAAATCCCACCTCCTCAATATTATGGAATTTTCGAAAATAATGATGTGCAAGATTCCAAGATTTAGATCTTCTTGAATTTATGAGATATTCTTGTATTTCAATACATATCTTCCATAATATTTTTTCAAGAAAATCAAGAAAATCTTTCTTGCCCATTATATTCAAAAATTTCGAAATATCCTCATGAATAACCAAGTGGGAGATTTCTTGAATTTAATGAGATAATCTTGTATTCCAAGAATACATATCTTCATTCCATAACAAAATTCAAAGAAAATCTTTCACCCCTTTTTTATCCATAAATTTCAAAATATTAGGAAAAATAAGCAACAATATTTATTTTATTTTAATCACCTTTTTTTTTTGGATTATTGGGCTATATGTTGGGCTACTCGAGGGGGCCTTTAGGAGAATTAAGATTGGACCTTCTAATGGACCTTGAATATCTAATATTGAGCCACAATATAATTCAAGCCCATAAATATTAATTAATCCCACTACATAATTAATATTGCACTATCCATCTTAACCCATATTACGTCAATATGGCTCCCGGGTCATTATTTCCCCGTTTTAAGATTATCTAGCCCATTAATTAATTCAAGCCACTGAAATAGCTTTCCATTAATTAACATCTTTTATCCTTGGTCGAGGAACGGTTCAACATTATTATCCATACCGGAAACTAATTCCACTTGCAAGATTTGGTATGATAAAACTTATGAACCTCCCAAGGGGGCAAATCAAACAAGCGTACTTGCACACAATTCTTCGTATTAAATCTTAGCAATAACATGTGACTAATAATATTGCCCAAGATAAAAAGTATTGAATCTCTTTGATTCGCTACCCATGATAAGTCAAAGCAATAGTTACCAATCCCACGTGATCCTATTTAAGGAACGAAGATTAAAAACAACGAACCATCGAGGTCTAATTCTTCCTTGTTCGATTACAAGAATTTATCCTCCTCAGAGGTCCTATTCGATTGCATCAATCATGCACTAGTGTAATCTCTTGGTCAAGACAAACCAATCTCGAGCCTTACACCTCAACCTTTTCGCGATGGGTTGTTCATTTCCATCTAGGTAAATGAATGACGTACTTTTAGTTACAAGGGACTGTTAATTTAATCTTCTGTGATCTGGTATCACTAAATTAACTACAATGTAATACGTACGAATTATTGAAAAATTATGAAGTAACTATATGTAACATTCAATCATATTTAAAGAATCAGTGAAAAACAATTTATTTCAGTAAATAAGTCTGAAAATTCAGTTTCGATTATACAAAGTAAAAAACATACTTTTCAGTATAATCCCAACAGGTGACCCAGATAATAAGAAAATTCACTGGAAAGACTAGAAATCTCTCACCAAACCGAAGAAAGAAGGGGGGATGGGCTTTAGGGATCTGGTCACCTTCAATAAGGCTCTACTGGCAAAACAAATTTGGAGAATTATAATGTATCCGGATTCTCTGGTGGCTAAAGTCCTCAAGGCAAGATACTTCAAGCATACTGACATTATGGAAGCTAACGTAGGGTCGAACCCATCCTATGTTTGGCGTTCAATAATATGGAGCAAACCAATCATTGCCGAGGGCCTCTTCTAAAAAATTCACGACGGTACAAAAGTGAAGGTTAGGAAGGATAACTGGATCCCAACCCTCCCTAAAGGGAAAATCAACTCTTGCACTACATATGACAACAATATCGGAGCTCATGAGCTAATCACGATTTCTAAAGAGTGGAACCAAGAGAAACTCAACAGTCTATTCTTGAGACATGAGGTGGAAGCCATCAATAAAATTCCGATCGATCACCAGGGACTTGCGGACTCTCGTTTCTGGAGCTACTCCAAGAAGGGCATTTATACGGTTAAAATAGCCTACTGGAATGCACGCTCTACCAATCATTTCACCACCACTAACGATACCGAGTCTATAAGTCGGACCCCTAGTTTCTGGTCCAGAGTCTGGGCCCTTAACCTCCCCCCAAAAGTCAATTTTTTTTTGTGGAAAACAATCCAGGATGTTATAGCAACAGAGGCAAATTTGGACGCTCATCATGTCCCGTGCAATCCCAGGTGTGTACTGTGCTACCATCCTTATGCTGATACTAATCACGTTCTTTTCTTTTGTCAGGGAGTTAAAGAGGCTTGGAAGAGTACAGACTGGTGGCCTTTGATCAAAAGAGCAAGGGGGATCTCCACTGAAAGCTTTGCGTTATATCTGATTCACACGTTGGATGACGATGCCCTTGAGCAGGCAGCAACCAAGATGTGGGGCATTTGGAAGGAAAGATGCAAATTGGTTCACTCTGAAGGTGGAACCCACCATGGAATTAAAATTCGAGCCAGCTGGACCGAGGCCTTTATGGAACGATTTCGAGCTGATACGATTAAACTCACCCCGGGAAGTCTACACTCTCGTTATGATGGATCTCCAAGCCTTTCCAAAATCTGTTGGGGAATAAGTTGCACAGATCTATTCGGGGTGAATATTTAAATACAAATTTAATTCTTATAATTATTACTAGCATGAATTAATCCTATATTAATTCAAATAATAATCCAACAACATATCATGCATATAATTAATTCACGTAAATCCTACGCATGTGGAATTCTACAAGTTTACGTGAACGTACCTCTTGGGATGACAGTGATATGGCTGATTAGACTAACCAAAAGAACTTCCCAAGTATTCCCTTAATCCTTGTTCGACTATCCGGTGGTAGGACACTTGTGAACAATTAACAAAAAGGAAAATAAATTATGTTGCACCACCTTTGTGGATTTACTAATTTTTCCAGCACATGGAATTGTACTTGGGAATGAAAGAGTTATCCCCTATTTATAGATCACAAGTGGTCGAAAATTTTGGGATAAAACAATGTGGGAAAATCTTTTCTTGATCTCCAAGAAAACTTGAATATATCTCCTATATTTTTTTTCTCATCATTATAATATTCCACAAAATCCCACCTACTCTTTGTTATGGGATATTTTCGAAAATAATAGGCAAGATTCCAAGATTTGGATCTTCTTGAATTTATGAGATATTCTTGTATTTCAAGAAATATATATCTTCCATAATATATTTTCAAGAAAATCAGAAAAATCTTTCTTGCCCTTTATCTTTCAAAATTTCGAAATTATCTTTATAAATAACCAAGTGGGAGATTTCTTGAATTTAATGAGTTAATCTTGTATTCCAAGAATACATATCTACATTCCATAACAAAATTCAAAGAAAATCTTTCTCCCCTTTTATCCATAAATTTTGAAAATAATTAGGAAAAATAAGCAACAATATTTATTTTATTTTAAACACCCTTTTCAGTTATTGGACTATATGTTGGGCTACTCAGGGGGCCTTTAGGAGAATTAAGATTGGATCTTCCAATGGATCTTGAATTATCAATATTGAGCCACAATATTATTCAAGCCCATAAATATTAATTAATTTCACTACATAATTAATATTGAACTATCCATCTTAAACCATATTACAGTCAATATGGCTCCCGGTTATTATTTCCCGTGTTTAAGATTATCTAGCCCATTAATTAATTCAAGCCACTGAAATAGCTTTCCGTAATTAATATCTTTTGTCCTTGGTCAAGGAACGGTTCAACATTATTATCCATACCGGAAACTAATTCCACTTGCAAGATTTGGTATGATAAAGCTTATGAATCTCCCAAGGGGGTAAATCGAACAAGTGTACTTGCACACGATTCTCCGTATTAAATCTTAGCAATCACATGTGACCTATAATATTGCCCAAGATAAAAAGTATTGAATCTCGTTGATTCTCTACCCATGATAAGTCAAAGCAATAGTTACCAACCACACGTGATCCTATTTAAGGAACGAAGATTAAGAAATAACGAATCACTGAGGTCTAATTCTTCCTTGTTCAGTTCTGAAGAATTTGTCCTCCTGTAGGTCCTATTCAGTGCATCAGTCATGCACTAGTGCAATCTCTTGGTCAAGACAAGCCAATCTGAGCCTTACACTTCAACCTTTCACGATGGGTAGTTCATTTCCATCTAGGTAGTGAATGACGTACTTTTAGTTACAAGAGACTGTTAATTTAATCTTCTGTGATCTGGTATCACTAAATTAACTACAATGTAACACGTACGAATTATTGAACAGTTATGCAGTAAATATATGTAACATTCGATAATATTTAAAGCATCAGTGATAAATAATTTATATCAGTAAATAAGTCCGAAATTCAGTTTTGATTATACAAAGCAAAAAACATACTTTCCAGTATAATCCCAACAAAATCTTACGTAAAGGCTTTACTATGAAGGTGGACGCTGCGTACAAGGAAGCAACTAGATTCTTTGCGGTGGGCTTTTACATCACCGATAAAGAGGGCAAACCACGGGCCGCCGGCTTTCATAAGATCAATCCTCCGGGCTCGGTTCTTGCAGCTGAAATTACGGCCATCTTCGATGGCCTCTCTTTCTGGAATGCTATCTCAAGGGATCAAATTACTATTCTTTCGGACTCTAAGGAGGCTATCAATGCCATTTCTACAGGTAGTCTCTTCAAGGGATATGAAGAAAGTCTGATCACTAGGAAACGTACACTCACCCAGAATTCCTCAGTGGAAGGAATTATCTATTGCCCTCAAACTCATAATTCCGAGGCACACAATTTGGCAAAAATGACTGCTAAATCTCCTCTCCCTCAAGCTTGAGTTGGGGACAATATCCCTCGACATATCCTATCTCTTGCTCAGAAGTGCCAACCTTTGTAACTCTAGTGCTTTGAGCCCTCAAAAAAAAAAATAACTCATCATTTATTATTTTAATTTCTTTTTTTTAATCAATATTCTCGAAAGAAGGAGAAAAGATACACACAGAGGGAACATATAATACATATAATAGAAATTATTAAAAAATCAGACTTGAGAATCAAAGCAAAACTCACTGACGTGTATTATACTACCTCCGTCCCAAGAATATATGCACACATACTTTATTGTCGAGCTTTTGTGAGCGAGTTGTTTATTAGTATTTCAAATGATAAAGTAATTTTTAAAGAGTGGTATTATAGATTTACCTCTCATCTATTGCATGCATCTTTAAAAATTATTTTATCATTTCAAATAATAATAAAAAACTCGCTCGCAAAAATAATAAAGGTGCATATATTCTTGGGACTGGGGGAGTATACTGTTTCCTCCTTAATTTTTTGTCTCCTTTTAAATTTATTTATTTGTCATTTTTCAGTTTAGCGTTTTCTTAATTTGGAAGGAGTGTTTGCGGGGAATCATTGAATTATTTAATAGAAATTGTTGCCTCTCACCAACACACACATATGACCACCCATATTGTCAGTGTATAACTCAATTTTTTATTTTTTAATAATTCGATATTCAGCTCAAAAATCAACTATTTAGAAGGAACAAAACAATGCATAACTATATATTAATTTTACTCATCAATCCAAAATTCATAGTAAGCTTCCTATTTCACCAAACATTGCAATTTGGAACCGTATATACGTATATGAATCCATTTCTTTTCCTTGAGTTTTTAAATTATAAAACTTAAAACATTCCCATAAAACTGGAATTTTAATAGAATTATAATTTCCATAACAATAAATGACATAAAGGGATGTACAAGTACAATGTTAGTTGCTAACTAGCTTGGAAAAAAATGATCTTTTATTAAACGAATTCTTCCATTCAAAAACATTATTTTCTGACGATTGGAGGGTTGGGTCTCATGTGCATTCAGGTACACGATGCACTCATAGTACATTTTAGAATCGTGCAACTTGTTATACTGAAATATGCAATTTGTTATACTGAAATATGCAATTTATTATACTGAACCGTGCAATTATTAATATAAAAAATAGTTGCACGTTTCAATATAAATAAATTACATCTTTCAGTATAATAAGTTGCACGTTCTAAAATGCATTGTGAGTGCATGGTACACCTGAATACGTACAAGACTTAGCCTTTTTTGACAGTGTGAAAAATTCAGTTGATTGATTAGTTTTTTGAAAACAAAAAATTGATGTCTCACATGATACAATCTTACACAAGATAAATTAAGAAAAAAAATATTTATTTATTAATTAAAATAATATATTTCACTTTCAGAGGAGTAACACTCAAGAGAACCAGGTTCACACATGAACTCTATCATTGTTATGTACACAAAATTTCACTGTTTAAAAATATACAATATTTTCTAAACAATGATTGTTTTTGTTTATAACAGTGATAGTTTTTATACATAATAGTGAGAGTTTTTTTTATGTAACAATGTTACTTAAATAATCGAGTTCATAGCATGAACCAGATCTATACAAATTTTTGCACATTCAGAGTTGGCCTAGTAATTCAGATTTGAGATTTACAAGTTTATTCATGTGCGATTAATTTTTAAAATGTACATGTCAGTTCATACAGAATCACAAATTATTAATTGGTTCTTAAGTCGAACATCTAAACATAAAAAAAGTTAAAGTTATATTTTTGTGCTTGCAATAGTAGTACTTTCAAAAAGTCGTCTCCTTAGGGCAAAACTTAAATCTTTTTCTTTACTCAAAAGATAAAAAAGTATAAAGTACATAACTTTCCCAAAAAAAATTGGAGCTCTTAAATACCTACATTTTATTCTTCTAATGACCTAACTTCGATGTGTTTAAATATTGCCGACTCCTTAATCACTTTTTGTCCCCTTAATCTTAAACCCCCACAAATCCACTTACCTCCCTCATGTAAACCTTCAACAAAGATATAAGATTAACTACTTAATTAATTATATAATCATGATTATAATACTTATAGTTAAAAGAGCTATATATAATAGAGTGGGTCATATATATACCCAGATGCACCGTGCATTCACAGTGCATTTTAGAATCATACAACTTATTATACTAAAAAAATGCAACTTGTTTACACTAAACCGTGTAATTATTAATATGAAAAAAAAATTTGGGTTTTTTTAGCAGTGTTCGACCAAAATGGGCCTTTAGGATTTTGATTCAGTTTCGCTTATAAATATCTATATGACGCTTATAAATACCTATATGATTCATTGTATTTGTCATCACCGAAAATATTAGTAAATCTCTTAGCTTAGTAGTGCCCCCAGACTAAGTCATTCCTGACAAACTGTGTAACTAAATTTGTATTATTTAATTTCGTTTTCTCTCAATTTCTCTATAATTACAATTTATATTATAACATTATGAATGTACGATACACTTGGATGGATACAAGACTTAGCCTATACAATAAATTTTTTAAAAAATTACAAATGGTTCTTTTCTAACTACTCTTCGGTTTTGTCTATGCTACATAGCAGTGTAGTGTCAAGTACCTATGTATTTTGATACTATTGGTTGAATTAAAATAAAAAAATACAAAAGTATATAAAAATAATGAACCCTCACATGTGTGTAGTTTAAAAAGGGAGTGTTGAATAGTGGCCAACAGTGCAATATAGACAAAATCCAACTCTTCATTCTTACTATATGACGCGTGTAATGGTAAATAGTGGGACTGCCGAAATATTGTGCTTTTAAAACTTGGAGCCCACAAAATTAATGGGGTGGGTGCATTCAATTTGAATATTCATTTGTTATTGTATTTTAATTTTATATGTTGGGCCCTCAATAAAGTATTGTATTTATTTAACGTGAAATTGATATTGAATAATTGAAAGAAGGTTTAAGTTAAGAGAAAAACTCATACGGGACAATTTCATGCATAAGATGGAATATAATTTAACATAAATTAACATTCATTCCTCTCAAATATTAAAATTATATTCCTCAAATTATATTCCGTCTCACCATGAGACTATCTCATGTAAGTGTGCTTCTTAAATTAAAGGATCTCAAACTCTAAATGCACTCAAAAAGTTTTATTGTTTATGATAGTAATGAATTAAGGGGTGTTTGCAAAAAATTATCTTATGAAAAAAGTGGTTAATGTTAATGATTGTGAGAAAATTGATTAATAGTAGAAATTGATGGTGTTTGTAAAAAAAAATCAAAGAAAAATTGATAGTATTTGCAATATATCGTAATACTTAAAATATGCTCATAAGCTGTCAAATGAACCCCTTCAACTTTTAGCTTATAAGTTTAATTTTAGAGCTTATTATACTAATAAAAAGAAATAAAAACTATAAATTTATGCCTATAATCACTTATAAATTTTTGTAAATACCACCTAATAATACACATAAAAAATGATTATTAATTTCAGATATTTTAGTTGAATGAAGATTTAACATTTAGGTTAATTTCTTTGCACCTTATAAATGACTTTTTTTTTTAGTAAATGCGATTGACATTAGTAGGCTTAGGCTGTGTGATCTAGTAGTATATATTATATTGAGTCTTGATAAAGTAACTAAAAAATATATATTTTAGGCTTAACCTATGTGTTGAGCTGAACGTAAATATGACTAATAATTAATTAAGTATATATTTTATTATAGATTAGTTTATATCAACGTCAATCATAATTTATAACACGAAGTACTAGTCTACTTATAGTGTAACATATGAAATTGAATTTGTAAACGAATTGAACAGATATATTCAATCGCTCTATGTAAAAATCCTGCTTCCAAATCAGAATAAGAAAATAACCTTTTTTTTAATTGCTCTAACATGTAATTGATTGAATAAATGATATATTGTCAATTATGGGAATCAATAATGGATATGGTACTTGGAATACTTCACCAAATAATTTATTTTTCCAATTAAACATTATTTCTTGGTATTAGTTTTTTTTTTTAAAACCATCTTGGTATTAGTCTTCTAAATTCTAGTATTAAACATTATGTTTATAAAGTTTATCGGATATAATATACATTTAACATACTCGACATAAATATTCAAATATTTTATTTTCACAAGAATGGTCTATTATGTTTATGAGATGCACAATGCATTTTATTGTATATTTTAAAACAATGTAATTTATTGTAATGAAATATGTACAATTTATTTATTTTGAATTGTGCAATTTTTTTAAAAATAAAAATGAATTTCATTATTGAGTAAAAGGGGTACTCAAATCCCAAAAAGCAACTACAAAAGTTCTTATCCCCAAAGGATAAACTTATCAAACACATCAAACCTACAACTTAACCGAAAAACAGAATAACGGTTGGTTTTATAAGGATTTGAACGGTGCAACTTAAACTGCCTACAAAACTTAACCCAATTTTATTTATTCAAGATTTTTGTTCGAGAAAATGACAATATATCATACTCCATAATTCTACAATGATTTATGCAACAACTATTGTGAAAAAAGGGCCGACACCTTAGTATGGACGTAAATAAATGCTTGCAATATTTAATTACTTTTCCTATATTTTTCTTGGAACTTATTGCCCTATTAATTGGCATGCCCTTATCAGATGGCACGTTGTCCTATTTGAATAAAGGTTTTACAGAATCGAGGTAGAAGGTTAATGATTATGGCCTCTAAAGTCCACAAAGACAAACATATTGATCCAGAAATATTAATAGGGTATACATAATTATTAAATATTAATAAAATTTTAAAAAAATAAAAATTTGCACCAAAATCCTTTCTTTTAAAAAGTCTAGGTATTGTATGCGCAAAATACATCGTGCACTACGTAGTGTATTTTAAAAATATATAACTTGTTGCATTGAAATATATAATTTCTTATGTTGAAACGTGCAACTTGTTTTACGAACTTATGTTACATTTCAGTGTAACAAATTATATATTTTAGTGCGGCAACTTTTGTGTTTTTAAAATATATTATGGAGTATATGATGAATCTGGTACATAAGAGACCCGCTCTTTTAAAAAGCCAACATAGTTTTTTAATTTATGTAATATCAATCATAATCATTGCCTAAAATAAAAATATAACAACAATTTTAATTGCAGTGAAAAATAAAGAGGGAGGAAAATAACTAATTGTAATAGAGAGTTGAAGAGTAAAATAGGAAAAAGTGATAGTGAAGAAAGGAAAAAACGAAAATTTCTAATAATAATATTTTTTTAATTCATTATTTTTTAATATTTTGAATTATTAGTGAAGTTATTAAATGGGTGGGTCATCCCACATTCCCATTCCTCCACGCTCCACGCTCGGCTCTTTTGTATAAATAAAAATGTGTAAAACAAAAAGTTGAGACAAAAATATGTAAATTATATATATCATATATATAAAAAAAATTGTTAAAAAACAAAAAAAAAGAGGGTATGCACTTACATACCCTTTGGTGTGTATGTATCCGCCTCTGTGTTTCATGTGCCATAAAAGAATCTGAAAATAATAAATCAATAATTTTATTTAAAAATAAAAACACAATAAAAGAAAAGTTTGCTATTATGACCAATTAAAAATAAAGTTGTCACTTTAATAAATTTATGTAATGGTAGGTCTTTTATGCATTAGTGTCCCGTGCAACTTAAACTAAAACGTACTTTTTGAAAAAAACAAATGTTCAAGTTATTTTCACTTAAAAACATAAGTTGTTTTCTCTAAAAATAAAATACCTTGACAATTTTATTTTTCATTTTAAAAAATGCACTTTAATTGTATAATGTATATGAGGAATATATAATTTTATTTTTTTATTGTTTTGATCCAAAATATAAATCAATGTTAGACAAAAATATTCATCCATTATAAGTTTTTCTAAGAAATATTTCAAAGGGATTTGACTAATATTATTAAAATGGTATAATATTTTTATAATTAAAATAATATTACTTTAATAAGTACAAATAGAATTAGCTAGAAAGGTCATTCGTAAATTGTGATTTTTTATATAATTAGAAAGGTCATTCATAATATTACCCAAAAAATTATTAAATATTTTAAAAGACCTTGCTAGCTCTAAAATAATTGTGATTTTTTTGTAAAACTTTAAATATCATCAAATACTCTCTCTAGCGTCTTTGTCAAACTCTTTATTGTCATATCCTTCTCTCATCCTGCATATATATCAGCGTAGATGCTTTGTTGTAATTGATATTTCAGTTTTTATTAATTATTTGAATTTATTTATATTAAAATCAAAAGTGAGAAGTAATTGCTAATTAAGAATAAGATTTTATATTTTAAAATTGATTTATGACTGCTTGGAAATGATCATATATTCAGTTGAAAATATCACAACCAATTTTTGTAAACAAGTACATTTAAGCTACTTTAATGACTAGTACACTCCTCCTTTAAAAAAAAATGACTAGTACACTCCCTAATGAATATCCTAACTTATATTAGGTGCGACCCATTTGAATACCATAACATCTGAAAAATTCTGTTTGATTTCCCGACTATTGTTTGTAAAAAAGAAAACATTCAAATTTAAAAATAGTTGAATGATGCAACTTTAATTAAGTTCAGCCTGTAAAGGTAAATGGGCCAGGATTGGGCCCACAAAAGCCCAATCAATTTGAATTCGCTACATGCTTACCTACTCACAGGGCGACAACTTAAACTGGGTCATGGTCCTATGGAGTATGGACTCTTACAACAATACCGAAAATACCCTTCAATCAAGTAGGGGTAAAGAAGGAAACGAATTAAATGCAATTGGTGCTCTTAGAAATGGGGTGGGGGCAGCTGGGGACGTGTGCATTTTCAGGAGGGGGGGGGGTTGGGGACACGTGTGCAGTTTCAATTGGGAGGGATGGGTGGTTTAGGTTGCTAGGAGGTAGGGGGTGGGCAAAGCACAAAGGCAAATGTTGACTACTTTCGGTAAAATTTGTTTACAATATGATGTAATTAAATTTATAGATTAGTAAATTATCCGTTCATAAAATGTGTGCACGTTTATTTGGGCTCATGCTTAAAAAAAAAATAGATAAAATAAATAAAATAAGAGTATTGTGGATAGATAAAATAAGTAGAATCAACTTATTTATCGCACAATATCATCTGTTTCATATATTGTTGTTGCGAGTCGTTTTATTTGGAGATTATTATGTGGCTAATTTGGTGACAAATCACAAACAAAATATGCACGTGTAAAATAAACTGTAAATAAGAAGAATTTATTGACTCAGTTCGTCTAGAAATGACTACTCTGGGGGCATACCAAGCCAGAGATGTAGTATTGTGACTTTCAAACGTACAATATATGATACATCTCATGAAGATGAATCGATATTGATAAAGATGATTTGGAGAGTTGGTATGTGAGTGCAAGGGTTTTTTATGTGTATGGATGATCTCTCAAATTTTTCTGAACCTTACCCCTCAGGAATTTTTTTGTAACCTGTCTCTTGTTGTTTTTTCTTCTATTTATAGCACTTTGACAAGCATGAGCTGGTTTGGCATGCATATGAGCTGGAGACTTCGGGCCATGCAAGAACTCATGTACTGCTGCCACGTTTCCAGCTTCGTCTTCTAGATTGATCTTTGCTTTTTCTTGTCTATAAGACACTCTTTTGGTCGTCCAAATCCATCTTTTGCTAGACTGAATGCTTTGTTCGCCCCATTAAACCATATCAATTTTATGCCGGAATATTGTCCTCATCGAGCATGTCTGAGTCCTTCAGGTTGTCTGAGCATCGGGTATGTCTGTGTCCTCAGGATGTCTGAGCATCGAGCATACTGACCCCTCAGGTTGTCTGAGCCTTCAGGATGTCTGAGTCCTCAGACTTGTCCGAGCCCTCAGGTTTGTCTGAGTCCTCAGATCACTTGACTCAGCTTATTTGATTCCTTCTTTCCTGATCTAAGTGGCGAACATGCCTATTTGCTCGGTAGGCTAGTTGAGCAACTTTGGTTGGTAAATGGAAAACTGGCGAACAAAACTTACTTCATAAGCGAGTATGTTCGCTTAGTTGACAAGTGGCGAGCTGGTCGAACAAACTTGTTTGGTCGGCGAGCGGCGAGCACACTTGTCCATCGGGCATGATTATTTTAATAAATATTATACGTGTCTCTCTTACATGTTCGATTAATGCTGAATAATTATATCGAACACAACAATACCCCCCAGTCGGGTCGCTTTGTATTCATCATGGGGCCCGGTTGTTATAATCTGATTGGGCCATTGTAGACGTCATTTCGTATTCTGTGCCAGATTTTCAAAATTGAATCTGATATCTATAAATACCTCATTTCGCCGCCTCAATTTCTTTTCTTTCTTTTCTTTCTTTTCTTCTTTTCCTTGCTTTCTGTCTTCAATCTCTTTCGCGTCTAAACATTCCGGCAAGGGCTTCATCATTCCGGCTAAGGATCTTACTCAGGTAACCATTGCATACTTTCTCTCATTGTGATTATGGCTTCTCGCTCAAACTCTTCTGTTTCAATAGAATTGGACCACCATAGTTCCTCTTCCCCCTCTGTCGGTAGAATCCCCCGTAGCGATGCTAACGTGCCGGAGACGAATGTCTCGGGTTCAGGGTCTCGTTGGCAAGTTCGGCAACCGTTTGCCGTTCTTTCCTCCGATTCCGATGAAGCCCTAAACTAATTGGATAGGGACTTAGCCCGTAGTGATTTTTTGGATGATTCGAGTGATGATTCTTTGCCCCAACCCCAAATTAGGTCTGGGGTTGTAGATAGTGTTGATGTTAATGTGAGGGGGAAAATCTTGATGGCTGTGAATGTCGATGAGTCGAACATAGGGATAGGAGGCGAGCAAAATACTAAACTTGATATCCCTATTGGTGTCCCTCATAGCCCAACATATAACGAGTATAATGCTCGTTATAATTTTGATTGGCCCGAACAGCCTCATAGAATTAGAGTTGAGAATGAGTACCCAGCGAGCAAAATTGCGAGCATAATTGATGCTTGATTATGCTCGCGGTTTGATAGAAATTACGAAAACCCCCAAAGATGTCTTTTTTTCTCGGGCATCGAAGTCCTCGATGATTGCGAAACCCATCCCACGAGGGTTGTGTTGTTGTGAATTTGGACACAATAGGCCGACCTTCGATTCCCCACTCCATCCGCTATCACTTTCGTTTGCTCGTGGAATGGAACATCACCATCACGCAAATTGGGTTTAATGGGTGGCACATGATTATGAGCTTCCTGACTTTGTTCGGCAAAATGAAACCCAGATATTATCCCTCTGCAGCTGAACTTGCTCGACTAGTGCATTTGACCCGTCCGAAGGGTGAACACGGATGGCTATTCATGCAGGCCAATGCCAAGTGCAAAATCATTGAGGATGTGCCGAACAAAATCAGTGATTGGAAAGAGAAATTCTGGTTCGTTGGGGGTGATTGGAAGAGCCAGGCTTCTAGAAGCGAACCAGATGCTCGTTTGGACATCCCCACTGATTTTGGGGTTTATCGCAGTAAGTATTTTTGTGTCTTTTGTTCTTCAGCTTGAACTGATTTTAACTTACTCTTCATTTCAGGAATTCCAGCTGCGACAGACAAAGAGACCAAAGACGGCTATTTTAGCAGCGTTTGGCAAATCGATCTCGAGTCTCGCTCAGAACGATTTGTGAAGACTCTGAATACCGCCGAACAGAGGAAGAAATGAGGCTTGTACGTGACCCCTCACCATCTTGTAGCTGTTAATCCCGCTGGTAAGGATTGCCTCTTACATTTGCATAAGTTTTGTACCTTTTGCTCGCTGTTTCCCTTTCTTGCATAATGAATTGTTTTGCTTATAGCTTTCCCTGCTGTTACTGTTGTCGTGAGTACATCCGAGCATACCGAGATGGCTCGAAGAAAAAGACCTCAGGACCTCGCTCGAATTCAAGCCGAGCAGGAGGCTCAGCGAGCAAATCAAGGAGAAGCGAGCAGGGTGAGCAGGGTGAGCCGAGCATCTACGTCTGGCCCTGGGGAATTGAGCCGACCGAAAAGGACTACTCGTTCGGCCGAGTAGGGGACGAGGGAATAGGCTCCGTCGCCAAAAAGACCAAGGACGGAAATCGGCGAGCAGGGGCCAGGTGAACAAGCTCAGACGAGCACGCCGGGCGAACAGGCTCAAATGAGCACCGATGCTATTAGGGTATCCCAGATCCCTACTACCGAAGCGATCAGAATGGCCGCCTCCGTGGTCGGTTCGGTCGCGCAGATTGTTGAAATGGAGGTTGGCACATCTTCTCCACCTCCTGCTGGACCCCGATCTTGGACCCCTTTGAACCCTGAGCTCCGGTCCCCTGAAGATAAATCATTTTTGGGATGGGATCTAGCTCGGGTGAACAAGTACATTTTGTTCACTTTATTAATTTTGTTCGCTTTGTCATGTTTGTTTGCTCGGGTGTTTGTGCAGGTTGAGCAGGTTGGCGCCCTTGATGCCCAATTTGAAAAATTACTACTGCTCGCCAAGTGTTCGCAAGGTTCCTGGCATTCCCGAGCATGTTCAAAAGGCGTGTGAGACCCCCGTTCGAGCATGGACTACTGAGCTGGAAGAGGCCACTACGGGTCCCACACCTTTGGAAAACATGCGACTTGGCCTGGTACACCAGGGCCAATCTATGGTCATCCTTGAGAAAGTGTATTCTGAGTCCGCTAACCTTCATGCCAACTACTTGGCTCTGATCAGAAGTTTTGAAGAGAAGGTGAACGAGCTGAGCAAAACTCAGGATGATCTGAGGTTGGCTCAAGGTCAGATATCCTCGGCCCAAGCAGATGCTCATAAGGCTCATGAGGATGCTCGCCAGGCTCAGGAAGTTGCTCGCCAGGCAAGGGAGGAGCTAAACCTTGCTCAGGAGGAGGTGGTCGGCATACTGAGAGTTCAAAACGAGATGAATGTCGAACTTCGTAAACTCCGTACTGACGTCGACGTCATGGAAAGTGAGAAGAATTCGCTCGGCCAACAACTCATCATTGCTGAAGAGACCAACACTCGTTTGGGTCTCGAAAATTCAAGATTGCACAATGAGGAGTATGTTGATTCCATGTCAAACTTCTCTTACATTTGTGCCTTTGCCGATGCCATCCGGTCTGCTCACCACACGCTCACTGGCGAACAAATTGCCCCACTCATATCCAGTTTCCAGCAGTACCTGATCGACAACCCACCAGATCGCAACCTTCCGATGTCTGACTTGAACGATCTGTGTGATTTCTCCAATCTTCCTGAAGGGATCGAGATTGATGATCCTATCCTGGATGAGGAAGACGACTCGGATGTGAATATTGCTGATGTTGCTGATCAAACTCTCCGAGCTGAGTTCGGGTCCGATCAGGTGCATGTCGAACAAAGGGGACCTCCTGTGACCGAGCAAAGTGTACCTCCTGGCGAGCATACTGGACCTGACCATGCTGGAGGAGCCGTTGCTGAGGGGGCCGAGCATGATTTGTTCGACATTTCGCTTCCGTCCATCCCCAACTATGAATTTGTCCCTTAGTATAATTCCTGTTTTACTGAACAAATGTTGTGTAATTTTTTGTCTTCTTCATTTTTTGCTCGAACAATTTCTTCTGTACTTGTATAATTTTTTGCTTTCTTCTATCTTGTTCGAACAACTTAAAACTGAATGGTTGAATTTATATTTTGAACTATTTCCTCTAACCTGATTGTTGAGGATGAATGTTGTTGCAGATGATTCATTGATGCTTGTGTTTGCTCGATGTTTGCCTTGTTGCTTTCTAGTTTATGCATCTTTTCTTCTGAATTAATTCAAACATTGTGTTTGCCTATGCCCGCTCCTGACTTCTTTCGTTTTTGATTGTCTTATTGATGTTGCAATCGGTTGGTCGTCTTATTTAGGTGCGACCAGATGGGTTAACTTTATGAACCCCCCCTTTCTTGGTTCACGATCGTCTTATTTAGGCGCGATCACTTCGTACTAGGGCCGTCTTATTTAGCTGCGACCCCGCACTCATCACCCGCTTTTGCTACGGGTATCTGTAAGTACGAGTCGTCTTTTGGACTGCGTACCCATTACTCACTTTTTGCTGCGGGAATCAGAGTACGAACTCGTTCATCAGGTGAACATAGACTTGGGCTCGTTCGTCTTTGTTCGGGCCGTCCGGCTTAGGTGCGACCTCTAATAGGCTTCAACTAGAAAATCTTAGCAAACAAAAATACTTTTTTTTGCAACACGTTGTATTCTATTACAACCTTTACATTTGAAGAAGACTGTCTTGCTCGTCTTAGCTGAATGGATGATTATGTTCGGCCATTTGTGCTCGTTTCAGCTGAATAGCTGATTTTGTTCGGCCAATCGTGCTCGTCTCAGCTATGTGGCCGATTATGTTTGGCCAGTTGTGCTCGCTTCAGCAGTGTGGCTGATTATGTTCGTCCAGTTATGCTCGTCATTACTGATAATATTTTTTCAAATTTGACGCATTCCACGAGTAGGACAATGGGACTCCATTCAGGTCTTCCAAATCATATGCCCCATTTAACAAACGTTCTGTAACTCTGAATGGACCTTCCCATGCTCGGCCGAACACACCACTTGATACCCCCGTTGCTCGTCTTAAAACCAGCTCGCCCACATTAAACCTGCGTGTTCGGACTTTGGAGTTATAGAACTTTTCTGATCTCTTTTTGTACATGGCGTTCTTGAAATCAGCCTCCATCATTCTTTCTTCTAACAGGTTTGCACTCAGGGCGAGCGCCTGATCATTGATGTGCTCTCTGAAAGTCATTGTCCGATGACTTGGAATCTTGATTTCTGCGGGTATAACAGCTTCCGCACCAAATGCCAGGGCAAACGGGGTTTCCGCAGTTGATGTTCTGAAAGTTGTTCGATAGGCCCATAATATTTTGGGCAACTCTTCAGCCCATCCTCCCCCCTTGGAATTATCAAGTCTGGCCTTGAGGGTATGCTTGATAATTTTATTAACGGCTTCAACTTGTCCGTTTGACTGGGGATAATACGGAGTTGAATAATGTTTTTTTATGCCCCAGCGAGCACAATGTTGTCGGAATTCACTCCCATCAAACTGTTTGCCGTTATCCATTACTAATGATTGGGGAAGCCCAAAACGACAAATGATATTTTTCCAAACAAAGTTCCACATTCTTTGTTCGATGATTTTGACAATGGCTTCGACTTCCGCCCATTTAGTATAGTAATCAACGGCAACCACATCATATTTTACTCCCGACGTGCCAGTAGAAAATGGGTCGATCAAATCGATTCCCCATTTAGCAAATGGCCATGGGCTATAAACTGACACTAGTTCTTCAGGTGGGCTATGAATAAGTGGGACATGTACCTGACACTTGTTGCACGCGCGAGCATACTCGAGCGAATCTTTTTTGAGGGTCGGCCAGTAATAACCTTGTCTGATTATTTTGTGCGCCAGGACAAGCCCACCTGTATGGTTTCCGCATACTCCGTCATGAATTTGCTGCAGAATTACATGACCCTCTTCAGGAGTAATACACTTCAATAGTGGAAGTGAGAAACTTCTTTTGTACAAATGCTCGTCTAAGATAGTATAACCAGCAAATTGTAATCTGAGGCGAGTAGCTCGTGCCTTATTCGCAGGGAGAAGTCCCTTTTGTAAGTAACTCAGGATTGGAGTTGTTGGTCCTGAAAAACCCGATTTAAAACTCGTAAAATTTCAATGGGAGGTGACTTAATTTTTTTTTTCGAATGTGATATGCAGATTTGCTAAAGTATGTATGACAGTTAATATGAAAGCAAATAAGAACACACAATTTTATAGTGGTTCGGACAACTCGTCCTACATCCACTCTTCCCTTCATGGGGCACCAACTTAACCAACAGATGTTTACCGAGTTCTCACTCAAACGGGACTTATCACCCTCACGGGATCGCCTACCCTCCCTTTCGGGATTGCTTGATGTTTACCGAGTTCACACTCAAACGGGACTTATCTCCCTCACGGGATTGCCTACCCTCCCTTTCGGGATGCTAGATGTTTACCGAGTTCACACTCACCTACAAACTTATCCTATCAAACTGATTTGGGTAAGGTTTGTTTGGTTTCCAACTAGGTTGAGATTTTCCCTTACATTTGTTTAGCCTCAATGCTAAGGATGGGAAAATCTCTCTAAGCTTAGGATATTACATTTGTGCTTAGATCTATTGAAGAACACTCTTGGGTAAATTTGGATATGTAATGCTCTGTGTTCTTGAATGGAGATGCTTGAATATTTGGCTTTAATCTTCACTTTGCAGCAAACTCCATCATCTTCTTTTGAAGATAGTACAATGTATTTATAGTGTGAATTTGAATATTACCGTTGGAGTGTAATATTCAAATCCATACTAATAGTTTTCTAGCTTTTCTTTGTCCTATTGCACTGTTGTTTGCAGCTTTATGTCACATTCATATATGTGTTGTTATCTTCTTATTGTCCAGCTGCTTTTGTGTGTCTAACGGATCGTCGATCAATATTCAGATCCGGTATGCATATTTCGTCTCTCTTTGAAATTTGTCTGCAGATTTCGGTCCGGTCTGTTTCCGTCTCGCATCGATTCAAGATATCAAGATCTTTGCATCGATTCGGCATTAATCTTTACGATCGATTCGGCATCGATCTTGCGATCGATTCAAAGATATCGATCTTGCGTCGATTCAAAGATATCAATCTTTATCCAGTTCAACACGATTACGGGCGACGCATCGATTCGGCCTGGCGACAGCAGATTGAGAACTGGTCGAGTTAAGCACAAGATCGATTACGAATCTGCCAGATCGAATAAAGACAAACCAGATCGATTCTCAGGCTAGAATCGATTTAACCACAAATCAGTTGAAGCTAGCGAATCGATTAAACCGCAGCCGAATCCGATTGAATACCCGGTCGATTACTCGACTGCGGACGCTTACATTAAGACAGCGAATCGATTACAGATCACCAAAGATTAAGCCTGGCCGTCGATTCGAAGCTGGTCGATTCAAAGATGGCGAATTAGTTGAATCGCATATCGATTCAAAGATAACCATCGGGCCTGGATCAGAGATCGATTCAAGATAAAGATCGATTCAATCGCAGATCGATTCAAGACCAGCAGAATCGATTCGATGATCACCAGACCTTTGATCGATTCTTTCAGATCAAGACTTTCTCTTCACAAATTAACATGGTTCTTCTTGTTCAAATTTCATCGGTTTATATGAACTCATCGATCTCGTTTAGCTTACGATCGGCCTTCATCTTCTCTTGATGAGTTCCCCCTCAACTTGTTACCTGTAAGAATAAAACTAAGTCTAGAAACACAAGCTTTCTATACAAGTTAGCTTGTCCTATTACAAGATGTTTTGACATAATAATCAAAACTAAATTTATCCCAACAGGAGTCATCCAGGTTTCCTGTTCGCCTGTTACATGGGCGACCATAACTCTGGGAATTGATGGCGAACAAGTTGTGACGACCACAATGTCCGTCGTGTTTGTCACTCCTTCTGCCATTGCCAGGCGTGCCAAGGCATCAGCGAACGAATTACCCAATCGTGGTAATTGTTCTATGAAAACTTGTTCGAAATTTTCAAGCAACTCCTTTGCTAGTTGTTGATATTGTGCCATATGTTCGCCTCGGGCCTCGTACTCACCAGTTACTTGATAAACGATTATCTGGGAATCGCTGTAAATCATCAGCCTCTGAATTCCCATTGTCATAGCCATCTGTAGTCCAGCGATCAAAGCTTCGTACTCAGCTTCATTATTTGTAGCTGGGAAATCAAAACGGATGGCTGTTGTGAACGTTTGTCTAGTTGGGCTGATGAGAACTACGCCTGCTCCGGCTCTTGAACTTGTTGATGAGCCATCAACATACATATGCCATGGTTGGTCGACAGTTTTTTCAGGCATTTGTGGATATGTCAACTCGACCATAAAATCGGCCATAGCTTGGCCCTTCATTGTTGTTCGCGGGGCGAACGTAATTCCAAATTGTCCTAACTCCACCGCCCACTTGAGTAATCTGCCTGCAGTGTCTGGTCGATGGAGGACTTGTCGCAATGGGAATGTGGTCAGTACCTCGACTGAGTGATCGAAAAAGTATGGTCGCAGTTTTCGAACACTCATAACGAGAGCATATGCTAATTTTTCCAAAGGGATTGGTATGGGAGCTCGACTTCTTTGAGCACTTGGCTTACATAGTAAATGAGCAAGTGGGTCGTCCCTTCTGCTCGTACGAGCACATCGCTAATTGCATGCTCGGATGCAGCAAGATACAGATAGAGTTGTTCGCCTGGGGGCGAGCTTAACAAAGGTCCGAATATCCGCAAGGTAATCGCTTCAATGATTCAATGCATTTTGGCAATGCTCGGTCCACTAGAATTTCCCTTTCTTTAATGCATCAAAGAAAGGTTTGCATTTGTCCCCGGTTAAGGATATAAACCGAACTTATGGATGCCAAACGTCCGGTTAATTTTGGACCTCTTTCACACTCCTGGGGGCCTGCATGTTGAGCATGGCTTGAATCTTTGATGGGTTCTCTTCAATTCCCCTTTGACTGACCATATGTCCGAGGAATTTTCCCGAGTGAACCCCAAAGCTGCATTTCTTCGGATTTAACTTCATGTTGTTCTCCCTGAGTATATCAAACGTTTGTACGAGGTGGGTGATGTGGTCTTCCTTGTGTTCGCTCTTTACCACAATATCGTCAATATACACCTCAACTGTTCAGCCGATGTGTTCGTCGAACATTTTGTTCACAAAACACTGATATGTTGCTCCGGCATTCTTTAATCCGAATGGCATGCGTTGCCAACAGTACATATTCTTTTCACTGCAGAATGCCGTATTCTTTTGATCGTCCGGATGCATGAGTATTTGGTGATAGCCAGCAAAAGCATACATGAAGGTCATGAGCTCATGGTCTGCTGTATTATCGATCAAATAATCGATATCGGCATCGGGAAATTATCTTTCGGGCATGCCTTGTTTAAATCAGTGAAATCAATACATAGTCTCCAAGTTCCATTAGACTTGCAGACGAGCACAGGGTTCGCAAGCCATCTTGGGCATTTTACTTCTCGAATCAGTTTATTGTCGAGCAACTTTTTGATTTCACTATTCATGGCCTCATATTTCTCCGGACTGAACTTTCTGCGCTTCTAGATTACTGGAGTTTGTGTCGGATCAAGGTTGAGGGAGTGGCATGCATGTTTTGGATTAATGCCAACCATGTCCTTGTGCGACTAGGCGAACACATCCAAGTTTGCTTGAAGATAAGCAATTATTTCTGTTCGAATTGGTTCAGGTAATTCCAAACCAATGAACACTTCTAACTCAGGTCTGTTCGGGTTGATATTGATAGACTCCAGTTGTTCGACAGGTGTTGCTCGCTTTCTTTTTTGTTTCCACCGAGGATCCTCGATCGACCCCCGGTGTTCGTCATCTACCTCCATAGGTTCATAACCTACGCGAGGTTCTAGGTCCGGTAGCTCATTTGGCGGATCAATATTCATTAGATCTGGGAGATCTGGGACATGAGTTACCATCTCGGATTCTGTGTTCGCGCTTTCTGTGTTCGCGCATGGATGTGTGCTCGTCAAAGGAGGTACAAGCATTCTTGGCAATATGTTCGCCTGTTGGCTTGACTCTCCGATCTCCCATGCTTGCTCCATCATGTTAACGATATTTTGCTTTTCTGGTGCGCATGATAGCAAACAATCTCGAGCTTTTTTCTGATCTCCTTTTACGCTATCCGTTCCATCTTGTGTTGGAAATTTAACACAGTAATAATAAGTAGAAAAGGCCGCTTTAAATTCCTGGATGAACGGGCATCCTAGGAACCCGTTATAAGTGGAAGGAGCATCGACGATTATAAAATCTAGCATTCTAGTTCGTCGGATCTCCGGATTTAGAGTTGATTCTAACTCAACTCCTAACCTAATTATACCATAGGATCGGGTTACAGATTCCCCAAAACCCATAATGGTATGATCACATGGTTCAATATAGCTACTCAATTCCCCAACTTGCTTTTCCATTTGGTGCAGAGTGTTGACGAACAAAATGTTCGCATATGCTCCGGTATCAACCAGGAGGCGGTGCACCTTCAAACCGAGGAGATGAGCACTGATGGTTAAGGAGTCATTGTGGGGGGTGATTATACCGTCGAGATCGTCTTCTGAAAACATGATTTGGTGAGAGGGTGGCGTGCTAGCTGATGTGCTCGCCACCTTCACCTGATGGATGTTTTGCATGGCACACATCTCCATCTTCTTTCGTCTGTTCGATAATGTTGGTGCCTGATAACATCCACCCACTGGACCATATTCAGGACATATCATGTGGATCTCTTGACTTTCTCGACCTCTACCCACAGTAGGAGGCCCTCTTTTGGGTAATTCAGACCTCTTACGTGATTCTTCAGGATCACTGTCAGATGTTTGTTCGGCTTTACGCTTACCCCTTCGATCTTCTGTTTTTTCTGTTCGGGAGCCTCTGCTCGCCGGCTTTTTTAGGAACTGGGTAAGATGATTATCTTCGTATAGCTTCCAAAGTTGACGAAGTAAATCGCGACAATCTTCTGTATTGTGCCCGATGTACTCGTGATAATTACAATATTTGGAAGCATTAAGCCGATGCTTGTCCATTATGATTCTTCGAGGCCTATCTAACATGTCCCGATCTTTGATTTGGTTAAAAATTATTTCTGCTGAAACGCCCAGAAGACTTCGTAAGGCGTTTGCTTCTGCTCTTTCTTCGAATGGTTTGAAAGAGCCTGGGGGTTTGTACCCCCCCTCATTCATCACTTTCTTCCCAAAAACTTTCTTAGTTGTTGTTTCCTGACCCAATCGTGACTGGGCGAGCAGATCCTGCATGGCTATGATCTTGGTTGCTCGCTCTTGGATTCTGAATATGTGTTCGGCCAGTCTTGATGCATGGCTTTCCACATGTTAGTATTCAGGGTCAGGCCTTCGACCACCGCGAGGATCTTGACATCCTCTTCAACTGGGGCCCCATCATACAAACATTTATCAAATCTTTTGATGTATGCTCAATCAGACTCACCTCTTAGTTGGTAAAAATGCGCCAACCTTTGTTTTGGCGTTGGATGAGCACACATGGATGAGAAATGAGACAGGAATTGTTGTCCCAATTGAGTGAAAGATGTGATGGACGCAGCGGGCAAAGTAGAGAACCATCTATGTGCCCGATCACCCAAAGTCATGGGGAATGATCGGCACTGCGTCGCGTCTGTGGCACCCATGGCGATCATAAAGTCTGAGTATTTGCTGAGATGGACATGTGGGTCAGACTCAGCATCGAACATGGGGATTGGTGGTCGGATCTTTGCCACTTTCTCTTGTATTTCGGCCGCCATGATCGCCGGTGATAGTGGCGAGTAGGGTATTGTGCTCGCCCGAGGGTGTCCTTTGGTCGCGGCCAGGTCGGCCTGTAAGCCTTCGATGGCTTTCTGCATTTCCGCAAATTTTGTGGAACTAACAGACTTGGATCGGGGCTGTTTCCCATCATGAGGACCCAGTGGGTCATGCTCGTGATGGGGCAGTCCCCCTTTCCAAGTTCGTGCTTGACTACCCAATCGATGACGGATAAACAATTTTGTTCCCGCTGATTTTTGTTCGGCATGCGGATGATCATGAGGATCTGAATGTGCGGGCATGTTTATCGGTTGTTCCTTTCCGGGATCCTGTCGCCTATTATTGCCAATTCGGTCTTTGGCGGAGAGCCTCAAACGTCCAAACGCTGATGGTCTGGACCCTTGAGGATATTCGTCATCAGATGTATCATCAGCTTTTTTATTAGCCCACTTCCGTTCAGCTTTTATCTTAATTTGCTCGCTATCAGGTGTCAGCGAGCGTCGTTCTTCATCATCTTGAGTTTTTAACTTGGCCAACTCTTTTTCGGCCCTCTCTTTCTGTGCTCGTAGCAAGAAAGTGATGGCCTTTGTTGTGGCCACGGATCATTGGCAATATCCTCAAAATTGATGGTCTCCACTATCTGATCTTTGTGAGGCTGGAGCTGAGCCTATTTCCGGTCGTGAGGTCGACTTTGCCCCGACCTCTCTATTTGTGTATTCCTAGATTGAGGCATTATATTTCTTTTTTCTGCCTCGGCTAACTACGGGTTTGTGTATGGGTTGGAGGTTCGAACCCTCCTTCTAGAGCCAATTGTTGCGAGTCATTTTATTTGGAGATTATTATGTGGCTAATTTGGTGACAACTCACAAACAAAATATGCACGTGTAAAATAAACTGTAAATAAGAAGATTTTGTTGACCCAGTTCGTCTAGAAATGACTACTCTGGGGGCATACCAAGCTAGGGATGTAGTATTGCGAGTTTTACACGTACAATATATGATACATCTCATGAAGATGAATCGATATTGATAAAGATGATTTGGAGAGTTGGTATGTGAGTGCAAGGGTTTTTTATGTGTATGGATGATCTCTCAAATTTTTCTGAACCTTACCCCTTGGGAAATTTTTTGTAACCTGTCTCTTGTTGTTTTTTCTTCTATTTATAGCACTTTGACAAGCATGAGCTGGTTTGGCATGCATGAGCTGGAGACTTTGGGCCATGCAAGAACTCATGTACTGCTGCCACGTTTCCAGCTTCGTCTTCTAGATTAATCTTTGCTTTTGCTTGTCTATAAGGCACTCTTTTGGTCGTCCAAATCCATCTTTTGCTCGACTGAATGCTTTGTTCGCCCCATTAAACCATATCAATTTTATGACGGAATATTGTCCTCATCGAGCATGTCTGAGTCCTTCAGGTTGTTTGAGCATCGGGTATGTCTGTGTCCTCAGGATGTCTGAGCATCGAGCATACTGACCCCTCAGGTTGTCTGAGCTTTCAGGATGTCTGAGCCCTCAGGATGTCTGAGCCCTCAGGATATCTGATCATCGAGCATACTGACCCCTCAGGTTTGTCTGAGCCTTCAGGATGTCTGAGCCCTCAGGATATCTGATCATCGAGCATACTGACCCCTCAGGTTTGTCTGAGCCTTCAGGATGTCTGAGCCCTTAGGATATCTGATCATCGAGCATATTGACCCCTCAGGTTTGTCTGAGCCTTCAGGATGTCTGAGTCCTTAGACTTGTCCGAGCCCTCAGGTTTGTCTGAGTCCTCAGATCACTTGACTCAACTTATTTGATTCATTCTTTCCTGATCTAAGTGGCGAACATGCCTATTTGCTCGGTAGGCTAGTTGAGCAACTTTGGTTGGTAAATGGAAAATTGACGAACAAAACTTACTTCATAAGCGAGTATGTTCGCTTAGTTGACAAGTGGCGAGCTGGTCGAACAAACTTGTTTGGTCGGCGAGCGGCGAGCACACTTGTCCATCGGGCATGATTATTTTAATAAATATTACACGTGTCTCTCTTACATGTTCGATTAATGCTGAATAATTATATCGAACACAACAATTGTGTTCCACTCTGTGTTCAATAGGGTAGATTAATGACACATGTAATGGGTAAAAAAATCCAACGAACCACCATTACCCTGTGTCCATGTGTTAAAGATACAGGAGGTGGAATAATCTTGGAACACAAAAAAATTGTACAGAGAATTGAACTGCTTCTTTATATTATATTAATTCTATTAATATTCCACATCTCTCGTGGGTTTAAATTCTCAACTCCATCATGAGGGGTGACACCTATTGAGTTGATAATTTAGTATGAGCGAAATTACTTTCAGTAAAAATCGAATACAAGAAGTGGATGAGCTTGAACTTTGATACCATGAAAAAATTTCATCGTATCTAAAACTCCGCTTTACAACTTCGGACTTTTCAATGAAATGGAATTCTTTTACTATTTCTTTAAATAATAAAAAGTTGATGATTAGTCCAACCATTCCGAGGAATTTTCTACCCAACTACTCCCCCGTCCTAATTTTGATTGGCCAAATTTTTGTAAATAGACGTCTTTATTTTGTTTGGTCATTTCCTAAAAAGGAAATAAAACAACTTTCAATACATCCTCCTTTTTTTATTTACATATTGTTTTAGCCTTTTGAATTATTTGTGAAATAGATGTTGTTCTAGTATTTTATCCCCCTTTATTGTAATTTCAAATTTTCTACAAATGTGTTGTGTGTTTAATTTTTCAACCAATAGTATTTATTGTTAAAAATATTTAAATAATATTAATTAAGGTTAATTTTGAAAAAAAAAACATGTCCTTAATTTGTCTTAAAAACCACATAATGACATCTATTAAAAAAATGAGGGAGTACTATTTAATATTATTATTTCCCTCCACCAAACACACTATACCCACTTTACACCATTTAATACTATTATTTTTCATTTTTTCTTAATCTCCGTGTCTACAGTATTTTGTCAATCAAAATTAAGACGGAGAGAGTACAAAATAAAATTCTCCAAGAAAATTGTGTTCTTCCTTCTATTCATAATAGCAAACATTTTCCAACCATTTTTCTAACATGTTTCACTAATACGAAGTATCACATCTATTCCATCGATTAACTCCTGGTTAATAATCCACTGTTGAGGTTGCATTGTTCTTCCAAGGATAATGATCTCAGATTTCATAATATTTTAGGAGGGCATAATTATACTTGGAGCTTTTATAAACTTAAAAAAAAAACATTTTATTCTCCTGCAATTTGTATTAGATTCAAAGAGAACAAGATTTTGTTGCTTTCAAATCACAAAATAACCAGCCTGCTGTTTTTTCACAATATTGGGTAGCAAAAGAATTTGATAAAGAAATATGAATGGAACAAAATTGATGATATAGTGGCTTGTTCATTGTCTGTAACAATGAATAAACAAGTTTAATCATATTTCAGTTGATTTTTTTTTTTTTGTTGCGAAGGAATTGAAGTTCATTTTATTAAATAAGTAATATCATGGTTTAAATTATAGTATAGCAGATTAATTGTGTGTGTTTGACAATACAGAACAATTATACTTTTTCTTATAATGCAATTTACCTTAAACATAATATGTTTGTCAATTCGTCAGTAATCATCTAAATTTTAAATACTAATTGATAATGTTGTATGCATGTAAGTCAAGAGCTTGGAAAATAAAATATGACATTAAAATACATTTAATATATATAGTACACAATGAATTATCTAAAATGCTAATAAAATATTAAACATGTCGTTTCAGGTTATGAATTATATAAATATACTAGCTCTGCGGGGTATTATAATAGTTTTACATAAATTTAATTTTTAAAATAATAATATTTTTTAAATGAGTAACACTCTTGTGAATCAAGTTCACACTATGAACCCTAATTCAATATGATCCATTTTGAGGGATAGGTTGACCCAAAATTTTGCACCCAATCTCATTCCAGCAGTTTCTCACACCGTCGCGCGTTGCTTGCGGTCGGCTCCTCACGAGAGTTTTATAGAATAACAACGAGAGTTTTATAAAATAACAATGATAGCTTTATAGCATAATAGTGAGAGTTTTATAGAATAACAGTGATAGTTTTATAGCATAACAGTGAGAGTTTTATCAATGAAAGTTTTATAGCATACCAGTGATAGTTTTATAGCCTAATAGTGAGAGTTTTATAGAATAATAGTGAGAGTTTTATAGCCTAATAGTGAGAGTTTTATAAGATAACAGTGAGAGTTTTATAGCATAACAGTGAGAGTTTTATAGCCTAATAGTGAGAGTTTTATAAAACATTTAACAGTGAGAGTTTTATAGCATAACAATGAGAGTTTTATAGCCTAATAGTGAGAGTTTTATAAAACGTTTAACAGTGATAGTTTTATAGCATAACATTGATAGTTTTATAGCATAATAGTGAGAATGTTATAGAATAATAGTGATAGTTCAGAATCGACGAAATATCACGAAACGACGACTTAGAGGGGGAGGATACAACAGGTTTCTAGACGATTCCGCCGTTGGAATTGCGGCGGTCCTCCGGCAGCGCGACGAGGATGAGAAACTTCTCCTGTAGGCCGAAGGAATGGCGAAATCGGTGGTTGTTAACGGTGTAAAATGCTCCACCGTTGCTCCGCGGCTCGAGACTTCGTTGAGCTCATCCCCGATGACGATGGGTGAGGTGGCGACGACGGAGGAAGGAGGGGAGAAGACACTGAGATCCATTTTTCAATTTGATTCGTTTTGATATGTTTTGATACAAAGAATGGGCTAAAATAGTATATATTAAACCCGTTTGTAGTATATGAGTAAGGTTTGATCCGGGTTCATAGCATGAACCTAGTCTACACAAGTTTTTGTCTTGCTAAATTTGATATTGACATGGAATTGAAGATCACCAACAATATTACAATTAAAATCAAGATGAGACACACTTACGTGAGATTGTCTCATGGTGAAACGAATCATAATTTAAGCATTGATGCATTAATATTTAAAAGAGATAAGTGCTAACTTGTACTAATTTTGTTTCCCATCTAATACATTACACCATCTCATACGAGTTTTTGCTATATTATAAATTACATGGTCATGTAGTTCTCTTTAGCTCTTGGTAATGTCCAAATAGTGAGTTTCCTATATGCTTGTTGTTAATTGTGTCATAAATTATTTTGTGTCATATTTGAATGGAATAAATTGTCTTCTGCTTTGTGTTGATCAACATCTAGCGTAAGACCAAAGCTCAATCCAAAATCTACAAATATTTGAGTGCTTTAAAGCAACGAAATGGGATCTTAGAGAATGAATTGAGTTTCATTCTCAATCTTGTTTGGACTTCATATTTGACTTTTCATTTTCTCTTTATTTTTGCAAAACAAAGTAGTCAAAATGTTAATTGGTGTGTTTTTAAACTTTAGAAAAAAACTTTCATAATATTTTTCTTTTTTAATTTACTTCTCACAACTTAAAAAAGACGATTATACAAATTATTTTGTAGAATTTAAAAACACATCCTAAATCTTCTCGTTCAGCTTCCTTGTAGCATTTGGCTTGTAATCAAGAAACTAAGAAAATGTTTAGTTGACTGTCTTGATTCATTAATGTTTAGTTTGGAGGATTTATTCGAATTTCATTTAGTAGTATTTGTTATCAAGAATCTAGTCCACCAAATTAATCACTACAAAAAAAGACGGTGTTTTAAGACGGTTTTAGCGACGGTAAAAACCGTCGCTACAGGAAGTGGCGATGGTTTTAACGACGGTTTTTCAACCGTCGGGAAAACGAGGGTCGCTAACATTTAGCGACGGTTTTTTCCAATCCGTCGCTAACTAGTGACGACTTTTGTCCGTCGCAAAATATCGCTGGCTTTTTTCCGTCGCAACATAGCGACGGTTTTGTCGACGGTTATCTGGGTCCGGACCCGGGTCAGAAACCCGTCACTAAACCTTCGATACAATGTCGACGGTTATGACGTCATAAAACCGTCGTTAACAGCGACGATTTTCCGTCGGTATTAGCGACGGCAATATCCGTCGAAATATGCGACGGTTATAAGCCGTCTGTATTAGCGACGGTTATTGTCGTCGCTAAATCCGCCGCTATAACTAGGGGTGGATAATTTACCGAAAATACCGGTATACCGGCTTACCGTATCGGAAATATACCGAATTTACCAGAATTTTCGATATACCGAAATTCGATGATGATACCATACCGCATCAAATCGAATTTTTTCGATGCAGAATTCGGTATAAATTTTCAAAAGTCCTGGTATACCGGTATACCAAAATATTTTTTGGTATACTGATACATTGGATATATACCGTACCATATTTAGAAAATTATATAATGTATTTTATTTTTTTAATTTAATTAATACATTGGATATATACCGTACATTGGAAATTTATCCTTTTATTTTGAATTGTCTCTGTGGGTTTCCCGATTCAAGCTGGAAATTGGAATTCATATAATTTTTTTGAGTGTTGTTATAGTTAAAAAATCAGTCTTTAAGGGAGATATATGTTGTTAAGAGATTATTATTCATAAAATATAGGTTTTTTAAATAAATAATCAAGGTATGAACGGTATACCGTTAATTCGGTATAAAACGGTATACCGTTAATTCGGTATGAAACGGTATACCGTTAATTCGATATGTACCAAAAATTTCGGTACGGTACGGTATACCGAAATTTCTTGATGACGGGTAATTCAGATGTGATTTTAGCATATCGAAATTACGGTATCTTAAATTTTGATCTGATGCGATGCGATGCGGTGTTTTTTTCACATACCGTAAATTACGGTACGGTATATGATATGATCGATATGGTACGGTACGGTACGGTATGCCACCCCTAGCTATAACCATCGCTAAATCGTGAATTTTCGGAAAAAAATGGCTCACGGTGGTTCGAACCCGGGCATGGGGGGCGCCCGGGTGGGCACCAAACCACCCGAGCCACAGACCATCTCGAACTCAACCACCAAGCATCTCATATATAAGCCACCAAGCCTCCCAATTAAATTAGACAATTATTCGCTCCCATGGGGGACCGAACATGGGACCTTGGGCGCTTGAGCGGGGATCAATTCCACTCAGGCACTTGGTTTTTTTGTTTTTACTTAATGAATTTAATTCTATATGTCCTAAAATTCATTTTTTTCCAATTTTTTTTTAAAATTATTTATTTCAATTATCTTATTTAATGATTCAATTACATTTTAATATAATAATTTATATTTTTTTACTTATTTTTAATAAAATTAATTCCATATTTCTTTAAAATTCATTTTTTTCAATTTTTTTTAAATTCTTTATTTCAATTATCTTATTTAATGATTCAATTACATTTTAATATAATAATTTTTTTTTTACAAATTATGAATAAATGATTATAGTTTTTTAAAATTGTATTTTTATTGGATAATTACCAAAAAATAAATTATGTTAAGCAATGTCAAATAACTTGTAATATGAAAATATAATTGTCAACATGAAATATTACAAATGAAAGACAATATAATTATTATTCGTCATCCTCATCGTTGCCCCCATCTGTATTATCATCATCCTCCCCGTCCTCCCCCTCGTCGTCCTCCTCCTCCTCTTCATCCTCTTCTTCCTCACCATCTTCATTCTCATCCTCATCTTCATCATACTCTTTATGCTCCCCGCTGCTGTCAATCTCTATCAAATCTGGATTTGCAGCTGTTAAGTCTACGAAAAGATTGAAATCTTCTGTATGCACTTCAGTTTGCGCATCAATTTATTCCGTTTGGAACGGAGTGTCATCAACCGCGACCGTTGAATCCGTTTTAGGAACTTGCACCAGTGATCCCGTCTTTATTTTGCAAACAGTCATCCATTCATTATTTGCTCTCGAACCTGGATACGTGTAGTAGTATACTTGGGATACCTGAGCAGCAAACACAAACGGATCATACCCCCGTATATTTTCTTCTTCTATGAACAACGACCAGTTTGTATTTGGGATGAATCCTTGTCCTGAAGCAAATGGATCATACCAATCACACTTGAACAACACAACAGTCTTCTTAGGGAACCCCTTATATCCTACTTCAATGACTTCTTGCAGGTGACTGAAGTAGTCACGGCTTTCTCCATTGAACAATGCACTGTTAATGCAAACACCACTGTTTGCAGTAGATTTGGTCGATGCATACTCCACCATATGAATTTTGTAACTATTTATATAGTATCTGTAGGTCCCGAACGAGTTTTGTGAGGGCAGAAGTCTAGAGGGGAGGGGTGAATAGACTTCTGAAAACTTTTTCGTCTGCAGACGGTGTGTGATAGCGATTAGCTTTGATCGAGTCTTAGTGAATCGATTCGGATCGATAACCAACTTCTTGATCGCTTTGTAGGCGGTCGATTCGAGAACTATCGGTTTAAGCGATGTGTGTGAAGCTTAAGTTTTACCCGTGTGAAAAACCGGTTTGTATAAATCGATTCCAAAGTTGGTATTTTAATCGATCGACAAAATTGTCAAAATCGACGGATCGAAGCTTGGTGCTAACTCGATCTTAACTTAGAATATGTATGCGCTTTAAAAGTTGTGCGATGTGAGAACAGCTTAATCAAAGCAATAAAAGGCACACAAGATTTATAGTGGTTCGGACAAACCAATCCCACGTCCCACTCTTCCCTATAACAAGGGCACCAACTTAACCAACTTAACCGACTTAACCGACCGGACTTAGTTTTGTGTGTTAGTCCAACACAAGACACCAACAGATGTTTTAAGAGTTCTCACTCAACCGATCCCGTCGAAATCAAGATTAGAAAAAACCTAGATCGAAATCTTGCTAAACAACTTATCCTAACTTGGGGTTTGGGTAAGATTGTTTTAGTTCCAACTATGAAATCTTTTCTTGTGTATAAGCGACTAACAATTAGATGAAAATATTTCTATGCTAAGAACTTATGGGATGAACACTATATAGAATAAAACTTCTTTTTTGTGTTCTTCGTGCGGAAATTTGAGTATTTTTGTTTTGTCAAGCTTTTCAGATGATTTCCGTGTCTTCACTCTGAAGTGTGATCCCATATTTATAGACCTTGAGATCAAAGAGCCGTTGGAGAGCAATTTGAATTTCAGCTATTTTTGGTAGACTTGCGGGCTTGATGTGGCGTCTTGAGAATGGCATGGCCGAAAAGCGTGAATATGTATTTGTAGCCGCTTGGAGAGAGCATCATCGAATCCCGCGAGTGTCGACTCCGCTCATAGTTGTCTCTTCCTTATTGGATGGAAGACTTACTTTTTTGCGGTTTGTTCTTCCAACTAAGGTTGACATTCTTTCTGTTCGGATCATCGACGTATGATCAAGTGAAACATCGACTTTCATAGAGTGGACCGACAACAGATCGATCGGGGTGATCGATCTTCTGATAAGTCTTCTGGCGCTGACTTTAGCTTCAACCGCGGCGGACTCCGCCGATGTAGGTCTTCCGTCCGATCTTCCGAAGTCATCCGATCTTCGAGTATTCTAAGTTTGAACTTCATGACTTCAAATTGAGTTATCTAACTAGATCGATCGATCCGATCTTCCGCTTCGGGTTTTGCATTCGGCGCCCGCTTGGATATCGGTTTGCCTTCCTCAATCTCCAGATCGACCTATACATATTGAGTTCCCCTCAATATGACCTATCTATTACATCGGTTGTTCTATACAATCATTATCAACCGGTCTCCTATAAGCGGTAATATAAACATCGATCGACCTAACAGTCCGATTTGGTCCTATTACATGTGTTTTTGGAACTTTCATCAAAACTAAATTTCCCAACAATTTCCCCCTTTTTGATGAAACCAAAACACCTGAGAAACCAAACAGTTGATAAGTATAGAAACGATTTAAAGAGCATATAATCGGAAGACAAAGAGATTTTGTCTTGGGATCAGAAAAAATAAACTTTTCATTAGATATGTTGATTACATGTTACATCAGAAAAGTTTGAATTGAAAAGCAGCTGATCCTCAGACGTCTTCTGATTCTTCACTCCTTGGGCTTGTATCCTTCTGGCATTTCTCTCTGATCTTGTGGAACGTTGAAAATCTGATAGAGTTTCCATTTGACATCAGTGGCCTGCTCTTGGTCAGTTATGTGCGTTTTGCTCAAGATGTCAAAGTAGAATCTCTCAAATGCCAGTCTGTCAAATGAGCCATCTGCCTTCTTCGAGTATATTAACAGATCATACTCTTGGCGAGATATCTTTACATTTATAAGCTTGGCCTCATTTTCCAGATACTTGAAAAGTCCGGATATTTATTACGTACCGATTGAGGAACTCATCATCCGGAGATTCTTCTTGTGGAACAAGATCAAGACAAAAAGCATCCATAAGCCATTCACTTATGATCTTATTCCATTCCTCAAACCTCTTAGGCGTGTGCGGCGGTTTTTTGGTATGATCTCGTCGACTCTTGCTGGCAACTGAGGTTCTGGTACAGATTTTCGAGTCAATCCTTTCTTAGCCCTCGATTTGAACTTCCGTTTCAACTCTTACCTTGTGCGGTTTTTACGCCCTTCTTTTTCTTCTTGACCATCCGCTTTTGGACAATCTTCGGCTAGCTCCTTATCACCAGATGTCTGGTCGGGTTCTTTCTAGTGACTTTCCGGTCCGAGTAATCGCATACAGATTTTGATGTCCCAAAGACCAAGCAGACCTTTTTCTTGCCATTGAGCTTTGTCCATGGGCCTTATCCGTATGAGTCAGATCTTCTGATGTGTCAGTTGGTTTCTCAGATCCTTCCCCCTTTTTGGTTTGATCAAAAAGAGTATTGAGGTGGGAAGTCAGAGAACCAAAGTTGACTGATAATGCCTGGTTGAGATCTCAGAGCGAGATAAACTCAAGCTTGAGTTGTTAGATTAAAAGCAGTTGTAATTAGCTCTGTCTTGGCAGATTCCATTGTAGCAGAGAGTGTCCAAATCATTTTGTCAAATTTCTCTTCTGATAACTCTAGTCTTTTCTCAGTGAGCGTCAGAAAAGAAGATTGTTTTTGATCCACCTGCTTTGACTTTTGTCGTCAACCCGATTTTTTGTAAGCTCTCGGCGGAACATGGTGGTCATGGATTGGGAGAACCGATCTCGATTGCTTCGATTTGTTTGAGACCAATCTGCGCCGATCGATTAGCACTCCCTCAATTTCTTCTTTCAGGAGATCTTTGAGACAAGATCGATCTCCTTGAAGTTGATCAGCGGTGATTTGAGATGTAGGAATTGGATTCATCACTTGATCAGGTTCAGTTGTTTGTGCCTCCAGTGGTTGGTCGTGAACCTGCAAAGACCGTTCCACTATCATCGGCAGACTCGTGATCCTTCATTTCAACAGATGTTTTTCGGAGCTTCTTGAGCGATCTCAACTCTTCTTCTTCTTCCGCAATCCCAACTTCCCGTGGATCGAGCTTTCCGCAGATTTATCGATATTAGCTCAATTTGGTGATCCCACTTTGGCGGACTTCCTCATATCGAAGTCAAAATCTGCAAAACTCATCGGACCGCCCCATCCGCTCAACAAGTAAAATAAGATCCGAGAAGCTTTTTAATCCGAGATCTCTCCGTGAGGATCTCCATGACTTCTTCTCGATAGCGGGATGGGCGACCCGGTTGTGGATACATCTCATCAATTTCTCGTTCAATTCTCGGTCGACCATTTTTCGGTGATGGTCTTTGTTGTTCTGGACTCGGGGAATTGTGCATCCCGGTTCTGTTGGATGAGATGTGGAGGCTTCGTCAGGTGCTTGAGTAGCGGAAGTTATGCGATTGGTTCGACCTGCAGTGGGGTACTGGCTGTGGAGGCGTTTGTGTCAGTTCCACATCGTAAGCTTTTCGAGTTATCGAACCGATGAAGGTTGATTTCATGAGCGGTGAACTAGCGGGAGGACATGCTCAATGACCTTGATCGGCGGTGAATCAGCTCGAGGTTGAGGAGAAGGAGATCGTTTGTCTTGAGCTTCTTCCTCAGATCGTTCTGGCGAGCCCTCAGGTTGAGAAGCTTGCCTGTCTGATTCTGTTCTTTGTTGTGCAACAGACTGTTCTGGCGCTCTTTCTCCTTCTGACTCATCTTCTAGTACCAGAGTCATGGTAGCTTCTTTTTATGCCTTCTTGCCTCTTCTCCCGGCCTTTACCGGTTTTAGTTTTTATTCTTCGGGGGAGCAACCGGTGTGGGGCGAGGCGGCTTTTTGCTCTTTCCTTTCTTCAGTTTTGTTGGAGTGGGCTCCTTGTCATCGTCTGGTGGCCCATATATAACTGAAGTTGATGAGAGGAAGGCATTGTAGGACTTCAGTCCATCCTGATTCCATTCAGCATTTGGCAGTTTGTCCTTTAAGATAACTGCAACCTTGTTGAGATTGCTTATTCTCTTTTTCAGGTAGATCTGCCTGGATTCATTGACTCCAAATTTATCGTGTTCTTGGAGTAAGATGGCTTTCAGGAAGCCGTGCCAATTGATGTTCTGTGCTCCATCAATTATTGCAGCCATGCTGTACATTTTGACTGATGTGAGAGCATCTGGGCTGAATGAAATGCCCATGATTGTTCTTGACAGAATGTCAAACAACAGTCGGTACTTTCTTTTGAGCATTGGCCTGATAAATCCGGCTTTCTGATGTTTGTCGGCCTCTCTGAAGAGCTCCTTTCTGATCTCTTCGCCCCTCATTCTCCCCAGTGTGTGCAGTGAGATTCGCCCTTTGGCAAGCCGAACAGACGAGTGATGTCCGCATTTTGTCAGTCGATTTCTTCTCCGTCGACTGACGATATCAGTTCGTCTCCTGGATTTTCTGAATCCACACTCAAATTCTGTAGAAACTGTAGTGCTTCATACTGCATCACTGGATTGCAGTGAGCAGAGCAATATATTTCGATCCAAATTTCTTCTTCGTAATTTGTTCCACCTCCATGGATTCAGATCCTCGGTGATTCCAAACCGAATCGAACTTGTCTTCAAAGATCTTCGTTGCCGATTCGCATAGTTGCACATAATCTTTCCTAGTCCATGAGTGGCCATCTACAGTTAAGATAGACTCATTTAAATTTGTGCATAATCAATATCAATATTATACAACGGAAAAACAAGAGGCAGTGAAGCAAAATTCCGTATACCATTAAAAGAAAACTTTTGAGATCAACGGTTTTTAACGGAAAGAAAGATTCATCAAGTAAAAGAAATTACCAGATTCAAATTTTCGAAGATAGTTTTGAAACCTAAGAAATCGTTTTGAATCGCACGAGATAATTTGGAGTTTTTCGAGAGAATAGAATGCAAGTTTGTGACACGTAAAAAAACTCGGTAGGTTTTGATGAACCTTATAAAGAGGCGGAGGGAAAAGAAGACAAGATTTGGACGATCAATCGTTTGAAAAGATTAAACGCTCCAGATTAAGCGATTTTGATCGTAGGGTCGGGAAAAGCACGTCATTTAAAAACTTTTGGATTTAAAAGGCACGTTCAATAGCAGTTAATACATGTTCCCCACGTCCGCATTAAATGATATGCATGAAATACGTCACAGGGATAATGGGTACAGTAAGGCAAGTAATATCAGATAAGATCCGATAAGTCAGCAAAGAACAAGAGAAAAGAAATGCGTATCTGGTTGACTGATATTGTAATCAGTCAATACCACTTGTCAATGTTGATTTCACTTGTTGATCTTAGTTATTCTGCCTAAGCCTTAAAATTTCCCAACTGATCCTTTTAACCGATCTTCTTCACTTGCATCTGATTTGTTGAGGTTTCAAGCTCAACTGATCTTCCTTGAATACGTCGATTTCCTTCGATCCTTCTTTATCAGTTGAAGTTCCCCCTCCAACTGATATTTCTGATTTTCCCATAGACTGATGCATCTGATATGTGGTTTTAAGCTCAGCTGATCTTTCTTATCTGATCAGCTTCGAATGTATCAGATTTTGATTGACCTAATCTGAATCTTCTCAGATCAAGTCAATTCTTGGAATAAGTGTTACCGCCAAAACTTAGTCTAGAATAGTAATCTCTATTCCCTAAGTTGGCGCGATTTGACATCTTGTAATTATCGTCAAATCTTTCGATATGTCAATCCGTAGTAAATTTATCCAATTATCGATCGTGATTCCTACATTTTGTCCTTTTTGATGCAAATTTCTCTAAAAGGTTTTGAGAGCTTGAATTTGCATTTGCACCCTTCTTGGCCTCTATAAATTGGACCAATTATTTTACACAACATAACCCATTCACCATACTTATTTTCTTTGTGAAATCATGTATCTTGGTGAACCCTTATTTCCTGTTAAGATTCCTAAATATTTTTACCCTTTTTCAATGAATTCACTTTTTCAAATCAACCCTTTCGTCCCCTTATTCTTTGTTTTTGTTATCGTCAAAAGATTTCACATACGATTGTTGCAAAGCTTCTCTACCACCATGGAGGGCGGGCTCTTTGTTGCAACCGAGAAGATACTTCTCCTATCCGTATGCACCTTGTGTGTCTATCGTTATGACGTAACCAGAACCATCAGCAGACTTAGTCTGAAAATGTATGTGAGTTTGATATGCGATCTTGATCAGCCAACAACCGATCTTCGTATATCACCTCACCATTTAACAGCTGGAGAGCCCACTGACTCTTTCTTAGGGCTCCTGGCTTAAAAAATCCCTATCAAGGCATTTGTCGCTCCATTTTTCTTGATCTTGACCTCTGCGGCGCCTTTGATATATTCTTTCTTTAAAGCCTCTCTCACCCTTGTTAAGTGGGGGAAAAGAGAGCATCAGATTAAAATCTCTCTCTCTCCCTGCTCCACTTGGGTTAGGATGAGGGTTTAGGGTTTAGGGTTAGGTTTTTTGGTTAGCATTTATGTACTGACCTCCGGGTCTTTTTGTACTTGCAACTTGTAATGTAACCTCACCTTCGGGTTTTATTAATGAAAAGTTACATTATTTCATCGTTGTGTAAATTTACGCTTTCTTATCGATTGTTAGTTGTTAATCTCTGAATCTTGCTTGTTGAATATCATTCAAATCGACTCACAAAAAAGTTATAACCAAATTGATTTAATCGGATAATCCTTTAAACCGAGCATTTCCTTTAACTGATAAACCTTAAATCCGATCGGTTCCTTTAAACCGATAGACCTTAAATCGTAATCCTTAAAATCGATCCGGTTCCTTTGGATCTGGTAACATGTAAATCGACGATTTTTCACATCGGTTCGATCGATCTTACGATCGATTGACATACCAAACTCAACCCGATTCCTTTCTATCCGGTTAGTCTCTTAACCGAACTTTGTTCGAGAACAATCCATCATGAATTTTAGGTGCCTTTTCTCCAAGATCTAAAGCCCTAGCTCATTGCATAATTCTCTCGAATCGATCTCGGCTAGTGGCTTGGTTAGAATATCGACCTTCGTATATCGGATGAATCTTTTCCATTCGATATTCTTCTTTTCAACGTGATCTCTTATAAAGTGGTGTCCGACATCCACATGCTTGCATCTTGTATGTAGAACCGGATTAAAGTGATTGCAATAAAGACTATTATTGTCACGAAAATAGGTACATTGTTAGCTTCAATGTTATAATCCCTCACCGCCGACTAAGCCGAAAGATTGGGAACAACAAATTCTCAGCAGCCATATATTCTCGCTTCAACAGTAGATGTCATGAATCGATGTCCGCTTTTGAAAACCACGAGATCGGTTTACTTCCTAAGAACCCGACAAGTTCCCGAGGTTGATTTTTCATCAATCTTGCAACCTCCATAATCGAAATCGAATACCCACTAAGCTCTAGATTATCATCCGATGGGTAAAATAAACCAAGGTTTATCGTCTCCCTTCGGATACTTAAGAATCCGCTTAGTCGCTTTCTAGGTGGTCGATCATTGGATTTGCTGAAATCGCACATACACCTACTACAAAAAGTGATATCCTGGTCTGTTGGCGGTCGGTATAGTAGAGATCCAATGAGAGCCCTATATTCATTCTCGATTTTTGTTTTCGACCATCCTCATCCGGATCCATCTTGAATCCAAATCATCATAGGAATTTTTGCTTCCTTTGCAATTTTGAATTCCAAACTTCGCCAATAAATTCCTAGTGTACTTTTGCTTTTTGGATGAATAATATCCCTTTCGTACTTTGTTTAACTTGAAGACCCGTAAAAGTAATTCATCCGACCCATCATGGACATCTCGAATTTTCCTTGCATCATTTTCTTTGAATCTTTCACATAGACTCTTGTTAGGAGATCCGAAGATGATGTCGTCCACGAAATCTGAACCATCGAAATATCTTCTCCATCTTCTATTCGAATAAGGTTCTATCCACTTGTTCCTTTAGTGAACCCACTTTTCGATTAAGAACCGAGAGAGTGTATCATACCCGGCTCGAGGAGCCTGTTTTTCAACCATAAAGAGCTTTTCTTAAACGGTACACTTGGTTGCCCTTTTCAAAGCACGGAGGTTGTTAGACATAAACTTCCTCTGCTAGTACCCCGCTTAAGAAAGCACTCTTTACGTCCATCGATACCTGATGAACCCTCTGGGGGAGCATATGCGAAAAACAATAGAATGGCTTCTAGACGAGCGATCGGTGCAAAGGTCTCATCGTAATCAATCAATTCTTCCGATTGTGAATACCCCTTAGCAACAAGTCTTGCCTTATTTACGGTGATGACATTTTTCTCATCTCTCTTGTTCTTGAAGATCCACTTCGTGCCAATTACGCCTTGATGACTGGGTCCGTCCCACTAGTTCCCAAACTTGATTTCTTTCGAACTGTTCCAGCTCCTCCTGCATGGCTAGAATCCAGTTTGCGTCCTGTAGAGCTTCCTCTATAGTTGTAGGTTCCTTCATAGACAGATAATAGCAATACATGACACTTTCACCAATCTGATGTCTAGTTTTAACTTTATCAGACGGGTCTCCGATTATCAGATCAGTTGGATGTCTGGTTATCCAGGTCCTTCTCGCTTACGATTTGCGTTTTTGGAGAACATCGTCCGCTTACGATAAAATTTCATTACTAGCGATTGGGAGTGGAGCGAGAGTTATGATCCACTTGATAAGAACAAGTCTCGGTGATGTTGGACTCATCATGTGTCGATGTCCGCTCGTGGAACTTCAGATGTTCCCGAACCGGATGGTTCGATTTACTCTTATCTCAATTTGAATCAGCTTCTTCATCGACAGTTGTTCGTACCTTAGGATCTGATTGATCTGGTGAGTCAGCTAGATCTGGAATGTAAATTGTTACAGTTTCTGATTCTTTTTCCTTGATCGTTAGCTGATCCATTTTCTGAAAAACAGATTCTTGTTGATCAGGTACATCTTGTTCTGCGGCAGATTTCTCTTGATCAGAAGATGCTTCATCAAAGACTACATGGGGTGTTTCTTCCACAAGTAGGGTTCGTCTGTTGTAGACCCTGAAAGCCTTGCTAGATGAGGAATATCCTAGAAATATACCCTCATCTGACTTGGCCTCAAAAGTCTTCAACTGACTCTTCCCATTGTTGTGTATGAAGCACTTACACCCAAAAACATGGAAGTAAGAGACACGAGGTTTTCTGTCCTTCCACAGTTCATAGGGTGTTTTGTAGTGAGCCTTAGTCAGAAGACATCTGTTCTGAGTATGGCATGCAGTGTTGATTGCTTCTGCCCAGAAACGGCTTGGTATCGCATGTTCAGCTAACATTGTGCGAGCAGCTTCTTTGAGAGTTCTGTTCCTCCGTTCAGCTACTCCATTTTGTTGAGGCGTCCTCGCAGCTGATGTTTCATGTTGTATACCAAACTCAGAGCAAAAAATCGAGAATAAAAGAGTTCAGAAATTATGTACCTTTATCTGATCTGATTTTTACTACACTGACACCCTTCTCATTTTGTAATCGTTTTAGCAGCTCGGGTATCTTCGTAGTCATCTCATTCTTAGCATCCACGATTACTAGAGTATATTTGCGTCCGTTGAGACTGACTGGTGTAACTGGTCCGAATAGATCCATATGAAGCAGCTGCAGTACCCTGCTGGATGCCGGTCCTGGAATTCCCTTGAATGAAGCTTTGACCTGTTTTCCTTTCCTGATATGCAAGATATGTCCGATCCTTTGAAAATACTTCATTCGAAGTCCTTCTACTAGAGACATCCTTGCTATTTTGTTAAGAGTTTTAAAGTTCAGATGGCTCATTCTTTTGTGCCAGAGCCAACTGCTACTTTTGGAACTCTTGACAATTAGGCATGCATTTCTTGGGCAACTGTTCCAATCACCGTGTAGATCGTCCCTTTCCTTGAACCCAGGTTAGCAAAATCATTTGAGTGGCTCGATTCTTGATAGTGCATTGATCGATTCGAGAACTCAACACCAATCCGTTGTCGAGAATTGTGAAACCGATAATAGGTTGTGCTTTAGACCTTCGACATCTGAGACTCCGATTATTTGTACATCGTCATTCTCTAAGTTCCAACCCTTTGGTATAACCAAAGTTATCATCACCGAAGAGTACACGCGGGCCTTTACGTTCTATGTAAGAGCCGAGAGATGTTTGCTTCCGGTCATGTGCCTTGAGCATCCACTATCGATGTACCGGATAGTTGCTTGCACACCTCCTTTGTTGGCGGACCCACGCGATCCTCGCAATCGATCGGGTTTTAGGTACCTTTTTTGGATTGGGTCCTCGGGGGTTAGGATTAGTTTTGGGAAGCCATACAAACAGAGCACTTCTATTGTGATCGGTTAGATCGAAGGCCCGATTTGTCTCCCATACTGTCAACATAATCATACATCTCTTTATATGCTTTCTGTTTTGTATGATTATTAGTGTGAACCTTGGATGAATTAGAAGATTTGGGATTTTCCTTTTCTGTTTGTCTTCTTCTTATCCAGTGTGGTTCAGGTGCAGCAGCCCTAGATTTCTGATTATAAGGGTAGGTACGACTGCTACCATTAAAAGATTCATATCTTTTAGGCATAGGTGGTTTTTGCAGTTTACCTGAAGCATGCTTATTAGGCAAATGACCTTGATTGGGTCTCGATTGTACTTCCCTTTTTACTGTGTTGTCTTTTTCGATTCCCCGATCCGTTGATTAGGTTGAGGTTTCTTCGGTAGGACCGGTTCTTCTCATTGATTTCTCGGTGATGCTTTACCGGTTTGGGGTTCATTTCGTTCCCCTCCGGTTAGGCACCGCCTTTACCCGCTTCAATGGTCCTTTTCCTTATTAGATACATATTTGGCTTTTGATGTATCTTTTGTCGAAATTGCCCCGAATACACCTTTTTTAGATGAATCACCGGGCTTTTGAGGATGTGGAAGGGTTGTCATAGCCAAGTCCTTCTTATTAATCGTTGTTCAAAAAATAGGTTCATGTCTTGAACGGTTTTAGATGATTTTGAAAAAACTTCCATTTTCTTACGCAGATCATCCTCGATGATTTTAGACTTTCATGCTTTTGGAATAGCTCATCGAATTTTGCTTGTAGGATTTTGAAGTCATCGACTTTGTTGTTTGTTAATTGCCAATCGATCTTTGATCTGCTTTCTCCCGATCGAAGCTTTAACTTCGAGAATTTTAAATTCCTCGGTTGCCTTCGAAAGGACTTCAAATGATCTAAGTTCGAGGCTTTACATAGATCATTTTCTTTTAGCAAGTCGATTATTTCGGGTCCTCGGCTTATCATTTTCAAACTTCCACTATAGTATAAGTGTCTCATCGTGATTTGAGAGATCTTCAACCAATGGCTCGAGTAGAGTCTGCAGTCGATCTCCCCAAAGAAAAGCTAATGATAAGCAGTGTAGAAACGAAGCGAAAGTAAGTTTGGAGGTTACCTCAGATTGGTCCTCCCCGCCATCAGGCAGATCTCATCATCGTCAAGAGAATATCGATCTTCATTTTCATAGAAGTCGACGGAACTATCGATCGGCGCGTAAGTCTTCTACAGAGGAGTATCCAGAGTCCTCGAGGAGGGATAGAATCGCTCTATTCTCGACGACGCGGCAACCATGGCCCTTCGTCCTGTAACGTTGCTCTCTTCTTTCCTCTTTTCTTCCCTCTCTCTCGGCGTCGGCTCTGACGATCCGCACTATAGTGACTGGCTTCTCACAGTTGAAGCATGCTCTTGATCCACCGAATCTTTCTTTCCGTGAATCACTCATTTCATCATTTACCTATCGGTGACTTGCCTTTCCGATAGTAGTCCGAGCTTCTTCCCGTCGATTGGTTTTCTTTCTTTCCTCATTCGGACTATCTCTCTTCCTTTCATCTCTGTGATCCCTCCGATCATCGATCTTGTTCTTTCCGGAGATCCGTTGGCCGATCTCCTACTTTTTTCTCTGGTATGTTGATAGTCCTTATAAAATCTTCGATACTTACCAAGTTGGACGTCCCGACTTCTCAAGCTTTACGGTAGCGGAAAGCGATCTGTTACCTTTGACTCATTATATTCCCAATAGGTTCGTTGGCCTTCGTTCTGCTGCTGGTTGCCTTAAAAGCAACTAATTTTGAAGTTGAGGCTTCAGCGGGCACCTCATCTTCATCCGCTTGTCCTCTCTCAATCAAATCGAACTCGTGAGCTTTAAGGCTCAAGAACAAGCTGCTTGGTTTCATTTTTGAGATGTCTTGGCAATCCTTGATCACCGTGACCTTCATATCCCACTTCTTGGTGAGAGACCTTAGAATTTTGTAGTTGATATCTTTATCGACATCTCTACCAAGTTCTCGAAGCTTGTTTATAGACATAGTAATTCTTCCATCGAGTTCGTTGATGGTTTCGTTGGGCAAAGATCTTGGTTTCTTCACTTCACCGGTTAAACATGTAGACGGCTGTCTTTTTATCTGCTCGTTTCCTCGCAAATCTCAGCCGAGTATATCCCACATTGCTTTCGCATTTGAGATACTTAATCTTTTCTTTGGTGACCTTATCCATTGTTTTCATGATAATATGCCTTGCGATAGTATCTAGAGTATCTTGCGCTCCTCTCTTACGCATCCATCAAGGCCGGGCTTTTTCGCATTTGGTGACTTCCAGGGCAAAAGTCCGTATCTCCTCCGATCAGCTAGGGTTGTCGTGATAAATAATGATGGGTCCTCTTTCAATGACTTCCATCATTCTCCCAATCGATCGAGCTTCCAGATGGTTGGACATATATATGGCCCAATCTGCGATACTCATCGATTGAGAACTTCGACGGATCATGATACATACCGAGGTGTTATCCATCTTTGAGTGATTTTGGAAAATGAATGAGTTTTAAAAACGGTTTTTCAAGATCGATTTCATTTGACCACAAAGATTCTTCCTCAAGAATCGATGATACCAGAGTCGATTGGTCCAGAGAACCAACCAAATACTCGATACCACTTGTAGGTCCCGAATCCGTTTTTGTGAGGGGCGAAGTCTAGAGGGAGGGTGAATAGACTTAAAAACTTTTTCGTCTTGGTCGGGTGTGATAAAGCGTTTAGCCCGATCGAGTCGCGAAGTGAATCGATTCGATCGATAACCAACTTATTGATCGCTCAGAAAGGCGGATCGATTCGATAACTATCAGTTTAACTGATGTGTGCGGAAGCTTAAGTTTTACCCGTGTGAAAAACCAGTTTGTATAAATCAGATTCCAAAGTTGGTATTTTAATCAGTCGACAAAATTGTCAAGTCTGATCAGATCAGAAGCTTGGTGCTAACTGATCTTAACTTAGAATATGTATGCGCTTTAAAGTTGTGCGATGTGAGAACGTTAATCAAAGCAAAGAAGGCACACAAGATTTATAGTGGTTCGGACAAACCAAATCCTACGTCCCACTCTTCTCTATAACAAGGGGCACCAACTTAACCAACTTAACCGACTTAACCGACTGGACTTAGTTTTGTGTGTTAGTCCAACACAGTACACCAACAGATGTTTTAAGAGTTCTCACTCAACCGATCCCAGAAATCAGTACTAGAAACCCTAGACTGAAATCTTGCTAAACAACTTATCCTAACTTGGGGTTTGGGTAAGATTGTTTTAGTTCCAACTATGAAATCTTTTCTTGTGTATAAAGACTAAATGTACTAGATGAAAAGATTTATATGCTAAGAACTTATGGGATGAACACTATATAGAATAAGCTTCTTGTTTGTGTTCTTCGTATGCGAAAATCGAGTATTTTTGTTTTGTCAAGCTTTTCAGATGATTTCCGTGTCTTCACTCAGAAGTGTGATCCCATATTTATAGACCTTGAGATCAAAGAGCCGTTGGAGAGCAATTTGAATTTCAGGCTATTTTTGGTAGACTTGCAGGCTTGATGTGACGTGCTTCGGAATGGCATGGCCGAAAAGCGTGAATATGTATTTGTAGCCGTTGGAGAGAGCATCATCGAATCCCACGAGTATCAGCTCCGTTCATACGTGTCTCTTCCTTATTGGATGGAAGACTTACTTTGCAGTGTTGTTCTTCCAACTAAGGTTGACATTCTTTCTGTTCAGATCATCGACGTATGATCAAGTGAAACATCAGTTTTCACTTAGTGGTGACCTTGATCGATCAGGGATCGATCTACCACGATAGAGTCTTCGAGCCTGTTGACTTAGCTTCAACTGGCAGACTCCGGCTGATGTAGCTCTTCTGGTCTGATCTTCTGGAAGTCATCTGATCTTCGAGTTTTCTAAGTTTGAACTTCATGACTTCAGCTGAGTTATCTAACTAGATCAGATCGATCTGATCTTCCGTTCTGGTTTTGCATTCGGCCCGCTTGATATCACCGCCTTCCTCAATCTCCAGATCTGACCTATACATATTGAGTTCCCCCTCAATATGTGACCTATCTATTACATCAGTTGTTCTATACAATCATTATCAACTGGTCTCCTATAGCGGTAATATAAACATCAGTCAGCTAACAGGTCTGACTGGTCCTATTACATGTGTTTTTGGAACTTTCATCAAAACTAAATTTCCCAACAGTATCCTTGGTACGTGTTGACCCGACGTAGTGGTCCTCTACTGAGATCCCGCATATGTGGGTTCTCAATATGTTGATTATAACCCTGTGACGGTTTTAGATTAAATATATAATTATAAACATATAACATGAATTCATTAATAAACGATGGTTAGATAACACTCACATAGTTTTGAAACCACTTTGGAAAATCACGAGTAATAGATTCACCTACTTGTGCATCTGAGATGTTTGGATGTATACGGTGTAGCTCTTCAGTATAGATCCTAATTGAAAGTAATATATTATTAATCAAATATTATATAATATATATTCTAATTATGTAAATGATACGTATATGAAATACTTACTGAATGTACGGTTAGACTTCATCACAATTGAATAACACATATTTATGTGCAGCTTCAATCTCTTGTCGGTTTAACTAAGGTCGTTCAATACTTTTTTCCCAAACATCGACCTGAAAACTTAAACACAGACAAGTTACCCTCAATATCATTAGCAACATTGTCTGTGCCTCTACCATCGTAATTACGAGGCTTGTTTCTCAACATTGTTCTAACATGATCCTCAAAATAGTAAGAACAAAATGTTGTAACCTCTTCACACAAGTAGGCATTAACAATTGATGCTTCAACTTTTATTTTTTGTTTAGCATTGAGCTTCAAGTTATGGAGATACCTATAGATATATAATAAAAAATTTGATAAGAGCAAACATAAATATATATATTTGTATAAATAGATGTGAAGTGAAGGTTTACCTCTCAAATGGATACATCCACCTGTATTGCACTGGACCAATAATTTTTGCTTCGTATGTTAAGTGTACCGGTAAGTGCTCCATCGAATCAAAAAAGCTGGGAGGGAAAATGTGCTCCAACTTGCATAAAATAATTGGAATGTCTTTCTCCAAACGGACCATGTCGTCCCACATAATCATTGTAGACGTTAAATCTTTGAAAAATAAACTCAATTCAGTTACGGCCCTCCAGATATTGTTTGGTAGGAATTCTCGGAATGCGAGGGGCAACAGTCGTTGCATAAACACGGACAATCATGGTTTTTCATCCCAAACACCTTCCCGTTTGATGTGTTTACACAACGACTCAAATTGGAGACATAGTCATCTGGAAATCTCAGCTCTTCAATCCAATTACACAAAGCCACTTTCTGTCTCTTATCAAGTGTGCAATTGTCTTGAGGATATCTTCATGTACTCTCATCCCTCTTCAAGTGATCATGTTTGCATATCTCATTCAACTCATCATGTGACTTTGAAGTGTCTTTTGTCTTGCCCTCTGTATTCATGATCGTGTGGAACAACTTATCGAACATATTCTTTTCGATGTGCATCACATCCAAGTTGTGCCAAATAAAAGTGAGCTCCAGTAGGGCAAGTCCCAGAAAATGCTCTTCTTCTTCCTACCACCTGGTACCATTTTATTATGCTCCTTAGCATGTTCTTCCGTTGTTTTTCTCAATCCCTTCTGATTAATTTGATTTAACAACCTTTTACCTGAATCAATGCAAAGAGATATATACATCCATTAATTTATCATATGTAGATAGAAATATATTAATAATTAAAAATAACTAATATAAAAATACCTGATCTCAATTTTTTTTTGACCTTTTTTGTAATGACTTTGTTCTTGATAAAATCCTTTTTATTCTTTCGAAAATGATGATCTTCTGGTAAAAACTTTCGATGGTTGTCAAACCATGAAATTTTTTTGCTAAGCGGGAGACTGAAAGCGTCAGAATCATCCATGCAGTAAGGACATGCTTGTTTCCCAACTGTCCTCCACCCGGACAACATGGAGTACGCAGGGTAGTCGCTAATCATCCATAGCACGACAACCCTCATCGTGAAGTTCTGCTTTCTCGATACATCGTATGTCAGTACTCCATTCTCCCACAGATGTATCAAGTCTCTTATCAGAGGCTGAAGAAAAACATCTAGTTTGTCCTTTGGATTCTTTGGGCCAGGTACCAATACCGTGAGAAACATCGTTTGGGCTTCATGCACATCCACGGAGGTAGATTATAAGGTGTCAATATAACAGGCCATATTTGTGATCTGGTATCACCAAATTAACTACAACGTAACACGTACTGACTTATCGAACGGGTATGCAGTAAATATATATAACATTCATTCATATTTAATGCAACATGTGATAAATAATTTATTTTAGTAAAATAAATAAGAAATTTAGTTTGGTTATATAAAGTAAAAGCATAACCAACAGTTTCCAGGCCATCGAGTCAGCAGGGTGTCTCATCTCTCTGGAATCAGATCAGATGACTAAGTATGATGCCATGTCATATCTTTAGCTGTGGCACTAGATTGATACAATCTCTGAAGACGAGGAATGATAGGAAGGTAATACATCATTTTATTTGCCACTTTCTTCTTCTTTTTCTGCTTCCTTCGACCGTCAGTCCAGTTCCAACGCGGTACTTTGTACCGAGAGTGCCCACAAAATCTGCACTTATCTAGATTCGCATCTTCTTCATTACCCCAGAATAACATGCAGTTATTGATACAACAATCAATACTCTCTACTGGTAGACACATACTCTTCAACATATTCTTGGCTTGATATTCTGTAATAGATACCTTATTACCGGTAGGACAGACCTCATTGATTAACTTACTAATCTGATTATAGGCTATTTGAAAAAGTTTATTCTCAGTCTTGATAGACATGAGTCAAGCATTGAATGACAACAGAAAGTGAGTTTGACATCCATCATACAGATCTTCGTCAGCTGCTTTGAGTATTCTGTAAAAATTAGATGCTTTCTCATTTGGTTCCTCCTCCATAGCCTCATCTTGAAACCCACCAGCTTCCATGATCATCGTATGATACATATCCGGTGTATCCACTGCAGGTGTCTCGAACTGTACTCCAGGATCATCGAATCTATGATCATCGTGTGTCTCATTGTAATCGAGAGCATTATAATAATCTTCAAGATAATTGAAATCAACATTCCATCGATCTTCACCATGACGTGTCCAATTGTAGTAATAAGGAACAAAACCATTCACGATGATATGTGTTTGAACATCGACAATCATTCTGTATAACTTGTTCTGATACTTTCTTGCATTACACAGACATCTTATACAACCTTCTGAATTTGTTGATGTTGGGGTTATACTGAAAAGTATATTTTTTACTTTGTATAACCAAACTGAATTTCTTATTTATTTACTGAAATAAATTTTTAATCACATGTTGCATTAAATATGAATGAATGTTATATATATTTATTTGATACATTGCTCAATAAGTAAATACGATTACGTTGCGCTTAATTTGGTGATACCGGATCACGTAAGATCAAATTAATTCCTCGTGACTAAGTACAAATTCACAACCCGGATGGAAATGAACAATCCATCATGAAAGGTTGAAGTGTAAGGCTCGAGATTGGCTTGTCTTGACCAAGAGATTACACTAGTGCATTATGATCTTACCGATAAGGACCTCTGAGGAGGATAAATTCTTGATGCATCAATATACAAGAATTAGACCTCAGTGGTTCGTTATTTCTTAATCTCTGTCCCTTAAATAGGATCGTGTGAAATTAATAACTATTGCTTTGACTTATGATGGGAAGAGAATTAATGCGATTCGATACCTTGTATCTTGGGCAATATTATTGATTACAAGACGATTGCTAAGATTTAATATGGAGAATCGCGTGCAAGTACGGCTTGCTTGATTTGTCCCCTAGAGGAAGAAGCAAGAAAATTTCCCAATGTCCAACATGCCCAAATTTTCATCCCCCCTAGTCCTATAAATAGGGGATTCATCCCCAATGCAATTCCATGTGTTGGAAAAATTAGAAATCCACAAAGGTGGTGGCAAAATATTTTATATTTTCTCCTTTAAATTAAAATCGTTCGTTGAGAATCCTCCCACCGGATTACGTTCGTGGACGTGGGACATATTTGAGAAGGCACTTTGGGTAGATCCATCGTCTCAACGGTTGTCTCTACGAGAGGTATGTAATCTCGTAACTCCTAGATTCCGCATGCTTAGGATTTACGTGGATTACGTGTACGCATGTTGCTTATTTGTTTGTTTAATTATTATGTTGAATTGATTTAGGATTAATTCATGTTAGTAATTAATTGATTAATTTAAATATGTATTTAAATTCATCTCGAATAGATCTGGGCACCCCTAATTTCCCAACAACTGGTATTAGAGCCTCAGTTTCGAGCTCTTTATTTAAATTGTTATTTAAATTATGTTGGCCATTAAATTTTATTGAAAATTGGATAGTAGAATTGCTAAATCTGTTTTGCAGGTATCCAATTGTCATGGTATTTAATGTGTTTTAATTTGCATGCGTATGAATGGTTTTAATTCGACTCGTTCGAATTTGTTTTTTTCTCGTGAGAAAATCCACGAGTAGATTAGGCTATTTGATTTGTTCAATGTAATAGACTAGTCTAGATTTAAGGTGTATTTATTTTCTCGTTAAATAAATTGTAACCTGATTGAAGACGAAGACGGAAATGATGAGTTGAAATGGACCCGAATCGTACCGCAGGCGTCGTGCATCGTCTCTTGGCGTCTAAAGGGAGGCACACCGCCTTGACACGAGCATCGTCGGTAAGCAGGCGTGGCGCCTGGCCTTGAAGGGGCCGAGCTCGGGCGAAAGGAGGCGAAGCGATGGGCAAAGCGCGACGCGAGGCGAAAGGACTTGGGCAGACGCGGCGCATGGGGCTCGACCCAGCTCACTCGCTTCTGTCAGAGGTAGCCGCCGAGAGTCAGACGGGCGACGCGCAACTAGGCTTAAAGCTGTCTGGTAGCGGGTCGCTTTCGACCAAGGGGCCAGCGGGATGCGTGTTGGGGTTAATTCCCCAACAATGTGGGCGTGCATCCAAGCTGTGAGCTACTTGGCTTGGCGATTCGAGAAGGAATTTTTTTTCAAGACGAACGAGTGGGAGAAATTCAAGATGGCGTATCTTCAAAATCAAGCCAAGAAAAATCAAACCATGACAGTTGGATAATTTGTGCCCAATATGTTTATTTTTCTGCTTTGCTTGATTTATTGTTGTATTTTCTTATGCTTTATTTAATTTGTTTAAATGTGTTTGCATGAGAATTGCCCAACGAAAAATCTCAAATTCAAAAAAAAAAATTACTAAGTATATGTTTTAAACAATTAATTTGGTTTTGAATCAAATTAATTTTGACCTCCATGATTTATTTATTTGTGAAATCTTTTGGAGAAATTCCCCTAAGGGACGGCCAAAAGAAAGCTTTCACATGAATAAATTCTCAAAAGGATGATTGTGAATTATTATTAGTGGCGACGATGACCCTCCCAAGAGGCTCGATCAAAACAAAGTAGTAATTCTGTATTTAATCATGGTTATTACTTATGTACAAAATTGATATGCATATACTTCACCGAAGTCCCTGTCAATTTTGTATTGGTCAAGTGGGAGCCAACTATTAATTTTTTAAATTAAAGGTTTGTAACTGTTCTTGTTTGTAACCTGATTGAATGTGATTTAAATGATGACCCTCCCAAGAGGCTCATTTAAAACTGTTTTGAGATGTTCGTTGATGCATGTTCATATTTTTTAGATTTCAATATGAATCATGTGATCGAATTATGTGATTTTCTTAGTGTTGATCCGGATATTGACACAAGATGTATGTTTATTTTCAGTATCATCATGTCGCAACCTTTTAATCCACTGTTCAATATACTGAAAGACAATTTGCTTACTGGAGATAACTATTTTGTTTGGAAACTAAACCTTATGAATGCCCTCACTTCGCATGAATCCAAATGGGTACTTAATGCACCAAAACCCGAAAAACCAGCTAAGGGTGCTAGTATATGAGAAAAGATGGAATATAATGAATGGGAGCTGACAAATGAATTGATAAAGGACATAATCTTGACATACATGTCGGATTTGTTAAAGCGCCTTCATCAAGGATTTGCATCAGCTGCGGACATTATGGGAAACCTCGAAGCGATGTTTGCACATTCGGCCCATATAGCAATCCAAAGCATTAAGCATAACGTGGTCAAGCTGAAAATGGAAGAAGAAATGACTGCTAAAGAACACGTTCTTAGGGTTATGGTTCTCTTTGAAGAACTTGAATATCTTGGCGAAAAATATGACTTCAAAACCAAGGTTGATATCATACTCAGTTCTCTGCCAAAGAGTTACGATCATCCTTATGTAGAGTATCTAATGGAAGATATGGACTTTACTATGGGTGATCTTGTAAAATCTCTTACATTGGTCGAAGAGGACATTGAGCACAAGAAAGTGAACATGGTTACAAAAGGGTCTTCTTCTTTTTCTAGGCCAATTGGTGGTAAGAATAATGAAGAGACAAAAAGGATAAACCAGTTCTATTCAAACTTCAAAGATGAAAGTTTAAGTACAAGGATCTGTTTGGAATGTGGCAAGAGAGGACATTGGAGGTGGGTTTGTTCCAATCCCAAGCGAAATGGAAAGAAAGGTAATTCTCACGCACTAGTTGTTGAAACTTGTTTAGCGGCGTATGCTACCCTTTCGTGGGTAATGGATACGGGGTCCACTGATCATGTTTGTTTCACATTACAGGAGTTCAAGTGGACCCGACAACTTAGTGGGAGAGAGATCCTCATCATGCTAGGCGATACTACGAGAGTGGCAGCTGAAGCAGTGAGAGACGTGCACTTGTCTTTTGAAGATAATAGTTTAATTTTAAGAGATGTTCTTTATGTTCCTATTTTTCGCAAAAACCTTATTTCTGTTTCCAAACTATTTGCTTATGGATATTCTGTTCGTTTTAATAAACATGTTAGTGTTTTCCATAGCGATGTGGTTATCTGTCATGGAACATTACGGAACAATCTCTATATTATTAATTGTGCACATCACTCACAAAATGCATCCTATAACACATTTACTATTTCTAGTAATAAAAGAAAACGTTCGATTAACGTGAACGAGACACTTCTTTGGCACATAAGATTAGGTCATATTAATCCAAAAAGGATCCAAAGGTTGGTCCAAGATGGTTCATTGGAGTCCCTCATGATTGAGACATTTCCAACTTGCTAATCATGCTTGGAGGGTAAGATGACCAAGAGGGCATTTGGAGCCAAGGGGCTTAGAGCTAAAGAAGTGTTGGAGATCGTTCACACCGATGTATGTGGTCCAATGCAAATCAAAGCAAGAGGTGGCTACGAGTATTTCGTTACGTTTATCAATGATTACCCACTCTATGGGTACGTTTTCCTAATGAAGCATAAATCTGAGACCTTTGATAAATTCAAAGAATTTAAGGCTCAAGCAGAGAATCATAAGGAAAAGAGTATCAAGTTTCTACGATCTGATCGTGGAGGCGAATACCTCAGCGATGAATTCTTGAACTACCTGTCGGATGAAGGAATTGCGTCCCAGTTGACTGCACTCGGTACCCCTCAACAAAACTGGGTTGCAGAACGAAGAAATATAACGCTTCTAGAAATGGTAAGGTCAATGATGAGTTATGCGGATTTACCAAAATCGTTATGGGGTTATGCCTTGCAAACAACAACTTATATTCTGAACTTAGTGCCATCCAAATCGATTCCCAAAACCCCTAGGAAATTGTGGACGGGACGCAAGCCTAGCTTAGGACACATGAGGATCTGGGGGTGTCCGACATACGTGTTGGACAAGGAAGCTGGTAAATTGGATGCACGTTAGGAATTAAGGTTATTTATAGGGTACCCCGAAGGAACAAATGGATGCATGTTCTATGGTCCCGAAGATCAAAAGGTGGTAATTAGTACGCACTATAGATTTTTGGAAGAAGACTATATGAACGATAAAAAGCCTAGAAGCGAGATTACCTTAGAAGAACTTAGGGGGCCAACTTCGTTGCCAACTGTACAAGACAAAATATTAAGTGTCACACCTACACAACCAGAATCTCATCGTAGTGGGAGGGATGTTGGGCAACCCGAGCGATTCTTGGGGATAGGAGAGTCCTCGGACTTGATCTCAGGAGAAAAATCAGATCCATGGTCCTACAACGAGGCGATCCAAGACAATGATGCAACTTCTTGGCAAACCGCAATGGAAGCCGAGATGGGTACACTGGATCACAATAAAGTGTGGGAGCTAGTCGAACCACTTAATGGGGTAAAACCCATTGGATGCAAGTGGGTATACAAGAGAAAAATGGGACCGGACGAAAAGGTTGAAACCTTTAAAGCAAAACTCGTGGCGAAAGGGTACACTCAGAAAGAAGGGATCGACTATGAGGAAACCTTTACGCCCATAGCCATGCTCAAGTCCATCCGCATTCTCTTATCGATTGCTGCGCACCTAGACTTTGAGATCTGGCAAATGAATGTCAAAACCGCTTTCCTTAATGGAAGTCTTGACGAAGAGATCTATATGCAACAACCCGAAGGCTTCATTGAAAAAGGCCAAGAGCATCTGCTTTGCAAGCTAAAGAAGTCCATTTATGGGTTAAAGCAAGCATCCCGTGCTTGGAATCAGCGTTTCGATCAAGTTATAAAATCCTACGGTTTTGATCAAAACAATTTTGAAAGTTGTGTCTATAAAAAGCATGACGAAACTGCCTTGGTATTCTTGGTACTATACGTAGACGACATTCTGCTCATCGAGAACGATGTAAAGATGTTGTCAGACGTAAGAGCATGACTGTCAAAACAGTTTGATATGACGGACTTAGGGGAAGCCGATCATATCCTAGGGATCAAGATCACTCGAGATCGCAGGAAAAGAATGATCGGGCTTACGCAAGCCTCATATATAGACACCGTTTTGAAGTGATTCAGCATGCAAGATTCCAAGAAAGGCTTTGTGCCTTTCAGACACGGAATACATCTATCCAAGGAAATGTGTCCCAAGACACAAAAGGAAATAGATGACATGAAGGGAATTCCTTATGCTTCGGCTATGTGAAGCCTCATGTATGTGATGTTGTGCACGAGACCGGATATCTATTTTGTTGTAGGAATGGTGGCAAGATATCAAAGTAACCCTGGGAAAGAGCATTGGACTGCAGTTAAGAACATTCTGAAGTATCTGAAGAGGACACGGGACAAAATGTTAGTTTATCAATCAGACAATCTAATCCCCATCGGTTACACGGACTCAGATTTCCAATCAGACATAGACTCCAGAAAGTCAACCTCGGGTAGTGTGTTTTGCATGGGGGGAGGAGCCATGACATGGAGAAGCGTTAAGCAGAAATTCATCGCCGATTCTACCATGGAAGCCGAATATGTAGCTGCTTGTGAAGCAGCGAAAGAAGCGGTTCGGCTCAAGAACTTCCTAGTAGACTTGGACGTCGTTCCAGATTTGCCCAGCACGATCACGGTTTACTGTGATAACACCGGAGTAGTTGCAAATTCAAGGGAACCGAGAACCCACAAGGCCAACAAACACATAGAAAGAAAATACCATCTTATACGAGAAATCGTTAAGAGAGGAAATATAGAAGTGGCAAAGATTGCGTCCGAAGACAACCTAGCAGATCCATTCACAAAGGGTCTGCCTCATAGTGCATTCGAGAGACATGTGGAAGGAATGAGTGTCAAGAGCGTTGTCAATCTGCTTTGAGTATAAGTGGGAGGAATATTATTAGGTTCGTGTAGGTGACATTAGATGTCACATAGAACACGAGACATGTTGTAGTATACTTAAAAGCAGACTTTGAGTATAAGTGGGAGATTGTTGGGGTTATACTGAAAAGTATGTTTTTTACTTTGTATAACCAAACTGAATTTCTTATTTATTTACTGAAATAAATTATTAATCACATGTTGCATTAAATCTGAATGAATGCTATATATATTTACTGCATACATGTTCAATAAGAAGTACGTGTTACGTTGCAGTTAATTTGGTGATACTAGATCACAGAAGATCAAATTAACAGTTCCTCGTGACTAAGTACAAATTCACAACTCAGATGGAAATGAACAATCCATCATGAAAGGTTGAAGTGTAAGGCTCAGATATATTGGTTTATCTTGACCAAAAGATTACACTAGTGCATTATGATGCGCTGATAAGGACCTACAAGAGGATAAATTCTTCGGTACTGAATATACAAGAATTAGACCTCAGTGGTTCGTTATTTCTTAATCTCCGTCCCTTAAATAGGATCGTGTGAAATTAATAACTATTGCTTTGACTTATGATGTGAAGAGGATCAATGCGATTCGATACCTTGTATCTTGGGCAATATTATTGATTACATGACGATTGACAAAATTTAATACGGAAAATCGCGTGCAAGTACGGCTTGCTTGATTTGTCCCCTTGGTGGGCGCAAAATCTTTATCATACCAAATCTTGCAAGTGGAAATTTATTTCCGGTATGGATAATAACTTTGAGCTGTCTTTACTCCAAGGACAAATATATTAATTAATATAAAGTCTGTTCAGTGGCTTAATTAATTAATGGACTAAGATAATCTTAAACACGGGAAATAGTGACCGGGAGCCATATTATTGTGAAGTCGTAATGTGGGTTAAGATGGATAGTTCAATATTAATTTTATAATGGAGTAAATTAATATTACTGGGTTTGAATAATATTTTGGCTAAATATTAAAGTTTCATAGCCCATTGGAGGTCCAATCTTAATTCTCCTAAAGGTCCCTCAAATAGCCCAAATTAAAGTCCAATTAATGAAAAGGAGAAGAAAATATTATTGTCTATTTTTCCTAATTGTTTTCGAAAAAAATAGGTAGGAGAGAGAAAAGTTTTTTTCTTGATTTTCTTGGAAAGATCTTATGGAATAAGTATTCATGAGATGCAAGTTTATCCCATAAATTCAAGAAAGGAAAAATATCTTATTTCTTCCCTATTTTATTTGATATTTTCGAAATAATGAACAAGAAGAGAGAAGATTTTGTTGGGAGATATTTTGGAAAATAGAATATATTGAATATATTCTAGATTGTATATTGAGGAAGAAGCAAGAAAATTTCTCAATGTCCAACATGCCCAAATTTTCGTCCCCCCCTAGTCCTATAAATAGGGGATGAATTTTTCATCCTCAATGCAATTCCATGTGTTGGAAATATTAGAAATCCACAAAGGTGGTGGCAAAATATTTTATATTTTCTCCTTTAAATTAAAATCGTTCGTTGAGAATCCTCCCACCGGATTACGTTCGTGGACGTGGGACATATTTGAGAAGGCACTTTGGGTGGATCCATCGTCTTAACGGTTGTCTCTACGAGAGGTATGTAATCTCGTAACTCATAGATTCCACATGCTTAGGATTTACGTGGATTACGTGTACGCATGTTGCTTATTTATTTGTTTAATTATTATGTTGAATTGATTTAGGATTAATTCATGTTAGTAATTAATATATTAATTTAAATATGTATTTAAATTCATCTCGAATAGATCCGTGCACCCCTAATTTCCCAACAGTTGCACCATGATTAGTTGCAAAGTAAATGAAGTTATTAACTTCATTCATGAACCCCGTATTTATACATCCGTTGATAAGTCGAGGAGTCGAATACATCCACTGATGATTCAGATATTCCATCTGTTTCAAATCATATCAATATGTTAATTCTACAAAAAATTGAATAGAGTTTCGACTGTATATGTAAATATCCAAATATATTCTTCTATCAAATAACATCAAACAATTATCCACCAAATAATTATTTATGACAACATTCATTTTACATAAACTATCTACACAATATATATCAACACCAAATACAAAACAAACTTATCAATTATAAACATTACACTATATATTTTTAAACGGTAGAAATGTGAAAACGTATGATAAAATCGTCCTCGATTGTGAAATGCTTGTGCTACACAATATGCACTTCAAAAATTATTATCGCCTCTATCTACACAAATTTTGGTGTTGTTTTTGGAAAAAAATTGAGTTGGTTCGACTGTTTTGTGTAAAATGAAATTGCTGGTTTTTTTGACAGATTTTAGCGATGGTTTTTTAAAACCGTCAACAATAGTGACGGTTATAGCGACATAAATTCTCATCTTTATTAGCGACAGAATTCAAAAAACTGTAGCTAAAATCGTTGCAAAAAACAGAAATTATTAAAAAAAAAGGAATTAAAATTGTTCAACATAAAATAAATAAAATTAAAATTGTTCAATCATTCATTAAAATAAAAACAGAAATTAAAATTGTTCAATCATACATAAAACATTAAAACTTAAATAGAAATCATAAATTGTTCAGAAAATTACAAATTGTTCACATAATTAAAATAACAATATTTAAAATGGATATGCCCTCCAAACAGCCACAATTGAGTCCCATACTTCCCACCCAAGTTGTTCTGATAGGTTCAGCCCTTCATCCCTCCACCGACTACGCCAGTTGTGCATCATGTCATGATACTGTCGTTGAGCAACCTTACAAAATGCCTTGTAAACGTCATTGGTCTTGAGATCGAGACTCCACGTAGTTTGTTTCTATATTTCGAATATAATACGACAAATTAATTAATTGTAATCAATGTATATTGAAATAAAATATTAATTAAATTTTATACCGTAAACTCCTCGAAATACATCTGACGCTGGTCAATTGGCACGTATTTCCAGCTATGAGCGTTGACGGCAATTTCCACACACATGATGTTGCGTTTGGCTATAGAGAAAACCTCGTGACCGGGTACAATACTAACACATTAAAAAATAAATACATAATTAATAATTAATATTAAATTAATTATATGAGTAAAAAACACTTACTCTCCATTGAAGATATTGATAGACAAACGAGGAATAGGCACCCGGGATGAAGCTGGAACGTTATTACCACCTTCAGCACTCATCTAAATAAAATATGAAATTTATAAATTAATTAAATTATATATAATACAAGTAAATATAAATAAATAAACGGAAAAAAATTAAAGTATTTACCATTAATCGAAGAATACAGATGAAATTGACTTGTTTGCGTACACAACTCGTTCCTTTCTGACAAGATTGATTGATTATTGTGCTGGCCGCGGGGGTATTTATAATATTGGATTTAGCGACGGATTTCACATATCCGTCGCTAAATCCGTCGATAAAGCGGGCCCAATAAATGACAGTGTCGCCCAACAGGCGGGGCTCTTCGTTTTCTGCACCATTTAGCGATGGATTTCAAAATTCCTTCGCTAAGATCGTTGCTAAAATCGGCGATTCGAATTAACCGTCGCTAAATCGTCGTATTCAGCGCCGGTTTGATTTTCCGTCGCTAAGAATGGTGGATTTAACCATTTAACTATTTTCGTCGCTAAATTTGTCGCAAGTAGCGACGGTATAAATATACGTCGCTAATTTCCGTCGTTAAACACCACTTTTTTTGTAGTGAATCGACTTTTGAACCAAATACCGAATTATTAAAGAAAAAAAGTATTTGTTGGTAGAAAAATTTCCATCGATTTTGTGATGTCGTGTTAGGAAATTAATATAAATAATCTTATTTTATATATTTCTATAAATACGAATTTTTAGATGAGGTAAAAAAATTCAAACTTAAACAATTTCACGTAGTAGGAAAATGCTTTGGAAAAAATTCCTACGTTTTTTTGTTATCAATAATTTTATGCCGCTGAAATTTTGTCCAACATAAAATTCCATTGAACCTTGAAACTACTACTGGAATTTAACAGTGTTTTTTTTTTTTTTTTTGTAGTGACAAAATTAAGATGGTCCAACTGATGTAATGGACAACCGAGCACAAGCCCATGGATTTGTAGCGTTGATAAAAATATTCAATAATAAAATGTGAATGAATATTTTAAAGCAATAAATAAATGAAAAGACTTGAATGAGAATTTATGGTGTATAAAATAGGAGTACTATAATTTCCAATAATTATTATTTGTTGTACGAATTAATGCAGTATATCTTATTATATGTATATGTATTATAAATTTGTAACATATGATTCTATTATTTCAAAATAATTAATCGAATAAATCAGTAACCAAATACAATCTGATATATAACCCGACGCAGAATCCTTTCCGATTTAAACCAATGATGTAGAAATCGGTTTAGGTAGCCACCTGGGAGCTAGGCAGTCGTCGGGCTAACTCAATTATATGAAAAATGGTAGTTCTAGATATTTTCGGCATTAGGCGCCACCTAAGCGGTCGAGTTGGGATTTAGGCGGTAGTCAGGTGCTAGAACAACTGCTTAATTTTTTTTTTTAAATCAGATGAGGGAAAACATTGTTTCAATTATTAATTAAAAAAATTAAACACGATTAACATAACAAAATTCGTCCAAATTCGTCGTTGTCGTCGTTAGCTCGTTATTCGCCCACCCAGGAGCTAGACACTAATGTATTATTTGATAATGAGAGTTTTTATTTTGAAATAAATTGATGTTAAGATAAATATTGATATTTTCCACTAGACTAAAATTCTGAAGTACATATTTGTTTAGTTTTCTGTTTCTGTTAAATTAATTTTTTTGTATTCTATAATGAATAATGAATTTAAGAAAAGAAGTTTGAATTGTTATCTTGATTTGTACAGTTTAATAATGAAATCGTTCATTAAATTTAAAGTGTATATTTAATATAAGATGTTGATAAATATTAAATAAAACTCATTTAGATATAAAAATAATAAATAAATCATTCCCTTCTAAAAGGCCTAGGCGCTAGGTAGACAGTCAGAATCTCCCGACTACCGATTTTCGACTTATGCACACTTGGTTTAAACTATATATAAGTTTTGGTCAATTATAATTTTTAATATCAATAATTATCTTGTAATGTAAGTCTTTACTTTTTCAAATTTAGTCTTTTTAGTATTAATTTTGATTCTTTTGAAATGAAACTGAAAAATGTAATGTTTTTACATGATTAAAATTGAAAAAAAAAATGGAACAAAATTAAAAAAAGTTGATAAAAGCTCCAAGTATAATTCTGCCCACCTAAAAGAGTTGTTTATTAGTATTTTATGTAATAAAGTGATGTGTAGTTGGGGTTAAAAATAGTTGTTTATTAATATTTTATGTGATAAAGTGATGAAATGAGTATTTCCATTTAAGAAAAGTTGTAATCAAGTATGAGACGTCCGAAACGGAAATGTCGCAATCGAGTTTGGGGGGGAGGGAGTAAAAATATACCAAACCAAAAATTTTACATTTATATGTTGACAAAAAATTTGTGAGAACTCGAATTTACCGTGAACTCGATTTTTTAAGTATCACTGTTATATATAAAACAATTATTAATGTTATGCATTAAAATTACTATTGTAATGCACAAAAATTATCATTGTTTTTAAAAATATTTTATATTTTTAAACAATGAAGTTTTTTGTACATAACAATAATAATATTTGCACATAATAGTGATAAAGTTAATGTATACACCTAATTCACATGAGTTAATCTTGTATATTTTTAATTTTTCAATTTATTCATAAAAAACTAAAACTTACACTAAAAGAATTGAAATTATTTTTAATTTTTCAATTTAGTCATAAAAAACTAAAACTTACACTAAAAGAATTGAAATTGAGAAATTAAATTTTGACGCCACTTAAAATTACATGAAGAATCTTGATATTAACTTGCAATGTGAACATTGAAAAGAAAAGTGAAAAGGTTGCAAAGTCCAGCACATCCATCTTAATTCTTACGTGTTATCTTTAATTGCATTAAATACATTGATTGGGTCCACTATTATTGGAGTAGAATTTGCACAAACTTCGAGGAATAAAAACGCTATTTTATATTCACACGGGGTAATCAAAAGCGTGAAAATAGTTAGGCGACCATTAAGAGAAGAGAAGCGTGTTTAAAAATGGGAGGCTAGGTTTAGCCAATGGTCCCAAATATTCCATAGCCGAAATTGAGATTTATATGGCGGCTAGTTTTATGGGTCATGGCTCGACCAACTACAAACGGTTCAATCTTTTTCATATGCTTTGTTTCTTGTCTCATTAAACATTATCTACATGTGTGGAGCCTAATGAGTTCTTTTAGAATTCGAATCATTTCATCTTTTTTATGGTTGTTCTATTTGCTGAGATTGTTGTGTGATTGTTTTTAATGAAGTATTTAAAGTTGAATACTTTTTTTATGGTTTGTCTATTTAATGAGATTGTTTTGTAATTGTGTTTAGTGAACTATTTAAAGTTGAATACTTGAGGTTATGTTTGTTTTGAGATTTAAGTGTGTGGGAAGTCGTTAATTTAAAATCATGATAAATAATAAAAGTACGTGTTTGTTTTAGAATTTTAATAGGAACAGATTATCTTCAATCGCGATTCATTTGTAAATTCGTTCTTTAGCGATGAACCGCATAGTCTTGATTATTGTAAAGGATCAATATGTTTGGGTTATGTTTGTTTTGATAAAGTGAGATTTCCATTTTATGTTAGATTAATATTTAGCAGTGATTGATGTTGGTATTATTACATGTACGGTAACAAAAAGTTGGAGAACGAATTTGGTGGGGGGGGGGGGGGGGGGATCGTGATGTCATTGTACTGAATTTAGTGAAAATAAATGTATTTACTATTTAATAGGAGTGAATGTGAAAATCTTGAAATATAATGAGTCGTGGTTCGCAACAAAAAATTGATTTATTCTCAACCACAAATATTAAGAATGAGGTTTTGTCATTAAAGGGATAATAATAAAGAGTAACACTTAAGTGAACCAGGTGTATTCCATAGACTCTAATTCAATATGATCAATTTTGAGTGGGTTGACGCGAATATTCACCCTCCCTTAACTATCATGTCTCTCGCTCTCGATATCACTCACTTCTCATGCTTTCGACCTCGCTCATGCCTCATACTTACGCTCTCGCGATGCTCTTTTTTTATCAGACAAAAAGGATATTTTATTAAAAGACATAGCCAGGTCCGAATATACAGAGATTACAAATTACATGTATAGTACTGACACAAGATTGTCCAAGAAACTAACGACGCATTACAATGAATAAATTTTTTCACCAGACACCAACTTCAAAGACGTCATTTAATCTCCTCTAAAATCTTAGATGAATTAAACTTCAAATTCTCAAAAACCAGTTTATTCCTTGCCTTCTAAATAGTCCATATCACACATTCCCACACACAAACTGCGAAACAAGTATCTTTTTTGCCGTTTAGGATTCCTGAGTGGACGATGATTCTGAAATTTGTGATGCCCTATGAACGATTGTTAGCTTAATAATGATAATTTTTTTGCTTAATAGTAAAAGTTTTTTTTTTTTTACAATGATAATTTTTGGCTCAGCAGTCATAGTTTTTTTTTTTGAAATAGTGATAGTTTTTTGGCTTAGCAATAATAGTTTTTTAGCTTAACAATGATTTTTTGACTAACAATGATAGGATTTTGTGGTTACTGTGTAGTTTTTTGTGCCTATAGTGATAATTTTTTGGCTTAATAGTGGTAGTTTTGTCTTAACCAAAGGGGGAGCATGAAGATTTACTGGGGCTACAATTTTTTGATGCGGCAGCATCGTTACGCTGTGGCTGAACATGAAAAGATTTCGCATGAGGGGAGATGAAAAACAACAGTTTTTCTTCGTGAGAAGAGAGACGAGATTTCACATCCGGGAAGAAGAGAGAGAAGTGTGAATTATGATTGACTAGAAAAAACTAAAATTTATATATTTATATATGACAAGTTTATAATGTATAGGTTAGGGTTGACCCGTGTTCACACTATAAATTAAGTTTTATAGAATTTTTTGCAAAAAATGGAAAATAATTTATTTTTCTTGTGTTATGAATGTTAATTGCCAGAAAATACACAAGAATAAATCACGTTTTCGTATGATAATTTTTTATATTTATATAAAAAAATAAGTGAATTTTACTAGATAAGTTTTGTATGTTGGATTTTATTGTGGAGATGTTGGTAAGGAGGATTTAAATTGTTTATTGTCTTGACTGATTCAGCCTTGAGCTGGTTAATGATTTTTAAAGTAATATTTAATTTAACATAATAATATAATTATGTATCTTAAATAATGGGATTAGTCAATCTTAACCTTAACAAATAGTTAGTTGATTTGAATTACAACAACAACTATGATTGGCTGCTCATTCACCTGAGAACAGACTATGCAGTATGCACATTGAAATCTTGGACTAAGAGACCGATTCACAAGTGCCTAAATTATCCAATTAAATGGTTTTAAATTTTATTCAGAAATCCCAATAATTAAATATATATTTTTTTTTAAAAAAAATTGACACTATATTGACAGTCATTTTTTTAATATTTAAGTTGATAGATTAAATGAGCGCAAAAATAAAATTACGAAGTTATATATCTTGTCTACGCTTCTCGATCAGGCCTGTTAGTACACATAACTGTTTTTCTCATATAGCTAAACTTAAATATTGATAACAAATTTACTTTTAAAAAGAAAGTTGCAATCTAATGTGACAACAAACTTCTTTAATGTACAAAGCACATTAAATCTAATGTTGCCACAAACTTCTTTAATGTATTGAATTAATCATATACTTCTATTTTTCATCTCAAACAACTTAATTTAGATTCTCTATTTCACATTGCGTTGAGTTTTATAATTTTAAAATAAAATAAAATATATATGTATACACCCATAGTGTACACTGATCGAAATAATACATCGAATTGAAATATCATAAAAAAAATCAAGAATCATCCATGAAAGCAAAAATTGCCCTAATGGTGCTACTAACTTCACAAACCATAGACTTAGTGGTGTGCATTTTTGTGGAATGTACACTTTTGACCAATGCCATTAAATTTTTGAAGGGGAGAAGTGAGCTACCATGGATCATAATGAGGTGCCAACCCATACTTTCCCAAAAAAATATAACACAAAATGTAAAGAAATAATTAAACTTTGATTATTCTTTTCTATTAAAAAACAAACAGAAGAAATGTGCATTATATATAATATGAAAACTTTTTCATAAGTTGCATTATCCCACAAACACCATCCCATCCAATCAAATTCAACCACCTCCCACCACCCGCTGTTACCTCTCTCTCTCTCTCCTCAGATCTCTCTCTCTCTCTCTCCTCTGTGTTTGGTGGCATGATTATTTGAGATTCATTTCTTGAACACTGCTAAATTGATTTGCTTTCTTTCTTTCCATTGTCATCATCTTTTTTTTTTCCAAGAGGAAAAAAGCAAGAAAGCAAGAACCTTTTTGAATTCCCACTTTTCTTTTTTCTCTTTCTTTCACAGAATTCAGAGTTTTTCTTTTTTTCAGTGATTTCTTTCTCAGTCAATAGTTTCCATCACACTGCTTTTTCAGGGTGTCACTGTTCTCTCCAGCTTCTTCTTCTTTTTTGCATCTTTCAGGTTTTCTTTGTTGCCAAATTAGGATATCAAGGTGGAAATTGAGATGAAAGATAGCAACTTATCAACACCCCTTTTGCTCAAATCAATGAAATTTTACCTGTCATTTTCTTGAGAACTCTGTTTCTTGGTTTCAGCTTTTCTTGTTTTTCCACTTTTTTCAAGTTTTTTTTTTTGTGTTCAGATCTTAATGAAGGTTCAGCCCCGCAGATTTGTGTTGAGTTTAGGCAGTTGGGGTTTCTTTTAATTATTATCCGGTATGCATCTCTAGATTACCACAAGTTGAGAGATTTTCATTGATTTTGGAAAAGTGGGCGCTTTTTGAGATTCCTCAAGTGAGAGGTGGCTGTTGATGAAAAAGGTATTCTGATTCTTCCACATTTATGCTTCTTGATTTAACACTCATATGCCATTCTGAAACTTCCACCTCTCTGCATTTCTCTCTCTTCCCCTGTTTTTCCCCAAATTTGAAACCACAAACCCTAACCAAATGAAATCCCCCAAATCAAAATCTTGAAACTTCCAACCCCAATAATTGAACCCTTTTAATGAGGTGGGAAATGGAGATTTTATCACCCAGTTCATATTTTTCCAATTCGAGCTGGCTTGAAGAAAGCAGGAGCACAAGATTTACACCTAGTGAGAACAAAGCCTTTGAGAATGCACTCGCATTGTTCGACGAAAATACGCCGGATCGATGGCTCAAAGTTGCTTCAATGGTGCCTGGAAAATCTGTGGGTGATGTAATTAGGCAGTATAAAGAATTGGAAGATGATGTTAGTAGTATAGAAGCTGGATTAGTCCCAGTTCCTGGCTATGATACTTCATCTCCTTTTACACTTGAATGGGGCAGCAGCCATTATGATGGATTTAAGCAGCCGTTGGTCTCCGGTGGGCGGAGAACATCTTCTGGTAGGCCGTCGGAGCAAGAACGGAAGAAGGGAATTCCGTGGACGGAAGAAGAGCATAAGTGAGTTTCTTATACTTGATCTTGTTGTTTGAATCTTGATGGTGGGATATGTGTAGTTTATTTGCAGAATATTTAACTACAAGTTGGGTATTAGCTTGTTATGTTATTCATGTTAAGTTATTTATGTTTTGAATCTTGATTGTTGGATATATGTAGTTTATTTGCATAATATTATAACTACAAGTTGGCTATTAGGTTGTTCTTGATAAAAAAGAATCACTTTTTATTAGATTTTGACATCAATCTTGAATGTTGTTTTACACAGATTGTTTCTGATGGGGTTGAAGAAGTATGGGAAAGGGGATTGGAGAAACATATCCCGTAATTTCGTGATCACGAGAACTCCGACTCAAGTTGCTAGCCATGCTCAGAAGTACTTCATTCGACAACTCTCAGGTGGTAAGGATAAACGGAGAGCTAGCATTCATGATATAACAACGGTGAATCTCAACGATAGCCAAACCCCGTCACCAGATAACAAGAAGCCCGACCAGTCTTCGATTCTTGCTGCACAGTTGAACTCGTCCCCTATCCAGAAGCTTCCGTTCCAGTGGAATCAAACGAGCAACGAGATGGTGATGGGGTTCAGCTCACCGTGCCATGGGAACGTGCTCACGTCATCCCCATATGGTATGAATTATCTTCAAAGAGGTGGTATGCATGATTCATACATGGGATCTCAAAACATGGTTTTTCAGATTCAATCAGAGCTTCATTATCCAAATGCATGATGTGGAGTTCATTTGAGGAGAAGAATCTGAAAAAAATGCCTAGTTACTTATTTTAGCCTAAGCTTAGCTTGTTTGTGGTTTTCTCTTTCCTTGATTTTGATTTTGTGAATATGTTGAGATTGGCATTTGAGGTAAAGCAAACACAGTGTGTTACTTCTAGCCATTAAAATCCCCAAATGCCAAATTGAAATGGAACATCTTGATAAGATACTCCTTGTATTTAAAAAAAAGATTAGCAATCATGGAAGGATATGATATTATCTTAGTTTTTGCTACATGGTTGTTTATGACACTCCAAGAGAACGGAGATTTTTTTTTTGCTCCAACCACTTGTGTTATTCCACTTTGTCAAGAAAACGGAGAGTTGGTCAAGGTTTTTAACCCCGTCCCACCTCTCCTTGTTGTGAAAATGTTTGAATCGGGTCGATCCAAAACTTTTCGCGGGTCGTGGTATATACTTGGGATGTTGAACAAGTTAAAATGGGATTCAGTTTTTCAAACTAATCTGACTCAGAAAGCAGAAATCTAAGGTAGATTTCCACAGTAGAAAACACATAATAGAAATGATATAAACAAAACTTGTTAGCCATGTAGGATTTAGTCTTGAAGGCAAGCTTTTTAGTAGAAGCTGAGTGTACATTCCAATATTCCAAGAATCAATAGCAGTAAGTTTTCAAATATTTCCTTCCCACAAAAAGCCCTCTGAGCCCTCTGAGATCTTTACATGATTTATTAAAAAAAGTACTATGATTCAGTTATGATTAATTGATTTATCTTTTTCACATCTTTTGGACTTATCCACATTGCTTTGTTCTTTCTGTGTGGTCCATATTCAGTTTTGGTGCTATGTGTATATAGGCATCAAGATTTATATGAGCCTATTCACTAGGCTATGATAATCATGATGACTTTTTTATTCAAGAAAATTTCAACATTCAACCGCATGTAAAGGTTTTTGAGTTCCCAATTGGTGCAGCTTTGGTACTGAGTTAAGAATGAGAATAAAAATGGGTATCATTAAAAGATTAATTTCCACATGTCGATGATTATATTGTTATTATTTAATTAAAAAATTATCAAGCAATATTACGATGGTTCATTGAATAATTTTTAATATTTCAAATGTAGAATGAAACACCGAAAATAACACAGGGGTATCATTCGCATAATAATCCCTTTTTTTTACTCCATGTGAAATGAAATGAAGATAACATAGGGGTATCATTCGCATAATAATCATCTGTCTGTAATACTATTTTACTTTAAATATTCCATATTCACCATAATATGAAAAAAAAAAAAAAGAGTTTAAATCTACTGAAACTTGTCACCATTTTCAATCAAATTATATTAATTCAATGAAAATGTGGCCCCATTTATTTGAAGAAAAAGAAAGCAGCAGCATTTTGATTTTAGCAAGTTGCAGAAGAAAGCAAGAACCTTGAGAGAGCAACTTTATTCCAAGTGTCATCCAATTGTTACCAAAATTGATTCTTTTATCTCTATTCTTGGCCTCTATTCTGATTCTTCTTGCTAAATGAATCAAGATAAAGACCATTTTGATGAGGTTTGGAAATTTGACCAACTTACAAAAGAATCTTATTATATTTGAAATTACATACACCTCATTTACAAAAAGTTTGAAATTTTCTTACAATCATCCCTTCAAAAGTTGGATATTATTTTTGTAAATAGGTCAACTTTAAAGATAGTATCCAATTATACGTAAAATTTGTCTAGGATAGGAAGATTACATAATGTATAATACGTCATACACAAATCAAGAAAACAAGAAAAGCAACCAAAAAAAAAAAAAAAACTTGGAAAATTGGGGTAAATGCCCATTTTAATGTTAAATATAGAATAAATTCCCTCCTTTATTCTTTTTTTTTTTTTTTTAAATGTCTCTTCTTATTTTTTATTTTTTAATATGGAATCAATCTTGTACCCCATATTTTTTAAAATCATACCTTATGAAATCAAATTCTACAAGATACACTCTCAAACACATGCAAAATCTCCTTTCAAAAAAAAAAAAAAAAAAAAACACATGCAAAATCCTAATACACATTTTACAATTTCATCCACCCTACTGATTTGAAATCCACTAAGGTGATTTTGGTTTTAGATTCTACAAACTAGGATTTATGTTTGAAATTTAAAATCGGTTCTAGTTCGAGACTTTAAAATCTTATTTTTAAAAATTTCCACTAAACATCCATAAACCTACAATCACATTTTTCAATATAATCAATCTTTCCTTACACTTTTATATATTTAAATTATAATTCACATCACCTAATCTATACACATAAAAAAAGTAAGAGAATGAGTTATATATCTCTACTAGTAATTTTCTCGTGCGATGCACAAATTGAATATTATAAAATTTTAATATATAATCGTGTAATATGAAACATAAATTATAATAAAAAATTAAATCAAATTTATTTTTCATCTAACAATTGACCTGCATTAATTATTTTTTGCTTACTTTATATATATATTTGTGAGTAACCCACAATTTATTAAATTAGTTATATAATTTTTAATTATGTACTAAATTCATCACAAATACAAAGATTTACAAAATGATATTAAAATTCAACAAAACTTATATAATCTAAAATAAAAATTGTTGGGAAATGAATTTAATAAAGAGGATTTTGATTAGATCCCAAAACCCCTGAGTATGACATGTTCAGGATAATCTTGATAGATGAATCAGGATTCAGTTTTAGAGTGTTCCCAGATATTATCTCGCACCGTATAGCCGGCAGAGATATAAACATGTTAGTTTTTCAAGACTCAAGAAGAAATCGAGATATCAAGACTCAAGAGATATCGAGAACCTAAAGACTCGAGAGAACCTCAAGACTCGAGAAACCAAGACTCGGAGAAATATCAAGGCACAAATTTATCAAGACTCAAGAATATACCAATGCTCAAGATATCCCGAATGTTACGAGGCAATCAAGCCGAGGAATATAGCCGTTGGAATCCAAATGACGTGGACCAACGAGAGGGAAGACAACCAAATGGGAAAAGTCGCAGAACTTACAAAGAATAGTATGGATTTGAATGTGATTCTCTCCAATCGGTAATATTCAAATCCACACTATAAATACAAGTTCTTCCTTCATTATCGCAGGGAAGTCGAAAAAGATAAAGAACAATGCTTCTGAGCCAAAGAGTGTTATAGCCAAAGATTCCCACCCTAGAACACAAGTCTATAGATATACAAATATATTCAAAGAGTGTTCTAGAACCCAATCTAAGAACCCACGATGTATCATAAGCTTAGAGAGATTTTCCCAACCTTAAGATTGAGGCTAAAACCATTGTAAGGAAAATCTCACCATAGTTGGAGACAACACCAAAACCCAAACCCAAAGGTGAAGTGAGGTAGTTGTTAGGCAAACCCGAGTGAGGGTGATAAGTCCCGTTGGAGTGTGAACTCGTTAAACATCTCAGAGGCGATCCCGTGGAGGGTGATAAGTCCCGAGGCGAACCCGAGAGGGTTATAAGTCCGGTTCGAGTGTGAGCTCTCAGAAATATCTATTGGCAATCCCGTGGAGGGTGATAAGTCCCGTTTGAAGGAATTTCCCTAGAGGAGAGAGTGGATGTAGGACCGGTTGTCCAACCACTATATATTCTTTGTGTTGTTCTTTTCGCTTTATGTTTATACTTGTCATACGCGTTCGTTTATAAGCAAAGCACACACACGAGCTCAAAAGTTTAAAAATTGGAACACTCTGCCCCTCATCCCCTTTTTTTATATGCACCAAAATGAAAAACGCCTCTTGCTTCCGCACGCCGCAAAAATAGGTTTTCCCCACCGACCAACAAGTGGTATCGAGCGGTGCTCAAAAGATTACTTTTTCAATGTTTTCGCTTTGAAAGCGGATCTTTTTTTTAAAAACCTATCTACGATCCGATATCAACAAAGCGCACCAAGGAAATGAGAAAAGTTTTACACAACAATGGAATAATAGAACTTTTCATTGATAAAGACCCGAAGGTCGTTACATTACAAGTTACAAATACAAGAAAACCTGGAGGTCAATACATAACTCTAAACCCTAAACCCTTAAGCCATATCCCTAAACCTTCATCCAAACCCAAACCCGATCTACAGGGGGGTGATTAAGAGGAGGAAAGAGAGAGATTTTAAATCTGATGCTCTCATTTTCCCCACTTAACAGGGAGTGAGGAGGCTTGAAAAATAATCCTACGCCGCGAACCGATGGACTCTCCAAGGGAGTGAGAGCGGCATTAATAGGATTTTTAAGCCAGGAGCCCCTAGGAGGAGCAAAAGGGCTCCCAAATTGTTAAAGGTGAGTTTGATATAGGAAGATCAGCTGTTATCAGATCAAGATCGTATATCAAACTCACGTTCATTTTCAGACTAAGTCTGTTGATGGTAGTCACGTCATAACGATAGACACACAAGGTGCATACGGTTAGGAGAAGTGTCTTCTCAGTTGCAACAGCAGAACCGCCGCCATGGTGGAAGAGAAGCTTTGCAACGATCGTATGTGAAATCGCGTTGACGAAAAGAAGCAAATAAGGGATGAACAAAGTTGATTTGAGAAGATGAAATCATGGAAAAAGGGGTAAAAGTGTTTGCCGGAAGTCTCACCGGAAACAAGGGTTCACCAGGAATACATGATTCTACAAAGATATGTATGGTGAATGAGTTATGTTGTGTAAAACATTGGTCCAATTTATAGAGGCCAAGCAAGGGTGCAGATGCAAATTTGAGTTCTCAAAGCCTATTTTAGAAAAATTTGCATCACAAGGACAGCGTGTAGAAATCACGCGACCGATAATTGGATAAAGTTACGGCGGATTGACATATCGAGTGTATCAGACGATATCTACGCATGTCAAATCGCACCAACTTAGGGAAGAGAGTCTACTACTCTAGACTAAGTTCTGGCAGTAACATTTTCCAAGAATTGTCTTAATCTGAGAAGAATCAGATTAGGTCAACAAAAATCTGATTACATACAAAGCTGATCAAATGAAGAAAATCAGCTGAGCTTGAAAACTTCACCAAATCAGATATATCGGTCTATATCAGTTGAAAGGGGAACTTCAACGAGGGGAACTCACGGAATCAAAAGTAAATGATTGAGATCGAGACGAGGTTATGCATAAGACCGATCAAAATCGATGAGTTAGATGAGTTCGAGAGTGAACCCGATGAAATGCCGAGAATCGTAAATGAAGAAAAGCTAAAGCCAGCAAATCAGAAGAAAAGGTTGCAAATCAGAAGATGAGCGAAAGAGACTGATCAAGATCAGACGTGATCGAGATCAGATATGATAAACCTGATATGCTAACCTGATATAATGACCTGATGCTATTCTGATATGTTGATCTAAAGAAGTGTTGATCTAATCAGTCGAACTGATCAGATCAAGCAAAAAGGAAATCAGATAGCATGAGTGAAAAGAATACTGATGGCTCAGTAAATAAAGTGGACTGAGACTCAGTATAGGTCAAGAGACCTGAGGGTCAGGATGTCTGAAATCAGAAGAAACTGAACTCAGTCAGCATGAGTATCAGTATGCCTGATCAGACAAGGTTCGTAGAAGAAGAGGAATGAGGAGTCGAGCAGAAGACAGAAGACCAAGACTGAAGACTTGTAATTCTTTATGTTTGTGTCTTTATTTCTTTAATAAGTTCATTGTAATTTGTAACTGATAACATACAATCAATGAAACTTTTATCTTTATGCTCAAAGATAATACCTCATTATCTTTTTTACATGTCTTTTATTTAGATATGCCTGATTGAATGTCTCTGATCTGATTATATGCTCATATATAAGGGAAACTATATGATGCTATAAGAAATTACTTAAGTATTTAGTAATGATCTATTTAGAAAAGATTCATTACTAAAGAAATTTGTTGAATGTTTTTAAATTGATTGGAGACTTACCTTTCTTGTAATAGGAAAAAACTGAAACCTGAGTATAGGTTATATGTTTGTAACAAGATAGGTTTTGGCATCATCAAAAAGGGGGAAATTGTTGGGAAATGAATTTAATAAAGAGGATTTTGATTAGATCCCAAAACCCCTGAGTATGACATGTTCAGGATAATCTTGATAGATGAATCAGGATTCAGTTTTAGAGTGTTCAGGATATTATCTGCACTGTGTATAGCCTGGAGATATATAATGTTAGTTTTTCAAGACTCAAGAAGAAATCGAGATATCAAGACTCGAGAGATACCGAGAACCTAAAGACTCGAGAGAACTCAAGACTCGTAGAAACCAAGACTCGTGAGAAATATCAAGGCACAAGAATTATCGAAGACTCAAGAATATACCTTTGAATGCTCAAGATATCCCTAATGTTCCGAGGCAATCAAGCCGAGGAATATAAATAATCCAAAATGGCGTGGACCAACGAGAGGAAGACAACCAAATAGGGAAAAGTCAACATCTTACTTAAGAATAATAGTATGGATTTGAATGTGATTCTCTCCAACGGTAACATTCAAATCCACACTATAAATACAAGTTCTTCCTTCATTATCGATTATTGGAAGTGCGAAAAAGATAAAGAACAATGCTACAGAGCCAAAGAGTGTTATAGCCAAAGCATTCCCACCCTAGAACACAAGTCTATAGATATACAAATATATTCAAAGAGTGTTCTAGAACCCAATCTAAGCAACCCACGATGTATCATAAGCTTAGAGAGATTTTCCCAACCCAAAGATTGAGGCTAAACCATTGTAAGGGAAAATCTCACCATAGTTGGAGACAACACCAAAACCCAAACCCAAAGGTGAAGTGAGGTAGTTGTTAAAAGCAAACCCGAGTGAGGGTGATAAGTCCCGTTGGAGTGTGAACTCGTTAAACATCTCAGAGGCGATCCCGTGGAGGGTGATAAGTCCCGAGGCGAACCCGAGAGGGTTATAAGTCCATTTCGAGTGTGAGCTCGGAAATATCTATTAGCAATCCCGTGGAGGGTGATAAGTCCCGTTTGAAGGAATTTCCCTAGAGAGGGAGAGTGGATGTAGGACTGGTTGTCCGAACCACTATATATTGCTGTGTTGTTTACTGCTTTATGTTTATACTTGTCATACGCATTCGTTTATAAGCAAAGCACACACACGAGCTCAAAAGTTTAAAAATTGGAACACTCTGCCCTCATCCCTGTTTTATATGCACCGAAATGAAAACGTCTTGCTTCCGCACGCGCAAAATAGGTTTTCCCACCGGGACCAACAAAAATATTTAATTAAATTCAACCCACATAAAGTATCAATAACTATAAAATATATATATATATATATTTTACTTGACTTTTATTTTTATACATGTAATATAGATGTTAAATCAAAGATCTTTGAACAAAATTAATTTGATATATAGTGTGTTGAAAATGAATATTCAAATTGATAGTGAAAAGTAAGATAGAATTGTGAAAAATAATGATTGATAAAGCAAAATTACTCTCTTTTGTGGAGAGTGAGATCATCATTACACCATAAAGCTTACATTTGCTCAAAACAATAATTGTCTTCTCTCTCATCACTTCTATGTTTATAGAATGCTGCTATTTAGCGTGAATCACCCCAGGGTGAATCGATGAGGTTTTTTACTTTACCTTTAATGAGTGTTGCCTCTACTAAGAGCATTTGTTCCCTTCATTAAGGGCAAAGTAATCAATTCATTCGAAAAAATATATTTCACCCTTGGAGTGAATCACACCACTTATCATTACCAATTTTTATATAGTTGTAGATTTGAGATAGTAAAGCCACACTTAACTTGAGGAAGTGGTGAGGCTCAAAGGCTCACATGCTACCAATGAGAGCGGTGAAGTAGCCTCGCAAAATTAGACAATAGGATTTATTACATTTTTATTCTATTTTTCACTTTTCACTACACATTTAAAATTTATTAAATTTTCCATTTCAAATCAATATTTAACGCGCTACATATTATGTGAGGTCCCGGTTAAAACCGATTTTGCGCGTGCGGAAGCAAACATTTCATGTGATGCATATAAAACAGGGGAGAGGGCAGAGTGTTTCAATTTTTCGCTTTTAAGAACGATGTGTGTTGTTTTGCTTATAATCGAATGCGTATGATAAGTAAGAACATAAAGCAGTAAAGAACACACGATTTTATAGTGGTTCGGAGTCCAACTCCTACATCCACTTTTCCCTATCATCAGGGGCACCTACTTAACCAACTGGACTTAGTTTAACGTGTTAGTCCAACACCCAACAGATGTTTACCGAGTTCACACTCAAACGGGACTTATCACCCTCACGGGATCGCCTACCCTCCCTTTCGGGATTGCTAGATGTTTACCGAGATCACACTCACCTACAAACTTAACCGATCAAACTGATTTGGGTAAGGTTTGTTTGGTTTCCAACTAGGTTGAGATTTTCCATTACATTTGTTTAGCCTCAATGCTAAGGATGGAGAAATCTCTCTAAGCTTAGGACATTACATTTGTGCTTAGATCTAGGGTAGAACACTCTTAAATATATGCGTGTATTTCTTGCTCTGTGTTCTATGGTGGAAAGACTAGATGATTTGGCTCTGTAGCTTCAATGGTGTTTTTCACGCATTTCTCACACCTTCCACACTTTAGAATGAAGGAAGAACTTGTATTTATAGTGTGAATTTGAATATTCTTATTGGATGGAGTCACATTCAAATCCATACTATTCTGTAAACTTCTTGCGGCTTTTTCAAACTGTTTGTCTTCCTCTCGTTGGTCCACGTCAAATTTGAATCTAACAATATATTCTTGGGGATCTATCGAGTTTCCGGGTTTCTTCGAGTCTCGAGTTCTTGATTCGTGGACTTCTCTTGACGGACCTTATCGTCGGTATCTTGACACTCGAAATTTTAACGGAAGTTCGGCTCTTCGACTTGAACAATCGACCCTCAGTCACTAACACTCGAATAAGCCCGATCATCGATGGCGTTCGATTCTCAATGAATATGACATCAGATGACTTCTCTTCTGATTTCTTCTAACTTTGATCGGTATCTGATTTACGGTTTCGATGTCGATTTCTTCTCGCTTTGATCGATCGGCTCACATGATCGGATCGATATAGCATCAGTCGGCATATCATTTTGATCTGCATCAGTTAATACATCAAGTTAGCATATCTGGTTAGCATATCAGGTTAGCTTATCTGATCTCGATCACGTCTGATCTCGATTAGTCTCATCTGCTCCTCTTCTGATCTACAACCTCCTCTTCTGATCTGGTCATCCGGGTCATCCGATCCGGTCTTCCGATCAGTCATCCGTCATCCGATCCGGTCTTCGATCAGTCCGTTCGTCGTCGTCGATCTTTTGACCTTCTGATTCTTCCGATCAGCTGGCTTAGCTTATCTTTTCTTCTGATTTTGCTCAGCTCATCAGTTGACTCCGGAACTCTTCTTACTCATCTGATCTCGATCAGTCTCGTCTCAACCTTCGTGATCTCGATCATCTACGCCCGATTTAAATGAGTTCCCCTCAATTTGTTCTCTCGTTCCCCCTCAACTTGTTATCTGTAGACTAGCTTCAAAAACACAAGTTGATAATGTTTTGGCATAATTCATCAAAACTAAAATATCCCAACATATTAAATTAAAAGTCTCTTTGTTATCTTTAATTTGAAATTCACAAAATTCATTCATATATTAATTAAAAACAAATATTGAAAATGTTGACAAAAATCAATTGATTGGTGAACAAAATAAATTTAAATTTAAATTTATTTCATATCATAATCTATCTTACATTATATAATCTCATATTAAAAAAAACCAGGTGGCTGCCACTGGGCTCCTCATTTGGGTGGGAGACCCAGGTTCGATTCCCTCTGAGAATGAATTGGAGTTAGGGAGTTATAAGGTGGATTGACGATTTCGTGGAGTATTTGAGAGCTTGGTGTACTAATTACTAAGAACTAACATCTAATTTTGCCCGATCAAAAAAAAAAATCTCATATTAAAAAAATTATTGTTATAATCGTGCATCACAGGAGAGTTACTAGTTATCATATTTACACCCATCAATAATATAATAATACAACTTCATTTGTTCCATTTTCATCAATAATATAATAATACAACTTCATTTGTTCCATTTTCAGTGTTCCACTTCATGTTCCATATTGTGTATTTATGACATGTGAAAAATGAAAAATTATCCAATAGACCACCATGATCCTGGGTCCATGTTTTAAAAATTCAAAAGGTAGAATAAATTTGAAATATGAAAAATGACATAGAGAAATGAAATTGTACTTTTACACATTGATTTAACGTAAAATTAAATATCATCTTACTTTAAAACCCAAATAAAAAACACCTTACCGTTTTTCAAAATTTTAAAACCCACTAAATTTCAAAAATTATTTTTTAAAACTCATTTAAAACTCAAAACAAACATCACCTTATAATTTTATGTTATTAAGGGTATTATGGAAAATATGAAAAAGGAAGCATTCTTTCCATAAAAATATGGAGGGGGATATTAATCCCAGTCTTAGCATTCAACTAACTTTAATCCGAGCCAATACTTTCACATAGACAAGGTAACAAGATTTGCAGCAGAAACTATTATCAAGAGCAAATGAGATATTTTGTATGTATATAACTGGAATGCAACATAGATAATGTATCAACTATGAAGTGTTATTTATACAGGGCTACTATCCCATTAGCAAATGAAACGTGTGATTTTGGACACTAAATCCTGCTTCATTACCTGTACTGAGGGGTGATTTAGTCTTTGAGGATTTTGTTTTTGCTCGTCAAACCATAACCGATGGGGAATAGAGGGTCATACGAGGCATCCTCAGCATGCATGGGGAGTTGTTTGACATTTTTAAACCAAGTGAAGGGTAATCGGCCTTGGAATTCGTAATCCCCGAAGATGGCATCTGTGATTCCGACCCCTTCACTACCGGGAAGCCATGCAGCAACAAGAGCTTCAGTTTTGTCCAAACATGGCCCTAAAACCAATGGCCTCCCGGATATCAAGATTGCTAATGTGGGGACTTTATCAGCAATGGCACTTATGAGTGCAGTTCCGTTGAAAGGGATTGTGAGGTCTGCGCTGTCACCACCGAATTCAGCATATGGGGCTTCGCCCACAACTACAATGGCGAAAGAATGGTCTTTCCTGTTTAAGGTTGTTAGAGATGGAATTTGTTCGTATATTACTTCTGTTTTGTCCCCTGCAACTTCTCTAATAGCATCCAAAATGGTAGTGCCTGTTGTGAAGATATTGAATGTTGCTTAAATTGGTCATTTCACCAACTCATTTGATATGGAAGAGGACAAATATTCACATTCTTATTCAGATATTTTCAAGAAAATATTCTAGCATCCTAGTGAAGACATGAAAAAACTTGCTAATTATGTGCATGCCAATGAGCTGCTTGTTGGTGGTTCGAATTTACACAAGTAGTCATGTTATATGCACATACACACACAGAGGGAGGCAGGGAGCGAGATGTAAACTAGTTTCACCATGCAATTGGGTTGCAATTTGTGAGTATTTTTAAACAATATTAGTTGTTTTACTAAAATGTATTAGTTTGTCGGTATTAGTTATTTCATTCAAAAGTATTGGTTGTTATACTATAAACTGATAATTTCGACCAAGTTGTATGCTAGAACTATTTTACTTAAGACTAGTATTGTTAAACGGGTCGGCCCTAACCCATTAGGGCCAGCCCTACAGGGCTACGGGCCAAACGGTCCCGGGCCTTAAGCGGTTCATTTTAAATGGACCTCTAATAGTTGAGACCTAACCCTAACCCTATGCCACCTAACGGGCTCCGAAAAAAAATAAAAAATAAAAATGTTCAAACATTAACATTACATAATGACAAAAATTTCAATCCAGACTGCCCCATCATCTTTAATAACAAATGTTCAAAATATAAAATTAGTTCCCATCATCTTTAATAACATAATTGAGCAAAGTTCCCATGAAATTAGTTAATAATATAAAATTTGTATCATCACATTTATAAATTAATACCATAATATTAATTTATAATTATAATGATATCAGTTTCATATTATGAACAAATTTCATAATAGAATTTATAAAAATATTATATTATTATTTTATATTGGATTAATATTTTACTTATTTATTCAATTCAATAGAAATTCAAAACTGTTAAAAAATATTGAATTGGAGAGGATTAATTATTAATTGACTAAATTAAATAGAAATATTTAATTTGTAATTGATTGGCCATAATTGATTTTTGCCTTATTTAAATTTGTGAAAAAACTTAAAAAAAAATTAATTAAAAAAATTAGAAAATAAAAAAAAATAAAAATTGAGTATATATAAATATAAACGGGCTAAACGGGTTGGCCCGGTTAACCCGCGGGCTAATCGGTCCGGGCCAAAAAGGCCCGATTTTAAACGGGCCTCCCATTGCTCGGCCCTAACCCTGCATATAATAGGTTTAAACGGGCAGGCCCGTTTAGCCCGGCCCGGATTAACAATGCTACTTAAGACCAATTCAAAGGAAATGAACAATGTCTTACTAGCGAATAAGGCCACATATTCTGCAATCATACAGCTAGAAAATTCAAAGCAACTATGATGACATGATACATTGATAAGGAAAAAAACAAAGAATCTCATGCTAGTCAATGAAACAGCTAAAGCAAAAAGTTGATTAACATAGACAGGAAAGTTGGCTCAAACTTGCGTATATATCGATAGAAGCATATCTCGTGCTCTGAGAACAGATAACAAAGTTTACACTATTGACTTGTGGTCATGTAGGACAGCTAAATGCTACCCCCGCCGTTCCTAATTATCTGTCTAGTTTTATCTATTCATATATACCAATTTTTCATTAATAAGGATACCAAAAACCATCATGTCCCTCATTAATTAGGATATCGAAAGACTAACAACAAGATGATTAATAATATTAGGATATATGACATATGTAGAAGAAAAAAGGTAAATTTTTGTTGATATTAGCAATTTCACAAATAATTAGGAACACCATTTCGGATAGAATCAGACAGATAAAGGAAGTATAAGTTAACTCACCAGTGGTTATTCTGCCACCTCTGCCATCCCATGTCTTCGTCCACCCCCCACATTGATAGCCCAGATCATCAGCATGCTTTCCAACCACAAGAATCCGTTTAGCATTCCGGTCAAGTGGAAGAAATGGTTTGTTTGGATCCTTCCCGTTCTTTAAAAGAACTAAGGATTTACGAACTGCTTCACGGGCTAAATTCTTGTGTTGCTGAAAATATCTTCCAAATATTATGATTTCTTCCAAGGGACAAATGTTGATTCTCCTTAGTCTATTATTTCTACATATAAAAGGTTCTAGTAAAAATATTACTTCACCTCAACTTCTCCTGAAGATCATCCTTTTTTCATTTTATTTTTATCAAAGCTCTCAATCTCATAAAAGCAGTAACCCCTAATAAATATGCCATATATACTAACTTACAATGACATCTGATGATTTATTTGAGAAACTAATTAGACATGATTCTTATATTCTAAGGGGGCTGATAGGAATGCAGGAATGAAATTAAAAAGGAAGGGAATGATGATAGGAAAGGAATGACGTGAGCATAACCTACTTTTTATATGTCAAAGGAAAGAGAAGTGAATGGAATGGTAATTTAGAAATTTATTTCTTGACTTTTATTCCATAAATGATAATTAGAAAGAAACACAAAAAATTGAATAAAAGTACATACATGATAAAACTACCTCTTAGACAAAATAAAATTGTGTATATCAAAGAAATTTTAGCCATCAAGCCTTAGGTTCTATAATTCAATATAGCCATCGAAGTCGGATTCTAATTCTATAATTGTGTATATCAAAGAAATTTTAGCCAACAAATTTTGGAGAGCTCACCTCACATCTAACTGTGTCCAATAGCGAACCATCACTCAGGGGATGTTCGAAGAGGCCAGCAACAAACTTTACTCTCAGAATTCTTTCAACTGCATCATCAATTCTGGTCATTGGTATTTTTCCTGACTCCACCAAATGCAGCAAACCCTCTAGAAATAATTGATATCGAAAAGGCACCATCACCTGACCAAAAAAAAAAAAAAAGACTTACTGATTTTGGGTTTTCTATAAACTTGAAAATTGTTGAATATATTAATATGGATTTTACATGTGAGTTGTCCCAATCAAAATATTGAAAGAAGTGAGACTAAATTATAAGCCTAGTGAGATACTCCTCCTATCACCAATTGGTTTTAGGATGGAACCTCACTAGGGTCGTGGCTAGTCCCCTTCACTATTGGGTGCGCTTCAATGTGTGGGACCGCACAGGGCGCCCCCCGATTTCTACAAAACTGTAGAAGAAAAAGTGATATTTACCATATCAATCCCTGCAGTGATTGCTAACAAAACACTCTGCTGGTAATTAGCCCCATGAGGACTATGAAGCCTGTCTAGGCCTTCGGAGTCAGAAATGATAAACCCCTGCAGATATTGGAGGAAGTTACCAGTTACTAATATGCTAGTATAATTATATTCAATGACAATATTTTATATGCACCAAGTACACCATGCAGTTAAGTGCAGTTTCAAACGGTATTAGTTGTTTTCACCGAACAGTGTTAGGTGTTTTCATTGAATAGTATTAGGTGTGCACCAGTTGCACGGAGCAACTGTTGTACAAAAGACTTACTCTTATTCCATAGAAGAAAAAAAAACATGTGATTATGTGGATCAATAAAAGAACAGAAACTGGAATGTTTGTCCAATCATAGTAGACTTACCTTGAAACCAAGCTTATCTTTCAAGACCTCTGTAAGAAGAAAGCGGCTAGTATGTAATTTGGTCCCATTCCAGCTAGAGTAGGATGCCATTATGGTACATACCCCTTGAGATATACAGTCAAGGTAAGGGGCCATGTGAAGTTTCTCTAATTCATCATATGATGATACCGTATCTCCTTCATTTAGGCCATAATTGGTTCCCCCGTCTCCTACAAAATGCTTTGCACATGCAACAACATTTTCTCTGAAGTTAAATATTCTCATCAGTCAACCAATCTGACAACACTCTAAATGCACATAATGAGCTTCACAGAAAACATAGAACCAGATGAAGGAATTTGAAGAACTGTATACAGAATTCGGAGAGAACTTAAAAGAGAGCAATTATTGCAGGTTTGGTAACTCTCTGTAGGTTATAGAATCTAAGTTGAGTTGGTGGAAAACAATTTTAAACAATCCACTGCTAGAAATTTAAGTTCACAACTAAAGGGGTCTCCAAAAATTGAAGGCGACAATTTTTTAACCAAATGTCGTTCTCTTACTAGTTTGAACCCGTTAGTAAACATAGACTGTTTTTCTAATTATATAATGTATCAGTCAATTGTCTGGAAAAAAATGTTGTTCAAAGTAGTGTTGTTTGTACCTCCCAGCAAGAAATGGGTAACCCCCCGGGTGTCCTTGAGGTGGTTGTCCTTGCAAGCCAGACACCTTCACAGTCATCTTCTTAACAATCTGAGTGTCTTCACTAAAACTCTCATAGCACCTTCCCCATCTGGGATCTCTACACACCTGTTAGCATCATCCTAATTCCTAATCAACAATTTCAGATGACTTAACAGGAAAAGAAAAGAACTAAGATATATCACAAAGCAATACTGAACAACCACAATAAAGCAAATCTAAGGGTAATGCTTGTATAGAGTAACCATTTTTTTTTAATATTATGCATTTGGGTCTTAATATACTCAATAGAATTGATATTCCTTTCTAGTGTTTTCCAATTAGTGCTTATTTCGGTAGTTTTATCGTCCTACTGTTTGAACGAGAATGCGAGATGCAAGTTTTTTTTCTTTCTTTTCCAGTTAATCCAGATATAGATGGAGCATTACTATTAAAATGTCAGTAATTTAAAGAGCAAACAGACTGAAGATAAGAAGTATTTTGTTTACAAAATCTCTTCTCTTTATTAAAACAAAATCATGTAAAATATCAGACACGATGTAATACTATTGATCACTACACTATAAACGCAAATATGCAAAACTTACAGCAACACATGGAGCAAAAGTATAGTGAATCCCACTTGCTCTAACTTCAAGAGCTGTAGCAGCACCAATCCGCCGGACCAAGTCAGCGTCTCTAGAGAGTACAATTACATAGCTCATATCATTCAGCCAGCATTCAAAGAAATTCTATTGCAATTAAGAGTTTACACAATTCAATTTAAATCAACCTCGTAGCTCCAAGGCCTATGTTGTGAGGAAAAATGGTTGCACCGTAGACATTGTTATTACCATGAACAGCATCAATCCCATACAATAAAGGAATTCCAAGGCGTGAATCCAGTGCCTGCTTCTGGAAATTATCAACCATGGCTGCCCAATATGAAGACGTTGCATCTTCAAACGGCCCACTCCCACCTACACTCAGTATACTCCCTGCACCAATAAAAAAAACAAAGTGCAATTGCCAATAAATCAATCTAAATTCATATATAATGAGTTTATGACTGTTGAAATTCAAAACGATGAAGAACAATTCACTCTGAAATGCAATTTCCCCAATCATTAGCAGAAACATGAATATGCAACTCTCAGCTCTGCATGAGTGCAATGCAACATTGAATAAGTTTAACTAAAATACCCAATATATTGTACACAGAACAATGGCAATTCTCCCAATTCCAAACACAAAAACATTAGCAGAAACATGAAATTTCACTCTCAGCTCTGCATGAGTGCAATATTTAACAAATCTAACTAAAATACCCAATATATAGCAGTCGGAACAAGGATAATATACCAGAAACGGGAAAGCAATAATATCAAAAACCTAAACAGATAATGAGCATTTTTTTTCCAAATTCACATCAGTATTACTTCAGACTGACCTATGCCGATGTCTTTAATAAGTGAAGGCGTGGCGACCTGGCGCTCAATTTGGGTCATTTGACCGATTTTCTCTTTAAGGGTCATTCGAGAGAGCAGATCCTGAACTCTTGCTTCGATTGGAGCACTCGGGTCTTTGTAGATGCAGCAGCTCATGCCTTCAAATTTTTGTTGAATTTCAGTTCGACCAAGATACCAATTGAAATTCAACAAAAAATTGGTAGCAAGAAAATGACGAAATTATATATGGTTGATGATATCGGTGGATTTTACATGAAGAAGAGTGATCGTTGACTTGTAACGGTTCAAACTGTGTCAGCTTGATCATGAAAAGGTAATCGATCTATTGAATTCATTATCTAATCTATGTATAAATATTAGGGGACAAAAAATTGTTTAGACATGATATGAATTTTATTTTTAATTTATGACATTTAACTCTACATGAGGTATAATAGGGGTCAAGTTTAGTAATTTAAAAAAATATATTGAAAATGAGTCAAATAATTCAAATTTATAGCATAAACCTGATTCATGGGAAAACTTTGATGAGTTTATAACTTAATATAAAAATAAAAGTCATTTTATGTCATAAGATTTGATTTTTTTTTAATTAAGAGTATTTATTTTTTCAACTCTATCTTTTTTCGTCTTTTTATTATTTTAATTCGTACTATTATATATACATAGAGTCTGTTTGCTTGCTCATGTCTTAATCGGTCAGATTAAAAGGCCATGAATGTTTTTTTTTTTGGAAAGAAAGACAACTTAGATGCACTCAGTGCATCTATTGAGTAGGTCATCCACAAAGAACGGTGACTCAACCCAACAATAGGGGGCTACTAAAATTACGAGAAGTCTGAGCAATTGTATGTGCCAAAACATTGTCATCTCTAGAAATCCACTGAAAAAAAATCGAAGGATAATCACGCAGGATGATCCTCCCCTCATCAATAAAGTCCTCAAACGCCGTATCCTCTTTGTCCACCCGTTTGTAAGCATCCACAACCCGTTTCGAATCCATTTCTATGATCACATGCTGGAAACTGAGTCGAACCACCCATTTTATCGCATCAACAACTCCCGCTTCGCCTTCATCCACACTCATCAAACCTGTATGAACAACAGTCCGACACGCTATAAAAACACCCTTATCGTCTCTTAAAACCATTCCAATCCCTGTTTCCAATGTGTCTTCAAAGAAACCTCCATCTACATTACATTTGACAAAATCAGAAGTTGGAACATGCCACGTCTTACATGGTGTGCGAGTAGGATTCCGAATTGGGATCCGTACCTCTTGCCATTCCTTAATGGCGTATAACGCGAAACCAACAACCTAGGAAGGTGTCTGCGAAACATCATTCCACACCTTCTCATTGCGGGAACGCCAAACTCCCCACAACGTAGCCATAACATTCTCCATCTCCTTCTTTTCTAACTCATCAACCAGCCGTAGAAACAACTCACACCCATATTCCACTTCATAACATAGGCCGTCCACTTTATCCCAAAGTTGTAATGCATTCCAACAACATTTCACAAAATCACATTCGACAAATAGATGCCAGGACGTTTCGCTGGTTGTCGAACACAAATGGCAGATACTAGAGACTCCCCTATACCATCTTGCGACTTTAGCTTTCACCGCTAACCAGCCTTTACATAATCGCCAATAAAAAACCTGGATTTTTAGAGGAACTCTGAGCCTCCAGATTTTCTTCCACACTGTTTCATCATAAGTATGGATATCATCCGTAATGCGCATAGCAAGGTGATATCCTGATTTTACGGTATATTTACCCCAACGATAGAAATGCCATATTCTACCATCAGGGATACCATTTGGGACCGGTGAAGTTATTAAAATCTTGTCACAATCAACATTATTAAAAACTTCAGTAATGAGTTCAACATCCCACTGTCTAGTACCCGGGATGAATAAGTCTTGGACGACTATATCTTCAAAGCCCGAGACCATTGGAGTAGTTAATTGGAAACCTCGATCACTGTCGAGCCATGGAACCCCCTAAACACAAACCTTGCTGCCCTCTCCAATTTTCCATCGAAATCCCTTCCTAACAAGGCCAAGAGTTGTATGAATACCCCTCCAAGTGAAACTAGGATTATTCCCTAGCCCAGCTTCCAAAACATCCGAATTTGCAAACTAGCAAACCTTCAAAATTAGGCCAACTAAAGAGCCAGGATTCTTATGCAACCTCCATACCAATTTGCCAAGCATCGCAACATTAAACATGTGAATATTTCTGAATCCCATTCCCCCATCATTCTTATGTTTACACAGAGTTTCCCATGTCGACCATTTAACCCCTTTTGTTGGGTCCGAACCATGGCCCCACCAGAAAGCGTTGAGCATTCTGTACAATTCATCAATAAGAGTTGGCGGGAGCATAAACGTACTCAAACAGTAAGCCGGGATAGACTGGGCCGCCGCTTTAATCAAAATCTCCTTTCTTGCTTTCGAAATTTTCTTCCCTCGCCAAAGTTGGAGTTTAGCCCATAAATGATCTTTCACATATCTAAAGATTTCCACTTTTCCCCTCCCGATCAAGGATGGAGATCCCAGATATTTGTCGGTGTTTAACGGATTGCTCACCCCTAAGATGCCATTCAATTCCTCTCGCTTAGCTTCATTCACATTGGGGCTATAGATAACCCCTGACTTTTCATAATTTATAGCTTGACCAGAGGCTTTCTCATACAGGTTCAACGTATTCTTCAAATTTGTACATTCCTCTCTTGAAGCTTGGCAAAAAAGTAAGCAGTCATCAGTAAATAACAAGTTGGAAACGGCCGGGGCCCGACGACACACTTTGTTCCCATGAAGATTCCCACGTCTATTTTGCTGATTTAGAAGACCCGACAAACCTTCAGCACATAGGATAAAAAGATATGGGGATGCGGATCTCCCTGTCGTAGACCTCTACTAGGGAAAATAGGCCCCACGAGTTCATCATTCACTAGAAACAAATAGGACACTGTTTGAACACACATTCCTATCCATCGAACCCAAACATCAGCAAAGCCCATCGTACGAAGAACATCCCCAAGATACCTCTAGTCAATCCTGTCATAGGCTTTGCTTATATCTATTTTCAATGCCACATCCCCTTTCAGACCTTTCCGATGACCTTTCATAGCATGGATGGCCTCAAAAGCAATGAGGGCATTGTCTTAGATGGAACGTTCGGATTGGAAAGCGGATTGGACTTCATCAATGAGTGTAGGAAGAATGTTTTTCAGCCTGTTACATAAGACTTTCGAAATGATTTTGTAGACAACATTACAAAGTGAGATGGGTCTCAATTCTTTTACTGACTTCGGTTGGGCTTCTTTTGGTATAAGGACCACCGTTGTACTATTCAATCCCTCCGGAAAGACACCCGACTCCAACCAATGAATTCCATTATTCACAATATCAGGACCGATAGTTGCCCAAATTTTTTTATAAAACGCTGGATTGAACCCATCAGGACCTGGCGATTTATATTTATGCATCTGGGACAAGGCTATACTGAATTCATCCCCATCAAACTCACGAGTAAGGGCTACGTTTTGATCATGGGAAACTCTTGATCGAATAGCTGCTGTAACCCGCTCAATGTCACTTAGGCTCTCCATCGTCGTAAATAATTCCAAAAAATAGTCCCTCACCACGTTATTCAAGTCTGATTGTGAAGTTACCCAGCGGTCCCCTACATCGTACAACCCATTAATCTTGTTGGCTTTCTTCCTCGCCGACGCCATTTGGTGAAAGAACTTGGTATTAAGATCACCCTCTTTTAGCCAAAACACTTTTGCCCGTTGGCGCCAATATTTTTCCTCCTGAACAAGGATTGTGGATAGAGATAACTTGGCTTCCACTAATCTCTCATTGTCGACAGGGTTATTTATAGCTTGCAACATAGCTACTTCCCCTTCCAGGTCCTTTCGATTCAACATACTTGCCCGGGCAATATGTTTACCCCAGTCTTGCAACACCCCAGAAGTCACTTGAAGGCGAGGAAGTAACTCAAAATCTTTAAAACCCATCCAGCTTCTCATGACAACCCCTATAACATCTGGTTCAGATAACCAACTATTTTCAAATCTGAAACGTCAACATTGATTCACTTGCACTCGCGGCTTAGAGATAAGAAGGATGGGGCTGTGATCTGATATTGGTGAAACCAGATTAAGAAGCTTAGCATGGGGAAACCGGTCATGCCAGCTCGAATTGCCCATAACCCTATCCAATCTCTCCTCTACCAAGTTATTCGTCCTCCGACCTTTGCTCCATGTAAAATTATGCCCAGTAAGTTCAACATCAAGCAAACTATAATCAAGAATAGCCTCCCGGAACCTCGCATACATCCAATTTGGTCTATTAGAACCACCCATTTTCTCATCAGGTGATAAAAGGCCATTAAAGTCTCCTACACACATCCAAGGCAAACCACTATTTGTCGCAAGTTGCCTTAAAAGATTCCAAGAAGTCCGTCGCATATGTCCCTCGGGGAATCCATAAAACCCTGTCAACCTCCACGGACCCTCATCATCATTAACAAGCACATCAATGTGATTCTGAGAATAGTTAATGAGATTACATATATTAGAAAGCTTCCAAAGTACACAAAGCCCACCACTACGATCAATACAATCCACAGTAAATGCACAATCATAACGCAAACGAACACAAATTTCTTCCATTTTATTAGAACAAGACCAAGTTTCACATAAAAATATAATATCCGGCCAAAGGGCATTCACAAGCCCACATAAAAAAGGAATTGCAGTAGGATGGCCAAGTCTCCTCCAATTCCAAGCTAAAACGATCATTAATCTCGGCAGGCCCGATCGACCGGGCCTACCGTTTAAAAATAAGGGTCCCCAACAGTGGTTTTAATGTCATCTTCCTCCTCCATGCGGTCTGCATTAATTGCGTCTCCCAGTTTACGAGCTTGCATGGCTTCAAATCTTTTACATTTTTTAATTTCAAGGGCCTCAATGTCATTTCCCTCCCCTTCCAAAAAAACGTCAGCTTAAAAAATGGGATTCAAGTTGTAAGAGTTGTTTCCTGAATTAGTGTCACAAATCTCATTCCGATGTACCCCCTTTGACTCAGTAATAATGAGTGCGTGATTTTCTCCCTTTCCATTGTAACTGTCATCTCTTTCCTTAGCACATGCGTGATTAGTGGGAAACATTTCTCCCCCCGAAACACCGCCGGCCTCAAAATTTCCGATCGGGGCTCCATCTTGCAACCATTGATCTTCTTTCTGTGGACGACCGCTCCACTCTGTAACTTTCAACTCTGGGCCCCAACCTTTCACAAATCGCACCTTCCTCATTTTTGAATATCAGGTCGCAGAAACTTTTCGTATGATCAAGTTTCCCACACACGAAACAAAAAAGGTTCAGCCTTTCGTACTGAAATGTGACTTTTTCAGAAACTCCATTAATGAGTTTAACGTATTTACAGCGTTTCAAGGGTAAATCAGTATTAAGTTCCACGCGAATCCTCATAAAATTAAGCCATACTGAACCTTTATTGGAACCGTCATATTCCAAAAAATGCCCTATGAAATTGCCCAGCATCCGACCCACCTTCTCCGTGAAGAGACCGCCAGAATGTTATCCGCTCTAACCCAAAAAGGAATTTTGTTCAGAGGGACGGTTAGAGGGTTTTTGCCAAGTTTAAGATTGTGAACAAAGTATCCTACCACACCCTATTTCCTTGATGGACACCCCCTTCTTAGGCTGCCAAACACTCGTCATACGGCTACGGAGGATGTTGAAACTCGTACCTATTGGGTTATGGAGCCTGAGTCGGAGAAGGGATCCAGCAAGCTCGAGGCGCTCGACCAGGGGGCTTGGTCGAGCATTTCTGCTTGACCAAAGGCGGTCGAGCACGACGGGGTCCAGGGTAGGCTAGGCGCTCGACCAAGGAGCTCGGTCGAGCACATCTGCTCTACCACGGGGCTCGGTCGAGCGCCAATTAGGTTTTCGGCCCAGCCTCTTGTTTAAATACTTTTGACTCATTGTATTTGCCTCTTGTACGAAAATAACACACGGAATAGTAGATCTTCTGGCTTGGTAGTGACCCCAGACGTAGTCATTCCTGACGAACTGGATAACCAAATTTGTTGTTCCTTAATTCTTGTTTTCATTATTTTCTCCATAATTGCTGCTTAATTCCTAACAACTGGTATCAAGAGCATCGGGTTAAAGGGATTTGTTGATGTGCAATTATGATGGCTGAAGGGAAATCGTCTGTTGAGAAGTTTGATGGAACGAATTTTGGATTCTGAAAATTGCAGATCGAGGATTTTCTGTACGGTAAAGATCTGTATCAACCTTTAGGTTCACAGCCTGAAGATATGAAGGACGACGAGTGGAAGTTGTTGGATAGGAAGACGATGAGTGTGGTTCGTCTATCGTTATCCAGGAACGTCACCCTACACACGGTGAAAACAAAAACCACAAAGGAGATGCCAGAGATTTTGACTGAGATGTATGAAAAACCGTCTGCAGCGAACAAGGTTCATCTGAAGCGGAGGTTATTCAACCTGAGGATGGAAGAGGATACTGTGGTAGCCAATCATCTAAACGAGTTCAATATGATCAGAGCCCAATTGAGCTCGGTTGATATTGATTTTGATGATGAAGTTCAAGCCCTAATTTTGTTGTCTTCTTTACCAGAAAGTTGGAGTGGAACGGTAACGGCTATTAGTGCTTCAGCGGGTAAAGTGAAACTAAAATTTGATGAGGTTAGAGATTTGATCATGAGCGAAGAAATTCACAGGAAAGAATTGGGTGTGGCCACAGGATCAGCCTTGAGTGCGGGAAACAGAGGCAGATCTGAATCCAAAGGGAAGCCAAATCGGGGTAGATCAAAGTCAAGGGGCAAAGATAAGCCCAAGAAGGATAAGAGTCAAGTTGAGTGTTACAATTGTCATGAACTTGGTCATTACAAAAGGGAGTGCAAGGAACAAGGGAATGAACCAAAGAAGAATGACAACTCAGCAAACACCGCCACTGATGAGGGCTCAGATGCATTAGTCTTGAGCGTAAGCAGTCCATTGGAATAGTGGGTGTTAGATTCTGGAGCTTCATTTCATTCGTGCAGCAGTGCTGACGTGATGGAGAAGTACACTTCCGGGAACTTTGGGAAGATTTATCTAGCTGATGATGAGCCTCTGGAAATCAAAGGGAAGGGGAATGTTCAGATTAAGACACCAAATGGGACTGTTTTACAGTTGAAAGATGTGAGACATATTTCTGGTTTGAAGAGGAATTTAATTTCAGTTGGGCAGCTTGATGATGAGGGCTACAAGGTGACTTTTGGGTGTAACACGTGGAAGATATCCAAAGGTGCCATGGTTGTGGCTCGAGGCAATAAAGAGGGAACGTTGTATATGACAGGCAACACCCGGGACAACATTGCTCTTGCAAGTGGAAAAGGGAATTCAGATTTGTGGCATTGTCGTCTTGGCCACATGAGTGAGAAAGGAATAAAAGTTATGTGCTCAAAGGGTAAACTGCCAGACCTCAAGACAGTTGACATCGGGTTGTGTGAGGACTGTGTATTCGGAAAACATAAAATGGTGACTTTTTCGAAGGGAGGCAGAGCTTTGAAAAAGCAGAAGCTGGAGTTAGGTCACAGTGATTTGTGGGGTCCAGCACCAGTGACATCCCTTGGTGGAGCATCATATTACATGAATTTCATTGACGACTCTACGAGGAAGGTATGAGTTTATTTCTTGAAAAATAAGTCTGATGCCTTTAATGCTTTCAGGAAGTGGAAGGCCCTTGTAGAAACTGAGACGGGTCTCAAGGTGAAGTGTTTGAGATCTGATAATGGCGGAGAGTACGAGCTCCGAGAGTTCAAAGAATTCTGTGAAGCGAATGGAATTCGAATGGAGAAAACCGTGAGAGGAACTCCACAGTAGAATGGCGTGGCAGAACTTATGAACAGAACCTTATGTGAACGTGCTAGAAGCATGAGATTGAAGTGTGGGCTGCCAAAGATGTTTTGGCAGAGGCAGTTAACACATCAGCTTACTTGATAAACAGAGGACCCTCAACTCCTTTGGAAAATGGCATACCAAAGGAGGCCTGGCCGGGAAAGGAGGTAAATCTGTCTTTTCTTCGAGTATTTGGGTGTGTGTCATATGTTCATGTTGATGCTATGAATAGAAGTAAGTTGGATGATAAATTTGTTAAGTGTACGTTTGTTAGATATGGCGGTGATGAATTTAACTATCGATTTTGGGATGAGGAAAACCGAAAGATAATTCGTAGTCGAGATGTCATATTCAATGAGCAGGTGTTGTACAAAGACAGGTTGGGGATATCCAAAGAAGGTGGTTCTGAGACTCAGGTTGTGGAGTTAGACATTTCGAACACAGGTGGGAGAAAGGGGGTTCTAGATGATCAGGTGATTGTTGAGGAAGAACCAAGTACACCACCACCAACAATTCCGCTGCGGAGATCCACGAGAGAACGGAGATCTCCTGATAGGTATTCACCCTCCCTTCATTATTTATTGTTGACTGATGGTGGTGAACCTGAATGTTATGCAGAGGCCACACATAGTGAACATGTGGGCAAGTGGAAACTTGCGATTGATGATGAGATGAATTCGTTGATGACCAGCGGAACCTGGGAACTAGTTGAGCTCCCTAAGGGAAAGAAAGCACTACATAATAAGTGGGTTTACAGAATCAAAGAGGAGGCTGATGGAAGCAAACGCTACAAGGCAAGATTGGTTGTGAAGGGGTTTCAGCAGAAACATGGTATTGATTATACTGATATTTTTACTCCAGTGGTGAAGCTAACTACCATTCGGTTAGTTCTGAGTCTGGTGGCTGCAGAAAATTTGGTGTTAGAACAGATGGATGTGAAAACAGTCTTTCTTCATGGTGACTTAGATGAGGACATCTACATGAAGCAACCAGAGGGATACTTGTCTAAGGGGAACAATGAGCTTGTTTGCAAATTGAAGAAGAGCTTGTATGGTTTGAAACAAGCTCCATTACAGTGGTACAAGAAGTTTGATGGGTTCATGCACGAGATTGAGATCAATAGGTGTGAGGCTGACCATTATTGTTACTTCAAGAGGTATGACGGTGGTTATATCATTTTGCTATTATATGTTGATGACATGTTGATAGCAGGCTCTAGTGCTCGGGAAGTGAGCAAGTTGAAGAAAAAATTGTCTGAAAGGTTTGCTATGAAGGACCTTGGAGAGGCCAAACAAATCTTAGGTATGCGAATCGATCGTGATAAGGTGGCAGGAAATTTGTATCTTTCACAGGCTGAATACATAAAGAAAGTCTTGGAGAGATTTAGTATGGAAGATGCAAAACCGGTTCGGGTCCCGTTGGGAAGTCAGTTCAAGCTATCCAACAAGGACTCACCTAGTAGCGAAGAGGAGTGGACCTACATGCAAAACACTCCGTATGCTTCAACAATTGGAAGTTTGATGTATGCCATGGTGTGTACAAGACCAGATATTGCCGGTTTATGGGCAATCCGGGAAAGCAGCATTGGGAGGCAGTAAAGTGGATCCTTAGGTACTTGAGAGGTACTACTGAATAAGCTTTGTGCTTTGAGGGCAAAAGCGTGGGGTTGGTAGGATATGTTGATGCAGACTTGGCATCAAATGATCTCGACAAAAGGAGGAGTACTACATGGTATGTGTTTACTTTTGGTGGTATAGCAATCTCTTGGGCTTCTAAGTTGCAAAAGATCGTAGCTCAGTCCACTGCAGAAGTAGAGTACATTGCAGTTACTGAGGCTAGCAAAGAAATGGTTTAGTTGCAGAATCTTTCGTATGAGTTGGGGAAGGAGCAAAAGGATAGTATTATGTATAGTGACAGTCAGAGTGCTATTCACTTGGCAAAGAATTCGGCCTTTCACTCAAGGACGAAGCACATCGAGTTGAGGTATCATTACATTTGTTACCTCATTGAGAACAAGATCTTACAGCTGATGAAGATCCGGGAAAGTGAGAATCCTGCTGATATGTTGACTAAGGTTGTGACCTTAGAAAAGTTGAAGTTATGCATGACTTCAACTGGCCTTGAAAACTGAGAATAAGGCCCGGCACTACTACCAGTGAGAGAAACCGTTGAAATGGAGGAGACAAGTTACAGTTGGAGTCAGTCTCCAGGTGGGAGATTGTTGGGTTATGGAGCCTGAGTCGGAGAAGGGATCCAGCAAGCTCGAGGCGCTCGACCAGGGGGCTTGGTCGAGAACTTCTGCTCGACCAAAGGCGGTCGAGCTCGATGGGGTCCAGGGTAGGCTAGGTGCTCGACCAAGGAGCTCGGTCGAGCACATCTGCTCGACCACGAGGCTCGGTCTAGCGCTCCGATAGGCCTGAACGCGGAATTAGGTTTTCGGCCCACTCTCTTGTTTAAATACTTTTAACTCATTGTATTTGCCTCTTGTACGAATATGACACACGAAATAGTAGATCTCCTGGCTTGGTAGTGCCCCCAGACGTAGTCATACCTGACGAACTGGGTAACCAAATTTGTTGTTCCTTAATTCTTGTTTTCATTATTTTCTCCATAATTGCTGCTTAATTCCTAACAGTACCCTGCTCCATCAAGAACCGCCCTACAATACAGAGCTCAACATTCCGAACATTATCCTCTACATCATCCAATTCCACGATCATTTCCTCATTCTCCTCATTCAAATTCATATTTCTCATCATATTCTCCATAATCTCCCCTCAACAAATATACTAGACAGAAATAGTCTTAAACATAGCAAATGATACTGATCCCCCCACCTTTCGGCTGTAATATATAGGCAAAAATAAATCCACAACCTTCAATAATAATCAATCCAAATCCCTTAGAATCAGTATACACAGGCACCCAAGATATCACACATTGATCATGTATCCGGATAACGTTAATGTTCCTATGCCCATCCTCTAAGTAAGATAGCAGGCGCCCAGGATATCACACATTGATCATATATCCGGTAAGCATTAATGTTCATGTGCGGACAATCCAAGATCTAATCCCAGCAAATCCGTTGTCAAAATAACTTCCACAAGAAAAGGATCCTTAAGCCGGAAAAAACTAGCCGGAAAAAACTAGCCGAAAAACTCAGTTCCGAAAAACTCAGTATCTTCTCTTAATCCCAACACTCCTCTTTTTCATTAATAATGAGACAATGACCTTTTCAAATTATTATAGGATTATATCAATTAGCCCTGAATGTTAATAATTCTGATGTATTAAATTGTTTGGTTCAGTATTTGAAGGTCTATTATAACACTTTATTATTTCATATTTGTTGTTTGGTTGGGTCATAATATTGTTGGAGTTATACTGGAAAGTATGTTTTTTTCTTTGTATAACCAAACTGAATTTCTTATTTATTTACTGAAATAAATTATTTATCACTGTTGCATTAAATATGATTGAATGTTATATATATTTACTGCATACATGTTCAATAAATAGTACGTGTTACATTGTAGTTAATTTGGTGATACCAGATCACGGAAGATCAAATTAACAGTTCCTCGTAACTAAGTACAAAATTCACAACCTAGATGGAAATGAACAACCCATCGTAAAAAGTTGAAGTGTAAGGATCAGATTGACCTGTCTTGACCAAAAGATTACACTAGTGCATTATGATGCGCTGAATAGGACCTACATGAGGATAAATTCTTCAGTATTGAATATAGAAGAATTAGACCTCAGTGGTTCGTTATTTCTTAATCTCTATTCCTTAAATAGGATCGTGTGAAATTAATAACTATTGCTTTGACTTATGATGGGATGAGAATCAACGTGATTTGATGCCTTATATCTTGGGCAATATTATTAGTTACACGACGATTGCTAAGATTTAATATGGAGAATCGTGTGCAAGTACGTCTTGCTTGATTTGTCCCCTTGGTGGGCTCAGAAGCTTTATCATACCAAATCTTGCAAGTGGAAATTTATTTCCGGTATGGATAATAATGTTGAGGTGTCTTTACTCCAAGGATAAAAATATTAATTAATATAAAACTTTTTCAGTGGCTTAATTAATTAGTGGACTAGATAATCTTAAACACAGAAAATAATAACTGGGAGCCATATTATTGTAGCATCGTAATATTGATTAAGATGGATAGTTCAATATTAATTTTATAGTGGAGTAAATTAATATTAATGGGCTTGAATAATATTTTTGCTTAATATTAAAGTTTCATAGCCCATTGGAGGTCCAATCTTAATTCTCCTAAAGGCCCCTCAAATAGCCCAATTAAAGTCCAATTAATGAAAATGAGAAGAAAATATTATTGCCTAATTATTCCTCATTTTTTCGAAAATTGTAGGAAAAAGAAGAGGAAAGATTTTCTTGATTTTCTTGAAAAGATTTTATGGAAAAAGATAAGTATTCTTGGAATACAATAGTATCCCATAAATTAAAGAAATCAAATCTTGATTTTTGTTTCCTTGTATTTTTCAAAAATCTTGTAATAAAGGGAAGTGAGATTTTTGTGGAAAATTTAATTATGGAGAAAATAATATATGAGATATATTCAAGATTTCTTGGAGATCAAGAAAAAGATTTTCTCCTTATTTTTCTAGAGAAAAAAATCGGCCACCCCTTATTATAAATAGGGGATGAATTTTTCATCCCCAACACAATTCCATGTGTTGGAAAAATTAGAAATCCACAAAGGTGGTGGCATATATTTTTTGTTTTCTCCTTTATTAAAATCGTTCGTGAGAATCCTTCCACCGGATTACGTTCTTGGACGTGGGACATATTTGAGAAGACACTTTTGGTTGATCCATCGTCTCAACGGTTGTCTCTACAAGAGATATGTAATCTCGTAACTCCTAGATTCCGCATTCTTAGGATTTACGTGGATTACGTGTACGCATGTTGTTGTTGCTTATTTAATTATTATGTTGAATTAATTTAGGATTGATTCATGTTAGTAATTAATTGAATAATTTTAATATGTATTTAAATACACCTTGAATAGATCCGGGCTCCCCGTATTTCCCAACAACTGGTATCAGAGCCTCATTTTTTAGCTCTGTATTTAAATTGTTATTTAAATTTGTTGGCCATTAAATTTTATTGAAAATTGGATAGTAGAATTGTTAGATTTTTTTTGCAGGTATCCAATTGTCATGGTATTTAATGTGTTTTATTAATTTCATGCAAATGATTGTTTTAATTCGACTCGTTTGAATTTGTTTTTCTTGTGAGAAAATCCACGAGTAGATTAGGCTATTTGATTTGTTCAATGTAATAGACTAGTCTAGGTTTAGGTTATTTATTTTTGTAAAATAAATTGTAACCTGATCGAAGACGAAGACGAAGACGAAAAGTTAAAACGAACCCGAAACCATACACGGGGGACGTGCATCACGCGAAACGTGCCAAGGGAGGCACGCGCGCGATGCAGATGTTGCTAGGCGCGCACGGGAACGATGCATGGCACCAGGCGGGGTTGGCCCTGGACGCGCATAGGCGCGCGATAGGGCGTAGCAATGGCGCACACGAGGCGTGCGCCAGGTGTGCCGACCGGACGAGACAGCTGGTGCCGAGGCATGGACGCGCGCATGGGTGCGTCCCGGCCCGATGCCTGCCGAGGCTGCCGAGGACCTTAGGGGCGACGCGCGCTGTGCCTAGGCGCACGAGCATGGTCGGTCGGCCAAGTGGCCGACTGGATGTGGACGTGCATCCCGGCTACGAGCTACTTGGCGTGGCGATTCGAGACAAAAAAAAATTTCGAGACGAATGAGTGGGATAAATCAAGATGGAGTTTCTTCAAGATCAAGACAAGGAAAATTAAACCATGACAATTGGATAATTTGTGCCCAATATGTTTAATTTCTGTTTTGTTTTGATATATTTTCTTTCTTATGATTCTGTTTAAATTCGTTTAATGTGTTTGCATGAGATATTGCTTGTGAAAAATCTCAAACTAAAAAATTACTAAGTATGTTTTTATATAATTAATTTGGTTTTGAATCAAATTAATTTGACCTCCATAATTTATTTATTTGTGAATTCTTTTGGAGAATTCCCCTAAGGGACGGCCAAAAGAAAGCTTTCACATGAATAAATTCTCAAAAGGATGATTGTGAATTATTACTAGTGGCGACGATGACCCTCCCAAGTGGCTCGTTCAAAATGAAATAATAATTCTATATTTAATCATGTTTATTACTTAGGTATAAAATTGATATGCATATACTTCTCCGAAGTCCCTGTCAATTTTATATTGGTCAAGTGGGAGCCAACTATTAATTTTTTTTTGAATTAAAGGTTTGTAACTGTTCTTGTTTGTAACTTGCTTAAATGTGATTTAAATGATGACCCACCCATGTGGCTCATTTAAACTGTTTTAAGATGTTGGTTGATACATGTTCATATTTTTTTGAGATTTTAATATGATTCATATGATCGAATTATGTGATTTTCTTTGTGTTGATCCGGATATTGACACAAGATGTATGTTTATTTCAGTTTCATCATGTCGCAACCTTTTAATCCATTGTTCAATATACTGAAAGACAATTTGCTTACTGGAGAAAACTATTTTGGTTGGAAACGAAAACTTATGATTGTCCTAACTACACAACAATCCAAATGGGTACTTGACACACCAAAACCCGAAAAACCAGCTGAGGATGCTAGTATATGGAAAGAGATGAACTATAATGAATGGGAGTTGGCTAATGAATTGATAAAGGACATAATCTTGGCACACATGTCAGATTTATTGAAACGCCTTCATCAAGGATTTGAATCAGCTGCAGACATTATGAAAAATCTCGAAGCGATGTTTGCACATCCGGCCCATATGGCAATCCAAAGCATTAGGCATGACATGGTCAAGCTGAAAATGGAAGAAGGAACGCCTTCAAGGGAGCACGTTCTTAGGGTTATGGTTCTTTTTTAGGAGCTTGCAATTCTTGGCGAAAAATGTGATTTCAAAACCAAAGTTGATTTCATTCTCAATTCTCTACCAAAGAGCTATGATCACCCCTATGTAGAATATCTAATGGAAGATATGTAATTTTCTGTGGATGATCTTTTAAATGCTCTTACTTTGGTCGAAGAGAAAATAGAGCGCAAGAAAATGAACTTGGTTGCAAACGGGTCTTCTTCTCGTTCTAGGCCAATTGGTGGTAAGAATGATGAGGAGACAAAGAGGATAAACCAGTTCTACTCGACTTCCATCAAAATTGAAGGTCTAAGTAAGAGGAAGTGTTTGGAATGCGGTGAAAAAGGACATTGGAGGTTGGCTTGTTCCAAACCCAAGCGGAATGGAAAGAAAGGTAATTCTCACGCACTAGTTGTCGAAACTTATTTAGCGGCGTATGCTACCCATTCATGGGCGGTGGATACGGGATCCACTGATCATGTTTGTTTCACTTTACAGGGGTTCAAACGGACCCGACAACTTAGTGGGAGTGAGATCCTCATCACCCTAGGCGATGCTACAAGAGTGGCAGCTGAAGTAGTGGGAGACGTGCACCTGTCTTTTGAAGACAAAAGTTTAGTTTTAAGAGATGTTCTTTATGTTCCTGTTTTTTGGAAAAACCTTATTTTTGTTTCTGAACTAATTTCTGATGGATATTCTATTCGTTTTAATAAGCATGTTACTGTTTTTCGTAACAATGTGTTTAACTGTCATGGAACTTTACGAAACAATCTCTATACTATTAAATGTGCACACCACTCACAAATTGCATCCTGTAATACATCGACCATTTCGAGCACTAAAAGAAAACTTCGACTAATGTGAACGAGACACTTCTTTGGCATCTAAGATTAGGTCATATTAATCCGAAAGGATCTAAAGGTTGGTCCAAGATGGTTCATTGGAGTCCCTCCGGATTGAACTATTTCCAACCTGGGAATCATGTTTGGAGGGTAAAATGACCAAGAGGGCATTTGGAGCCAAGGGGCTTAGAGCTAAAGAAGTGTTGGAAATAGTTCACATTGACGTGTGTGGTCCAATGCGAATCAAAGCTAGAGCAGGCTACGAGTATTTCGTTACCTTTATTGATGATTACTCACGCTATGGGTACGTTTCCTAATGAAGCATAAATTTGAGACCTTTGATAAATTCAAAGAATTTAAGGCTCAAGTAAAGAATCATAAGGAAAAGAGTATCAAGTTTATACGATCTGATCGTGGAGGCGAATACCTCAGCGATGAATTTTTGAACTACCTATCAGACGAAGGGATTGCATCCCAATTGACTGCACCCGGTACCCCTCAACAAAACGGGGTTGCAGAACGAAGAAACATAACACTTTTAGAAATGGTCAGATCAATGATGAGTTATGCGGATTTGTCAAAATCGTGTTGGAATTTAGAGGCACGTAAACACGTAATACATACGCAGCGGAAATAAATAGTTCACCAACAACGAACATGTAATTGCATAATTGAATACGTATAAACATAAAGAGAAATTTTGCAGTAAATCGTACACATATTTCTCTACTATGGTATCCACGTAATCCCCATTTACGGACTTGCACAGATTTGCCAGCGTTGAATCTGAGACGAAATTTGCTAGGAAAATTCCTATTCTAGATTTTATGGAGAAATATGAATTAACGTTGTTTGTGAATTCTCAAGAGCTCATATATATAGGAGAGGCCCAACTTAAATCTTAAGCTAACCTGATTAGGAAATAAAATCCTTAATCTTACAAAATAAATCTCTCAGATTTATTTCCTATAAATAAAATCTCTACAGATTTAATTCTCATGTATATCAAATCTCTACGGATTTGATTCCATATATATTAAATCCTATAATAATATTCCATATATTATTATTGGGAATCCTATTTAATTAAATCCAATTTAATTAAACATTAATAATAATTAATTCCAAATTAATCTATTATTAATTAATTCTCCATAAATTAAATATTAAATCCAATTTAACATTTAATCAACCAACTATAATCCGTAAAAGGGAACTACTTGTTGTGTGACCCATAGACCCTCATATATCGAGTGATTAGTCAAACTAACGGTCTTAATTGAACCCTAGACAATAAATCAGACATTCTCAATATATGAGGTACGTTGCGAGAAACGTGCAACTACCTGTAACTGAAACATGGGCTATTACAATTTCCTCCTTTAATTCGCGAATACTCGATTAAGTCTTGAACATGATGAAGTGTCTATTCTAATAACTTAATCATGTTATCTCTAATCACTAATTAATCATGTATGTCACACTTAGCCACAAAGTCTAAGTTGACGTGCATCGACCGATGACTTTGATCCAATTATGATGAGAAGATGCATATTCTCTCTAAATCCACATTGAGGAATGAATCATATTCTTGGCTCAGCTACCACGCACATGTACTTCGTGATGAACCCAATCCAAGCCGTATCTACCCATGGAAGGGTGCAAGCGTTGGTCATGGTCAAAGTTCATCACTCCACACATGTAGTGCGTATTGACCTCAAGTCAAAGGAGTATCGCATCGCTCCCACTAACCGAGACACCCGTAGACACATATAGTGGAAATACATCAAACGGTTTCTCGGATGGGTATACCAATACCCTCTAAGGTATTTGTACATCCATCATGAGATACCTAGTATCTCGTAGTAAGTGAGATCTTACTACACTCTCTAAGAGTATGATGCAGATCGCACACCAATCTCCATTGTATCATCAATATCCCATTCTTGATGATCCTTGATCGGGGCTATTTGAGAATCATGCATAAGTCATCTGAGTTCTCACAACCTCAATGACAACAATGACTCGTGGGAACACTTGTATGAATAAATGCAAACAATCAAACATAATATTCAAACAAGTGTATTGTCATGCATTAATATAAAATGAACTATAATATTAAATCAAACTGAATATCATCGAGTATTATGTCCTTACAATAGATTGTCTCTAGGACACTAACACTAACAAACCGTTCTGGGGCTACGCCTTGGAAACAGCGGCTTACATTCTAAACCTAGTGCCATCCAAATCGGTTCTCAAAACCCCTAGAGAATTGTGGACAGGGCGCAAGCCCAACTTGGGACACATGAGAATCTGGGGGAGTCCGGCATACGTGTTGGACAAGGAAGCCGGTAAGTTGGATGCACGTTCGGAATTAAGGCTGTTTATAGGATACCCCGAGGGAACTAAAGTATGCATGTTCTATGGTCCCGAAGATCAAAAGGTCGTAATAAGTGTACGCACTTTAGATTTTTGGAAGAAGACTATATGAACGATAGAAAGCCTAGAAGTGAGATTACCTTAGAAGAACTTAGAGGGTCAACTCCTTTGCCGACTATACAGGTTGATATACCAAGCGTCACACCTACACAACCAGAATCTCGTCGCAGTGGGAGGGTTGTTAGACAACCCGAGCGATTGTTGGGGATAGAAGAGTCTTTGGACTTGGTCTCCAGAGAAGAATCAAACCCATGGTCGTACAACGAGGAGATCCAAGACAAGGATGCAAATTCTTGGCAAACTGCAATGGAAACCGAAATGGGTTCAATGAATCACAATAAAGTGTGGGAGCTAGTCGAACCACTTAATGGGGTGAAACCCATTGGATGCAAGTGGGTATACAAGAGGTAAAGAGGACCGGACGGGAAGGTGAAAACCTTCAAAGCGAGACTCGTGGCGAAAGGGTATACTCAGAAAGAATGGATCGATTATGAGGAAACTTTTTTTCCCGTAGCCATGCTCAACTCCATCCGTATTCTCTTGTCGATTCCTGCAAACCTAGATTTTGAGATCTGGCAAATGGATGTCAAGACAGGTTTCCTTAACGGAAGTCTTGTCGAGGAAATCTATATGCAACAACCCGAGGGCTTAATTGAAAAAGATCAAGAGCATCTGGTTTGCAAGCTAAGGAATTCCATCTACGGACTGAAGCAAGCATCCCGTGCTTGGAATCAATGTTTTGATCAGGTTATAAAATCCTACGGTTTTGATCAAAAGAATTTCAAAAGTTGTGTTTATAAAAAGTGTGACGGGACTGCCTTGGTATTCTTAGTACTATACGTAGATGACATTCTACTCATCGGGAACGATGTAAAGATGTTGTCAGATGTAAGGGCATGACTGTCAAAACAATTTTATATGAAGGACTTGGGAGAAGGTGGTCATATCCTAGGGATCAAGATCACTCGAGATCGCAGGAAAAGGATGATCGACCTCTCACATGCTTCATACATAGACACTGTCTTGAAGCAATTCAGCATGTAAGATTCCAAGAAAGGTTTTGTACCTTTCAGACACAGAATCTATCTATCCAAAGAAATGTGTCCCAAGACACAGAAAGAGATAGATGACATGAAGGACATGTTGGGGTTATACTGAAAAGTATGCTTTTACTTTGTATAACCAAACTGAATTTCTTATTTATTTTACTGAAATAAATTATTTATCACATGTTGCATTAAATATGAATGAATGTTATATATATTTACTGCATACCCGTTCGATAAAGTCAGTATGTGTTACGTTGTAGTTAATTTGGTGATACCAGATCACAGAAGATCAAATGAACAGTTCCTCGTGACAAAGTACAAATTCACAACCCAGATGGAAATTAACAATCCATCATAAAAAGGTTGAAGTGTAAGGCTCATAATGGCTTGTCTTGACCAATGGATTACACTAGTGCATTATGATGCGTTGAAAATGACCTACAGGAGGATAAATTCTTCGGTACTGAATATACAAGAATTAGACCTCAGTGGTGCGTTGTTTCTTAATCCCATTTCCTTAAATATGATCGTGTGAAATTAATAACTATTGCTTTGACTTATGATGGGAAGAGAATCAATGTGATTCGATACCTTGTATCTTGGGCAATATTATTAATTACATGACGATTGCTAAGATTTAATATGGAGAATCGCTTGCAAGTATGGCTTTCTTGATTTGTCCCCTTGGTGGGCTCAGAATCTTTATCATACCAAATTTTGCAAGTGGAAATTTATTTCCGGTATGGATAATAATGTTGAGCTGTCTTTACTCCAATGACAAAGATGTTAATTAATATAAAGTCTGTTCAGTGGCTTAATTAATTAGTGGACTAAGATTATCTTAAACGCGAGAAATAATGATCGGGAGCCATATTATTGTGAAGTCGTAATGTGGGTTAAGATGGATAGTTCAATATTAATTTTATAGTGGAGTAAATTAATATTAATGGGCTTGAATAATATTTTGGCTAAATATTAAAGCTTCATAGTGTTGGGGAATAAGTTGCACATATCTATTCGGGATAAATATTTAAATACAAATTTAATTCTAATAATTATTACTAGCATGAATTAATCTTATATTAATTCAAATAATAATTGCAACAACATATCATGCATATAATAAGCCACATAAAACCTACGCATGCGGAATCTACGGGTTTACGTGAACGTACCTCTCAGGATGGCGGTGAATTCGGTTGGACGGACTAACCAAAAGGACTTCCCAAGTATTCCCTTAGTCCTTGCTCAACTATCCGGTGGAAGGACACTTGTCGAACAATTAACAAAAAGGAAAAAATAAACTTTGTTGCACCACTTATGTGGATTTGCTAATTTTTCCAGCACATGGAATTGTGTCTTGGGAATGAAAGAATCATCCCCTATTTATAGGTGAGGAGTGGTCGATTTTTTCAGTGGAAAAAAATGTGGGAAAAGACTTTTCTTGATCACCAAGAAATCTTGAATATATCTCCTATATTCTTTTTCCCATAATTAAAATATTCCACAAAAATCCCACCTCCTCAAATCATGGAATTTTCGAAAATAATGATGTGCAAGATTCCAAGATTTGGATCTTCTTGAACTTATGAGATATTCTTGTATTTCAAGAAATACATATCTTCCATAATATCTTTTCAAGAAAATCTTTCTTGCCCATTATATTTCCAAATTTTCGAAAATCTCTTATGAATAACCAAGTGAGAGATTTCTTGAATTTAATGAGATAATCTTGTAATCCAAGAATACACATCTTCATTCCATAACAAAATTCAAAGAAAATCTTTCTCCCAACTTATCCATAATTTTTGAAATTTTATAGGAAAAATAAGCAACAATATTTATTTTATTTTAATCACCTTTTTCAGTTATTGGACTATTTGTTGGGCTACTCAGGGGGCCTTTAGGAGAATTAAGATTGGACCTTCTAATGGACCTTGAATATCTAATATTGAGCCACAATATAATTCAAGCCCATAAATATTAATTAATCACACTACATAATTAATATTGCACTATCCATCTTAACCCATATTACAGTCAATATGGCTCCCGACCATTATTTCCCGTGTTTAAGATTATCTAGCCCATTAATTAATTCAAGCCACTGAAATAGCTTTCCATTAATTAATATATTTTATCCTTGGTCAAGGAACGGTTCAACATTATTATCCATACTGGAAACTAATTCCACTTGCAAGATTTGGTATGATAAAGCTTATGAACCTCCCAAGGGGGCAAATCAAACAAAGCGTGCTTGCACACGATTCTTCAGATAAATCTTAGCAATCACATGTGACTAATAATATTGCCCAAGATAAAAAGTATTGAATCTCATTGATTCGCTACCCATGATAAGTCAAAGCAATAGTTACCAATCCCACGTGATCCTATTTAAGGGATCGAAGATTAAGAAATAACGAACCACCGAGGTCCGATTCTTCCTTGTTCGATTCAAGAATTTATCCTCCCAGAGGTCCTATTCAAAGGCATCATTCATGCACTATTGTAATCTCTTGGTCAAGACAAGCCAATCTGAGCCTTACACTTCAACCTTTCACGATGGGTTGTTCATTTCCATCTAGGTCGTGAATAACGTACTTTTAGTTACAAGGGACTGTTAATTTAATCTTCTGTGATATTGTATCACTAAATTAACTACAATGTAACACGCATTTACTTATTGAGCAGATTATTATGCAAAGAATATATGTAACATTCAATAATATTTGAAGCATCGATGATAAACAATTTATTTCAAAAATAAGTCCGAAAATTCAGTTTCGATTATACAAAGTTAAAAACATACTTTTCAGTATAATCCCAACAATCTCCCACTTATACTCAAAGTCTGCTTTTAAGTATACTACAACATGTCTCGCGTAGTCCGTGACATCTAATGTCACCTACACGATCCTAATAATTTCTCCCACTAATACTCAAAGTAGATTGGCAACAGTCTTGACACCCATTCCACCCACATGTCTCTCGAATGTATTCAGAGGCAGACTTTGTGAATGGATCTGCTAGGCTGTCCTCAGACGCTATCTTTGCCACATCTATATCTCCTCTCTTAACGATTTCTCGTATAAGATATCTTTCCTTTAGTGTGCTTGTTTGACTCGTGGACTCTTGGTTATCTTGAATTTGCAACTGCCCCTAGCAGATATTGGTAGACAAATTCAGAACACCATCCAAGTCCACTAAGAAGATCTAGAGCCCAATCGATTCTTTCACTGCTTCACAAGCAGCTACTTACCCGACTTCCATGGTTGAGTCAGTGATGCATTTCTGCTTCACACTCGTCCATTTGATGGCTACACTTCCCAAATGGAAACACACTAACTGAGGCAGATAATTTTTGGAATCTAAGTCTGATTGGAAATCCGAGTCCGTGTAGCCGATGGGATTGTAGTATCTGACTGATAAATCAACATTCTATCCCGAGTTCTTTTCAGACACTTCAGAATGTTTTTAACTGTCGTCCAATGCTCTTTCCCTGGGTTACTTTGATATCTTGCCACCATGCCTACGGAAAAGCAGATATCCGGTCTCGTACACAGCAATACTTACATAAGGTTTCCGATAGCCGAAGCACAAGGAATACCTTTCATGTCATCTATCTCCATTTTCGTCTTAGGGAACATTTTCTTGGATAGATGGATTCCAAGTCTGAAAGGTACGAATCCTTTCTTGGAATCTTGCATGCTGAATCGTTTCAAAACCAGCGTCTATGTATGAAACTTGCGATAACCCGATCATCCTTTTCCGGCGATCTCGAGTTATCTTGATCCCAAGGATATGTCCGACTTTCACTAAGTCTTTCATATCAAACTGTTTTGAAAACCATGCCTCTTACGTCTGATCACACCTTCACATCGTTCCCGATGATCAGAATGTCATCTACGTATAGTACTAAGAATACCAATGCAGTTCCGACATACTTTTTATACACACAACTTTCAAACTCGTTTTGATCAAACCCATAAGACTTTATAACATGATCAAAACATTGGTTCCAAGCTCTGGATGCCTGTTTGAGTCCGTAAATGGACTTCTTGAGCTTACAAACTAGATGTTCTTGGCATGTTTCAATGAAACCTTGGGGTTGTTGCATATAGATCTCTTCATCAAGACTTCCGTTGAGGAAAGCTGTCTTGACATCCATTTGCCAGATTTCAAAGTCGAAATGCGCAGCAATCGATAAGAGAATACAGATGGACTTAAGCATGGCTACGGGGGAAAAAATTTCCTCATAATCGATCCATTCTTTCTGAGTATAACCTTTCGCCACTAGTCTTGCTTTAAAGGTTTCAACCTTCCCGTCCGGTCCTCTTTTCCTCTTATATACCCACTTGCATCCAATGGGTTTGACCCCATTAAGTGGTTCGACTAGCTCCCACACTCTATTATGAAACATAGAACCCATTTCGGATTTCATTGCTGTTTGCCAAGAATCTGCATCCTTATCTTGGAGTGCCTCGTCATATGTCCATGGGTCTGATTCGTCTTATCCTAGAATCAAGTCCGAAGACTCTCCTATTCCCATGAATCTCTCGGGTTGTCTAACAACCCTCCCACTACGACGAGGCTCCGGTTGTGAAAACGTATCGTTTGGTATATCATCTAGTACAGTTGGCAATGAGGTTTGCCCTCTAAGCTCATTTAAGGTAATCTCACTTCTGGGTTTTCTTTGGTTCATATAGTCTTCTTCCAAAAATCTAAAGAGGGTGCTGATGACCACCTTTTGATCTTCAGGACCATAGAACATACACCCTTTAGTTCCCTCGGGGTATCCTACAAACAGCCTTAATTCTGATCGAGGATCCAATTTACCGGCTTCCTTGTCCAACACGTAGAGGCCGGACACCCCCAAATTCTCATGTGTCTCATACTAGGCTTGTGCCCGGTCCACAATTCTTTGGGAGTTTTGGGAACCGATTTGGATGGCACCAAGTTCAGAATGTAAGCCGCTGTTTCCAAGGCATGACCCCAGAACGACTTGGGAAGATCCGCATAACTCATCATTGATCTAACCATTTCCTAAAGAGTTCTGTTTCTTTGCTCTGCAACCCCGTTTTGTTGAGGGGTTCCGGGTGCAGTGAGCTGGGATACAATCCCTTCATCAGATAAGTAGTTCAAAAACTCATCGCTGAGGTATTCGCCTCCACGATCAGATCGTAGAGACTTGATACGTTTTTCCTTATGATTCTCTGCTTGAGCCTTAAATTCTTTGAATTTCTCAAAGGTCTCAGATTTATGCTTCATAAGGAAAATGTAACCGTACCTTGAGTAATCATCAATAAAAGTGACAAAATACTCATAACCTCCTCTTGCTTTGGTTGACATTGGACCACATACATCTGTGTGAACGATCTCTAAAAATTCTTTGGCCCTATTCCCCTTGGCTCCAAATGCCTTCTTTGTCATTTTACCCTCCAAACATGATTCGCAGGTTGGAAACGGTTCAACTTGGAGAAGCTCTAGTGAACCGTCTTTCACCAACCTTTGGATCCTCTTTGGATTTATATGACCCAATCTTAGATGCCAAAGAAGTGTCTCGTTCACGTCTGATGAACATTTGCTTTTCTCGGAAACAGTTGATGTGTTATAGGATGCATTTCGTGAGTGGTGTGCACAGTTAATTGTATAGAGATTATTCGCCAACGTTCCATGACAGATAAATTTATCATAAAGAGAAATGGTAACAACTTTATTAAAAGTAACCGAATATCCATCATGAAAAAGTTTAGAAACTGAAATCAAATTCTTTCTAAAACTCGGAACGTATAGAACATCTCTTAAAATTAAAACTCTGTCTTCAAAAGACAGGTGCACTTCTTCCACTGCTTCAGCTGCCACTCTCGTAGCATCGCCCAGTGTGATGAGGATCTCACTTCCACTTAGTTGTCGGGTCCGTTTGAACCACTGTAATGTGAAACAAACATGATCAGTGGATCCCGTATCCACCACCCATAAATGGGAGGCATACGCCGCTAAACAAGTTTCAACAACTAGTGAGTGAGGATTACCTTTATTTCCTTTCCTTTTGGGATTGGAACAGGCTGACCTCCAATGTACTTTCTCCCCGCAATTAAAACATATTCCTTTTGGTCATTTCTTGACACCCAACCAGCTAACCGTCTTTTTCTCACTTTTCTTAGTGGTGAGTTTGCTTTGGTTCTGACTACTTTCCTTTTCTTGAGACTTGCCTTCCACTGGCCTAGATCTCGAGAAAAGACTTTTGGTCACCAATGCTTCGTCTTTCTTTCCTAAATGCTTCTCCACTTTCTCCAAGGCTTCTTGTAGATTATCCATAGTAAACATGTGATCACTCATCACAAAACCACAGTAAAATCCATCGAAGCTCCTTGGCAGAGTAAGCAACAGAAATTCGATTTGGGCCTCATCACAATACTTATTTCCGAGATAAGCCAGTTTTAGAAAATGGTGTTTGACTCTGAGAACATGATCCCTTACAGGTGTTCCCTCAGCCATTTTCAGCCTAGCCACGTCGTCGTTTTTAAAATGATCGATCATGCGGTCTTTTGTTAAAAACATTTCTTCAAGACTTTGCATAATTTCCGCAGCGGACTCAACACCTTCATGAATGTGTTTCAAATCATCAGACAGTGAAGTCAAGATTATACGTTTCATGGGTTCATTGGCCTGCTCCCAAATATTATACTCATGTCTTGCCGCATCAGTTGATTCATCAGTAGGCTTACGTGGCTTGGGTACATCAAGAATCCATTAATGTTTTTGTGCAGGTAGGACAAAGTTCATATTTCGTTTCCAAACATTATAGTTTTCTCCAGTTAATTGGTGTTCTTTGAGTGTATATAACAGTGGATTAAAAGGTTGCGACATGATGAACTGAAATAAATAATAATATGCATAAGCACAAGTATATCACAAGGTTCGATCACATGTATTATATTAAAATCTCAAAAAAAATATGAACATGCATCAGCCAACATCTCAAAACAGTTTTAATAAGCCACGTTGGGTGGGTCATTATTTAAACACATTCAAGCAGGTTACAACAAGAACAATTACAAACCTTTAATATCCAGATTAATAGTTGGCTCCCACTTGACCAATATAAAATTGACAGGGACTTCGGTGAAGTATATGCATATCAATTTTATACCTAAGTAATAACCATGATTAAATACAGGATTATTATTTCGCTTTGATCGAGCCTCGTTGGGAGGGTCATCGTCGCCACTAGTAATAATCCATAATCATCCGTTTGGAATTCATTCATGTGAAAGCTATCTTTTGACCGTCCCGTTGGGGGAATTTCTTCAAAAGAATTCACAAATAAATAAATCATGGAGGTCAAAATTAATTCAATTTTATTATCCGGAATAAAATTGTCAATTAATTATTTAAACATACTTAGTAATTTTGAAGATGAGATTTTTCCATTTGGCAACCCTCATGCAAACACGTTTAAACAAATTAAATAAAGCATAAGATAGCACAAATAAATCAAGCAAAACAGAAAAATAAACATATTGGGCACAAATTATCCAATTGTCATGGTTTGATTTTTCTTGGCTTGATCTTGAAGAAACACGTCTCGAATTTCTCCCACTCGATCGTCTCAAAAAATACTTCGTCTCGAAATGCCACGCCAACCGGCAATGGATGCACGCCAAGATCCGGTTGGCCATTGACCTAGACCAGACCTCTCGATCACCCGGCCGGTCATACCCCAAATGCCTCGGCAGACGTCTCGGTAAAGAAGAAGAAGCCCTCGGTAGGCGACAGCGCAAGATCCACATCCGCCCCGCCCCCACCTAGCTCGCGACCTCGGCGATTCTCCATGAGTCACCCACACATACACATACTAGCCGCGTCCATCCGCGTCGTCCTGACGCGACAAGACGTCTGCGCCGCATGCTGCGTGTGCCTTGCTCCCTTCGTCTGGTGGCACATTTTTCATGGCGTGCTTTCGTTCAAGCCTCGACCTCGCCTGGCCCATGCCCGTGCGTGCCGCATACGCGCCACGCCTGGGTTCGGATTTTGTCCTTTAATTCTTCGTCTCCGTCCTCATTTTCGATCCGGTTACAATTTATTTACATAAAATAAATAAACCTAGATCTAGACTAGTCTATTACATTGATCAAATCAAACAAATTCTAATCTACTTGTGGATTTTCTCACGAGGCAAAACGAATCCAAACGAATCGAATTAAAAAATACAGTTTATATGCATGCATAGACACATTAAATTCCATGACAATTGGATACCTGCAAAAAAGATCTAGCAATTCTACTATCCAATTTCAAATTTAATGCCAACGAATTAAATTACAATTTAAAAAATTCAGAGCCCGAAATCGTGGCTCTGATACCAGTTGTTGGGGAATAAGTTGCACAGATCTATTCGGGATGAATATTTAAATACAAATTTAATTCTAATAATTATTACTAGCATGATTTAATCCTATATTAATTCAAATAATAATTGCAACAACATATCATGCATATAATAAGACAAGTAAAACCTACGCATGCGAAATCTATGGGTTTACGTGAACGTACCTCTCAGGATGGCAGTGAATTCGGTTGGACGGACTAACCAAAAGGACTTCCCAAGTATTCCCTTAGCCCTTGCTCAACTATCCGGTGGAAGGACACTTTTCGAACAATTAACAAAAAGGAAAAAATAAACTTTGTTGCACCACTTATGTGGATTTGCTAATTTTTCCAGCACATGGAATTGTGTCTTAGGAATGAAAGAATCATCCCCTATTTATAGGTGAGGAGTGGTCGATTTTTTCAGTGGAAAAACAATGTGGGAAAAGACTTTTCTTGATCACCAAGAAATCTTGAATATATCTCCTATATTCTTTTTCCCATAATTAAAATATTCCACAAAAATCCCACCTCAAATTATGGATTTTTCGAAAATAATGATTTGCAAGATTCCAAGATTTGGATCTTCTTGAACTTATGGGATATTCTTGTATTTCAAGAAATACATATCTTCCATAATATATTTTCAAGAAAATCAAGAAAATCTTTCTTGCCCATTATATTTCCAAATTTTCGAAAATCTCTTATGAATAACCAAGTGGGAGATTTCTTGAATTTAATGAGATAATCTTGTATTCCAAGAATACATATCTTCATTCCATAACAAAATTCAAAGAAAATCTTTCTCCCAACTTATCCATAATTTTTGAAATTTTATAGGAAAAATAAGCAACAATATTTATTTTATTTTAATCACATTTTTCAGTTATTGGACTATTTGTTGGGCTACTCAGGGGGCCTTTAGGAGAATTAAGATTGGACCTTCTAATGGACCTTGAATATCTAATATTGAGCCACAATATAATTCAAGCCCATAAATATTAATTAATCCCACTACCTAATTAATATTGCACTATCCATCTTAACCCATATTACAGTCAATATGGCTCCCGGTCATTATTTCCCGTGTTTAAGATTATCTAGTCCATTAATTAATTCAAGCCACTTAAATAACTTTCCATTAATTAATATCTTTTATCCTTGGTCAAGGAACGGTTCAACATTATTATTGTTGGTCCCGGTGAGAACGAGTCTTACACGTGTATGGGGGGGAATACACGTGTTCAGTGATTTTAAAACTTTTTCTTACTGAGGTCAACTTGGGTCAGAAAATCCTGAAGATTAGGTTCGAGAAAGCACAGTTGCTCGAGTCAAAGTCTCATCGAGACAAAGATCCCGAAATCGCTTTCAGATACCTCGGATAATCCCAACCGAGTCCTCGAGTGTCGAGATCCCGAGTTGCTTGGATCGATAATCCAACTTATCAATCCTCGGATGAGAGTTCGGTTTGGTAATTATCTGTTCTAGCTACTCGACCGTCTTGAAATGGTTGGCCCTTAGATTATACTCGCTTTAAAACTTTCTTTGAAAACCTTCCCCTTATGAAATAGTGATTAGGCTGTGAATTACTTATGCAACTTTCAGTAGATTGATTCCAACTGAATATCAATGAAAAGTATGCTTTCACAATCAAGTTGATGCAACAATTAAGCACAGATAAGGAAAGCGATAAAGAACACAACAATTATAGTGGTTCAGAGACTCAAGCTCCTACATCCACTCTCCCTGACTCTTCAGAGAAATTCACTATCAAACCGAAGCTTTTCGACTACCTCGTAGTTTACTTACTCAACTCGCCCTCGAAGTTTTCGACTACTCCACGTAGTTTACTTACTCAACCCGACCTTGAGTTTTCTCGACTACCTCCGTAGTTTACTTACTCAATCACACACAAGCTTTGGACTACCCCTCAGAGCTTACTAACTTCTTCTCTAGAGTTTTTTCGACTACTCCGCGTAGTTTACTAACTCTTTACAACTCTACTTACCAACAAACACACTCCAACTACCTTCTCAAGGGTTTGGGGTTTCTTGGTTGGTTTCCAACTAGGATGAGATATCCTTTACAATAAAGCACAATGCAAAGGGTTAGGATATCTCGACTAAGCTTTTGGATAAAATTTATCACGCTTAGGCTTAGTAAATTGAGCTCTCTTCAATATAAAAGCACTTGGGAAATTCAAGGTGTTTCGAAAGCTTTTAACTTTCGAAGAATAAGTTTGAGCTCTTGTTATGATAAATTTCCGTAACCTTACTATGTAGAGGGTCACCAAGATTTATAGGCATACACCAAGGTCACTCTTGAAAACTATCCGTTGGAGAGATAGCTTCGTGAGTTCCTTATGGTGTGTGTGTGAGAAACGGCTATATTTAGAGTTTGAAACTCCCTAACACGCTTTTAGGCAATAGCCTTTCATGTAGCCGGTCTTCACTTTTTGCGAATTGAACTTTCGTTACATCCGACATCTTTTTTTCAGAGGCTTGTCACCGCTATTGTCAGATGGTACAAAGGTCATCATCTTCCTCTTTTTGACTTTTGTCTTCGCTTAAGGGTAGACACCTTTTAACGGCTCTTTTTGATCACAAACTCGAGTTTGATATAACCTTAACAATACTTCCGACTTAGTTCCTTTTTCTGCGCATTTGAATGTCTTGGCAATATCTAACTTTTTAAGGCATCGCGTTTCTCAAGATTGCATCCTTCGATAGATATATTCAAAGGCCTTGGAGCATTCAGTTCATATCGAGCATTCAAGATATTCTTGAGTCTTCGATAATTATTTGTGTTTTTAGTTTTCTTGATCTTCGATATACTCGGTCTTGATCTTGCATCTTGAGTCTTCGAGTCTTCGAGTCTTCTCGAGTCTTTAGATTTATAATTGACCGCTTTTTTATTGAGTCTTCATGCTTTGAGTCTTGATCTCTCCGGTTTCATCTTGAGTCTTCGAGACTATTCAAACTATATCTGCTGACTTATACATTTTGCAGATAACATCCTGAATACTCTAAAACTGAATCATGACTCAACTATCAAGATCATTACTGAACATGTCATACTCAGGGGTTTTGGGATCTTAATCAAAATCATATAATCTTTTATTTAAATTCATCTCCCAACAATTTCCCCCTTTTTGATGATGCCAAAACCTATCTTGTTACAAGTATATAACCTATTCTCAGGTTTCAGTTTTATCTATTACAAGATTGGTTATGTCCCAACAGTTTCCTGAATCAGAGAATCTCCCCAAAAAATTTTCAGAGAGTCTCCCAAGCATTTCATCACCAAACAATCAGTAATCAGGCATATCAAAAGACATGTAAAAATAAGATAATGAGGTATTATCTTTTGAGCATAATGATAAGTCTTCATTGATGATAAGTGTTAATTTACAGATTACAATGAATTTATCAAACAAAATCAAAAAGACAAACACTTGAAGAAACACAAAATCTTCTGAGTCTTCATTTTTTTTGTTCTTCAGATTTGGCTCTTCAGTCTTCTGCTCTGTTTGCTTCATTTTCGATTTCATCAGTGGGTACTTCCAGATCAAACATTCCGAAGTATCTCTTCTTCAGCTCATTTCTTTCCCTGATGATGTCCGGATCTGCTTTCGAGCTTAGTCCCATCCGACCAAATCTTGAAAGCAATTTCTTGAATGGCCTTTTTCATTTACCAAGCCATTACCAAATTTCGGAGGAGGATAGGAATATGGACCGGGGCTACTATCTCATCCACCTTTATCCGCAAGATTAATCCAAATTTTGTAGATACTTTGGATAAAAGGTGAGAAGATGTTCAATGAAAGCTTCGCTTACGATCGAGCCTTCCTTCTCCATTCCCCGAGAACATCAAAGTTGAACCCGTATGTTCTCTTCACTTCTTCCCACATGTCGCTGAGTTTAATGGGCATCCATTTATCAACATGGGGCCACCTCAGTATTTTTTCGATGTTCCTTCCTCTTGCTCGCAAACTTTCTCAAGTCACTCCTTCGTTTACGCTTCTTCGCCTATCTCTTTTCCGATCACGAAGTTCCCGAGATCAAGCATTAGCTTTCTTAGCTTGTTCTTTTGGAGTGTCATCGAGCCTCTCTCGAGTTGAAGACTTTCTTTTGAGGTTGAGACTCAGATTCTTCTTCATTTTCCGTAATCGCCTCGGGTTGGCTTAGAATCTTTCAGACGCTTTGCTTACAAAGTTGAACAACGCCCAAGGCTTTCCTCTTCATAGGCGCTTCAAAGACCACCGACTTGTTCCAACCTTAGTTCTATCACTCGGTTTCTCTCTTGCAACCTCAAGCTTGGTTTGCTTAGAAACTTCGAATGTAGACAAAGCTTCTCTACTTGAGCAAATTTTAACTTCTCAAGAAGATCGACTTCTTTAAAGGCTTGAGCTAAATTGTACATTTCAAAGATCTTTCCGAGCCTTCTTTTCCAAAGTACGTGCCATGAACTCCCCGAGGTCTCGCACCTTCCCTTTCCCCTTCTTGGCACCGTAGTTTGGAAGAAGTCCGAGAGAGTCAGGTCCATATGATACTTTGTTCTTTGCTCACACAAATGGATCTCTCCTCGCTAGCCGATCTTGCTCATCTTCCATTCTTCTAATGTGGTTCTTAGCCACGCAGCTTCTTCGAAATGTGAGCAAACCGCCGTAGAGTGCATCTTTAAGCATCTCTGTCATCTTGGTCATGAAAGACCGAGCTCATTTCCTCAATAAAGATTTGATCCGCACCTCGATTTCTCTGTCGGTTTCTCCTCTAGTAATTCAATGACTCGGTGCTTTTGTTTCATTTCATCACTTATCTCTCGCATTGATTCCTCCAAATTTTCTTTTTAGCTTTTCTTCCATGGAGGTCATCCGAGTGGTCGAGTGTTTTATATTTGCACCAGCTCAAGAATGACTAAGTCCTTCCATTGTCCGGGGCTTGATTGGCCAATGTTTCTTCCATCCGAGCAATTTTGATTGCCATTGGCTCAATCTTTTTTCAAGTTTCTCCATTACAGAGAGTGAGATCAATCTCGGCGACCTTACTGCACCTTCAGGCTTTGTTTGATCATCCCGAGCTTCGCTTTATCCCGAGCTCCATCCTCCAGGTTGAGCCTCGATCATTTTATCGACATTTCAAATTAAAGATAGTACTTTTCGGAACTCGCATCATTATCAATAGTGCCAAAAAGGTACTGAAGAGTGCTAGCTTCGATCTGAGGTGATCGACAACAAGTCTCTATTTCGCTTTTGAGACGATCCTCGGCTTCTCCCCGTTGGTCCCCATCTCCATCTTTGGATTTGTCTCCGCGCCGGGGCACCAACCTCATTTGCTTTCTTCTCGGCTAGCTTCCTCTCGAACCACTCATCAAAATCGGAATTTTTTCAATCTCGAGCTTTGTCATTCGAACCCCGAGAAGTCGGTCGGGAAGGTTGTCTCCTCATTCCACGGTCTTCCCCTCTGAATCGCGGCAATATCAAGCATCTCGGGAAGAGTCGATTGAGGATATACACCGTCGTCCTTAATCAAGAATATATCTTGCAGATCGGGGTATGAGCCGAGCTCGAGGTATCGATCAAGGATGAACCGTTCCCCCTTGCTCCCTCCATTCGCCTTCTTCACCTCGCCTTTCTTCCATCTTGGGCTCTTGGTTCATGAGAGGCTTCGCTGGGGATCAAGCGATGGAGGGTCACTTTCAGGAGCTCATCGAGTACATTTGCTCCCCGAGCCTCGGTATATCTGAAGCTTGTGCATTCGGTCCTCGGTTTGCATCTGAGTGGGTTACGAGACTGAGTGGCATTTCTCGATGTAGTGCGAGTTGGCTTGACGGTTTGAGCTGCACATCTTGATTGACTCTGGCAACTCTTCGATCAGAGCACGATCTTCCGAGGTAGGCATTTACGAGGTCTGAGCTCCTTTAAAAAATTTCTGAGAAATTTTATCCGAACCGAAAGATGTCTCCAAAGACCTCGGAAGACCTCTCCTCGATCGATCCTGTGTCCTTGAGATAACTGAGCCAAAGACTTGTAATGGTGAACTTTGAGCGGTTTGGCCCTCGGGTTGTCTCTCCTCGTAATCATCAAGTACCATCGCTTGTGAGAACCACCAATCTTCTGCGCTTTGGAGCGAGGTTCTTCTGCCTCAACAGTTTTGCTCCTTGCTCTATTTTTGCCTTCAATGTAACCTTCCTTCCCGGTTTGTTGAATCTCTTTCTCAGCGGTTATGAAGGTGATTCTACCTTCTTTTCTTTTCCCTCGAATAGCCTCCTTCTTCTTCACAAAGAAAGGGTTTGAAGAGAATTTTGGATTTAGGGAATGGGGTTGAGTTGGCGAAGATATCCTCTTCCTCTCTCGCACATCTCCAAAATATAGGCAATTTTGGTGGCATGGTGGATCTTGCCTTTCATTGTGATTTCCCATTGACTCTTTTTATGATCTTGGCTTGCTCCGACACCATCCGGACTAAGAATTTCAGCCGGTTGAAGTCGGTGGTGGAGATGCCTCGATCGCCGCCATCGATCGAGCTTCGGGAACTAATCTGCTCAAAACTCCCCGCAAAGACTCATGATGCTCTTTGCTCATAATATCCATCGGACACGATATTGTGGCTTTAGGTGCTTCTTGTTCAAAGTTGCCTCAAACTTCACAGATTCTCAAAGAATCCTATCTAGGTATTCCCGCTTTCTCTTCCCGACATATACATTGCGGATCCTCTCCTCTATCACATAGCTCAAACACATCATTCAGATTTTTCGAATAATGCACACCTCCCTCTCAAAAATCGACGTATTTTGATGAGTGATCTAGATGAGATACAGTAATCGAAGAGTGCATACAATCTTCTTCATCTGTTTTCAAATTGCAGATGAATTCGATTACCTCCTTTGCAAACTCCTGGTCTGGTCGACTTGCGACTAGATGGGTGAGTTTGGCCAGTCGGATCATATTCGTGAGCCTCCTCTTACGGCTTTGAGTTGGTTGAGCTCTCAAGTGGGGACAATGAACTCGTACCATGGCTTATTGGTTATGACCAATCTCTCGTACATGGTTGGAGCCATTTTAGAATGTGATTGAAGAATTTGAAGCTTTAGGGTTTTGCTATTTCTGGGCAAAAGGGGATTTTAGTTACAGAGTATTTGGGGAACGGGCGGTTTGATAAAATTTTGGCTTGAATGGCTTGAAGAGGTATAGATAGCTTTCGAGATCGTGGGGAATCGTGTAGGTTAGGTGAAAAGTAATCTGAGATTAATCTTTGATTAATCGGGTATATGAACCGACGATCTCCGAAAAAGTAAGCCGCCAAAATATCCTCTGTGGTCAATAATGTGGCAGAGCATTAAATGACTGTCCTTCTTCGAATTTAAAACGATCCCGCCCAAAAACATTCCTTAGGTGTTTTGTATTTATTGCACATGATTACTGAGTTTTATTTAAGCAATAAATGGCTCACATGAGTCATTACTTCTTCAGACTAATTTTCTTCTATCAGTCTTATCGAAAATCGACCCATGATAAAATGTCAATATAATATCGAAAATTGAAAGGGTTCAAAGATGTTATTGAAAGTACACAACCTATCAAGAAATCTGAAGTTTCTTGAGACTTAGTTCAGTATTTCATTTTATCCTGAGTTTCTCAGTAGAATTCTAAGAAAGCTTCATGTATCTGAAAATCTTCAATTTTCAGATTTACTCTATACACCTGGTTCTAATATCCCTAATTCAACTGAAAGTTCCTGAAATCTTGATTCAAATGAAAGGTTTAGTCAAGATATCGCTCTTTTTGCCTATCAATATGAATTTTCTCCATCCTTATGTCCTTTTTCTCGACATGATCTCTGATGAAGTGATGTCTGATATCTACATGCTTGCATCTGGTGTGCAATACCGGATTTTGTGAAATAGCAATGGCACTATTATTGTCACAAAATATTGGTACTTCATTGGCCACAACTTTATAATCCCTTAATTGTTGTCTGAGCCAAAGAATCGAAAGCACAAAGAAGCTTCCTCGCAGCCATGTATTCAAATTTTTCAAGAAGATCTTGGTTGCTATCGAGGTCCTGCTTTTTGAAAACCAAGATATCGGTTTGTTTCCTAGAAATTGACAAGTTCCTGCTTGGACTTCCTGTCAATTTCGCAAACCTCCATAGTCGACAGATCCGAGTAACCAGCTTAATTCAAGGTTATCATCACCGGATACCATAATCCTCTATTCATCGTGCCCTTAAGATATCTCAAGATCTTTTTAGCGACCTCCATGTGACTAGTCTTAGGATTAGCTTGGTATCTTGCACATATCCCAACAAAGAAATGTTATATCCGCCTACTTGTCGTGAGAGATAGAGCAATGATCCAATGATTCCTCTATAATCGAGATGATTTATGATTTGCCTTCCGAATCAGATCCATCTTGTAGTTAGTATTCATAGGAATCCTAACCGCATTGCAATTTTGTACACCATATTTGGCAATCGGATCTCTCGTGTACTTTTGCTTGGTTGATGAATATTCCTTCCTTTGATTGTTTCACTTGAAGACCTAGAAAGAAATTCATCTCTCCCATCATTGACATCTCAAACTTGCCTTTCATCGTTGTTGAAAACTTTTCACACAAATTGATGGTTTGAGATCCAAAATGATGTCATCAACATATATCCTCAACCAAGAAGATATCTTTCCCATCCTCTATCCCGAACAGAGTTCTATCAACAGTTCCTTTGACAAAACCATGGTCAAGAAGAAACCGCGAAAAGAGTATCATACCATGCTCGGGTGCTTGCTTGAGACCATACAAGGCTTTTTCCGAGCACAGAAACTTGGTCATTCTGTTTGAACCCGGAGGTTGTTCCACATAAACCTCTTCTTTAAGTACACCGCTCAGAAATGCACTTTTCACATCCATTTGATAGATCGAACTTCATGTGGGCAAATGCATGCAAGAAACAATCGATGGCTTCTAGTCTTGCAACCGGTGCAAAAGTTTCATCATAATCCAAGCCTTCTTCTTGGGAATAACCTTGTGCAACTAAATTTCTTGCCTTGTTTCTTACAATGTTGTTGTTTTCATCTCTTTTATTCTTGAAAACCCACTTGGTTCCAATGACATTGTGCCTTCCGTGTCTATCTACCAACTCCCATACTTCATTCCTTGAGAATTGATTCAAATTTCATCTTGCATAGCAAGAATCCAATACTGAATCTTGTAGAGCTTCACCAATCTCTGCGGTTCTTTCTCCGATAGGAAGCGTTAAATAGTGCACTTTCGCCATGGAACCTTCTTGTCTTTAACACCTTCGGCTTAGATCACCCACAACTCGACTTGTAGGATGACTATCTAACCATTTCCTTCTTGATGTTCCCCTTCAATAGTATCCTCAACATTTGAAATGTTAGGTTCGGTTATGTCAAGAAACTCAGGAACAACAGAAAAGGAGAAAGTGAATCATCTTCCTCGTGGGAAATTCTATTCGTAACATTGTCGAAACCATTTGTTCCCTTTTGGTTGATAGATTCAGAATTTGCCTCACCGTGACCACATCTTCATTGGCATCACATACCGAAGTCCGAACTTGTGTCTGCTCGGATTGTTACCTTTGGAGTCTTGGTTTTCCCGAGTCTCACCATCCCGATTTCCATTCTCAACTTCTTTATTCGAAGTCTCGAGTCACCCAATCATAGATTGTGACCGACTTCGCTTTTCGTGTTCAAGAGATGATTTTTTTTTTTTGTTTCAGCTTAATCTGGTGATCCTCTTAGTCAGTTCATCTCATCATGTTCCCCGCTTTCTTCCGAACACAAATAGTTTCATCAAAAAAAACATGAGGTGTTTCCTCCACAATAAGAGTCCTACAGCTTGTAAACTCGAAGGTTTTTTCGACTTCGAATATCCTAAGAATATTCCTTCATCGCCTTTTACTATCAAAAGTTTTCAACCGATCTTTACCATTATTGTGTATGAAACACTTGCAACCAAACACACGAAAAGAAAGAAACAAGAGGCTTCCTTTCATTCCAAAGCTCATAAGGTGTTTTGCCTTGACTCTTAGTCAAGATGGATCTATTCTCAGGAGTAGCATGCAAAGGTTGATGGCAACAAATTTCAAAATCTTTTAGGAATATCGACCTTAATTATCATTGTCCTTGCGAACTTCTTTTTAGAGTCCTGTTCCTTCTTTCAAAGAACACCATTTTGTTGAGGGGTCCTTGCAAAATGATGTTTCATGAGAAATTCCATTTGTTGCATAATAATCGATATAATATGATTTATAAATTCAGTTCTTTGTTGTCGATCGATTTTGACCACACTCGATTCTTCTCAATATTGAGCCTTTTCAAGAGCTCTCCGCGCTTTATATCGATTCTCTTTCTTACTAAGTAAGAATATGACCCAAGTATATCTCGAGTAGTCATCAACTACTACCAATGTGTATTTCCGCCATTTGTACTCACAGGGTTTATAGGACCAAAGAGATCCATATGAAGTAATCAAGTATTCTTTTCAAGAGAAACCTCAACTTTACTTTTAAATGATGCTTTTATCTGTTTTTTTTTCGCACGCATCACAAATATGTTCTTCTCGAACACTTCGTTAGGGTAACCCTCTCACAAGAGCTAATCTTGCAAGCTTGTTCAGTGGTTTTGAAATTTAGGTGATTCATTCTTTTATGCCATAACCAAATCGGTATCTCGGGAACTTTTAGCAACTAAACATGTATCTTTAGGAGTTGAACTCCAATCGCCAAGATACACATTCCCTTTTCTTGTACCAACCAAGAATACTTTCTCGTGATGTATCATCCTTCACAAAACATAAGTTCTTAGAGAACTCAACATTAAAACCTTTATCACGGAATTGGCTAATTGAAAGCGTGTTATGCTTCAATCCGTATACATATGAAACACCATGGATATGAACTGAGTCGATTTCCAAAGTTCCATATCCTTCATCGTCCCCTTGAGTTATCTCCAAAAGTGATCTCAGGGCCTCTATGTTCAACATAGTCACCGAGTAACTTCTTGTATCCTGTCATATGTCTTGAACATCCACCGTCAAGATACCATATATCGAGTTTTTTTCATCTCGCTCATCGGTGCCATGTGATCTTTTAGTCGGGAAGTGTGCCCTTGTTTTCCTCCCCAAAAACAAATTAATTCTTAGGTACCCAATTTGTGTAGGGTCCTACAAGGTTAGATGTACCTTTCGAATCCAAATCACCGACAACAACTCTCATTACTTTAGAGTGGCCGATCTGCTCTTCCAGAAAATCATCAACATATACATCCACTACTCGGGGTGCCTTAGCGCTTTTCAGATATGTGTGCTAGCTTTAGCTTGAACATGTGCCTTTGAATTCTTCTTTGTTCAGCCCTTCGCTCGGATGCTTATGCTTTTGTGCGCTTGGTCTAAATCTTTGTTGATTCGGGTTCGATAACCTTTACCTTTAGGCAAGTAAGGTTTAGGTTGTCATCTTTGATCGAACTGGGCCTTTCAAGATCTCGAGGACTTGGTCTCTTCAATTGAGAATATCTCTCACGAGTGTTTCTATTCTCAAGATTCCTCCGATGGTTCAAAGTAGTAGATCCTTTCAAGTTTGCATTCTTAGCCCGAGGCTTTGAAATACCTCGCTGAAATTTTCTAATCGATCGCTTTCAGTTTTCTAGCCTTCACCGAGGTTTGGGCTTTCTAACCTGATCATTCAGTTTTTATCAAAACCATAGGTCCTTTTCCCTTATCTACAACCTTGGGCATTACTTGATTTGAAGTGTAGGTGCCATTGGTTTTACAAAGATTGTCTTCTTGCTACATGATGCAAAGATTCGGATGACCTTGTGAGGTTCCCCTCGAATGTATCCCAATCCGTATTTTTTATAGTTCAGATCTCTGGTAACTCAATTTCATCTATTACTTTAGATGCATTATTCAATAGAGTTAACTTCTTCTCGCACACTATCCTCACAGCTTCAGTAGAGTTTCATGCTTCTCGAGAGAGGTCATTGAACTTAGTTACGATTAATAGTGAGTTTCTTCAAAGGATTTCTCTAGCTTTTCGGTTAGGGGTCTCTATCAACTTCTCTTTCTCTCGAGAGTTGTACTTTCAGAACATCTAGTTCATCAGTAGCTCCCATAAATTGAGAAGTGATTTCAGTTTTGCTAGAGTCTTTCCATTTTAGATTTTCAGCATTCAGTTCCTTATTCTGCTCTTGAGTTTTATTTAGCAGTCCTTGCAAAAACAAAGATAGTCCTTTATCGATTCTCAAAAGAATCCATCGTCAAAATGACTGTTTTTCGGTGGAACTTGAAAACTCTTGTGCTAATGTAGGAGCAATAATGAGACGTAAGAGTTTACCTCCTCAATGGCCATCGATTGATGTCATCACTATCATCGCCTCGAGAATATTTCATCTGAAGAGCTAGATTCTTCCTCAGAATGTTCTTTTTCTGCAACCATGGCCTTTGAGAACTTCTGGTCTCTTTTAGCTTGTCTTTCTCTTCTCTCCTTAGCACTCAACTCTGGACAATCATACTGGAAGTGACCTTTCTTCCGACAATTATAAAGATCTGGCTGGCATCAACATCCCGATCATTTTCTTCTTTGGACTTGGAGTCCTTCTTTCTGATGAAGATCCTTCAAATTTTCGTGTCCTTCTTCTTCTCGGTTGATCTGTCCTCGTGTTTCTTCTCGGTACTGTTGTTCCCTCAGAAAGCTTTTTGTATTTTCCAAATCTATTATTAAGTCTCATCAAACCTCCTTGCCATCGCTCTAGCTTTTCCTCAAGCTCATCCCGATGTTTGGCATGGGGTTCTCGACTTTTAGTTTTGAGTTTTTTATCTTTTTTTGCTTTTAAAGCTACATTTTTACTTGATGAAGAATCATCTTTGCTGTCAGCCTTTTTGGATTTCTTATCAATTACAAATTCATAGGCTTTCAGTTCAGAGAATACTTGTTGGTATGGCATTGAGCTAATGTTCTTGGTGTTTTCAATCACCACTGCATGAATATCCCATTTCTTAGAAAGACCTCTAAGAATTTTTAATGCCACTTCTCTTTGTGGATATTTCTTTCCAAGTGCATTTAGATCATTCATGATGCTAGTGAATCTGACTTCCAATTTGTCTATTGATTCACCATCATCCATTTCAAAACTGTCAAACTTTCCAATTGCCACTGAAAGTTTGTTTTCTTTTATATGATCTCGTGGCCTTGGCACATAACAAAATAGTGTATCCCATATCTCTTTAGCAAGATATTACGGAGAGAGATCATTCCCATCACACCATCATCAATTGTACTATATAGTGTGTCTTTTTCCATGTAGTCTAGATTGACTAACTTCCTCTCCTCAGGAGTTAGTTGGTCATCAGACTTAGGAAATTCTTCTCTAGGGTCAATTCTCTCCTCTTCTGTAATTCTGGGATTCACCACAGTAAATTTGAATGGTCCTTGAGAGACCACTCTCCACATACGCTCATGTTTGGAATACGATGCGTGCTGCGATTCTCAATCTCCATAGATCATAGTTCTCTCAATCGAGAACATGGGAAGTTTTTAGAAGACATTTTTCCGATCTTTTGAAAAGAAACGAATTTCAACGAAATAAGATCAGTTCAGATAGACCACAAGTATTTTTGAAAATAAAACTTTGGTCAACACAACAGGTGGTCAAGTTGAACCACTGCTCTGATACCACTTGTTGGTCCCGGTGAGAACGAGTCTTACACGTGTATGGGGGGGAATACACGTGTTCAGTGATTTTAAAACTTTTTCTTACTGAGGTCAGCTTGGGTCAGAAAATCCTGAAGATTAGGTTCTGAGAAGCACAGATTGCTCTGAGTCAAAGTCTCATCGAGACAAAGGATCCCGAAAACCGCTTTCAGATACCTCGATAATCCCAACCGAGTCCTCGAGTGTCAGAGATCCCGAAGTTGCTTGGATCGATAACTAACTTATCAATCCTCGATGAGAGTTCGGTTTGGTAATTATCTCGTTCTAGCTACTCACCGTATGAATGGTTGGCCCTTAGATTATACTCGCTTTTAAACTTTGTTTAAAAACCTTCCCCTTATGAAATAGTGATTAGGTCGTGAATTACTTATGCAACTTTCAAAGGATTAATTCCAACTCAATATCAATGAAAAGTATGCTTTCACAATCAAGTTGATGCAACAATTAAGCACAGATAAGGAAAGCGATAAAGAACACAGCAGTTATAGTGGTTCAGAGACTCAAGCTCCTACATCCACTCTCCCTGACTCTTCAGAGAAATTCACTATCAAACTGAGCTTTCTGACTACCTCGTAGTTTACTTACTCAACTCGGCCCTGAGTTTTCTGACTACTCCACGTAGTTTACTTACTCAACCCGACCTTGAGTTTTCTGATTACCTCCGTAGTTTACTTACTCAATCACACACAAGCTTTCAAACTACCCCTGTAGCTTACTAACTTCTTCTCTAGAGTTTTCTGACTACTCCGCGTAGTTTACTAACTCTTTACAACTCTACTTACCAACAAACACACTCCAACTACCTTCTCAAGGGTTTGGGGTTTCTTGGTTGGTTTCAACTAGATGAGATATCCTTTACAATAAAGCACAATGCAAAGGGTTAGGATATCTCGACTAAGCTTTTGGATAAAATTTATCACGCTAGGCTTAGTAAATTGAGCTCTCTTCAATATAAAAGCACTTGGGAAATTCAAGGTGTTTCGAGTGCTTTAACTTTCGCAAGAATAAGTTTGAGCTCTTGTTGCGTATAAATTTCCCGTAACCTTACTATGTAGAGGGTCACCAGTATTTATAGGCATACACCAAGGTCACTCTTGAAAACTATCCGTTGGAGAGATAGCTTCGTGAGTTCCCTCTTATGGTGTGTGAGAAACGGCTATATTTAGAGTTTGAAACTCCCTAACACGTTTTAGGCAATAGCCTTTCATGTAGCCGGTCTTCACTTTTTGCAGTCTGGAACTTTCGTACATCTGACATCTTTTTCAGCGGCTTGTCACTGTCATTGTCAGTATGGTACAGTGTCATCTTCCTCTTTTTGACTTTTGTCTTCAGTTAAGGGTAGACACCTTTATCTATTTTTTTTGATCACAAACTCTGAGTTTGATATAACCTTAACAATACTTCTGACTTAGTTCCTTTTGTCTGCATTTGAATGTCTTGGCAATATCTAACTTTTTAAGGCATCGCGTTTCTCTCAGTATTGCATCCTTCAGATAGATATATTCAGTGCCTTGGAACATTCAGGTTCATACTGAGCATTCAGTATATTACTGAGTCTTCAGTAATTACTGTGCTCTTAGTTTTCTTGATCTTCAGATACTCAGTCTTCAGTCTTGCATCTTCAGAGTCTTCTGAGTCTTCAGAGTCTTCTGAGTCTTTAGATTTATCTTGACCGCCTTTTTACCGAGTTTTCATCTTTGAGTCTTGATCTCTCAATTTCATACTGAGTCTTCAGAGACTATTCTGAAACTATATCTGCTGACTTATACATTTTGCAGATAACATCCTGAATACTCTAAAACTGAATCCTGACTCAACTATCAAGATCATTACTGAACATGTCATACTCAGGGGTTTTGGGATCTTAATCAAAATCATATAATCTTTTATTTAAATTCATCTCCCAACAATTATCCATACCGAAAACTAATTCCACTTGCAAGATTTGGTATGATAAAGCTTATGAACCTCCCAAGGGGTAAATCAAACAAGCGTACTTGCACACGATTCTTCGTATTAAATCTTAGCAATCACATGTGACTAATAATATTGCCCAAGATAAAAGTATTGAATCTCATTGATTCGCTACCCATGATAAGTCAAAGCAATAGTTACCAATCCCACGTGATCCTATTTAAGGGGATTTAAGATTAAAAATAACGAACCACCGAGGTCTAATTCTTCCTTGTTCGGTTCTAAAGAATTTATCCTCCCAGAGGTCCTATTCAATTGCATCGGTCATGCACTAGTGTAATCTCTTGGTCAAGACAAGCCAATCTCGAGCCTTACACTTCAACCTTTCACGATGGGTTGTTCATTTCCATCTAGGTCGTGAATAACGTACTTTTTTTAGTTATAAGGATCATTAATTTAATCTTCTCGTGATCCCAGATCACTAAATTAACTACAATGTAACACGATGACTTATTGAATAAGCTTATGCAAAGAAATATATGTAACATTCAATAATATTTAAAGCATCGATGATAAACAATTTATTTCAAAAATAAGTCCGAAAATTCGGTTTCAATTATACAAAGTAAAAACATACTTTTCAAAGATAATCCCAACAATCTCCCACTTATACTCAAAGTCTGCTTTTAAGTATACTACAACATGTCTCGCGTAGTCCGTGACATCTAATGTCACCTACACGAACCTAATAATTCTCCCACTTATACTCAAAGCAGATTGGCAACGGTCTTGACACCCATTCCACCCACATGTCTCTCGAATGTATTCAGGGGCAGACTTTGTGAATGGATCTGCTAGGCTGTCCTCAGACGCTATCTTTGCCATATCTATATCTCCTCTCTTAACGATTTCTCGTATAAGATGTCTTTCCTTTAGTGTGCTTGTTTGACTCGTGGACTCTTGGTTCTCTTGAATTTGCAACTGCCCCTAGCAGATATTGCTAGACAAATTCAGAACACCATCCAAGTCCACTAACAAGATCTAGAGCCCAATCGGTTCTTTCACTGCTTCACAAATAGCTACTTACCTGACTTCCATGGTTGAGTCAGTGATGCATTTCTGCTTCACACTCGTCCATTTGATGGCTACACTTTTCAAATGGAAACACACTAACTGGGGCAGATAATTTCTGGAATCTAAGTCTGATTGGAAATCCGAGTCCGTGTAGCCGATGGGATTGTAGTATATGACTGATAAATCAACATTCTATCCCGAGTTCTTTTCAGACACTTCAGAATGTTTTTAACTGTCGTCCAATGCTCTTTCCCTAGGTTACTTTGATATCTTGCCACCATGCCTACGGCAAAGCAGATATCCAATCTCGTACACAGCAATGCATACATAAGGTTTCCGACAGCCGAAGCACAAGGAATACCTGTCATGTCATCTATCTCCTTTTTCATCTTAGGGAACATTTTCTTGGATAGATGGATTCCAAGTCTGAAAGGTATGAATCCTTTCTTGGAATCTTGCATGCTGAATCGTTTCAAAACCAGCGTCTATGTATGAAAATTGCGATAACCCGATCATCTTTTTCCGGCGATCTCGAGTTATCTTGATCCCAAGGATATGTCCGGCTTTCCCTAAGACTTTCATATCAAACTGTTTTGAAAACCATGCCTCTTACGTCTGATCACACATTCACATCGTTCCCGATGATCAGAATGTCGTCTACGTATAGTACTAAGAATACCAATGCAGTTCCGACACGCTTTTTATACACACAACTTTCAAACTCGTTTTGATCAAACCCATAAGACTTTATAACATGATCAAAACATTGGTTCCAAGCTCTGGATGCCTGTTTGAGTCCGTAAATGGACTTCTTGAGCTTACAAACTAGATGTTCTTGGCCTGTTTCAATGAAACCTTGGGGTTGTTGCATATAGATCTCTTCATCAAGACTTCCGTTGAGGAAAGTTGTCTTGACATCCATTTGCCAGATTTCAAAGTCGAAATGCGCAGCAATCGATAAGAGAATACAGATGGACTTAAGCATGGCTACGGGGGAAAAAGTTTCCTCATAATCGATCCCTTCTTTCTGAGTATAACCTTTCGCCACTAGTCTTGCTTTAAAGGTTTCAACCTTCCCGTCCGGTCCTCTTTTCCTCTTATATACCCACTTGCATCCAATGGGTTTGACCCCATTAAGTGGTTCGACTAGCTCCCACACTCTATTATGAAACATAGTACCCATTTTGGCTTTCATTGCTGTTTGCCAAGAATCTGCATCCTTATCTTGGAGTGCCTCGTCATATGTCCATGGGTCTGATTCGTCTTGTCCGGGAATCAAGTCCGACGACTCTCCTATTCCCATGAATCTCTCGGGTTGTCTAACAACCCACCCACTACGACGAGGCTCCGGTTGTGAAAACGTATCGTTTGGTATATCATCTAAGATGATTGGCAATTTGAGGTTTGCCCTCTAAGATCATTTAAGGTAATCTCACTGGGGTTTTCTTTGGTTCATATAGTCTTCTTCCAAAAATCTAAAGTGGGTGCTGATGACCACCTTTTGATCTTCAGGACCATAGAACATACACCCTTTTGTTCCCTCGGGGTATCCTACAAACATCCTTAATTCTGATCGAGGATCCAATTTACCGGCTTCCTTGTCCAACACGTAGGCCGGACACCCCCAAATTCTCATGTGTCTCATACTAGGCTTGCGCTCGGTCCATAATTCTTTGGGAGTTTTGGGAACCGATTTGGATGGCACCAAGTTCAGAATGTAAGCCGTTGTTTCCAAGGCATGACCCCAAAACGACTTGGGAAGATCCGCATAACTCATCATTGATCTAACCATTTCCAAAAGAGTTCTGTTTCTTCGCTCTGCAACCCCATTTTGTTGAGGGGTTCCGGGTGCAGTGAGCTGGGATACAATCCCTTCATCAGATAAGTAGTTCAAAAACTCATCGCTGAGGTATTCGCCTCCACGATCAGATCGTAGAGACTTGATACGTTTTTCCTTATGATTCTCTGCTTGAGCCTTAAATTCTTTGAATTTCTCAAAGGTCTCAGATTTATGCTTCATAAGAAAAATGTAACCGTACCTTCAGTAATCATCAATAAAAGTTACAAAATACTCATAACCTCCTCTTGCTTTGGTTGACATTGGACCACATACATCTATGTGAATGATCTCTAACGCTTCTTTGGCCCTATTCCCCTTGGCTCCAAATGCCCTCTTTGTCATTTTACCCTCCAAACATGATTCGCAGGTTGGAAACGGTTCAACTTGGAGAAGCTCTAGTGAACCGTCTTTCACCAACCTTTGGATCCTCTTTGGATTTATATGACCTAATCTTAGATGCCAAAGAAGTGTCTCGTTCACGTCTGATGAACGTTTTCTTTTCTCGGAAACAGTTGATGTGTTATAGGATGCATTTCATGAGTGGTGTGCACAGTTAATTGTATAGAGATTATTCACCAACGTTCCATGACAGATAAATTTATCATAAATAGAAATAACAACTTTATTAAAAGTAACCGAATATCCATCATGAAAAAGTTTAGAAACTGAAATCAAATTCTTTCTAAAACTCGGAACGTATAGAACATCTCTTAAAATTAAAACTCTGTCTTCAAAAGACAGGTGCACTTCTTCCACTGCTTCAGCTGCCACTCTCGTAGCATCGCCCAGTGTGATGAGGATCTCACTTCCACTTAGTTGTCGGGTCCGTTTGAACCCCTGTAATGTGAAACAAACATGATCAGTGGATCCCGTATCCACCACCCATAAATGGGAGGCATACGCCGCTAAACAAGTTTCAACAACTAGTGAGTGAGGATTACCTTTCTTTCCTTTCCTTTTGGGATTGGAACAGGCTGACCTCCAATGTCCTTTCTCCCCGCAATTAAAACATATTCCTTTTGGTCCTTTCTTGACACCCAACCAGCTAACCGTCCTTTTCTCACTTTTCTTAGTGATGAGTTTGCTTTGGTTCTGACTACTTTCCTTTTCTTGAGACTTGCCTTCCACTGGCCTAGATCTCGAGAAAAGACTTTTGGTCACCAATGCTTCGTCTTTCTTTCCTAAATGCTTCTCCACTTTCTCCAAGGCTTCTTGTAGATTATCCATAGTAAACATGTGATCACTCATCACAAAACCACAGTAAAATCCATCGAAGCTCCTTGGCAGAGTAAGCAACAGAAATTCGATTTAGGCCTCATCACAATACTTAGTTCCGAGATAAGCCAGTTTTAGAAAATGGTGTTTAACTTTGAGAACATGCTCCCTTACAGGTGTTCCCTCAGCCATTTTCAGCCTAGCCACGTCGTTGTTTTTAAACTGATCGATCATGCGGTCTTTTGTTAAAAACATTTCTTCAAGACTTTGCATAATTTCCGCAGCGGACTCAACACCTTCATGAATGTGTTTCAAATCATCAGACAGTGAAGTCAAGATTATACGTTTCATGGGTTCATTGGCCTGCTCCCAAATATTATACTCATGTCTTGCCGCATCAGTTGATTCATCAGTAGGCTTACGTGGCTTGGGTACATCAAGAATCCATTAATGTTTTTGTGCAGGTAGGACAAAGTTCATATTTCGTTTCCAAACATTATAGTTTTCTCCAGTTAATTGGTGTTCTTTGAGTGTATATAACAGTGGATTAAAAGGTTGCGACATGATGAACTAAAATAAATAATAATATGCATAAGCACAAATATATCACAAGGTTAGATCACATGTATCATATTAAAATCTCAAAAAAAATATGAACATGCATCAGCCAACATCTCAAAACAGTTTAAATAAGCCACTTTGGGTGGGTCATTATTTAAACACATTCAAGCAGGTTACAACAAGAACAGTTACAAACCTTTAATATCCAGATTAATAGTTGGCTCCCACTTGACCAATATAAAATTGACAGGGACTTCGGGGAAGTATATGCATATCAATTTTATACCTAAGTAATAACCATGATTAAATACAGGATTATTATTTTACTTTGATCGAGCCTCGTTGGGAGGGTCATCGTCGCCACTAGTAATAACCCACAATCATCCGTTTGGAATTCATTCATGTGAAAGCTATCTTTTGACCGTCCCGTTGGGGGAATTTCTCCAAAAGAATTTCACTTTTATCATGGAGGTCAAAATTAATTCAATTTTATTATCCGGAATAAAATTGTCAATTAATTATTTAAACATACTTAGTAATTTTGAAGATGAGATTTTTCCATTTGGCAACCCTCATGCAAACACATTTAAACAAATTAAATAAAGCATAAGATAGCACAAATAAATCAAGCAAAACAGAAAAATAAACATATTGGGCACAAATTATCCAATTGTGATGGTTTGATTTTTCTTGGCTTGATCTTGAAGAAACACGTCTCGAATTTCTCCCACTCGATCGTCTCGAAAAATACTTCATCTCGAACGCCACGCCATGGCTACTTTCGCGGAAGGGATGCACGCCGCATCCGGCGGCGCAACCTGACCCGACCTCGACACGTCCGTGAACGCGCCCCCGGTTTCTCGGCTGCGTCTCGGCCCCTGTCTAGGCGGCAAAGAATAGTCCTCGGCAAGCGGCGACCTTCGCCCGCCTCCCGCTGGCACAGGACCACGGCGATTCTCAAGGTCTCACAGACGCCAGACAAGGCCAGGTCTGACCAAGTCTGTTCTCGCTCACCTTGCGCCCCCGGTGTCATGTCGTGTTCGTCATATTCTCATTATGACCTTGCGCCCACACAGAAGCTGTTTTTCCATACAGCTTTGGCCGCCGGCCTCGCCTATAGCCCATGCGTGCCGGTAGCGCCCGCGTCGCCTATGCCTGGTTCTGGATTTTGTCATTTAATTCATTGTCTCCGTCCTCGTTTTCGATCCGGTTAAAATTTATTTACATAAAATAAATAAACCTAGATCTAGACTTGTCTATTACATTGATCAAATCAAACAAATTCTATTCTACTCGTGGATTTTCTCACGAGGCAAAACGAATCCTAACGAATCGAATTAAAAAATATAGTTTATATGCATGCATAAACACATTAACTTCCATGACAATTGGATACCTGCAAAAAAGATCTAGAATTCTACTATCCAATTTCAAATTTAAAGCCAACGAATTAAATTACAATTTAAAAAATTCAGAGCCCGAAACCGTGGCTCTGACACCAGTTGTTGGGGAATAAGTTGCACAGATCTATTCGGGATGAATATTTAAATACAAATTTAATTATAATAATTATTACTAGCATGAATTAATCCTATATTAATTCAAATAATAATTGCAACAACATATCATGCATATAATTAGCCACGTAAAACCTACGCATGCGGAATCTACGGGTTTACCTGAACGTACCTCTCAGGATGGCAGTGAATTCGGTTGGACGGACTAACAAAAAGGACTTCCCAAGTATTCCCTTAGCCCTTGCTCAACTATCCGGTGGAAGGACACTAGTCGAACAATTAACAAAAAAGGAAAAAATAAACTTTGTTGCACCACTTATGTGGATTTGCTAATTTTTCCAGCACATGGAATTGTGTCTTGGGAATGAAAGAATCATCCCCTATTTATAGGTGAGGAGTGGTCGATTTTTTCAGTGGAAAATGTGGGAAAAGACTTTTCTTGATCACCAAGAAATCTTGAATATATCTCCTATATTCTTTTTCCCATAATTAAAATATTCCACAAAAATCCCACCTCCTCAAATTATGGAATTTTCGAAAATAATGATGTGCAAGATTCCAAGATTTGGATCTTCTTGAACTTATGAGATATTCTTGTATTTCAAGAAATACATATCTTCCATAATATCTTTTCAAGAAAATCAAGAAAATCTTTCTTGCCCATTATATTTCCAAATTTTCGAAAATCTCTTATGAATAACCAAGTGGGAGATTTCTTGAATTTAATGAGATAATCTTGTATTCTAAGAATACATATCTTCATTCCATAACTAAATTCAAAGAAAATCTTTCTCCCAACTTATCCATAATTTTTGAAATTTTATAGGAAAAATAAGCAACAATATTTATTTTATTTTAATCACATTTTTCAGTTATTGGACTATTTGTTGGGCTACTCAGGGGGCCTTTAGGAGAATTAAGATTGGACCTTTTAATGAACCTTGAATATCTAATATTGAGCCACAATATAATTCAAGCCCATAAATATTAATTAATCCCACTACATAATTAATATTGCACTATCCATCTTAACCCATATTACAGTCAATATGGCTCCCGGTCATTATTTCCCGTGTTTAAGATTATCTAGTCCATTAATTAATTCAAGCCACTGAAATAACTTTCCATTAATTAATATCTTTTATCCTTGGTCAAGGAACGGTTCAACATTATTATCCATACCGGAAACTAATTCCACTTGCAAGATTTGGTATGATAAAGCTTATGAACCTCCCAAGGGGGCAAATCAAACAAGCGTACTTGCACACGATTCTTCATATTAAATCTTAGCAATCACATGTGACTAATAATATTGCCCAAGATAAAAGTATTGAATCTCATTGATTCACTACCCATGATAAGTCAAAGCAATAGTTACCAATCCCACGTGATCCTATTTAAGGGACGAAGATTAAGAAATAACGAACCACTGAGGTCTAATTCTTCCTTGTTCAGTTCTAAAGAATTTATCCTCCTGTAGGTCCTATTCAGTGCACCAGTCATGCACTAGTGTAATCTCTTGGTCAAGACAAGCCAATCTGAGCCTTACACTTCAACCTTTCACGATGGGTTGTTCATTTCCATCTAGGTCGTGAATAACGTATTTTTAGTTACAAGGGACTGTTAATTTAATCTTCTGTGATCCGGTATCACTAAATTAACTACAATGTAACACGTATGACTTATTGAACAGTTATGCAGTAAATATATGTAACATTCAATAATATTTAAAGCATCAGTGATAAACAATTTATTTCAGTAAATAAGTCTGAAAATTCAGTTTCGATTATACAAAGTAAAAAACATACTTTTCAGTATAATCCCAACACATAGCCCATTGGAGGTCCAATCTTAATTCTCCTAAAGGCCCCTCAAATAGCCCAAACTAAATTCCAATTAATAAAAAGGAGAAGAAAATATTTTGCCTTATTTTTCCTCGTTGTTTTCAAAAATATTGGGTAGGAAGAGAGAAAAGATTTTCTTGATTTTCTTGGAAAGATTTTATAGAATATGTATTCTTGGAATACAAGTTTATCCCATAAATTCAAGAAAAGTCAAAGATCTTATTTCTTTCCTAACTAGTTGAAATTTTCGAAAATATCTTAATATTAGGAGGTGAGATTTTTGTGGAATATTTTATTATGGAGAAAAGAATATATTGGATATATTCAAGATTTCTTGGAGATAAAGAAAAAGATTTTCCCATCTTATTCCTAGGTCAAATTTTTTACCACCCCTAGTATTATAAATAGGGGATGAATTTTTCATCCCCAAGTGAAATTCCATGTGTTGGAAAAATTAGAAATCCACAAAGGTGGTGGCCAAATATTTTATTTTCTCGTTTTAAGATTAAAATCGTTCGTTGATAATTCTCCCACCGGATTACGTTCGTGGACGTGGGACATATTTGAGAAGGTACTTTGGGTTGATCCATCGTCTCAGCGGTTGTCTCTACGAGAGGTTAGTATTTACGTAATTACTTGCCCGCTTCACAATTTTCTTTTTAACTTGCTCACTATCAGGTGTACGTGAGTGTCGCTCTTCACGATCTTGAGTTTCTAATTTGGCCAATTCTTTCTCAACCCTCTCTTTCTGCACTCGCAGCAAGAAAGTGATGGCCCTGGTTGTAGCCGCCGGATCATTCACAATATCCTCGAGATTAGTAATCTCCACTCCCCGATCTTTATGAGGCTGGCGCTGAGCCTCTTTCCGGTCATGTGGTCGGCTTTGTCCCGACCTCTCCGTTTGTGTTCGACATGGGGCCCGGCTGTTAAAATCTTATTGGGCCATAATCGATGTCGTTTCGTATTCTGTGCCGAATTTTCAAAATCGAATCCAACATTTATATATACCTTGTTTCTCCGGTCGAAAAAATATGGTCATAATTTTTGAACACTCATGACGAGGGCATATGCTAATTTTTCCAATGGTGGGTATCGGAGCTCGGCTTCCTTAAGCACTTGGATTACATAGTAAATGGGCAAGTGTATAGTGACTTCTGCTCGTACGAGCACATCACTGATCGCATGCTCGGATGAAGCAAGATACAGATAGAGTTGTTCGCCTGGGACAGGCTTAGACAGTGTCTGAGTATCTGCAAGGTACTGCTTCAATGATTCGGATGCATTTTGGCAATTCTCGGTCCACTAGAATTTCCCTTTCTTTAATGCATCAAAGAAAGGTTTGCATTTGTCCCCAGTTCATGATATAAACCGGCTTATGGATGCCAAACGTCCGGTTAATTTTTGGACCTCTTTCACACTCCTGGGGGCCTGCATGTCGAGCATGGCTTGAATCTTTGATGGGTTCTCTTCAATTCCCCTTTGACTGACCATATGTCCGAGGAATTTTCCCGAGTGAACCCCAAAGCTGCATTTCTTCGGATTTAGCTTCATGTTGTTCTCCCTGAGTATATCAAACGTTTGTACGAGGTGGGTGATGTGGTCTTCCTTGTGTTCGCTCTTTACCACAATATCGTCAATATATACCTCAACTGTTCGGCCGATGTGTTCGTCGAACATTTTGTTCACCAAACGCTGATATGTTGCTCCGGCATTCTTTAATCCGAATGGCATGCGTTGCCAACAGTACATATTCTTTTCACTGCAGAATGCCATATTCTTTTGATCGTCCGGGTGCATAGGTATTTGGTGATAACCAGCAAATGCATCCATAAAAGTCATGAGTTCATGGCCTGCTGTATTATCGACCAAATAATCGAGATGCGGCATCGGGAAGTTATCTTTCGGACATGCCTTGTTTAAATCCGTGAAATCAATACACAGTCTCCAAGATCCATTAGACTTGCGGACGAGCACAGGGTTCGCAAGCCATCTTGGGCATTTTACCTCTCGAATCAGTTTGTTGTCGAGCAACTTTTTGATTTCACTATTCATTGCCTCATATTTTTCCGGACTAAACTTTCTGCGTTTCTGGATAGCTGGAGTTTGTATTGGATCAAGGTTAAGGGAGTGGCATGCATGTTTTGGATCAATGCCAACCATGTCTTCGTGCGACCATGCAAACACATCCAAGTTTGCTTGAAGATAAGCAATAATTTCAGTTCGAATTGGCTCAGGTAATTCTGAACCAATGAACACTTCTAACTCGGGTCTGTTCGGGTCAATTTTGATGGACTCCAGTTGTTCGACAGGTGTTGCTCGCTTTCTTTTTTGCTTCCACCGAGGAACTTGGATGGACCCCTGGTGCTCATCATCAACCTCCATGGGTTCAAAGCCTATGCGAGGCTCCAGGTCCGTTTGCTCGTTCGGCTGATCAATATTCATTTGATCTAGGAGATCTGGGGAATTAATTGTCACCCCGGAGTCTGTGTTCGCGCATTCTATGCTCGCGCGAAGAGCTATGCTCGTCGAACTTATGTTCGTTGGAAGATCTTTAGGCGAGGTATTTGCTCGCTGGCTTGGCTCACCAATCTCCCATGTTTGCTCCATCATATTGACGATGCTTTGTTTTTCTGGTGCACATGATATCAAATAATCTCGAGCTTTCTTCTGATCTCCTTTTACGCTTCCTGTTCCATCTTGTGTCGGAAATTTAACACAATAGTAATACGTAGAACAGGCCGCTTTGAATTCCTGAATAAACGGGCGACCTAGGAACCCGTTATAAGTAGATGGAGCATCGACGATTACAAAATCTAGCATTCTAGTTCTTCGGATGTCCGGATTCAGAGTTGATTCTAACTCGACTCCTATCCTAATCATACCATAGGGTCGGGTTACAGATTCCCCAAAACCCATTATGGTATGATTACACGGTTCAATATAACTGCTCAAGTCTCCAACTTATTTTTCCATCTGGTGAAGGGTGTTGACGAACAGAATGTTCGCATAAGCTCCGGTGTCAACCAGGAGGTGGTGCACCTTCAACCCGAGGAGACGAGCACTGATGGTTAAGGAGTCATTGTGGGGAGTTATGATTCCATCGAGATCGCCTTCAAAACATAATCAGGTGGGAGGGTGGCGTCTTTAGGATGTGTGCTCGCTACCTTCACTTGATGGATGCTTTGCATGGCACGCATCTCCATCTTTTTTCGTCTGTTTGATAATGTTGGTGCTTGGTAACATCCACCCACTGGTCCATATTCAGGACGTATCATGTGAATCTCTTGACTTTCTCGACCTCTTCCCACAGTAGGAGGCCCTCTTCTAGATAACTCGGACCTCTTACGTGACTCTTCGGGATCACTGTCAGATGTTTGTTCGGCCTTTCGCTTACCCCTTCGATCTTCTATTTTTTCTGTTCAAGAGTCTCTGCTCGCTGGCTTTTTTAAGAATTGGGTAAGACGGTTATCTTCATATAGCTTCCAAAGTTGGCGAAGTAAGTCGCGACATTCTTCAGTGTTGTGCTCGATGTACTCGTGGTAGTTATAATATTTGGAAGCATTGAGCCGATGTTTATCCATTATAATTCTTCTCGGCCTTTCCAACATGTCCCGATCTCTGATTTGGTTAAAGATTGTCTCTGCTGAAACGTCCAAAAGACTTACGTGGGGCGTTAACCACGCTCTTTCTTGAATGGTTTGAAAAGAGCACGGGGTTTGTACCCCCCTTCATTCATCACTTTCTTCCCGAAAGCTTTCCTAGTGGTTGGTTCCTGACCCAATCGTGATTGGGCAAGCAAATCTTGCATGGCTATAATTTTGGCTGCTCGCTCTCGGAACTCTGAATATGTGTTCGGCCAGTCTTGGTGCATGGCCTTCCACATATCGATGTTTAGAGTCGAGCCCCGACCACCGCAAGGATTTTGGCATCCTCTTCAACTGGGGCCCCATCATACAGACATTTATCAAATCTTTCTATGTATGCTCGATCAGACTCACCTTTTAGTTGGGAGAAATGAGCCAACCTTTGTTTTGGCGCTGGGCGAGCACACATGGATGAAAAGTGGGACATAAATGGTTGTCCCAATTGGGTGAAAGATGTGATGGGCCTTGGTGTGAGTAGAAAACCATCTATGTGCTGATCACCCAAAGTCATGGGGAATGATCGGCCGTGTTCGTCAAGTGGCCCCCATCGCGATCATAAAATCAATACTTCTTTGAGATGGACATGAGGACGGACTCGATCAAATATGGGAATTGGCGGTCGGGACTTCGCCACTTTCTCCTGTATTTCAGCCGCCATGATAGCCGGTGACAATGGCGAACATGTATTGTGTTCGCTCGAGGGTGGCTTTTGGTCGCGGCCAAATCGGCCTGTAAACCCTCGATGGCTTTTTGCATTTCCGCATTTTTTGTGGAACTGACAGACTTGGATCGGGGCTGTTTCCCATCATGAGGACCCGATGGGTCATGCTCGTGATAGGGCGATCCCCTCTCCAAGTTTGTGCTTGACTACCCAATCGATGATGGATAGACAATTTTGTTCCCGCCGATTTTTGTTCGGCATGCGGATGATCATGAAGATCTGAAGGTGCGGGCATTTTTATTGGCTGTTCCTTTCTTAGATCCTGTTGCCTATTATTGCCGATTCGGTCTTTGGCGGAGAGCCTCAAACGTCCAAACGCTGATGGTCTAGATCCTTGAGGTTGTTCGTCATCAGACGTGTCATCGGCTTTTTTACTTGCCTGCTTCACAATTTTCTTTTTAACTTGCTCACTATCAGGTGTACGTGAGTGTCGCTCTTCACGATCTTGAGTTTCTAATTTGGCCAATTCTTTCTCAGCCCTCTCTTTCTGCGTTCATGACAAAAGTGATGGCCCTGTTGTGGTCACGGATCATTCACAATATCCTCGAGATTGGTAATCTCCACCCCCGATCTTTATGAAATTTGTTGCCGAGCCTCTTTCCGGTCATGTGGTCGGCTTTGTCCCGACCTCTCCGTTTAATGTGTTCTAGATTGAGGCATTTTATTTATTTTTTTCTCTCTCTCTCTAAGGGTTCGTATATAGGTTGGTTTTGGGTGAAGCACCCTCCTTCTAAGCGCCGGTTATCGCGAAATCATTTTATCTGGAGAGTATTATGTGGCTAATTTGATAACAACTCGCAAACAAAACATGTAATGCGTGTCTACGATAAAACATAAATAAGATGAATTTGTTGACCCAGGTTAAATGAAACGACGACTACTCTGGGGGCATACCAAGCCAGGATGTGGTATTGCGAGCTTTACACGTACAATATTTGATACACCTTATGAAGATGAATCATTACAGATGAAAATAATTTGGAGAATTTGCCTCCGGGTACTAGGGTTTCTAATAGGAATAAATGATCACTCGAAATTTTTTGTTCCTCACCTCTCAAGCGTGGGTATGAGTTTTTTGGAGATTTTTTCTGGACCTTTCTCTTCTTCTTTTTTCTTCCTTTTATAGCACTCCGACAAGCATGAGCTGGGTTGACAAGCATGAGCTGGAGACTTCGGGTCATGCAAGAACTCACGTAATGCTGCCACGTTTTCAACTTCGTCTTCCTGGTTGATCTTGGAACTTACTTGTCTGTAAAGCACTCTTTTGGTCGTCCAAATTAACCTTTTGTTCGGTTGGATGCTTTGTTCACCCTTTTAACCATGTCAGTTTTATGCTGGAATATTGTCCTCCTCGAGCACACTGAGCCCTCAGGATGTTTGGGTCTTCGGGATATCTGAGTGTCGGGCACTCTGACCCTTCGGGATACCTGAGGTCTGCGGACATACTGATCCTCAGGATATCTGAGGTGCGAACATACTGACCCTCAGGATATCTGAGGTCTTCGAACATACTGACCCTCAGGATATCTGAGGTGCTAACATACTGACCCTCAGGATATCTGAGGTCTTCGAACATACTGACCCTCAGGATATCTGAGGTCTTCGAACATACTGACCCTCAGGATATCTGAGGTCTTCGAACATACTGACCCTCAGGATATCTGAGGTGCGAACATACTGACCCTCAGGATATCTGAGGTCTTTGGCCGCCTGAGTCCTCAGATTTGCTTATGGCCTTCTTGACTTAGCTCATCTGATTCCTTTTTTCCTGACCTGAGTGGTGAATACTTGTCCATTGGGCATGAATATTTAAATATCACACGTGTCGCTCTTACGTGTTCGATTAAGCCTGAGTTACTATATCGAACACAACATGTTTAAATTGTTATTTAAATTATGTTGGCCATTAAATTTTATTGAAAATTGGATAGTAGAATTGCTAGATCTGTTTTGCAGGTATCCAATTATCATGGTATTTAATATGTTTATTTATTTCATGTGTATGAATGGTTTTAATTCGACTCGTTCGAATTTGTTTTTCTCGTGAGAAAATCCACGAGTAGATTAGGCTATTTGATTTATTCAATGTAATAGACTAGTATAGATTTAGGTTTATTTATTTTGTAAAATAAATTGTAACCTGATCAAAGACAAAGACGGAGGCGAGAAATTAAAATGGATCCGGAACCGTATGTGGTAACGTGCGTCGCGCGAAACGTGCTTTGTAAGGGGGAATAACCAGACTTGAGGGAGGCCGGGTATTGGACCGTCCTATGGTAAACTTGTCGTCTGATTCCATCCAGCTAGGGTAAGACGTGAAGCGACTTCGGAAGATCGGTAAGTCGCTGGAAGTTTGGGAGGCTACGCAGGTCGCGGGGTGCGGCTTGGTATAGCAAAGAGGTCGCGAAGCGACTTGGAAGAACCCGGAAGTCGGGACCGATTAGGTCTCGAGTTCAGTTGAAGATAAACATGGAAAAGATTTGGGTAGTTAGTGAGGCAGATTTCTCGGAACATAACCAGGGTAAGTGTATTTGTGAGCGTGACTTGCGGGACAAGAAAGGGAATCCACGCCTGGCGGCTGAAACCCTAGGTTGGTCCACGAGAAGAGGCCCACGAAGATTGTAACCCTAGTTCAATGTCTATAAATATAACTTGTATTGTACGTTGTAAAGTATCAAAATCTTAGGATCTTAAGCATAAATTATACAGTAAAATATCCTGGCTTGGTGCCCCCAGACGTAGTCTATTTCATGGACGAACTGGGTAATCAAATCGTGTGTTATTTCTTGTTTTCGCTATTATATTGATCGGACTATCAAATTGTTTGTTTGTTCGTCGGTAACCAAATTGGGTATAACAGTTGGCACCGTTTGTGGGAAACAATTCCTGAGAAATAATTATGTTTGAAGGAAAACCCATTTCATCTCCGATCAACAACGATGGCAAGCAATCAAGGTAATCCTAACGGGCATGAGCTGGATGATCGCGACGGGCACGAGGCCTCCATGAGCTCTCAACGCACCGGCTCGCATCGTGCTCGCCAGCCAAACCCGATGATGACTCTTGACTGGTGGAATTTGGTGCAGACTCTAGAGGACGCAAAGGCCGTAATGGCTGTCCTTAACAAAAAATGCCTCGCATTCGATGACGAGGATGTGCAGCCTCCACCCAAGAAGGCCGCTCAGGAGGCCGGACCCTCGAAGAACAAGGCAGCTCGGGACCAGAAGGGGCATTCGGCGGGCTAACTAGCCTATGATCCGGCTAGACATGCCTTGGTCCGCAATCGCCAGCTCCTTAGGAAGTCGGCAGGGTCGAACAACGTATTCGACCGACTTGGTGACCTGGGGGTTCAGAAAGCCCCAGGGATCGTTGAAGATGAGGCACAATCTGAGCCTCGGCGAGCTGATCAGGTGGAGTGCGACCTTGCCCTTGCACTGAACCTCCACCACAATGACCTGTCGAGGGGATCGACCGTGCATTGCGATGACCCCCCGACAATGAAGGCAACAACAGACCATCGCGACGCTCAGGTCGTAGCACAGACCCAGACGGTCCAGCAACTGATGGAGCGCATAGAGAACTGAGATGGGGCAGTGGGGGCAGACCCTTTCCTCGATGTCCCAGACTTCCCACTCGGAACTCTGGTCACTCTGGCACCTACCCAAAGGAAGATTAACGTAGCGACCTTGGATCGCTACAGTGGAAGCGCAGACCCAAGGGTCCATGTGGCGAAGTATAACTCGTACATGGCCTCTATGGGTGCCACTGACGCGACCAAATGTCGACTCTTTTCTCTGACCTTGAACGATCAAGCTCACCAGTGGTTCACCCCCCTGCCGCCCTTGTCGGTGGACACTTTCGAGCAGCTCGCTCGCCTATTCCTAACACATTTTACTGCCCTGGTGCCCCGTCCTGCGACCAGGTAGCGTTTGATGAACACCCAGCAGGGGGATGCAGAATCTGATCGGTCCTATGTTGAAAGGATCGATAAGCTGATCTTGGAAGGAGACCCCATTGGGGATGAAGCAAAACTGCTAGGGGCTGTCGCCGGTCTCAAGAAGGGAACCAAACTCTGGCGGCGCATGATGGCCAACTACCCGACTAGCTACGCCAACTTTAGAAGGTGAGCTAGTGACCTGATTCATAAGGCCGAGCTACTAAAATCGCAACTTTTTAAGGCTAAAGAGGTCACTGAGCCCAAGAAAAGTTCCAAGAAGACCGTCGCACAGTATAAGCCGCCTGGAAATTTCAAGCCTTTTGAGGAGAGCATTTCGGTGAAGTTGATGGACGCACTGGGCATGACCCCCAGACACATCTTCACCCAGATTCGAGAGCGGGAATTACTTCTCCCGCCACGTCCGATAAAGAATAATGGCAAACAGAACCCCAACAAGTATTGCCACTTTCACGAGCAGACCGGACACTATACCAGTGAGTGCAAAGATCTATTGCCCCAACTCTGGAGATTGTATGAGGACGGCCTGCTTGACGAGTTCGTTAAGCGACCTCAGAAGAATGGCGATCAGGCTCCGAGAGGTCGCCAGCAAGGAGAGCGCGCCCACAGGAATGACAACCAGGGAGCGAGGCAGGGGGAGCGACCTATCCCACCCATGCCCAAAAATGCAAGAGATCGCGTCATACACACCCTCTCTCCCCTAGGGACAGTCGGGGGACTGACCTCCACCTCCTCATCCAAGCGCAAGATGAAGGCCGAAATAAGGGAGACGGAGAACGCCAAGACGATGGTGCTTCCTGCCCTCGCCTTGGGGGAAGAGTCCAGCAGAATCGAGTTCGGAGAAAAGGACAAGGCTGGAGTAGTCTACCCCAATATCGATCCCCTGGTGATCTGGGCTAATATCATGGGAACTACAGTGTGCCGACTTTTGGTCAATGGGGGTGCCTTCTGCAATATCCTTTTCAAGAAAACCCTGGACCAGCTAGGGGATTATGATGCCTATATCACCCCGTGCGACCACGCCGTGAAGGGGTTTGGTGACACAACTGTGAGGCCCACTGGGATGATTCGACTGGCCGTCGAGATGGTCTCTACACTGAATAGCGAGGTTAGGGCAACTAGGCTGTTAGACTTTCTGGTAGTCGACCTTCCCAGCTCCTATAATGATTTCCTGGGAAGGCCTTTTGAGCATGAATTCGAGGCTGCATCCTCTACTTTCTACTTTTGTGTAAAATTCACCACCAAGAGTGGGTTGGTAGGTACCGTTAAGGGCGACCAAGTCGATGCGAGAGGTTGTTTGATTTACTCTTCGTCTCTTTTCAATTTCGCACCAATACCTATCAAACAAACATTTGTAATAGATAGCAATGAACAAGATGGGGAATTAAGTAAGAAAAGAGCAAACAAAAAAAGAACCTACAGTGACCTCGATCCAAGAATAGGGCACGAGCCGATGAATTCCTAATCAAGGCCGAGATTGACGACCCCCTACAAGGGGGCCCAAGGGCCATCCTGGGGGAAGAACTCGATAAAGTTAAGGTAGATCCAACTTGCCTGGATCTGGAAGTCATTATCGGCTCCAAGATACCAAGCGACCTGAAGGGGGAAGTCATCGACTTTCTCAAAAAGAACTTGGACGTCTTCGCCTGGTCACACAAAGACATGGTGGGTATCGATCCGGAGGTCGCGTGTCACCGACTTCATATTGACTCGGCCCGGAGGTCGGTTGCCTAGAAAAGGCGGAAATTTGGCCCAGAAAAATATGTCGCTTTAGCCGAAGAGGTGAAGAAGCTGCTGGATAACGACTTGATCATGCAGGCCGACCAGCCACAGTGTGTGGCCAATGTAGTATTGGTGAAAAAGTCCAATGGAACCTGGTGGTTATGTATCGACTTCACCGACCTCAACGAGGCCAGCCCAAAAGATTTCTTTCCCATGCCGCACATCGATCACCTGATAGATAACACGGCTGGACACGAGATGATGTCGTTCATAGACACTTTCGCTGGTTACAACCAAATAGCCATGCATGAACCAGATTGACAACACACCTCCTTTCTGACCGAGAAAAATCTATATTGCTGGAAGAAAATGCCATTCGGCCTGAAGAACGCAGTGGCAACCTACCAAAGGCTTGTCAACCATATGTTTGCCGATCAGATAAGGAAGTCGGTAGAAGTGTATGTCGATGATATAGTCGTCAAAAGCTTAAAAAGGGAGGATCACCAGTTCCACCTCGCACAGACCTTCGATATCCTTAGGAAGTTCAATATGAGACTCAACCCCAAGAAGTGTAACTTCGGAGTGGAGTCGGGGAAGTTCTTGGGATATCTGGTCAGTAAACGGGGGATCGAGGCAAATCCAGGGAAGGTCAAGGCCATACTAGATATGGGGGCACCCCGAAATGTGAAAGAGGTTCAGAAACTCACGGGATGCCTGGTCGCACTAAGCAGGTTCATCTCCCGGATGGGGGACAAATGCAAGCCGATGTTCGAAACAATCCGTAAGAAAATAAAGTTCGAATGGACACCCGAGAGCCAGGATGCTTTTGAAAACATCAAAACCTACCTGGCAGACGTGAGCATCTTGTCCAAACCCGTCCCGGGAGAGAAGCTATTCTTGTACCTCGCGGCCTCGGAGACCACTTTAAGCGCAGTACTGGTCCGAGCGGAGGGCCAGATCCACTTGCCCATTTATTTTGTCAGCCAGACATTGAATGATACAGAACAACGCTACCCATCGTTGGAGAATATGGCATACGCTTTAGTCATGAGTGTGAGAAAGCTGAGACTGTACTTTTTCGATCACCAGGTCGAGGTCCTCACTTACCTGCCATTGAGGAATGTGCTCCACCGACCAGATACATCCGGTCGATGCCTCAAATGGGTAATTGAGGTTGGACAATACGGAGTAACATACACGCCACGACCTGCGGTCAAGGCCCAGGCGCTGGCTGATTTCATAGTCGAGCTCATCTTCCCTTCTGAGACAGGGAGTTCGGACAGCTTGCCGTGGGAGTTGTTCGTAGATGGATCGGCGACCTCTCACAAGTCGGGAGCCGGTCTGGTGTTAATGAGCCCCGAGGGTATCTCGTTCCAGAATGCCATTACTTTTGATTTTCCCGCAACGAATAATGAGGCCGAATATGAGGCGCTCATCAGCGGCTTAGAGATGGCAATAACCACGGGTGTTAAGTAATTACAAGTACATACCGATTCCCAGCTCGTGGCCTGCCAGGTTTCGGGGGAGTACGAGGCTCGGGATGATAGGATGGCGGCCTATCAGGAAATTGTAAAAACATTATGCCTGAAGTTCGCACAAATCCATGTTAAGCTAATATCAAGAGAGCGGAACTCACGAGCCGATGCTTTAGCCAGGCTGGCGACCTCCGAAGGATCACCAGATATGAAGGATGTCACCATCACGACACTCCCCCACCCATCCACCGCGCAAGTAATCATAACAACATTGGAAACCCCGGTGTCGACCTGGATGACACCCATCATGGAGTATTTGATAAGCGGCCTCTTGCCACCCAATCGCGTCCAAGCCCGGCAGTTGCAATTACGGGCAGCACGATACACAATGATCAGTGGGGAGTTATACAAGCGAGGCTTCGACATGCCCTTACTTCGATGTATCACACCTGAACAAGGCTAAGCCATTTTACGATAAATACACGAAGGGGCATGCAGAAACCACACTGGGGGGTAGTCGCTGGCCCACAAGACCACAAGATAGGGATATTTTTGGCCAACCTTAAGGGCCGATGCTATCGTCTTCGCCCGCAAATGCCACAAATGCCAGATCTATGCTCCCTCCATCAAGGTCGCGCCAGAAGAACTCACAAGCATCCTCAGTCCTTGGCCTTTTGCGAAGTGGGGGATTGACATCATTGGGACACTCCCAACGGCCCCAGGTTCGGTCAAGTATGCCCTATTAGCGGTGGATTACTTCACAAAATGGGCCGAGGCTGAGGCATTGGCAACTATAGACCAAGATCATGTCATCAGGTTCATTTGGCGGAACATTATCTGCAAGTTCGGGCTACAACAGGCAATCATATCAGACAACGAAAAGCAATTCGATGGTAAGAAGATTGATGCCTTCTTCAGAAAGTGGAAGATCACAAAGTTGTTTTCTACCCCATACCACCCCCAATCAAAATGTCAGGTCGAGGCCGTGAACAAAATCATAAAGCACACGCTCAAGGCTAAGATCGAGGGGGTAAAAGGGAAATGGGCTAGCAAGCTCCCAGACGTGTTGTGGTCGTATAGAACGACCTGCAGAAATTCAACGGGCGAAACCCCTTACTCGCTAGCCTTCAAAACTGAGGCAGTTGTTCCCGTGGAAATAGACCTCTGGCCTTCCGAACTAGCCAGGTCGCTTTTGATCATAACGATGAGGCCTTGGAAAGAAACCTGGACCCACTCGAAGAAAAGCAGTTGGAGGCTAACATGAGAAATGCTAGATATAAGCAGAGGTCGGAGAGGCAACTCCAAGGTGCGACTTCGACGTTTCAAGGTCGGAGATCTAGTATTAAAAAGATACTCGGATACTCCAAAGGTGCCCTCAGCCCAAACTGGGAGGTCCCATTCCAGATATCGAAGGTCCTAACAAACGGGGCATATGAGCTCGAGAAGACAGATGGAACCAAGGCCTAATACCCGTGGAATGCAGCTCATCTGAAGAAGTATTATCAATAGGTTTACACCCTTGTACTGATCACATCGATGTAAACAAATACTTTGGTTAACGATAATTCTCTATTGTACTTGAAAGAAAAATTCCTATGTGTAGAAACTAAGCGGGTCGCATGAAAAATATATGATCGATGAAATGCATGCCACATGAAAGACATGATCGATAACATGCAGGTCGCATGAAAGACATGATCGATAACATGCAGGTCGCATTAAAGACATGATTGATAACATGCGAACCCGAGGTGTGACTTTAGAAATACTGGAGGCGAGATCACCACCCTAGCGGTGCGATTATCCCCCGACTTTGTAAGACGATTAAGCAAATGTCCAGTAAACAAGTCGCATAAACATTAAGACGACAAGGACTAAACGAAAATCACATAAGGAAATCGAGTCAACACAACAAAGGAGTAAGAAAAGAGAATATCATTAATAAAGACCCGAAGGTCGGGGAGAACCCCATTACAATAGACCCGGAGGTCGATAAAAAGAGTCATTCCCATACAATACATTTTCAGGGGCGAGCTAGCGACCTGGTCTATACTACGGAGCTACTCGAGCTGGCGACTTGTCCTGTACTACGTTGTTACTAATGTAGTGGCTCTCGGATATGGAGGTCGCTGAGGAAGATGCTGCAAAACTATCAAAAATGGATGTTTAACATCCAAGAAGTGTCAGATGCTGCAATGGGATTTCTCGCGTTGGAACACGAGTGTCATACATGTGGTGCAAAAAATTCAAGGGATTGTGAAGGGCATTCTGGCCTAATTGGATTCGCAGATACAATACTAAATCCATATTACATATCAGGAAACACCCATCACCACTAATCCCGTCATCCCGATCGGCACCCAAAGCGCAGAGGGCCTGGGCACCTCCATCATGACGGTGGCAAGTCTGCCACCCGGGTAGTAGCAAAACTTGGCAATGGTCGTATGGTCATCCTCCGATGAAGGCAAGATCGGAAACGGGGGAAACACAGGGATGGACTGAATACCGGAGGCCATATGTATAGAGCGGGAGAAGCCCGTCGCTGGAGGGTGCCTCAAAGAGGGAGACTCGCCTGAACTACCCATGACTAAGCTTGGGGATGATATATGGGAAGAGCAGAGGGGATACAATGTGTATTATATCTCTGAAAATCCCGCCCTATTTATAGATGAAAGGCGGGGTGAAAATGCAATATTTTGACTCTTGAGGCCCCCTCAAAGAAATCGGTGCCGCAGGGGCAGCGCATAGGTAGTACGCGACTCCTGGTTGGTTCGATTCACGGCATACAACATCACCAAATACCCAGGCCATCATTACGGATCTGTCACACATCACGTCGATTCGGAAGATCGAGGCGACTGTTCGCCTCCCCGGGGATGGGATTTCGGCGGAGGCACACTTCCCCAGTCTAACCTGTCAAAAGTCAATGGAGAAAAACAATTTCAAGTCAAGGCCCCAAGTCGAGCTTGCGACCTCAACTTGGGGGGATGGAATATGGGAGTTTTATTTAATAAGACGGATACCAGATGAGACGAAAAGCGAGATAACTTCTTTCATTAATAAGGACCCGAAGGTCGGGAGGTTTTGCATTACAAATCAAGGCCCGAAGGCCGGTACAATGATAGAAGAAAAATAAAAAGTGAGTGGTAGGGCTGCAACTTCATTCCTTCTCGGCCGGGGCAGTTGAGTGCGGGGTGCTGACCGTCCCGAAAGGAGGCTTCTGTTGTGTAACCGCCGGTGGATCGACCTCCGAGCTCGATATCTCCTCCACAATGGGCTGAGAGGGCATGTCGACTGCTGGGGGAATGACCTTCGAGCTCGGTATCTCCTCCGCAATAGGCTTGGAGGGAATGACAACAGGGGGGTCGGCATCCAGAAAGTCTGGAAGAGAGCGTACGATCCGACTTGGGTTCGGAAAAAATGAGAGATCAATACCCATGTCCTCCAAGTCTTGGATCTCCAGCAGAACGTCGGGGGCCAGAGGGTTATCGCTGATGTAGTCTTTGAGCTCGGCGACAAGCCCAGTAAGGTCGCCAGATGGGTTCTCCCGATGACAGATTCGGATGGCACCCACGAATGCCATCACGTAGGCAAAGTTGGTGTTTGCCTCCTCATCGGCCTTGAACTGGGCCTCCCTGGTATCTTGTTCCCCCTTAACCCCGGCCATCTCCGCTTTCACCCCGGCCAGGTCGGCCTCTACCTCAGCCACCTTCTTCTCCGCCTGGGCCGTTTTTAAATTTTTGGCTGCCAGTGCGGCCTCCGCCTCAGCCTGTCGCCCTTCTGCCTGGGTCGACTTAAGCCTCTCCACGAACAGTCCACCCTCCGCCTCAGCCAGGCGACCTTCGAGGGTCGTGATCCGCAGAAGGTGCTTCAAATTGGATTTCTCCATCCCCTTCTGTGTCTCGGCCGCCGCCAAGATCAACTGCACCTGATTAGCCACCCGAGCTTGCGACTCCCAGAGGCATCGGAGCTCGGTCTCCATTTGGGCATTGGACTTCTCCAGGAAAAAGACCGCTTTTAAGAGTGGACGGTGAATACAAGTTGTCTGGCCACCTTTTTGGCGTCGGCGTTGGTGGTCGATGCGTGTCCACCCCGGGGAGGTTCCGACGCAAGGGAGAGATAACATGGCGGTTAATCGAGGAGCTCGGGCGATTGTAGTGGTGAGCGCCTAAGGAAGCTAACCACCTCCGGGCAGAATTCGGTGGGGCCGAGGTCGGGGCTGTAAAAGAAGATAAATCGTCAGAGTAATGGAACTGGTATGAAAAAGATTAGGAAAATCATGATGGGAACTTACTAGTTCACACCCATATCCCCCGACCTAGGAAGAGTCATCTTCATCACGACCTCTCCTCCTCTTCATAGCGAGGTGCCGTGGAGCTGGGGGGGCAAAGGTCGAGGGTGAGGTAGCCGGTTGCGATGAAGGGCGGACTCAATCTGATCTCCCCAGGCCCCTGTTGATTTCCGACGTATAGGTCATGATCTCCTCCCTCACTTTCTTCCGAGCGTGCCCGAAAGTCAGCGGAGTCGACCATGACCTTCCTCTTTGCCTTTTGTCAGCCGGGGGAGGGGCCGGAGCCAGGCTTGGAGGAGCAACCTCTGCAGGGGGCGGTCTCGGGGGAGCGGCCTCGGAGGCCGCCACTCGCCTCATTTATCCCAGAACAGATTTCTTGCGGAGGCCACGATGTCCGTAAGAGGCTTATGACGGTAAATGGGGATGTTGGGGACTGCTGAAACATTGAAATTGCAATCGATCAGACGGGTCGACAACGAAAGTTTGATAAGCACGGAGTAAGAATACTTACAAGGGATTTTCAAATGACTCGGGTATGTGTACAGGCTGGCGTTAAGTCGGCCGAGCTCGGTAGTCAGAGCGTTCACATCTCGCCAACTCGGAGGAGTATCACGAATAATGTTATACGCCTCTAGGAAATCCCAAAGAAAGGTCGGGCGCAAACGGGTGTGAAGATCAGAAAAAGAGAGGAGAATTAGATCAGTACAAGTATCTAAGTCGGGAAAAATGAAACCTACCGTGGGCAACCCGGGTCGCATAGTCGGTTGGGACATGGATTGGCAGAGTGCTCCACGGATTCCCACGCCCCCCGATAAACCACCATTTTTATGCCAGCCCTCGACCTTATTGGGAATCCCGCTCACGAGTTCTCAACCTTTGCGAAGTCGCACGACATTATAGCCGCCGGCTTGATGGATTGGAATCATCACGAAGGCCACCACCCGGTTGGTAATTCTTTGCGGCCTACCGCCCAAGTCTGGCCATGGTGGAAAAAATGTAACTCCATCCATTAGGAGTGATCTGGGTTAGGCTTTGGTTCCAAGCCGCCAGCAGGTGGGAGATAGCCGGGTGGAGCGGGAATCGGATCCCGGCCTCCATTGAGTGCTCGTTCACCGCGATCATCCCGGGTGGCGGCTGATCAGCGCTTTCCTCGGAGGTCGCCCCATATAAGTGCACGTCCCGGGGGACCTTGTAAAGACGGCAGAGGGATAACACATACCCGTCTGAAAGAACCGACCTGATTTTTCTCAAGCGACGCCATGAAGTTCGACTTGACCGACTTCCGGTAGATGCGGTCAGGTCTCTTGTATGGGGCCCGGGCCTCATATGAGTGATAATCAAAGACCCGCTCATAGGCACCATACCTTCAGGCCAGGTTAGAGGATCCGGTCTCCTCTATCCTCGGCGCGACCATATGAAGAGAGCTCGGCTCTAGAACAGGGACATGAGTAATTTCCTCCAACTCCATCAAGAATTGGTCGTCAACATCTCCATCGTCGTCCCGGCCAGTGCCTGGTGCACTGGCGGTCGGGGGCACTTCAGCATTGGAGGCGGCGGTCTCACTCTGGTTGCAGAGGTACAATTCGGCGATCATCGTGTTATCATCGTCGGATGACGATAAAATCATAAACGGAGGGGGCGCAGGAGCAAGTTTCGAGCCGAATGCCATTGATGTGAGACAGAGAGGAGATGATTACCTAAAAAGCAGTGGGGTCTCTGGAAGCTAGCCGGGAAAATGGATGCTGAGGCTCAAATTTTATAAGTCTTAGAAACGAGGAAGAAGAAGGGTTTAAGGTGTGGAGCCCTAGGCTTATTTATAGAGAGGGGCAGGGGGTCGAAAGTGCAAATTCGAACTCTTGAGGCCCCCCGCAGAAATTGAGGCTGCGCGGGAGCGCTTAAGAGGCACGCGATCGCGGGTTGGGCGAGCTCGCGGCTTGAAACGTCACCTGCCTGCCATACAATCATTACAATTCTGTCACATGTCACGCCGGTTTGGGAGATCGAGGCGACTGTACGACTCCCCAAGGGCGAAGATTTGACTCGGGTACAGGTCCCGAGGCTGACTTGCCACAAGTCGGTGAACATCGATGGTTCAAGACAAGGCCCCAAAGCAAGCTGGCAACCTCGTCTTGAGGGGCAATTGTTGTAAGGGGGAATAACCAGACTTGAGGGAGGCCGGGTATTGGACCGTGTCGTCTGATTCCATCCAGCTAGGGCAAGACGTGAAGCGACTTCGGAAGGTCTGTAAGTCGCTGGAAGTTTGGGAGGCTACGCAGGTCGCGAGGTGCGGCTTGGTATAGCAAAGAGGTCGCGAAGCGACTTGGAAGAACTCGGAAGTCGGGACCGATTAGGTCTCGAATTCAGTTGAAGATAAACATGGAAAAGATTCGGGTAGTTAGTGAGGCGAATTTCTCGGAACATAAAGTGTATCTGTGAGCGCGACTTGCGGGACAAGAAAGGGAATCCAAGCCTGGCGGCTGAAACCCTAGGTTGGTCCACGAGAAGAGGCCCACGAAGATTGTAACCCTAGTTCCATGTCTATAAATATAACTTGTATTGTACGTTGTAAAGGATCGAAATCTTAGGATCCTAAGAAGAAATTATACAGTAAAATATCCTGGCTTGGTGCCCCCAGACGTAGTCTATTTCACGGAAGAACTGGGTAATCAAATCATGTGTTATTTCTTGTTTTCGCTATTATATTGATCGGACTATCAAGTTGTTTGTTTGTTCGTCGGTAACCAAACTGGGTACAACAACGTGACAAGGGAGGCATGCGCGCGATGCAGACGTCGCTAGTTAGATGGGCCTGGCGCACGACGCCGGGTGATCGGGATCGGCAGGTGCAAGGCACGGGCACACAGCGCTGGGCGCCTATGGCGGGAGCGCGCGATATTTGGCGCTACGGCCGGGCGCAGGCCTTGAATAACGACGACATGGCGGGTCGGGTCGGCGCAAGGCGGTACCCCAACCCGCGAGTAATCGCTGGCACGAGACGTGAATTTTCGAGATGTTCGAGTGGGAGAAATTCAAGATGACGTTTCTTCAAAATCAAGCCAAGAAAATCAAACCATGACAATTGGATAATTTGTGCCCAATATGTTTATTTTTCTGCTCTGCTTGATTTATTGTTGTATTCTCTTATGCTTTATTTAATTTGTTTAATGTGTTTGCATGAGAATTGCTCAACGAAAAATCTCAAATTCAAAAAATTACTAAGTATGTTTTAAATAATTAATTTGGTTATGAATCAAATTAATTTTGACATCCATGATTTATTTATTTGTGAAATCTTTTGGAGAAATTCCCCTAAGGGACGGCCAAAAGAAAGCTTTTACATGAATAAATTCTTGTTTGTAACCTGCTTGAATGTGATTTAAATGATGACCCTCCCAAGAGGCTCATTTAAAACTGTTTTGAGATGTTGGCTGATGCATGTTCATATTTTTTTGAGATTTCAATATGAATCATGTGATCGAATTATGTGATTTTCTTTTGTGTTGATCCGGATATTGACACAAGATGTATGTTTATTTCAGTTTATCATGTCGCAACCTTTTAATCCACTGTTCAATATACTGAAAGACAATTTGCTTACTGGAGAAAACTTTGTTGATTGGTATCAAAAACTTACTATTGTCCTCACTGCACAACACCATAACTGGTTCCTTACCACACCCAAACCAGAAAAGCCGACTGATGAGTCTAGTAAAACAGAAAAGAAAGAGTATGTTGACTGGGAGCGTTCCAATGAAATGGCAAAGTGTACCATCTTAGCTTCTATGTCAGATGTGTTGCAACACCAACACCAAAATGTTGAAACTGATGCAGACATCATGGTCAATCTTAAAGTGATGTTCCAACATCAGAACCGTGTGGCTCGCCAGATCACCATGAGAGACATGCTCTCAATGAAAATGATGGAGGGAACGCCCGTAAGGGAACACGTTCTCCAAATGATGGCTCACCTTAACAAACTTGAGGTACTTGGTGCTGAATATGACATTGAGACCCAGATCGATTTCATACTCCATTCCCTGCCCAAGAGCTTCGAGCAGTTCAGGCTCAATTACCAAATGAACAATCAGAAGTTTTCCTTGCCTGATCTGCTACAAGCTCTAGTCTCGGCTGAAGGAATATTAGGAGAGAGCAGCCAAGCACTAGCAACGGCCGGTTCATCTTCCTCTTCTAGACCAAAAGGAGGTAAGAAGAAGAAGAGGACCAAAAGTGAAGCTAACTCAAGTGTTGCCAAGGGCAAATGAAAGGTGAAGAGGGAGGGTGGAGTAAAGAAACCGGCTAAGGGAAAGTGTTTTAACTGCGGTGAAAAGAGACATTGGAGGTCGGCCTGTTCCAAACCCAAGCGGAATGGAAAGAAAGGTAATTCTCTTGCACTAGTTGTTGAAACTTGTTTAGCGGCGTATGCTACCCATTCGTGGGTAGTGGATATGGGATCCACTGATCATGTTTGTTTCATGTTACAGGGCTTCAAGCGGGCCCGACAACTTAGTGAAAGAGAGATCCTCGTCACGCTGGGCGATGCTACGAGAGTGGCAGCTGAAGCAGTGGGAGACGTGCACCTGTCTTTTGAAGACAAGAGTTTAATTTTAAGAGATGTTCTTTATGTTCCCGTTTTTCGCAAAAACCTTATTTCAGTTTCAAAACTATTTGCTGATGGATATTCTGTTCGTTTTAATAAACATGTTACTATTTTTCGTAATGATGTGGTTATCTGTCATGGAACATTACGGAACAATCTCTACATTATTAACTGTGCACATCACACACGCAATGCATCCTATAACACATCTACTATTTCAAGTAAAAGGAAATGTTCGACCAACGTGAACGAGACACTTCTTTGGCACCTAAGATTAGGTTATATTAATCCAAAAAGGATCCAAAGGTTGGTCCAAGATGATTCATTGGAATCCCTCCTGATTGAACCATTTCCAACTTGCGAATCCTGTTTGGAGGGTAAGATGATCAAGAGGGCATTTGGAGCCAAGGGGCTTTGAGCTAAAGAAGTGTAGGAGATCGTTCACACCGATGTATGTGGTCCAATGCAAATCAAAGCAAGAGGTGGCTATGAGTATTTTGTTATGTTTATCGATGATTACTCGCGCTATGGGTACGTTTTCCTAATGAAGCATAAATCTGAGACCTTTGATAAATTCAAAAAATTTAAGGCTCTAGCAGAGAATCATAAGGAAAAGAGCATCAAGTTTCTACGATCTGATCGTGGAGGCGAATACCTCAGCGATGAATTCTTGAACTACCTGTCGGATGAAGGGATTGCATCCCAGTTGACTGCACCCGGTACCCCTCAATAAAATGGGTTGCAGAACGAAGAAACATAACGCTTCTAGAAATGGTAAGATCAATGATGAGTTATGCGGATTTACCAAAATCGTTTTGGGGTTACACCTTGCAAACTGCGACTTATATTCTGAACTTAGTGCCATCCAAATCAGCTCCAAAAACCACTAGGGAATTGTGGACAAGGCGCAAGCCCAGCTTAGGACACATGAGGATCTGGGGGTGTCCGGCATACTTGTTGGATAAGGAAGCCGGGAAATTGGATGCACGTTCGAAATTAAGGTTGTTTATAGGGTACCCCGAAGGAACGAAGGGATACATGTTCTATGGTCCTGAAGATCAAAAGGTCGTAATCAGTACGCACTTTAGGTTTTTGAAAGAAAACTATATGAATGATAAAAAGCCTAGAAGCGAGATTACCTTAGAAGAACTTAGGGGGCCAACTCAGTTGCCAACTGTACAAGAAGACATACCAAACATCACATCTACACAACCGGAACCTCGTCGTAGTGGTAGGGTTGTCAGATAACCCGAGCGATTCTTAGGGATCGGAGAGTCCTCGGACTTGATTCAGGAGAAGAATCAGATCCATGGTCCTACAACGAGGCGATCCAGGACAAGGATGTGACATCTTGGCAAACAGCAATGGAAGCCGAGATGGGTTCAATGGATCACAATAAAGTGTGGGAGCTAGTCGAACCACTTAATGGGGTAAAACCCATTGGATGCAAGTGGGTATACAAGAGAAAAAGGGGACCGAACGGAAAGGTTGAAACCTTTAAAGCAAGACTCATGGCGAAAGGGTACACTCAGAAATAAGGGATCGACTATGAGGAAACCTTTTCGCCCGTAGCCATGCTCAAGTCCATCCGAATTCTCTTGTCGATTGCTGCGCACCTATACTTTGAGATCTGGCAAATAGATGTCAAGATAGCTTTCCTCAACGGAAGTCTTGATGAAGAGATCTATATGCAACAACCCGAAGGCTTCATTGCAAAAGGCCAAGAGCATCTGGTTTGCAAGTTAAAGAAGTCCATTTACGGGCTAAAGCAAGCATCCCGTGCTTGGAATCAGTGTTTTGATCAAGTTATAAAATCCTACGGTTTTGATCAAAACAGTTTCGAAAGTTTTGTGTATAAAAAGCGTGACGGAACTGCCTTGGTATTCTTGGTACTATATGTAGACGACATTCTGCTCATCAGGAACGATGTAAAGATGTTGTTAGACATAAGGGCATGGCTGTCAAAACAGTTTGATATGAAGGACTTGGGAGAAGCTGGTCACGTCCTAGGGATCAAGATCACTCGAGATCGCAAGAAAAGGATGATCGGGCTTTCGCAAGCTTCATACATAGATACCATTTTGAAGCGATTCAACATGCAAGATTCCAAGAAAGGCTTTGTACCTTTCAGGCACGGAATCCATCTATCCAAGGAAATGTGTCCCAAGACACAAAAGGAAATAGATGACATGAAGGGCATTCCTTATGCTTCAGCTGTAGGAAGCCTCATGTATGCAATGCTGTGCACGAGACCAGATATCTGCTTCGACGTAGGAATGGTGGCAAGATATCAAAGTGTTGGTCCCGGTGCAAACGAGTCTTACACGTGTATGGGGGGGAATACACGTGTTCATTGTTTTAAAACTTTTCTTTACTGAGGTCAGCTTGGGTCAGGTTGTCCTGATGATTTGGTCCTGAGAAGCACAAATCGCTCTGAGTCAAAGTGTACCTGAGACAGTGATCCTGAGATGCTTTCAGATACCTCAGATAATCCCAACTGATCCTGAGTTTTCAGAGATCCTGAGCTGCTTGGATCAGATAACTAACTTACTGAACCCTCAGAAGAGTAAGTTCAGTTTGGTAACTATCTGTTCTAGCTACTCAGATGAGCGGAATGGTTGGCCCTTAGTTTATACTCGTTTTATGCTTTGCTGAAAAACCTTCCTTTTTAATGGAACAGTGATTAGATTGTGATTCAGTTTAGATGCAACTTCAGTGGATTGATTCCAACTGAATATCAGTGAAAATATGCTTTCAGTTTAAAGATATGCAACAGTTAATCAAAGCAAAACAGAAAGCAAAGAACACAGCAAGTTATAGTGGTTCAGAGACTCAAGCTCCTACGTCCACTCTCCCTGATCTCTTCAGAGAAATTCACTAATCACTTCCTAAGGTTTTCTGACTACCTCTGTAGTTTACTAACCTTTCTATTTTGAGCTTTCTGACTACCTCTGTAGTTTACTAACTCAAAACACACACAAGCTTTCTGTCTATCCAAGATAGATTACTCACTTCTTCTCTAGAGCTTTCTGACTACCTCAATGTAGTTTACTAACTCTTTACAACTCCAATCTCACCAACAATCACACTCAAACTACCTTACAAAGGGTTTGGGGTTTCTTGGTTGGTTTCCAACTAGGATGAGATATCCTTTACAATGAAGAACAATGCAAAAGGCTAGGATATCTCGACTAAGCTTTGGATATATCTTATCAAGCTAGGCTTAGTGGAATGAGCTCTCTTCGAAATAAAGCACTTGGGAAATTCTTGGGTTTTCGAGTGCTTCAATTTGCAATAATAAGTTTGAGCTCTTGAGTTGCTTACAAATTTCCCGTAACCTTCAATGTAGAGGGTCACAAGTATTTATAGGCATACACCAAGGTCACTCTTGAAAAACTATCCGTTGGAAGAGATAGCTCCATGAGTTTCCTCTTATGGTGTGTGATGAACGGCTATATTTAGGGTTTGAGACTCCCTAGCACGTTTTAGGTAAACTGCTTTTGATGTAGCTGGTCATCACTTTTTGCAGTCTGGAACATAGTATTACTGACATGTTTCAGTGACCTGTCGCTGTCAGTGTCAGTAATGTACAGTGCTGTCTTCTTCTTTTTGACTTTTGTCTCCAGTTAAAGGTAGACAACCACAACGGCTCTTTTTGGTTACATCTCTGAGTGATATAACCTTAACAACACTTTGTCTTAGTTCCTTTTGTCTGCATGAGAATGTCTTGGGCAATATCTATTTTTCTAAGGAATCGCGTTCTTCTCAGTATTGAATCCTTCAGATAGATATTTTCAGTGCCTCGGAACATTCAGGTTTATACTGAGCATTCAGTACATTATTGAGTCTTCAGTAATTACTGTGCCTTCAGTATCCTTCAGTCTTCAGTCTTTAGTCTTCTGTGTCTTCAGGGTCTTCAGAGTCTTCTGAGTCTTCAGTGTCTTCTGAGTCTTCAGTGTCTTCTGAGTCTTCAGTGACTTCTGAGTCTTCACAGATATACTGACTGATATACTGAGTCTTCATGCTGAGTCTTCAGTTTCTCACTGAGTCTTCAGTATCTCAGTTTCTCACTGAGTCTTCAGATTCTCAGTTTCACACTGAGTCTTCAGTATCTCAGTTTCATACTGAGTTTTCAGAAACTTCAGTTTCATACTGAAACTTCAATTTCTTCATAAACTTACTGAGTCTTCAGAACCTATCTTGTTCTATATCTGCTGACTATACACTTTGCAGATAACATCCTAAATACTCTAAAACTGAATCCTGACTCAACTATCAAGATTATCCTGAACATGTCATACTCAGGGGTTTTGGGATCTAATCAAAATCTCTCTTTATTAAATTCATCTCCCAACAATTTCCCCCTTTTTGATGATGCCAAAACCTATCTTGTTACAAAACATTTAACCTATACTCAGGTTTCAGTTTTACCTATTACAAGATTGGTTTATCTCCAACAATTTCCTAAACAGAGAATCTCCCAACAATTTCTTAAACAGAGAATCTCCCAACAATTAATCTCAGAGACAACATTCAGGCATATCAAAATTAAAGACATGTAAATTAAGATAATGAGATATTATCTTTTGAGCATAAATGATAAGGTTTCATTGATGATAGGTAGACAGTTACAAATTACAATGAATCTTTATCTGAAAAACAAAAACAAAAAGACAAAAAAGATAAAGGATTACAAGAGTCTTCTGAGTTGATCTTCAGTCTTCTTTTGCTTTTATGCTCTGGCTCTTCACTTCTGATTTTCCACCTCATCAGTAGGCACCTCAAGGTTGAACATCCCATAATATCTTCTTTTCAGTGCATCTCTCTCTTTAATGATATCAGGATTGTTCCCTGTCAGGCCCAACTGAGTGGCGTACTGAGCAATTTCTTGAGAAATGGCTACTTCATTTACCAAGCCATTTCCAAGTCTAGGAGGAGGGTAAGAGTATGGACCGGGGGCTGTTATCTGCACCTTCCCTTCATCCGCAAGATTGATCCATCCTTGAAGGTATTTTGGATAGAAGGTCAGGAGATAGTCAATGAACGCCTCATTGGGATTTGAGCTTTCTCCCCTCCACTCTCTAAGCACATCATAGTAAAACCAAAAGATTCTCTTGATTTCTTCCCATGCATCGTTGAGCTGGATTGGCATCCACTTGTCAACATGCGGCCATTTCTGTGCTTGTGCTGTCCCTCTCCTCTTGCTCGCGAACCTCTTGAAACCACTCCTTCTTTTTTGCTCTTCTTCCATCTTCTTTCTGATCACGGGCACACCAGAAATAGAAGCAGCAGTTTTCTTAGCTTGCTCAATTTGGAGTATTTTCAGAGCACTTCTAGTATTGAAGACCTTCTTCTGGGGCACTTCCTCAGACTCTTCAATATCCTGAATCAGCTTTCTTTGAACTGGCTTAGAAGCCTTAGCACTTTTGCCCTTAGGCTCCACGAACGCCACAACTTTTCTTTTAATTGGCATTTCAGCTCCAACTTGGCTTGTTCCAACTCTTCTACCACTCAGTTTCTCTGCAGCAACTTCTTCCATTGTTTTCTCTGAAACCTGAGTGTAGATTGACTTCTCCACCTTCTTAAACTTCAGCTTCTCAGTGGCCTCTATTTCCTTCATGGCTTCGGCAACGATTTTCTTTTCAGCTTCCTTGATCGTCTTGCCTTTCAGAGTTTGATCCAATAATTTCCTGAGATCAGCACCGGGTCTTTCCCCCTTCTTGGATCCATACTCTGGTAGAAGCCTGGAGAGTACTGTGTCCATATGATATTGTTCTTTACTGACACTCTGCACCTCCCCTGCCAACTGATCCTGCTCCTCCTCGAGCCTTCTAAGGTGGTTCTTCGCCACTGAGAATTCTTCAGACAGATGAGCAAATTGGCTAGAGAGAGCTTCCTTGAACATATCTGTCATCTTGGCCATGAGCATTGAGCTCATCTCCTCAACATCATTTTTTTACCAGCATCTCATTCTTCTCTGCCAATTTAGCTTCTAGAGATTCAGTCTGCTCTTGATGCCTTTGCTTCAGCTCTTCATTCAGCTCAGCTTTGACCCCCTCCATCTTCTCTTCTAACTTTACTTCCATGGAGGTCAGCTTCTCAGTCATAGAGTTCTGAAGTTGCACCAGTTCTGAAGAAGAACTCAAGTTTTCAATCTTTTTAACCTGGTTGGCCAATACCTCCTCGATCTGAGCAACTTTGGTCAGGATTGGCTCAACCTTCTCTAACTTTTCCATCACAGGGGTGAGATCAATCTCAGGAACATATCTGATCAGCTGTGTCTCCTGAGCTGGCTGTTCAGCCTGAGTCTCAGTCTGAACCTGAGCATCAGACTCAGTCTGGGTCTGGGATTCACCCTGAGCTTGGGTGTCCACCTGAGCCTCAGTCTGCATATCAGACATTACAGATTTAAAGATAGGTACTTCAATAATCCTGGCATAATTGTTAATATTGCAAAAAGTTACCTGAAGGCTAACTTCAGTCTGAGGATGTTCGACAGCAGCCTCTTCAGCATCAGTTAAGTCTTTCTCCTTCTGAGATTGACTCTCATCATCCCCTTGTTGGTCCCCATCCTGAGATTTGTCTTTGGAGCTCGGGGCACCAACTTCCGCAACCTTCCTCTCAGCAACTTTCTTCTTAACCAACTCATCAAAGTCAGACGTTTTCATTCTGAGCTTGGTTTTCCTAAATCCTGAGAATTCAGTGAGCAGAGATGTTTCCTCGTTCCACTAGTCTTCGCTTCTGAATGAAGCTATGTTGAGCATTTCTGGAAGAGTCTGGTTGAGGATGAAGACCGTTGACCTCAATCTGAAGAAGATGTCTTGGAGGTCAGGGAATGAGCTAAGCTCAGGGTAGCGGTCTAGAATGAACTGTTCCCCCTTGCTTCGCCATTCGGTCTCTTCAGCTTCACCCTTCTTGAGCATCGGGCTCTCAGGTTCAGTAGAGAAGTCCGCTGAAGGATCAAGTAAAAGATCACTCAGGAGCTCATCAAAGTTCATCGGCTCCTGAGGCTCAGCAAATTCTGAGGGTTGGGCAGGTAGCTCCTCAGTCTGAATCTGACTTGGTTCTGAGGTCTGAACTGGTGCCTCCTCAGTAGGGATTTCAGTTTGCTCTGAGGTCTGAGTGGGCATTTCCTCAGCAGGAATCTAAGCATCTTCTGCGGTCTGAGCCGGCACTTCCTCAGAAGGAATCTGAACTTTCTCTGAGGTCTGAGGTCCTTGGAATATTTCTTGAGAGAACTTGTCAGAGCTTAATGACGTCTCAAGAACCTCAGAGAAGACTTTCTCCTCAGTTTGATCCTGTGCCTTTGAGATAGCCTGAGCCAATACATGTAAAGGCGATTTCTGAGCAGTTTGGCTCTCAGGTTGAATCTCCTCAGCCTCACTCTCCTCCTCATCATCAGTGAGCACCACCATTCTCTTGCGCTTTGGAGCCAGGGTCTTTTGCTTCTTCAATTTTTCACCCTGCTCCTTCTTGGCCTCCAACAAAGCCTTCCCCCTGGCTTGTTGGGTTTCTTCTGTAGCAGCAACAACTGGTGATTCCACCTTCTTCTCTTTCTTCCCTTTGATGATCCTCTATGCAACAATGGGCTTGAACATTACTTTGGACTTAGAGAAATGAGTAGGGTTGGCAAAGATATCCTCCTCCTCTCGACACATTTCCAAAATAAAAGCTATTTTGGTGGCATGGAGGATCCTGCCTTTGATCGAAATTGAGTCGTCCTCCTTTTTTATGACCTTGGCTTGCTCACTCACCACCTTGATCAGATACTTCAGCCAGCTGAAATCCTTGGTGGGTGAGTCCTCAATCGCCGCCATCAATCAGAGTTTGGGAGTGCTAATCTGCTCAAAACTCCCCGATCGACTCATTATACACTTGCTCACTATATCCATCAAAGCTCTGTACTTTGGCTTTAAATGCCTCTTATGTAAAGTCGCCTCAAACTTAACAGGATTCTCAGTAATCCTATCAAGATATTCTTGCTCTCGACCTAACATATACAAAGTGGGATCATCTCCCCTATCGCACAACTCAAAAACATAGTTTAAATTTCGAGGGACTATGTACAGCTCCCTAACAAAATCTACATACTTCGATGTATGCTCTAAATGCGAAACAGAAATCTTGGACTCAATACAATCATCCTCATCTATTTCCATATTAGAGACGAACTCTATTACCTCACGCGAATACTCAGCCTCCGGTCGGCTCACGACTAGATTCGTCAGCTTCGCTAGTCGGATCAAATGAAGCGCCTCTTTTTCATGCTTAGCATTTGATGTACTCTCCAGAGAAACCACATACTCATACCATGGTTTATTTGTTTCGGCCAATCTGTCGAAAATGGATAGAGTCATTTTGAAGAATTGAAGGTTAGGGTTTCGGATGATGAAGATTTTCTGGGCAAAGGGGATTTTATTTGCAGAGTGATTTTGGGAACGAGGGTTTATAAAAATGGCTTGAACGGCTTCCAAAAGAATATATAGACCGATTCGTGGGAAGTCGTGTGATTAATTAAAATCAACGGTTTAGATTAATCCACCGACTAATCTGGTATGCGAAAGGACTCTTATGAAAAGTAAGCCGTCAATTTAACCTCATTGGTGAATAAAAGCAACAGAGCATTTAATGACTGTTGACCTTCCTTGGAATTTCAAAGGTCCCGCCCAAAAACATTCTTCAGGTGTTATGCTATTTATTGCTAATGATTACTGAGTTTCACTTAAGCAATAAATGAGTTGCATGAGTCATTACCTCTTCAGACTAATTTTCCTATCAGTCTTACTGAGTATTGACCTTGATAAAATGTCGAAGATGATCTTGAGTAATGAATCGGTTCAAGATGTTACCGAATCTTGACCTTGAAGAAACTCCGAGTTTCTTCAAGACTCAGTTCAATATTTCCAATTTTATCCTGAGTTTCTCAGTAGAATTCTGAGAAAACTTCATGCATCTGAAAACCTTCGATTTTTGATTTTTACTCTATACACCGATCTAACATCCCTAATTCAACCGATAGTTCATGAAATCTTGATTCACCAAAGGTTTAGTCAAGATATCGACTCTCTGCTTATCAAGATGAATTTTCTCCATCCCGATGTCCTTTTTTTATCGACATGATCTCTCGATGAAGTGATGTCGATATCCACATGCTTGCATCCGTGTGCAATACTGGGATTTTGTGAAATAGCAATGGCACTATTATTATCACAAAATATTGGTACTTCATTGGCTACAACCTTATAATCCCTTAATTGTTGTCTGAGCCAAAGAATGCAGGCACAAAGACTTCCTCAAACCCATGTATTCAAATTTTCTTCAATAGATCTTGGTTGCTCTTGAGGTATGTTTCTTCGAAAACCAAGATATCAACTTACTTCCAAGAAATTGACAAGTTCCCGTAGTGGACTTCACACAATTCTATGACCTCCATAATCGACATCCCCGAATAACCCGCTTAACTCAAGGTTATCATCACCGGATACCACAATCCTCTATTCATCGTGCCCTTAAGATACTTCAAGATCTTTTTGGCGACCTCCATGTGACTAAATTTAGGATTAGCTTGGTATCTTGCACATATCCCAACAAAGAAATGTTATATCCTACTACTTGTCGTGAGATAGAGCAATGATCCAATGATCCTCTATAATCAAGCAGACTTCTTGATTTGCCTTCAGATCGGATCCATCTTGTAGTTAGTATTCATGGGAATTCTAATCGCATTGCAATCTCAGACACCATATTTTGCAATCGGAACTCGGTGTACTTTGCACAGTTGATGAAGATTCCTTCCTTTGATTGTTTCACTTGAAGACCTAGAAAGAAATTCATCTCCCCATCATAGACATCTCAAATTTGCCTTTTATCCAGTGTAGAAAACTTTTCACACAACTGATGATTTGGAGATCCAAAAATGATGTCATCAACATATATCTGAACTAGTAAGATATCTTCCCATCTTCTATCCCGAACAAAGTTCTATCAACTTCCTTTTTACAAAACCGTGGTCAGTAAGAAACTGAGAAAGAGTATCATACCATGCTCTTGGTGCTTGCTTAAGACCATACAAGGCTTTTCTGAGCCTGTAAACTTGGTCATTCTGTCTGAAACCAGGAGGTTGTTCCACATAAACCTCTTCTTTAAGCACACCATTCAGAAATGCACTCTTCACATCCATTTGATAGACTGTGAACTTAATGTGGGCAGCATATGCAAGAAACAATCTGATGGCTTCTAGTCTTGCAACAGGTGCAAAGGTTTCATCATAATCCAAGCCTTCTTCTTGGGAATAAACTTGTGCAACTAGCCTTGCCTTGTTTCTTACAATGTTGTTGTTCTCATCTCTTTTATTCTTAAGTACCCACTTGGTTCCAATAACATTGTGCCTTTCAGGTCTATCCACCAGCTCCCATACTTCATTTCTTGAGAATTGATTCAGCTCCTCTTGCATAGCAGTAATCTAATGAGAATCTTGTAGAGCTTCTTCAATCTCAAAGAGTTCTTTCTCCGATAGGAAGAAAAAAATAGTGCACTCTCTCCATGGAACCTTCTTGTTTTAACACCTTCGCCAGATCACCCACAATCGACTTGTAGGATGACTATCTAACCAACTTCTTCTAGATGTTCCCCTTCAATAGTATCCTCAACATTTGAAATGTTAGGTTCGTTAGTTCAATAAACTCGGGAACAACAGAAAAGGAGAAAGGAATCATCTTCCTCGGGAAATTCTATTCGAAACATTGTCGAGACATTTGTTCCCCTTTGGTTGATAGATTCAGAATTGCCTCACCGTGACCACATCTTCATTGGCATCACATACTTGAGTCCGAATCGGTGTCTGCTCGATTGGTCACCTGGTGTGTTGGCTTTCCCGAGTCTCACCATCCTCGAGTTCCATCCTCGAACTTCCTTGTTCGAGTCCGAGTCACTCCATTCATAGAAGGTGACCGACTTCTTCTTTTTTCGTGTTCGATGGATGATTTGTCATTCTTTTTCGGGCTTAATCTGGTGATTCTCTTGTCAGGTTCTTACAGATCATGTTCCCTGCTTCTTCCGAACACAAGTAGATTCATCAAAAACAACATGAGGTGTTTCCTCCACAATAAGAGTCCTACATTGTAAACTCAAAGAAAGCTTTACTAACTTCGAATATCCTAAGAATATTCATTCATCGCCTTTGCTATCAAATGTTTTCAACCGATCTTTACCATTATTGTGTATGAAACACTTGCAACCAAACACACGAAAAGAAAGAAACAAGAGGCTTCCTTTCATTCCAAAGCTCAGATGGTGTTTTGCCTTGACTCTTGGTCAAGATGGATCTGCTTTTGTGAATAGCATGCGGTGTTGATGCGACTTTCAAATTTCAAAAATTTTAGGAATCTCGGCCACTATCATGGTCCTTGGCAGCTTCTTTTAAAGTCCTGCTCCTTCTCTCAAAGAACACCATTTTGTTGAGGGGTCCTTGCAAAATGATGTTTCATGAGTAATTCCATTTCTTTGCATAATAATCGATATAATATGGTTTATAAATTCAGTTCCTTTGTCGATCCGATTTTGACCACACTCGGAGTTCTTTTCAATCTTGAGCCTTTTCATGAATTCAGTAACTTTATCTCGAGTCTCCTTCTTCTTCGAGTAAGAATATGACCCAAGTATATCTTGAGTAGTCATCAACTACTACGAGTGTATATTTCCGCCATTAATGCTCATTTGGTGTTCTTGGACCAAAAAGATCCATATGCAACAATCGAAATATTCTCTCGGTAGAAACATCTACTTTTGCTTTTAAATGATGCTTTAACTTGTTTTCCTTTTTGGCAGCACACGCATCACAAACATGTTCCTTCTTGAACACTTCATTTGGCAACCCTCTCACAAGAGCTAATCTTGCAAGTTTATTCAGGGTTTTGAAATTCAGGTGATTCATTCTTTTATGCCATAACCAACTGGTATATGTGGAACTTTTAGCAACCAAACATGTATCTTTAGGAGTTGAACTCCAATCAGCAAGATACACATTTCCTTTTCTTGTACCAGTCAGTAATATTTTCTGTGAGATATCATCTTTCACATAACATAAGTTCTTAGAGAACTCAACATTAAAACCCTTATCACGGAATTGGCTTATTGAAAGCAAATTATGCTTCAATCCAGATACATATGAAACACCATGGATATGAATCGAAATCAATTTCCAAAGTTCCATATCCTTCTGATCACCGTCCTTGAGTTATCTCCAAATGTGATCTGAGGGCCTCTTTGTTCAACATAGCCACTGGGTATCTTCTTGAATCCTGTCATATGTCTTGAGCATCCACTGTCAAGATACCATACAACAGGGGCAATTTCATCTCCACTCATCAGTGCTATGTGATCTTCAATCAGCTTAGTGCCCTTGTTTTCCTCCTGAAAAATAGATTAATTCTTAGGTACCCAATTTGTGTAGGGTCCTACAAGGTTAGCTGTACCTTTCGGAATCCAAATCTGCCTGACAACTCTAATCACTTTAGAGTGGCTGATCTGTCTTCCATAAACATCTACATACACATTTGTTGGGAAATTTATAGTTTTGATAAAAGTTCCAGAAACACATGTAATAGGACCAGTCAGACCTGTTAGCTGACTGATGTTTATATTACCGTTTATAGAATACCGGTTGATAATTCTTTGATAGAACAACCGATGTAATAGATAGGTCACATATTGAGGGAACCTCAATATGTATAAGTCGAATCTGAAAATCCAAAGAACGGTGATATCCCAATGAGCCGAATGCTTTGAGAAGAACAGAAGATCGGATCGATCCGATCTAGTCGATATCTCACCAAGTCATAAAGCTCAAACTCGTAATACTTGAAGATCGGATGACTTCCGGAAGATCGCACCGAAGACCTACATCACCGAGTCCGCTTAGTTGAAGCTAAGTCAACCGCACCGTAAGACTCCATCGGTAGATCGATCGATTTCGACCGATCGGTCGACTCCAGTGAAAAAACCGATGTTTCACCTAATCATACGTCGTGATCCGAACAAGAAGAATGTCAACCTTAGTTGGAAGAACAAACACCGAAAAAGTCGTCTGTAACCAATAAGAACAAGACACGTATGATCGGAGCCCGACAATTAAGGGATTTGATGTTGCTTCTCTAACGGCTATAAAATACAAGTTCACGCTTTTTCGCCATGCCGTTCTCAAGCACATCACATCAATCCTCAAAACCTACCTAATATAGCACGAAATTCAAATTGCTCTCCAACGACTCTTTGATTTCAAGGTCTATAAATATGGGATCACACTTGAGTGATAAACGGAAACACCGAACAATCAAGAAGCTCAAGCAATTATCGATTTCCGCATCGAAGAACGAGGATCAAGAAGATTATTTTATTAAGTGTTCATCCCATAAGTTCTTAGCATAGAAATCTTTTCATCTAAATTGATAGGCTACCTTAAACACTAAAAAGATTTCATAGTTGGAACCAAAACAATCTTATCCAAACCCAAGTTAGGTTAAGTTGTTTAGCAAGAAGATTCGGACTAGGGTTTCTAGTTTTGATTTACGGGATCGGTTGAGTGAGAACTCCTTAAATATCTGGTTTGGTGTCTTGTGTTGAACTAACACATAAAACTAAGTTCGATTGGTTAAGTTGGTGCCCCTTGTGATAGGGAAGAGTGGACGTGGGGGATTTGGTTTGTCCGAACCACTATAAATCTTGTGTGCCTTTACCGCTTTGATTAACTGTCTACACAATTGCACACAACCTTTAAAGCGCATACATATTCTAAGTTGAGATCAGCTAGCACCAAGCTTCTGATCTGATCAAGCTTGACACTTCATCAAGTAGGTTAAAACACTAACTTTGGAATCGATTTTTAAAAACCTGGTTTTTCACGGGTAAAACTTAAGCTTCCGCACACATCGCTTAAACCGATAGTTACTCGAACTAATCTGCCTTGAGCGATTAGTAAGTTGGTTATCGACTAAAACCGATTCACTCGCACTCTGATCAAAGCTAATCGCCTCACACCGATCTGCACAAAAGTTTTCAAGTCTATTCACCCCTCCTCTAGACTTCTGCCCTCACTAAACCCGTTCGGGACCTACAAGTGGTATCAGAGCCGTTGGTTCTCTGAGACCACTGGACTTTGTGTATCATCGATTCTTGAGGAAGAATCTTTGTGGTCAATCGAACGATCTTGAAAAACCTTCTTAAAACTCATTCATTTTCCAAAAACACTCAAAGATGGATAACACCTCGGTATGTATCATGATCCGCCAAAGTTCTCAATCGATGAGTATCAGATTGGGCCATATATATGTCCAACCATCTAGGTTCGATCGATGGCGAATGATGGAAGTCATCGAAAGAGGACCCATCATCATATATTACGACAACCCTACAGTTGGAGGAGATCCAGACTTTGCCCCGGGAAGTCTTGTACGAAAAAGCTCAGCCTTGATGGATGCAGAGGAAAGGAAACTGCATACTCTAGATACTATCGCAAGGCATATTATCATGAAAACAATGGATAAGGTCACCAAGGAAAAGATTAAGTATCTCAAATCTGCGAAAAGCAATGTGGGATACTCGGCTTTGAAATATCGAGGAAAATGACCGGATAAAAGACAAAATAGTCTGCAGTTTAATCGGTAAAGTTCAAAAATTGAAGATGTTGCCCAACTAAAAACCATCAACGAACTCGATGGAAGGATTACTATGTCAATAAACAAGCTTCGAGAACTTGGTAGAGAGATGTCTGATAAAGATATCAACTACAAAATTTTAAGGTCTCTCACCAAGAAATGGGACATGAAGGTCACGGTAATCAAGGATTGCCAAGACATTTCAAAAATGAAGCCAAGTAGCTTGTTCTTGAGTCTTAAAGCTCACGAGTTCGATTTAATTGAGAGAGGACAAGCAGATGAAGATGAGGTGCCCGCTGAAGCCTCAACTTCCAAATCAGTTGCTTTTAAGGCAACCAGCAGCAGATTGAAGACCAATGAGCCCATTGGAAACATCATAAGTCGGGCCGGCAATGCATCGCTTTCTCGCTTACCGGAAACTAGAGAAATCAAATACTCAACTGGGTAAGTATCAAGATTCTATAAAGATTATCAACATAAATGGAAGAGATAGGAGATCGGACAAATGGATCTCCGAAAAGAACCGGATCGATGATCGGAGAGATCACAGAGATGAAAGGAAAAGAGATAATCTAGATGATGAGAGAAGAGATAACCAATCAGACAGAAGAAGCTCAGACTACTATCAGAAAGGAAAATCACCTGATAGATCATACAGACGGAGTGATTCACCTGGAAGAAAAAATTCCGTGGATCAAGGAGCGTGCTTCAATTGAGAAGCCAGTCACTATAAGCGCAGACGCCTGCACACTGCCAAGAGAAAGGGAAGAAAAGAGGAACATAAGAGAGCAACCAGACAGGACGGAAAAAGCCATGGTTCTTGACCGTCAGAATTGACGACCAGATATCCGCCCTCTCGAGGACTCTGGATACTCCTCTGTAGAAGATTTACCCGGATCAAGCAGATCTTTGTTGACTTCTATGGAAATGAAGATCTGATATTCTCTTCAGATGATGATGAGATCTGCCTGATGGCCAAGGAGGACCAATCTGAGGTAACCTCCAAACCTGCTTTGTTCGCTTCTACACCTGCTATCATTAGCACACCTGCTGGGGAGATTGACCTGCAGCTCTACTCTGAGCAATTGCTTGAGGATCTCTCCAATGCAGTAGACACTTATGCTATAGTGGAAGCTGAAAATGATAAGCTGAGGACCAGAAATAATCAGCTTGCTAAAGAGAATGATCTCAGTAAAGCCTCTGAACTTAAATCGGCTGAAATCGCTTTCGGGAAAATCAACCGAGAATTTAAAATTCTGAAAGTTAAAGCTTCTGATCAGGACAAGCAGATCAAAGATCAGCTGGCAATTAACAAACAGCAAGCTGATGACTTCAAAATCCTGCAAGCAAAATTCGATGAGCTGTTCCGAAAGCATGAAAGTCTAAAATCATCTGAGGATAATCTGCGTAAGAAAATAGAGGTTTTTACAAAATCATCTAAAACCGTTCAAGACATGAACACCTATTTTCGAACAACGATTAACAAGAAGGGACTTGGGTATGAGAACCCTTCCACATCCTCAAAAAGCCCCTACCGATTCATCTCAAAAAAAGGTGTAATCAGACGAAGCTTCGACAAAGATACACCAAAAGCCAAACATGTATCTAATAAGGGAAAAAACCCGAGTTGAAAGGGTAAAGGCGGTGCCTAACGAAGAGAAATGGACCCCCCCAATGGTAAAAAGCATCGATCGAGAATCAACAGAAGAACCCGGTTCTTCCGAAGAGACCTCAACACGATCAACAGTCGAGAATCGAGAAAAGACAACCCAGTAAAAAGGGAAGTCCAATCGAGACCCAATCAAGGTCACCGCCTAATAAGCATGCTTCGTAAACGCAAAAACCACATATGCCGAAAAGATATGAATCTTTTGATGGTAGCGATCGTACCTACCCCATATAATCGAAAATCTAGGGTCATTGCACGTAACCACAAATGGATGAAAAGAAGACAAACAAAAAAGATAAATCCCAAGTCTTCTAAGTCACCCAAGGTTCACACTAATAATCATACTAATCGGAAAGCATATAAAGAGGCGTATGATTATGTTGATAGGTATGGGAGACAAATCGGGCCTTCGATCTAACGATCACAATAGAAGTGCTATGTTTGTATGGATCCCCAAAACTAATCCTAACCCCTCGGGACCCAATCCAAAAAGGGGTACCTAAAGCCCGATTTGGGCTGCGAGGATCGCGCTGGTCCGGCCAACAAAGGAGGTGTGCAAAAGCAACTATCCGGTACATCGATAGTGGATGCTCAAGGCACATGACAGAAGCAAACATCTCCTCGGCTCTTACATAGAACGAAAAGGCCAGCGTGTACTCTTCGGTGATGATAACTTTGGTTATACCAAAGGATTGAACCTTAGAGAATGATGATGTACAAATAACCTGAGTCTCGTATGTCGAAGGTCCGAAGCACAACCTACTTATCGGTTTCAATTCTAATGACAATCGGATTCGGTGTTGAGTTCTCGAACCGACCAATGCACTATCAAGAATCGAGCCACTCAACAGATTTTGCTAACGGTTCAAGGAAAGGGACGATCTACCACGGTGATTGGAACAGTTGCCCAAGAAATGCATGCTGATTGTCAAGAGTTCCAAAAGTAGCGATTGGCTCGCACAAAAGAATGAGCCATCCGAACTTTAAAACTCTTAATAAGATAGCAAGGATGTCTCTAGTGGAAGGACTTCGAATGAAGTATTTTCAAAGGATCGGACATGTCTTGCATGTCGGAAGGAAAAACAGTCAAAGCTTTATTCAAGGGAATTCCCGGACCGACATCCAATCAGTCTGCGGTAAATTCTTCATATGGATCTATTTGGACCCGATTACACCGTTAGTCTCAACGGACGAAATATACTCTCGTAATCGTGGATGACTATTCCAAGTTTACAGGTTATATTCTTACATAAGAAGAATGAGGCGACAAACGGAAGATACAGAAATTTCTAAAAAGATTACAAAATGAGAAGGGGTGTCGATGTAGTAAAAATCGGATCGAGATAAAAGTCTGAAAATTTCGAACTCTTTTATTCTTGATTTTTGCTCTAAGTTTGGTATACAACATGAAACATCACCGCCAAGGGCGCCTAACAAAATGGAGTAGCGAAGCGGAGGAACAGAACTCTCAAAGAAGTTCGCTTTCGCATGTTATTGGTGAACATGCAATACCAAGCCGTTTAAAAGGTATAAGCAATCAACAACGCATGCCATACTCGAATGATGTCTTCGACTAAGGCTCACTACAAAACACCCTATGAACTGTGGAAGGACGAAAAAACCTCGTGTCTCTTTACTTCAATGTTTTTTGGGTGTAAGTGTTTCATACACAACAATGGGAAAAGTCGGTTGAAAACTTTTGAGGCCCAAGTCGGATGAGGGTATATTCTTAGGATATTCCTCATCTAGCAAGGCTTTCGGGGTTTACAAATGCCGAACCCTACTTGTGGAAGAAACACCCCATGTAGTCTTTGATGAAGCATCTTACGAACAAGAGAAATCACCTCGAGAACAAGATGTACTGATCAACTAGTACCGATGCTCGAAAAATGGATCACTAATGATCAAGGAAAAGAATCGAAAACCGTAATAAAGATATACATTCCGGATCTAGGCGATTCACCAGATCATTCAGATCTAAGGTACTGAAAACCATCGAAGAAGAAGGCGTCTGGTGAAGATATCAATCGAACCATCCGGTTCGGGGGAACACTGAAGTTCCCACGAATGGACATCGACACATGATGAGTCCAACATCACCGTGAGACATGTTCTTATCAAGTGGATCATAATTCTCGCACCACTCCCAAATACTAGTAATGAACCTTTATCGAAAATGGATGATGTTCTCCAAACCGACGCAAATCGAGCGAGAAGGACTGGATAACCGGTCATCCAACCGATCGATCATCGGAGACCCATCGATAAAGTTAAAACTAGACATCATATTGGTGAAAGTGCCATGTATTCTTTTGTTATTTGTCTATGAAGGAACCAACAACAATAGAGGAAGCTCTAAAGCCGCAAGTTGGATTCTAGCCATGCGGGAAGAGCTTGAAATTTAGATTCGTAAATCAAGTTTGGGAACCGGTAGATGACCAAATCATCAAGACGTAATTGGCACGAAGTGGGTTTTCAAGAACAAGAGATGAGAAAAAATGTCATCACGAAATAAGGCAAGACTTGTTGCTAAGGGGTATTCACAATCAGAAGGAATTGATTATGACGAGACCTTTGCACCAGTCGCTCGCCTAGAAGCCATTCGGCTGTTTCTGGCATATGCTTCCCACAGAGGGTTCACTGTGTATCAGATGGACGTAAAGAGTGCATTTTTAAATGGGGTACTAGCAGAGGAAGTTTATGTCGAACAACCTCCAGGCTTCGAAAAGAACAACCAAGTGTACCATTTACGAAAAGCTCTTTATGGCCTGAAACAAGCTCCTCGAGCTTGGTATGATACACTCTCTCAGTTCTTGATCGACAGTGGGTTCACTAAAGGAACAGTGGATAGAACCTTATTCAGAATAGAAGATGGAGAAGATATTACGATGGTTCGGATCTCGTGGGCGACATCATCTTCGGATCTCCTAACAAGAGTCTATGTGAAAGATTCACAAAAAGGTGATGCAAGGGAAGTTCGAGATGTCCATGATGGGACGGATGAATTACTTTTACGGGTCTCGGGTGAAGCAAAGTCTGCGAAGGAATATTTATCATAAGCCCGAAGTACACTAGGACTTTATTGGCTAAGTTTGGAGTTCAAAATTGCAAGGAAGCTAAAAATCCTATGATGACTGGATTCAAGATGGATCCAGATGAGGATGGTCGGCTCAAATCGAAAAGAATATAGGGCTCTCATTGGATCTCTCATCGTGACTGATGACAAGCGGACACGGATATCACCTTTGGCAAGGGTGTATGTTCGGATTCGAGGCAAATCCAATGCAAAGCCACCTAGAAGCAGCTAAGCCGGATTCTTAAGTATCTGAAGGGACAGTTAACCTTGGTTTATTTTACCCATCGATGATAATCTAGAACTTAGTGGGTATTCCGATTACGATTATGGAGGTTGCAAGATTGACGAAGTCAACCTCGGGAACATGTCGGTTTTTTGGAAGAAACCGATCTCGTGGTTTTCAAAAAGCGGACATCGATTCGCGACATCTACTACCAAGCGAGAATATATGGTTGCGAGAAGTCGTTGCTCCCCCAAGCCTCCGCTTAGTCGGCCGGTGAGGATTATAACATCGTAGCTAAGAATGTACCAATATTCTCGTGACGATGTAATAAATGCTATTGCAATCACTCGAATCTGTTCTACATACACGATGCAAGCATGTGGATGTCGACACCATTTTATAAGAGATCATGTTGAAAAGAAGAATATCGAAATGGAAAAGATTCACACCGATTTACGTAAAAGTCGATATTCTAACCAAGCCACTAAATGAGATTAGATTCAGAGAATTGTGTAATGAAATAGGGCTTCGGATCTTGGAGAAAAAGCACCTAAAATGATTGATGGATTGTTCTCGAACCCACCGGTTAAGAGACTAACCAGTTGAAAGGAATCGATTGAGTTTGGTATCTCAATCGATCGGAAGATCGATCAAGGAACCGATGTGAGAAATCGATCGATTCTGAGTTATCAGATTAAAGGAACTGATCAGATTTAAGGTTTATCAGATTAAAGGAAACACACAATTTAAAAGGAATATCTGATTAAATCAGTTGGGTTATTTTACATCTTTGTAAGTCGATTTAGCTGATATTCAACAAGCAAGATTCACAGATTAAAGCCTACAATCGCAATAGAAAGCAGAGAATTTACACAACAATGGAATAATAGAACTTTTCATTGATAAAGACCAAGGTCGACATTAATTACAAGATACAAGTACAAAGGACCTGGAGGTCAGTACATAAGTCATAACCGAAAACCCTAAACCTATAACCCTAAACCCTCATCCTAACCCAAGAAGTGCGGGGGAGAGAGAGAGATTTTATATCCGATGCTCTCATTTTCCCCCACTTAACAAGGGTGAGAGAGGCTTTAAATAAATCCTAAAGCCGCTAGCTGAAGCTAAAACCAGAGGAGCGAGAGCGGCGTTGATAGGATTTCTAAGCCAGGAGCCCTTAGACCTGAAGTCAATGGACTCTCCAGCTGTTAAATGGAGCACATGTGCCAAGAAATTGGTTCAAAGACCTTATGGGCACATGTGTTACATGTAAAAATTGAGTTGATATACGAAGATCACCGTTGTCCGATCAAGACCGTGATATCGACTCATGTTTTATATCGACCGAGTCCGTTGATGCTTTGGTTACGCATATAACGATAGACACACAAGGTGCATACGGTTAGGAGAAGTGTCTTCTCGATTCTATGCAAAGCAGATCCGATCCGTCGTGGTGGTAAAAAGGAGCTTAGCAACAATTGTATGTGAAATCTTTGATGACGCGAAAAACAAAGATAAAGGGACACACAGGGGTTGATTTGAGAAGCTAAAATCATTGAAAAAAGGGTAAAGGTGTTTGCCTAAGTTTCACCGGAAATAAGGGTTCACCAGAATGCATGTTTTTACAAAGAAAGATAAGTATGGTGAATGGGTTATGTTGTGTAAAACATTGGTCCAATTTATAGAGGCCAAGCAAGGGTGCAAATGCAAATTTGATTTCAAAAACCTTTTAGAGAAATTTGCATCACAAGGACGTGTGTAGAAATCACGCGGATCGATAATTGGATAAATTTACGGCGGATTGACATATCAAGATATCTGATTTATAATTCGCGATATCAAATCGCTACCAACTTAGGGAATAGAGACTACTATTCTAGACTAAGTTTTTTTTTTGGTAACACTTATCCCAAGAATTGGCTTGATCGAGAAGAATCGAGTTAGGTCAACCAAAATCGATTACATCTGGCCCGATCGATAAGGAAGATCAGTTGAACTTGAAACCTCAACAAATCGATATATCGATCTATGAGAAAATAGAAATATCAGTTGAAGGGGGAACTTCAACTGATCGAGGAGGATCAGAAGGGAAATCAGACACAAAATGAAACAGATCAGTTGAAAAGAACAGTTGGAAAATTATAAGGTTTAGGCAGAAAACTAAGATCAACAAGTGGAATCAACTTCAAGTGGTATTGACTGATTACTATATCACCAACCGAATCGCCTTTCTTTTCCCTTGTTATTTGCTTATTTATCGGATTTTATCTGTTTTATTTACCTTACTGTACGCATTACCTGTGTGACGTATCTCCTGCAAATCATTTAATGCGGACGTGGGGTACATGTATTAATTGCTACAAAAATGGGCTTTTAAATCTAAAAGGTTTTCGTACGTGCTTTTCCCAACCATTCGATCAAAACCGCTTAATTTGGATCGTCTAATCTTTTCAAACGGTTGATCTTCCAAATCTTATCTTTTTCCCTCCTCATCTTTATAAGGTTCATAAAAAAACCCTACCAGAGTTTTCCAAATCACAAACCTGCGTTTTATTTTCTGAAAACTCTCCAGATTACTTCTTTGCGATTCAAAGTGTTTTTCTTAAAGTCTCAAATCCGAAAAACAGAATCTGGTAATTTCTGATAATTTGATGAATCATTCTTTTAAAACCATTGATCTTAAAGATCTTGTCAATCGCTGATATCATGTATTATGTTTATTGTTTCTTGATTTCCGCGTATGTGATATTCTTAGTATTTATGCACAATTTTAACCGAATCTATCTTATCTGTAGATGATCACTCACGGTATGGGTAAAATAATGTGCAACTATCTGAATCGACATTAAGGATTGTCGAGGACAAGTTCGTATAATTTGGGGTGACAAAGGATCCTAATCAATGGAAGTAGAGGAAATTCAAGAAAAAGCGGGACTTGAGAAATATTGTCTTTGCTCATCGCAACCCAGATGATGCAAAGATGAAGCCCTCGAATTCTTAAGGAATTTAAGGGTGGATCTGAGATGCTCCGAGAGAAGAACTACTTTCGGCGAATAATGGAGAAGAGATCGATCGACGAATGAGGATATAACTCGTCTGTTCAAATACCAAAAGGACGAATCTCGCTTTCTTTCACTACTGAGGAGAATCAAGATGAAATGATCGAAACGAGCTCATCGGAGAGGCCGACAAACATCATACATCGAGCTTTGTCGGGCCAATGCTCAAGAGGAAATACCGATTGTTGTTTGATATTTTGTCAAAAAACAATTATGGGTATTTCATTCAAATTTGATGCTCTTACATCACCAAATCAGATGCAGATGGTCGCAATAATTGATGAAGCCAAGAACATCAATTGGCATGGGTTCCTAAAGGCCATTCTACTCCAAGAACATGATAAATTTGGAGTTGATGAGTGGAGGCGATTCAATCAAGAAGAGGATCGATAATCTCAACAAGGTTGCGGTTATCTACAAGACAAAATGCCAAATGCCGGATAGGAACAGAATGGACCAAGCCCTACAAGGCATTCCTCTCCACCACTTTAGCCATATTTGGGCCACCGATTTATGATATCGCCAACTCCCCCAAAGACTAAGAAAGGAAAAAGCAAGGAAGCAACTTCGCTTTACACGAAGCCCCCAAGAAGAAAAAAAAAAAACTGGTGAAGGTCCGGAAAAGAGGCCGAAAGAAGCAAGCCTCCATGACTCGATGCTAGAAGATGAGTCGGATGAAGAAAGAGCGCCAGATCACCTGTTGAACCACAAAAATCGGGTGAAAAATCGATGTGCGAGCTTCTCGTGAGAGCTCGCCCGATTCATTACGAGGAAGAAGCACTAGATTTAACGATCTCCTTCTCCTCCAAACTCGAGTGATTCACCACTCGGACTAATGGTCTGGCGAGCATGTCTCTCCTACTCTTCCACCTGCCCGCGAACCTGAAACTACATTAGTCCGCGAACCTGAAACTACATCAGTCGCTAACTCAAATCTATAACGATTCATGAACGAAACCTTACCTTGTGGAACCAAAGAATCGCCTCCACAAAGAGAACCTCTGCAGGTCGAGCCTATCAGACAACTTCCACCTACTCAAGCACCACCAGAACCCTCCACATCTCATCAACCGGAATCTGGACAGACAATTCCTGAGTCTAGATCATCAAAGACCATCACAGGGAAAATAGTCAGAATGCAAATCGAACGAGAAATTGATGAGATGTATCCAGAACTGGTCGCCCATCCTGCTATTAGAGAACAAGTTATGGAGATCCTCACCTGGAGAGATCTCAGATTAAAAAGCTTCTCAGATTTTATAATGATTATTGAGCAAATGGGCGGTGCTGATGAGTTTGCAGATTTTGATTTCGATATGAGGAAATCGCTAACGTAGGATCACCAAATTTGTGATAACTCTTGAATCTATCAAAGCTCGATCCACGGAAAAAGTTCGGATTGACCGAACAAGACGAACCGGAGATCGCTCAAGAAGCTCCCAAGTAGATCTTTACAATGAAGGATCTGAGAGTCGCCAATGATAGTGGAACTGGTGCTGCAGTTCATGACCAACCACTGGAGGCACAAACAACTGAGACTGATCAAGTGACGCAAAACATTCCAACATCACATATAACCGCTGATCAACTTCAGGAGATCAGATCATGTTTCAAAGATCTCCTGAAAGAAGAAATTGAGGGAGTGATAGCTGATCAGAGGCAGATTGGCCTCAAAGAAATAACAGATCAAAGGGAATTGACTATTTCCCAGATTGCAGCGATCAAAGATCAGTTCTCCCAAACTGTGACCACCGTATCTGCCGATCTTATAAAATCTGTGGATGACAAGCTGATTCAGGTGGATCAACAACAAGTTTCTTTTCTGATGCTCACTGAAAAGCTCGATTTGACAGAAGACAAACTTGACAAACTGATCTTTACATTTTCTTCTGCCATCGAATCTATCAAGACTGAGCTGATCTCAAAGGTTCAACTTCTAACTGCTCCAGTTCCAGGCTTATCTGTTGCAGATCTCAACAGGGCAATATCAGTCAGTTTTGGTTCCCTAACTTCCCACCTCACAGCGCTTTTTGATCAAACCAAAAAGGGGGAAGGACGGACTGAGAAACCAACTGACATGATCAGAACAATAGAAGATCTAATTCAGACTGTTGAAGCCTATGGACAAAGACTAGACCATCTGGATCTCTTTGCCAACGAAGTCTCTGAAAAGATTGAAAAATCAAAGGCAAGAAAGGTAGTCAATAATGGTGTCTTTGGGACATTACAAAAGGTAGTCATTTGGGTCTTTGGGACATCACAACCTGTACCGGCTACTCAGACTAAAATAGTCACAAGAAGACAAATAGCAGAATCTGAAGCCGATAAAGAATCGCCGAAAAAGCGGAGTTCTTTGAAAGGTCAAAGAGGCCCAAAAAGCGAAGAAAAAGAAGGGCGTAAAAAATTGACAGAGGCGTAAAAATCAAGAAAAAATTCGGATCGAGAGCGAAGAAAGGAAAGGCCGGAAAATCATGCGGAACCTCACCGCCAAAGAAGAGTTGATGAGATCATTCCAAAAACCGGCCGCACATGCTAAGAGGTTTGAGGAATGGAACAAGATCAGAAGTGAATGGCTTCTGGATGCTTTTGTCCTTAATCTTGTTCCACGAGAAGAATCTCCAGATGATGAATTCCTCAACTGGTTAGAAAATAAATATCCAAATTTTCTGAAGTATCTGGAAAATGAGGCCAAAATTATCAATGTAAAAATATCTCGCCAAGAGTATGATCTGTTGGATTACTCGAAGAAGGCAGATGGCTCATTTGACAGACTGGCACTTCAGAGATTCTACTTTAACATCCTGAGCAAAACGCATATAACTGATCCTCAGCAGACCAATGATGTCAAATGGAAACTATATCAGATCTTCTACGTACCTCAAGATCAAAGAGAGATGCCAGAAGGATACAAGCCTAAAGAGTGAAGAATTAGAAGACTTCTCAGGATCAGCTGTTTTTAAATTCAAACTTTTCTGATGTAACATGTAATCGACATATTTAATGAGAAAAGTTTATTTTATGATCCTAAGACAAAATCTCATTGTCTTCTGAATATGTGCTCTTTACTGTTCTATATTTATCAACTGTGTTTGGTTTCTCAGGTGTTTTGGTTTTTATCAAAAATGGGGAAATTGTTGGGAAATTTATAGTTTTGATAAAAGTTCCAGAAACACATCTAATAGGACCAAATGTAATCGGACACATTAGGCGTGATGTTTTATATTACCGTTTATAGAATACCAGTTGATAATTCTTTGTATAGAACAACCGATGTAATAGATAGGTCACATATTGAGGGGAACCTCAATATGTATAAGTCGATATGAAAATCCAAAGAACGGTGATATCCCGCATGCGAGAATCTTTAGAGAAGAACGAAAGATCGGATCGATCCGATCTAGTCGATATATCTCACCAAGTCATAAAGCTCAAACTCGTAATACTTGAAGATCGATGACTTCCGGAAGATCGCACCGGAAGACCTACATCGGTAGTCTGCTAGTTGAAGTTAAGTCAACCGGCACTGAAGACTCCATCGTAGATCGATCAAAGTCGACTCTCCGTGAAAAACCGATGTTTCACCTAATCATACGTCTGTGATCTCGAACAAGAAGAATGTCAACCTTAGTTGGAAGAACAAACACCGAAAAGTCGTCTGTTAACCAATAAGAACAAGACACGTATGATCGGAGCCGACAATTAAGGGATTTGATCTTTTTTTCTCTCTAACGGCTATAAAATACAAGTTTACGCTTTGGCCCATGCCGTTCTCAAGACATCACATCAATCCTCGCAAACCTACCTAATATTGCACGAAATTCAAATTGCTCTCCAAACGCTCTTTGATTTCAAGGTCTATAAATATGGGATCACACTTGAGTGATAAACGGAAACACCGAACAATCAAGAAGCTCAAGCAATTATCGATTTCCCGCATCGAAGAACACGATCAAGAAGATTATTTTATTAAGTGTTCATCCCATAAGTTCTTAGCATAGAAATCTTTTCATCTAGGCGATAGGCTACCTTAAACACTAGAAAAAAGATTTCATAGTTGGAACCAAAACAATCTTATCTAAACCCAAGTTAGGTTAAGTTGTTTAGCAAGATTTCAGACTATGGTTTCTAGTTATGATTTCTGGGATCGGTTGAGTGAGAACTCCTTAAATATCTGTTGGTGTACTTTGTGTTGAACTAACACATAAAACTAAGTTCGATTGGTTAAGTTGGTGCCCTTTGTGATAGGGAAGAGTGGGCGTAGGACCGGTTTGTCCGAACCACTATAAATCTTGTGTGCCTTTACCGCTTTGATTAACTGCTACACAATTGCACACAACCTTTAAAGCACATACATATTCTAAGTTGAGATCACCTAGCACCAAGCTTCGATCTCGATCAAGCTTGACATTTCACCAACCGTTAAAAACACTAACTTTGGAATCGATTTTTAAAAAGCGGTTTTTCACGGGTAAAACTTAAGCTTCCGCACACATCGGGCTTAAAGCGATATTCTCAACTAATCTGCCTTGAGCGATTAGTAAGTTGGTTATCAGCCCAAATCGATTCACTCGCTTTCTGATCAAAGCTAATCGCCTCACACTGACCTGCACAAAAAGTTTTTAAGTCTATTCACCCTCCCTCTAGACTTACGCCCTCACTAAACCCGTTCGGGACCTACAACATTTACTACTCTGGGTGCCTTAGCAGTTTCCTGTGTATGAGTGCTAGCCTTAGCATGAACATGAGCCTTAGAGTTTTTTTTTGGTCATGCCTTTTGTTCATTTGCTTTGGCTTCTGTGCAGCCGGTCTGAATCTTTGCTGAATCGGGTTCAGGTAACCTTTACCCTTAGGCAAGTGGGGCTTAGGTTGCCTGTACTAAAATTTGGGTCTTTCAGTATACTGAGGACTTGGTCTCTTCAATTGAGAATGTCCTGAAAGTGTTTCTCTTTCTCAAGATTCCTCCGATGGTTCGATGTAGATCCTTTCAGGGTTTGCATTCTTAGCTTTGAGGCTTTGAAGTACTTGCACGAAATTTTCCTCTTCGAAAGTGCTCAGGTTTTCTAGCCTTCACCTGAGGTTTGGGCTTTCTTACCTGATCATTCAGTTTTACTGGAACCATAGGTCCTTTTCCCTTGTCTAACACCTTGGACATTTCTTCAATTTGAAGTGTAGGTGCCACTGGTTTAACAAAGATTGTCTTCTTGCTACTTGATGCAGCATTCATATGACCTTGTGAGGTTCCCCCTAGAATGTATCCCAATCCAGATTTTATAGTGGTAGGTCTCTGATAACTCTGAATTTCATCTATTATTTTAGATGCAGTATTCAATAGAGTTAGCTTCTTCTGCGCACTATCCTCACATTTCTGTAGAGTTTCATGCTTCTCAGAGAGGTCATTGAACTTAGTTCTGATCAGCTGAATCTCTTCAGTGGATTTCTCTAGCTTTTCAGTTAGGGTCACTATCAACTTCTCTTTCTATGAGAGTTGTACTTTCAGAACATCCAGTTCATCAGTAGCTCTCATTAATTGAGAAGTGATTTCAGTATTGCTAGAGTCTTTCCACTTAAGATTTTCAGCCTTCAGTTCCTTATTCTGCTCTTGAGTTTCATTTAGCAGTTCTTGTAAAACAGCATAGTCCTTCATCAGACTCTCAAAAGAATCCACCAGGTCAAATTGACTGTTTACAGTTGAACTTGACAACTCTTGTGCTAGTGTAGGAGCAACAACAGAGAAAGAAGAGTTTACCTCCTCAATAGCCATTAGACAGAGGTCATCACTTTCACTGTCTGAGAATATTTCATTTGAAGAGCTAGATCCTTCCTCAGAATGTTCTTCTTCTGCAACCATGGCCTTTTTGCTAGAGAACTTCTTATCTCTTTTAGCTTGTCTTTCTCTTCTCTCCTTAGCACTTAGGTAAGGACAATCATACTGGAAGTGACCTTTCTTTTGGCAATTGTAGCATCTGTTGGCATCATCATCCTGATCACTTTCTTCTTTGGACTTGGAGTCCTTCCTTTTGGATGAAGATCCTTCAGCTTTCAGGTCCTTCTTCTTCTCAGTTGATTTGTCCTCAGCTTTCTTCTGGTACCTGTGATTCCTGTAATAGTTTTTATATTTTCCATATCGACTATTAAGTCTTTCAAACCTCCTTGCCATCAGTGCTAGCTTATCCTCAAGCTCATCCTGATTCTTAGCAAGGGAGTTCTCAGACTCTCTAGTTTTACAGGTTTTATCCTTGGCTTTGAAAGCCACATTTTTACTAGATGATGAATCATCTTTGTTGTCAGCCTTTTTAGATTTCTTATCAATTACAAACTCATAGGCCTTCAGCTCAGAGAAGACTTGTTGATATGGCATTGAATCAATGTTTTTGGTGTTTTCAATCACCACTGCATGAATATCCCATTTCTTAGAAAGACCTCTAAGAATTTTCAATGCCACTTCTCTATGTGGATATCTCTTTCCAAGTGCATTCAGATCATTCATAATGCTAGTGAATCTGACTTCCAATTTGTATATAGATTCACCTTCTTCCATTTCAAAACTATCAAACTTTCCAATGGCAACTGAAAGTTTGTTTTCCTTGATATGATCTGTGCCTTGGCACATTACAACTAGTGTATCCCAAATTTCTTTTGCAGTATTACAGTGAGAAATCATTCCCATCACACCATCATCAATTGTATTGTATAGTGTGTCTTTAGCAATATAGTCTAGATTAACTAACTTCCTCTCGCTCAGGGAGTAAGTTGGTCATCGAACTTAGGAAATTTCGCTCGGATCATTTCTCTCATTTTCTGTCCCTCTGGGATTCACCACAGTAAATTTGAATGGCCCTTCAGAGACCACTCTCCACATACGTTCATGTTTGGAATACAGGTGAGCCTGCATTCTTAGTCTCCATAAATCATAGTTCTCTACTGAGAACATGGGAAGTTTCTTAGAAGACATTTTGTCCGAGTCTTTTAAGAATTCGGCAATTAAGATATGTTCAGATAGACCACAAGTATTTTAGCAAATAAGACTTTGGTCAACAAAGCAGGTGGTCAAGTTGAACCACTGCTCTGATACCACTTGTTGGTCCCGGTGCAAACGAGTCTTACACGTGTATGGGGGGGAGATACACGTGTTCAGTGTTTTTAAAACTTTTCTTTACTGAGGTCAGCTTGGGTTGTCCTGATGATTTGGTCCTGAGAAGCACAAATCGCTCTGAAATCAAAGTCTACACCGAGATGGTGATCCCGAAAGCTTTCAGATACCTCGGATAATCCCAACCGATCCCGAGTTTTTCAGAGATCTGGAAATGCTGGATCGGATAACTAACTTAATCGAACCCTCGGAAGAGTAAGTTCGGTTTGGTAACTATCTGTTCTAGCTACTCGGATGTCTTGAAATGGTTGGCCCTTAGTTTATACTCGAACTTTCTTTGAAAAACCTTCCTTTTAATGGAACAATTGATTAGGTGTGATTCGGTTTAGATGCAACTTCAATGGATTGATTCCAACCGAATATCGGTGAAAATATGCTTTCGGTTTAAAGATATGCAACAGATTAATCAAAGCAAAACAAAAGCAAAGAACACAAAGAAGTTATAGTGGTTCGAGACTCAAGCTCCTACGTCCACTCTCCCGATCTCTTTAGAGAAATTCACTAATCACTTCCTAAGGTTTTCGACTACCTGCATGGTTTACTAACCTTTCTATTTTGAGCTTTTCGACTACCTCTGTAGTTTACTAACTCAAAACACACACAAGCTTTCTGTCTATCCAAGATAGATTACTCACTTCTTCTCTAGAGCTTTCTGACTACCTCAATGTAGTTTACTAACTCTTTACAACTCCAATCTCACCAACAATCACACTCAAACTACCTTACAAAGGGTTTGAGGTTTCTTGGTTGGTTTCCAACTAGGATGAGATATCCTTTACAATGAAGAACAATGCAAAAGGCTAGGATATCTCGACTAAGCTTTGGATATATCTTATCAAGCTAGGCTTAGTGGAATGAGCTCTCTTGAAATAAAAGCACTTGGGGAAATTCTTGGGTTTTCGAGTGCTTCAATTTGCAATAATAAGTTTGAGCTCTTGAGTTGCTTACAAATTTCCCGTAACCTTCAATGTAGAGGGTCACAAGTATTTATAGGCATACACCAAGGTCACTCTTGAAAAACTATCCATTGGAAGATATAGCTCCATGAGTTTCCTCTTATGGTGTGTGATGAACGACTATATTTAGGGTTTGAGACTCCCTAGCACGTTTTAGGTAAACTGCTTGTCATGTAGCTGGTCATCACTTTTTGCAGTCTGGAACATATTACTAATTGACATGTTTTGATGACTGACGTTGTTAGTGTCGATAATGTCTGCATGTTGTCTTCTTCTTTTTTACTTTTGTCTCCAGTTAAAGGTAGACAACCACAACGGCTCTTTTTGGTTACATCTCTGAGTGATATAACCTTAACAACACTTTGTCTTAGTTCCTTTTGTCTACATGAGAATGTCTTGGGCAATATCTATTTTTCTAAGGAATCGCGTTCTTCTCAGTATTGAATCCTTCAGATAGATATTTTCAGTGCCTCGGAACATTTAGGTTTATCTTGAGCATTGATACATTCTTGAGTCTTCGATAATTCTTTGCCTTGATATCCTTGATCTTCGATCTTCTGCGTCTTGAGTCTTGAGTCTTGAGTCTTGAGTCTTGATGTCTTCGAGTCTTGATGACTTACGAGTCTTGATGACCACGAGTCTTCCACCAGATATCTTGAGTCTTCATCTTTGAGTCTTGATTTCTCCGAGGCTTCAGATATCTCGATTTCTCCGAAGTCTTGATTCTCGATTTCTGGAAGTCTTGATATCTCGATTTCATCTTGAGTCTTGAAACTTCGTTTCATCTTTGAAACTTCAATTTCTTCAGACTTGGACGTCGTTCCGAATTTGCCCAGCAAGATCACAGTTTACTGTGATAACGCCAGAGCAGTTGTAAATTCTAGGGAACCGAGAGCCCACAAGGCCCGCAAACACATAGAAAGAAAATGCCATCTTATAAAAGAGAGGAGACATTGAGGTGGCAAAGATTGCGTCTGAAGACAACCTAGCAGATCCATTCACAAAGGGTCTACCTCAGAGTACATTCGAGAGACATGTGGAAGGAATGGGTGTCAAGAGCATTGCCAAATATACTTTGATTATAAGTGGGAGAAATATTATTAGGTTCGTGTGGGGTGACATTAGATGTCACATAGAACACGAGACATGATGTAGTATAATTAAAAGCAGACTTTGAGTATAAGTGGGAGATTGTTGGGGTTATACTGAAAAGTATGCTTTTACTTTGTATAACCAAACTGAATTTCTTACTTATTTTACTGAAACAAATTATTTATCACATGTTGCATTAAATATGAATGAATGTTTTATATATTTACTGCATACCCATTCGATAAAGTTAGTACGTGTTACGTTGTAGTTAATTTGGTGATACCAGATCACATAAGATCAAATTAACAGTTCCTCGTGACAAAGTACAAATTCACAACCCAGATGGAAATGAATAACCCATCATGAAAGGTTGAAATGTAAGGCTCAGATTGGCTTGTCTTGACCAAGGGATTACACTAGTGCATTATGATGCGTTGAAAAGGACCTACAGGAGGATAAATTCTTTGGTACTGAATATACAAGAATTAGACCTCAGGGGTGCGTTGTTTCTTAATCTCCGTTCCTTAAATAGGATCGTGTGAAATTAATAACTATTGCTTTGACTTATGATGGGAAGAGAATCAATGCGATTCGATACCTTGTATCTTGGGCAATATTATTAATTACATGACGATTGCTAAGATTTAATACGGAGAATCGCGTGCAAGTACGGCTTGCTTGATTTGTCCCCTTGGTGGGCTCAAAATCTTTATCATACCAAATCTTGCAAGTGAAAATTTATTTCCGGTATGGATAATAATGTTGAGCTGTCTTTACTCCAAGGACAAAGATGTTAATTAATATAAAGTATGTTCAGTGGCTTAATTAATTAGTGGACTAAGATAATCTTAAACGCGGGAAATAATGATCGGGAGCCATATTATTGTGAAGTCGTAATGTGGGTTAAGATGGATAGTTCAATATTAATTTTATAATGGAGTAAATTAATATTAATGGGCTTGAATAATATTTTGGCTAAATATTAAAGCTTCATAGCTCATTGGAGGTCCAATCTTAATTCTTCTAAAAGCCCCTCAAATAGCCCAAACTAAAGTCCAATTAATTAAAACGAGAAGAAAATATTTTGCCTTATTTTTCCTCATTTATTTTCGAAAATATTGGGTAGGAAGAGAGAAAAGATTTTCTTGATTTTCTTGGAAAGATTTTATGGAATATGTATTCTTGGAATACAAGTTTATCCCATAAATTCAAGAAAAGTCAAAGATCTTATTTCTTTCCTAACTAGTTAAAATTTCGAAAATATCCTTAATATTAGGAGGTGGGATTTTTGTGGAATATTTTATTATGGAGAAAAGAATATATTGGATATATTCAAGATTTATTGGAGATCAAGAAAAAGATTTTCCCATCTTATTCCTAGGTCAAATTTTCGACCACCCCTAGTATTATAAATAGGGGATGAATTTTTCATCCCCAAGTGCAATTCCATGTGTTGGAAAAATTAGAAATCCACAAAGGTGGTGGCCAAATATTTTATTTTCTCGTTTTAAGATTAAAATCGTTCGTTGATAATCCTCCCACCGGATTACGTTCGTGGACGTGGGACATATTTGAGAAGGTACTTTGGGTTGATCCATCGTCTCAGCAGTTGTCTCTACGAGAGGTTAGTATTTACGTAATTCCTAGATTCCACATGCTTAGGTTTTACGTGAAATACATGTACGCATGATGTTTATTTGCTTATTAATTATTATGTTGAATTGGTTTAGGATTAATTCATGTTAGTAATTAATTGATTAATTTAAATATGTATTTAAATTCAACTCGAATAGATCCGGGCACCCCTAATTTCCCAACAGGACATTCTTTATGCCTCAGCTGTAGGAAGCTTATGTATGCAATGCTGTGCACGAGACCGGATATCTGCTTTGTCGTAGGCATGGTAGCAAGATATCAAAGTAACCCTGGAAAAGAGCATTGGACTGCAGTTAAAAACATTATGAAGTATCTGAAGAACACGGGACAAAATGTTGGTTTATCTGTCAGACAGTCTAATCCCCATCAGTTATACGGACTCAGATTTCCAATCAGACATAAACTTCAGGAAGTCAACCTCGGGTAGTGTGTTTTGCATGGGAGGAGGAGCCATGACATGGAGAAGCGTTAAGCAGAAATGCATCGCCGATTCTACCATGGAAGCCGAATACGTAGCTGTTTGTGAAGCAGCGAAGGAAGCGGTTTGGCTCAAGAACTTCTTAGTGGACTTGGACGTTGTTCCGAATTTGCCCAGCACAATCACGGTTTACTGTGATAATGCCGGAGCAGTTGCAAATTCAAGAGAACCGAGAGCCCACAAAGCCAACAAACACATAGAAAGAAAATACCATCTTATACGAGAAATCGTTAAGAGAGGAGACATAGAGGTGGCAAAGATTGCGTCGGAAGACAACCTAGCAGATCCAATCACAAAGGGTCTACCTCAGAATACATTCGAGAGACATGTGGAAGGAATGAGTGTCAAGAGCATTGTCAATCTGCTTTGAGTATAAGTGGGAGAAATATTATTAGGTTCGTGTATGTGACATTAGATGTCACGTAGAACACGAGACGTGTTGTAGTATACTTAAAAGCAGACTTTGAGTATAAGTGGGAGATTGTTGGGGTTATATTGGAAAGTATGCTTTTTACTTTGTATAACCAAAACTGAATTTCTTATTTATTTACTGAAATAAATTATTTATCACTGTTGCATTAAATATGATTGAATGTTATATATATTTACTGCATACCTGTTCAATAAATAGTACGTGTTACATTGTAGTTAATTTGGTGATACCAGACCACGGAAGATCAAATTAACAGTTCCTCGTAATTAAGTACAAAATTCACAACCTAGATGGAAATGAACAACCCATCGTGAAAGGTTGAAGTGTAATGCTCAGATTGGCCTGTCTTGACCAAGAGATTACACTAGTGCATTATGATGCGCTGAATAGGACCTACAAGAGGATAAATTCTTCAGTACTAAATATAGAAGAATTAGACCTCAGTGGTTCGTTATTTCTTAATCTCCGTTCCTTAAATAGGATCGTGTGAAATTAATAACTATTGCTTTGACTTATGATGGGAAGAGAATCAATGCGATTCGATACCTTGTATCTTGGGCAATATTATTAATTACATGACGATTGCTAAGATTTAATACGGAGAATCGCGTGCAAGTACGGCTTGCTTGATTTGTCCCCTTGGTGGGCTCAAAATCTTTATCATACCAAATCTTGCAAGTGAAAATTTATTTCCGGTATGGATAATAATGTTGAGCTGTCTTTACTCCAAGGACAAAGATGTTAATTAATATAAAGTATGTTCAGTGGCTTAATTAATTAGTGGACTAAGATAATCTTAAACGCGGGAAATAATGATCGGGAGCCATATTATTGTGAAGTCGTAATGTGGGTTAAGATGGATAGTTCAATATTAATTTTATAATGGAGTAAATTAATATTAATGGGCTTGAATAATATTTTGGCTAAATATTAAAGCTTCATAGCTCATTGGAGGTCCAATCTTAATTCTTCTAAAAGCCCCTCAAATAGCCCAAACTAAAGTCCAATTAATTAAAACGAGAAGAAAATATTTTGCCTTATTTTTCCTCATTTATTTTCGAAAATATTGGGTAGGAAGAGAGAAAAGATTTTCTTGATTTTCTTGGAAAGATTTTATGGAATATGTATTCTTGGAATACAAGTTTATCCCATAAATTCAAGAAAAGTCAAAGATCTTATTTCTTTCCTAACTAGTTAAAATTTCGAAAATATCCTTAATATTAGGAGGTGGGATTTTTGTGGAATATTTTATTATGGAGAAAAGAATATATTGGATATATTCAAGATTTATTGGAGATCAAGAAAAAGATTTTCCCATCTTATTCCTAGGTCAAATTTTCGACCACCCCTAGTATTATAAATAGGGGATGAATTTTTCATCCCCAAGTGCAATTCCATGTGTTGGAAAAATTAGAAATCCACAAAGGTGGTGGCCAAATATTTTATTTTCTCGTTTTAAGATTAAAATCGTTCGTTGATAATCCTCCCACCGGATTACGTTCGTGGACGTGGGACATATTTGAGAAGGTACTTTGGGTTGATCCATCGTCTCAGCAGTTGTCTCTACGAGAGGTTAGTATTTACGTAATTCCTAGATTCCACATGCTTAGGTTTTACGTGAAATACATGTACGCATGATGTTTATTTGCTTATTAATTATTATGTTGAATTGGTTAGGATTAATTCATGTTAGTAATTAATTGATTAATTTAAATATGTATTTAAATTCAACTCGAATAGATCCGGGCACCCCTAATTTCCCAACAGGACATTCTTTATGCCTCAGCTGTAGGAAGCTTATGTATGCAATGCTGTGCACGAGACCGGATATCTGCTTTGTCGTAGGCATGGTAGCAAGATATCAAAGTAACCCTGGAAAAGAGCATTGGACTGCAGTTAAAAACATTATGAAGTATCTGAAGAACACGGGACAAAATGTTGGTTTATCTGTCAGACAGTCTAATCCCCATCAGTTATACGGACTCAGATTTCCAATCAGACATAAACTTCAGGAAGTCAACCTCGGGTAGTGTGTTTTGCATGGGAGGAGGAGCCATGACATGGAGAAGCGTTAAGCAGAAATGCATCGCCGATTCTACCATGGAAGCCGAATACGTAGCTGTTTGTGAAGCAGCGAAGGAAGCGGTTTGGCTCAAGAACTTCTTAGTGGACTTGGACGTTGTTCCGAATTTGCCCAGCACAATCACGGTTTACTGTGATAATGCCGGAGCAGTTGCAAATTCAAGAGAACCGAGAGCCCACAAAGCCAACAAACACATAGAAAGAAAATACCATCTTATACGAGAAATCGTTAAGAGAGGAGACATAGAGGTGGCAAAGATTGCGTCGGAAGACAACCTAGCAGATCCAATCACAAAGGGTCTACCTCAGAATACATTCGAGAGACATGTGGAAGGAATGAGTGTCAAGAGCATTGTCAATCTGCTTTGAGTATAAGTGGGAGAAATATTATTAGGTTCGTGTATGTGACATTAGATGTCACGTAGAACACGAGACGTGTTGTAGTATACTTAAAAGCAGACTTTGAGTATAAGTGGGAGATTGTTGGGGTTATATTGGAAAATATGCTTTTTACTTTGTATAACCAAAACTGAATTTCTTATTTATTTACTGAAATAAATTATTTATCACTGTTGCATTAAATATGATTGAATGTTATATATATTTACTGCATACCTGTTCAATAAATAGTACGTGTTACATTGTAGTTAATTTGGTGATACCAGACCACGGAAGATCAAATTAACAGTTCCTCGTAATTAAGTACAAAATTCACAACCTAGATGGAAATGAACAACCCATCGTGAAAGGTTGAAGTGTAATGCTCAGATTGGCCTGTCTTGACCAAGAGATTACACTAGTGCATTATGATGCGCTGAATAGGACCTACAGGAGGATAAATTCTTCAGTACTAAATATAGAAGAATTAGACCTCAGTGGTTCGTTATTTCTTAATCTCCGTTCCTTAAATAGGATCGTGTGAAATTAATAACTATTGCTTTGACTTATGATGGGAAGAGAATCAATGCGATTCGATACCTTGTATCTTGGGCAATATTATTAATTACATGACGATTGCTAAGATTTAATACGGAGAATCGCGTGCAAGTACGGCTTGCTTGATTTGTCCCCTTGGTGGGCTCAAAATCTTTATCATACCAAATCTTGCAAGTGAAAATTTATTTCCGGTATGGATAATAATGTTGAGCTGTCTTTACTCCAAGGACAAAGATGTTAATTAATATAAAGTATGTTCAGTGGCTTAATTAATTAGTGGACTAAGATAATCTTAAACGCGGGAAATAATGATCGGGAGCCATATTATTGTGAAGTCGTAATGTGGGTTAAGATGGATAGTTCAATATTAATTTTATAGTGGAGTAAATTAATATTAATGGGCTTGAATAATATTTTGGCTAAATATTAAAGCTTCATAGCTCATTGGAGGTCCAATCTTAATTCTTCTAAAAGCCCCTCAAATAGCCCAAACTAAAGTCCAATTAATTAAAAGGAGAAGAAAATATTTTGCCTTATTTTTCCTCATTTATTTTCGAAAATATTGGGTAGGAAGAGAGAAAAGATTTTCTTGATTTTCTTGGAAAGATTTTATGGAATATGTATTCTTGGAATACAAGTTTATCCCATAAATTCAAGAAAAGTCAAAGATCTTATTTCTTTCCTAACTAGTTAAAATTTCGAAAATATCCTTAATATTAGGAGGTGGGATTTTTGTGGAATATTTTATTATGGAGAAAAGAATATATTGGATATATTCAAGATTTATTGGAGATCAAGAAAAAGATTTTCCCATCTTATTCCTAGGTCAAATTTTCGACCACCCCTAGTATTATAAATAGGGGATGAATTTTTCATCCCCAAGTGCAATTCCATGTGTTGGAAAAATTAGAAATCCACAAAGGTGGTGGCCAAATATTTTATTTTCTCGTTTTAAGATTAAAATCGTTCGTTGATAATCCTCCCACCGGATTACGTTCGTGGACGTGGGACATATTTGAGAAGGTACTTTGGGTTGATCCATCGTCTCAGCAGTTGTCTCTACGAGAGGTTAGTATTTACGTAATTCCTAGATTCCACATGCTTAGGTTTTACGTGAAATACATGTACGCATGATGTTTATTTGCTTATTAATTATTATGTTGAATTGGTTTAGGATTAATTCATGTTAGTAATTAATTGATTAATTTAAATATGTATTTAAATTCAACTCGAATAGATCCGGGCACCCCTAATTTCCCAACAGGACATTCTTTATGCCTCAGCTGTAGGAAGCTTATGTATGCAATGCTGTGCACGAGACCGGATATCTGCTTTGTCGTAGGCATGGTAGCAAGATATCAAAGTAACCCTGGAAAAGAGCATTGGACTGCAGTTAAAAACATTATGAAGTATCTGAAGAACACGGGACAAAATGTTGGTTTATCTGTCAGACAGTCTAATCCCCATCAGTTATACGGACTCAGATTTCCAATCAGACATAAACTTCAGGAAGTCAACCTCGGGTAGTGTGTTTTGCATGGGAGGAGGAGCCATGACATGGAGAAGCGTTAAGCAGAAATGCATCGCCGATTCTACCATGGAAGCCGAATACGTAGCTGTTTGTGAAGCAGCGAAGGAAGCGGTTTGGCTCAAGAACTTCTTAGTGGACTTGGACGTTGTTCCGAATTTGCCCAGCACAATCACGGTTTACTGTGATAATGCCGGAGCAGTTGCAAATTCAAGAGAACCGAGAGCCCACAAAGCCAACAAACACATAGAAAGAAAATACCATCTTATACGAGAAATCGTTAAGAGAGGAGACATAGAGGTGGCAAAGATTGCGTCGGAAGACAACCTAGCAGATCCAATCACAAAGGGTCTACCTCAGAATACATTCGAGAGACATGTGGAAGGAATGAGTGTCAAGAGCATTGTCAATCTGCTTTGAGTATAAGTGGGAGAAATATTATTAGGTTCGTGTATGTGACATTAGATGTCACGTAGAACACGAGACGTGTTGTAGTATACTTAAAAGCAGACTTTGAGTATAAGTGGGAGATTGTTGGGGTTATATTGGAAAATATGCTTTTTACTTTGTATAACCAAAACTGAATTTCTTATTTATTTACTTGAAATAAATTATTTATCACTGTTGCATTAAATATGATTGAATGTTATATATATTTATCGTGATAATTGCTCAATAAATAGTACGTGTTACATTGTAGTTAATTTGGTGATACCAGACCACGGAAGATCAAATTAACAGTTCCTCGTAATTAAGTACAAAATTCACAACCTAGATGGAAATGAACAACCCATCGTGAAAGGTTGAAGTGTAATGCTCAGATTGGCCTGTCTTGACCAAGAGATTACACTAGTGCATTATGATCTTACCGAATAGGACCTACAAGAGGATAAATTCTTCAGTACTAAATATAGAAGAATTAGACCTCAGTGGTTCGTTATTTCTTAATCTCCGTTCCTTAAATAGGATCGTGTGAAATTAATAACTATTGCTTTGACTTATGATGGGAAAAGAATCAACGTGATTCGATACCAAATCGTGTGCAAGTACATCTTGCTTGATTTGTCCCCTTGTTGGGCTCAGAAGCTTCATCATACCAAATCTTGCAAGTGGAAATTTATTTCCTGAATGGATAATAATGTTGAGTTGTCTTTACTCCAAGGATAAAGATATTAATTAATATAAAACTTTTTCAGTGGCTTAATTAATTAGTGGACTAGATAATCTTAAACACGAGAAATAATAACCGGGAGCCATATTATTGTAGCATCGTAATATGGATTAAGATGGATAGTTCAATATTAATTTTATAGTGGAGTAAATTAATATTAATGGGCTTGAATAATATTTTGGCTTAATATTAAAGTTTCATAGTCCATTGGAGGTCCAATCTTAATTCTCCTAAAGGCCCCTCAAATAGCACAATTAAAGTTCAATTAATGAAAAGGAGAAGAAAATGTTATTGCCTAATTATTCCTCATTTTTTCGAAAATTGTAGGAAAAAGAAGAGGAAAGATTTTCTTGAAAAGATTTTATGGAAAAAGATAAGTATTCTTGGAATACAAGATTATCCCATAAATTCAAGAAATCAAATCTTGATTCTTGTTTCCTTGTATTTTTCGAAAATCTTGTAATAAAGGGAAGTAGGATTTTTGTGGAAATTTTAATTATGGAGAAAATAATATATGAGATATATTCAAGATTTCTTGGAGATCAAAAAAAATATTTTCTCCTTATTTTTATAGAGAAAAAAATCTGCCACTTTAGGGGATGAATTTTTCATCCCCAACACAATTCCATAAGTTGGAAAAATTAGAAATCCACAAAGGTGATGGCATATATTTTTGGTTTTCTCCTTTATTAACATCGTTCGTGAGAATCCTTCCACCAGATTACGTTCGTGGGTGTGGGACATATTTGAGAAGACACTTTGGGTTATCCATCGTCTCAACGATTGTCTCTACAAGAGGTATGTAATCTCGTAACTCCTAGATTCCGCATGCTTAGGATTTATGTGGATTACGTGCACGCATGTTGTTGTTGCTTATTTAATTATTATGTTGAATTAATTTAGGATTGATTCATGTTAGTAATTAATTGAATAATTTAAATATTTATTTAAATACACCTCGAATAGATCCGGACACCCCGTATTTCTCAACAATTATGTGATATTTATTATAACATAAAAAGACCAAGATGTCGTTTTGAAATAAATCGAATTTTGATTATTCATCCACATTTGTGAAGCGATTTCAAGAGGTACTCCCACCTCGACCGCTACTTCCAGGTCGCAAACTGAAATAAACCATCGTCACCGACATCCAAGTCTTGTAAAATAATTGATAGAAATATGGGTAATGTGAAGAGATAATGTTTGATAGATCGATTAGTGTTTTCATAGATTTGAGGTTCACGCGGTCCTACCAGATCGAGTTTCACCACTTCTGTAAAAAAAAGATGTAGATTAGTACACCATCGTCGCCGACATACAAGAACCCTAAAATAATTGATAGAACTTTGGAATTTAAAAGGGAAATTGTTTGATGTTACGATTAGTGTATTCACATAATTGAAGTTCACACGGTACTATCAGATTGAGTGATTCCCTCCCAGGTTGCAATCTGTAAAAAAAAAAAAAAAACGCAGATTAGTACACCATCGTCGCAGACATACAAAATATGTAAAATAATTGATAGAACAAAAGGATTTGGAAGAGAAATTATTTGATGAATCAGGGTTTACACAGGATGAAGGCCCATTCTAGAATGGAGGTGGATTTTTTTGCTAGGGCTCGAATTTTCACCTCGCGTTCAGGATATATCTAAGGGATGGGCAAAAGAGTCATTTCCCATTCAATAAGACGGGCCTTAATCGCACAGATTATAAATATGACCTCCTTCGCTTGATTCCCCATCTTCCAAGCCCGCAAATCTGAACGTGGGCTGCTATTATTTTGCAGGCCGCCAACTTGTGAACCAAACAACTTAATCGTACAGATAGGCCCAATAATCGCTTCTAATATGGCCCAATTTTACCAAGCAAATGGACCCATAATGTATCAACATCATTTCAGCTTGTACCATATTCAATTAACTTTGTATCACTATTACTTCATCTTGTATATGTATCACTATTAAATTAACCTCCTATCACTCTTAATTCAACACTGTACCTATACCATCATTATTTTAGATCGCACTACAATTTAATTCAACTCGTACCATTATTTTTTAAATTTGTACCATTATTTTAGGCCACGAAAAGATTAAATCGCTAGTAACTACCGATGAACTTAACGATGGAAATGGTCTTAGACTAAGCTTCAAAATAGTTATAGATATAATACTTATAAAAATAACCAAATTATTTAAGCTTGCACTACAAAAAAATTGTCACTTAATAAGGGCGTTAACGAGGGCTATAAAGTTCCTTGTTAATAATAAGGGTTTTAATGAGGGTTTTGATAACCCTCGGCACTAATGAGGGATTTAAAAGATCTTGTTACTAACAAGGACATTAACAAGCAATAATTTTTCCTCGTTAATACTGAGGGTTTTAACAAGCATCTATTAGCGAGGGCATACTCTCCTCATTAAAAATACAAAAAATATATGACAAATATTTATTAACAGTAAAAATTTCATGAATCAGTTAGCTAGTTCAATGGTAACTACAAGACAAAAAATTACCTAGAGGTTGTGTGTTCGAGTTCCTGGACTTTCGAGTGATTATCTTGTTTTATGAGTAATTTTCAATATTTAACAATAAAAAAAAATATATGATACATATTTTTAGAATTCAAAAATTTGATGAATAAATCACCTAGCTCGGTGGTGACTGCAGGCACTGAACACTGAAATGTTGTAGGTTCGAATCCTTGGTCTCTCGAATTTGATTTATATTTTTATAATTTTTGAAATTTGAAAATAAATAATAATGAAATATATGATACATATATATTAGAAGTGAAAATATAATGAATGAGTCACTTAGCCCAACGGTAATTGCAGGGCCTATGAAAATGAGAGGTCTTGGGTTCGAGACCCAAGTTTGGTGGAAATTTTTGTTTTTCATTATTTTGGTTTTGCGAGGGAAACTAACACCAAGGGCAATTTTGCCCTCGCTAATACTGAGGGCATATTTGCCCTCGTTAACACTGAGGGCCTATAACCGCTCTCGTCATTATTTTGGTTTTGCGAGGGAAACTAACACCAAGGGCAATTTTGCCCTCGCTAATACTGAGGGCATATTTGCCCTCGTTAACACTGAGGGCCTATAACCGCTCTCGTTAAACGTTAGCGAGGAGGAAAATGTCAAGGGTTATTAGCCCTCGCTAATTCTCTCGTTAAATCAATTTAGCGAGGGCATGCCCTGACAGCTTTTTTGTAGTGTTAGCTTTATTAGGAAAATCTCAAACACATGTTTAAACTCAACAAAAATGTAATAAATTTTAGTTATAATATTTCAACTCAAGGCACTTTTGCGTGAGACCGTCTCACAATGAGACAAAATGTAATTTGAGCATTGACGTTTTAACATTTTGGGAGGGGTGAATGTTAATTGTACTAAATTGTACTTCGTCTCATGCATGAGACCGTCTCGTACGAATTTTTGTCTTGTTTTAAATATTATATAAATGAATTATAAATTTACTCTCCATATAAGATGCTATACTTATTTTTTTTCCCTTAAAACCAAGATAGTGTAGTCTTATAATATGTACTAGTTTTGTTAAAAAAAAATCAGCCTCACATAATGTATGATTTTGTTTGGCAAAAGGGATTTTTATTTTTGTTGCTATTTAATCTAATTCAAAATTAGTGAATCTCCATATATATAAGCTCATGAATCTCTGATTGTAAGACTATATATATATATATATATATATATATATATATATATATATATATCAAGAATGAAACTAATGATCTTCACAAAACATACATCTATCACCTATGCAGTATGTGCTATCTATGCTAAAATCTGGATATTCACTAGATATTTTTTCTAAGTTAATCCTAGAATATAATACACCTACATAATATATGAACAAAATAAAATGATCAACCAGGTGTCTCATATGATCTGCTACTTGTTATCATTGTCTATGTTATTATCATTATCGGGTAATACCGCCCCCTGTGAATTTGCATTATGTTCGTCTTCTCTATGATCCGCTCCATTCGTCTCGTTGCCTTCCACTGGTTCTGGAAGGTCATAATCTTGAACTTGTTTTGTTACATCAAAAGAATTTGAACTTGTTGAGTTTGTTTGCCTCTCATCATCATGTGTAAACTATCTAATTACCGCTTGGTCCTGTTGTTTGAACAATTAATATAGATTATGATTTAATCAGATGAATAAGGATGTTAAAAGCATTTTGATTTTGGAATCTTTGAACATGAACATACCTCTGGTTGATCTATGTTTTTGCTAGAAGTATTTTGATTTGACATAGCTTCAGAATCATTAGCAGATTTTGCATCAATGGATCTTGAGCTAGTTTCTTCATCATGATTAATACCACTAACAATAACTTCTTCTGATTGATCGTTGTTTTCTTGGATTTTCAGTTCATCATCATGTGCAGATTCTCTAACTACCATCTGATCATATTGTTTGAATAGTTAATATAGATTTCTAATTTAATCATATGTATTTAAAGATGTTAAAGCTAATAACGGGTATGAATTTAAGGAGGGCGAGAAGGCGATTGCCCCTTTAGATTTTCATTTTTTTCCCTCTTGAATTGAAAATATAAAGGATATTATTATATAAATATTTTTGTCTCCCTTAAAATAAAATTTTCCCCTATAATTTGAAATATTTAAACATAAACATACCTCTGATTGATCTATGCTTTTGTTGAAAGCATTTTGATTTGAAGTAGCTCCATAAGTATTAGCAGATGTTGCATTTATGGATCTTGAGCCAGTTTCTTCATTATGATCAAGACTACTAATAGCAACTTCTTCTGATTGATCCTGTTCGATCCCATCTTGATTAAGATTTGGTAAAGATAATGTGGATATTAGTACAGATTTAGGTGATATAGTTGAAGTTTGTGGTTGTTGATCATTAGAATCTACATCAGGTTGGCCGATACTTGGGTGATCGCCAGAGCTCTGTTGCTCTGGCTCGATGTGGCCTTGATCTTCACTATTGTCACTTAACTCGAATTGGACACGATGTTTTTCGTCCAATGGATTTTCACGATCTGTGATGTTTGTTGTCTCGATTCTTGAAACTCCATCGTTGATTGGATCTTGTATGTTGGTCTCGTTGTCATCAGCTTCAGAGAGGGCCCCGTTGTCACCTAATTCGGATTGGATGCATTTTTCGTTCAACAGATGTTCATGATCTGTGGTGGCCGTGTCTAATAAAGATTCGCCTTTTGTTGCCTCGATTCTTGATTTTTGATCATTGATTGCATCTTTTATGTTGGTCTCGTTGTCGTAGGGGGCCCACGAGTCATTACCGTTGTCACTTAACCCGGATTGGACACGCTTTTCATTCAATGATTGTTCATGATCTGTGGTGATGTCTGATAAAGATTCGTCATTTGTCGTCTCGATTCTTGAATCTTGATCATTGATTACATCTTGTATATTGGTCTCGTCGGTGGAGGGGACCCACAAATCATTATTGTTGTCACTTAACTCGGATTGGACACATTTTACGTTTAATAGTTGTTCGTGATCTGTGGTGGTGTCTGATAAAGATTCGTCCTCTGTTGTCTCGATTCTTGAAACTTGATAGTTGATTGCATCTCGTATGTTGGTCTCGTTGTTAGAGGGGGCCCACAAATCATTACCGTTGTCACTTAACTCGAATTGGAAATGCTTTTCATTAAATGATTGTTCATGATCCGTGGTGGTGTCGGATAAAGATTCGTCATCTGTTGTCTCGATTCTTAAAACTCGACCGTTGGTTGCATCTCGTATGTTGGTCTCGTGGGCCCACGAGTTGTCACCATCCCAAGAAAGAGCGTTCATCTCCAATATCTCACCATCACACGTCGAGACATCCTCGTTCATGTTCTCATCTATGGTTAGAGGAGGTGAGCTAACTTCCGAGACCTCGACTTGCATGTCTGAGGCAATGGAGTAGGAGATGGTGTGATGTCTCATGGGCTTATCATCATAATATTGTTGCTTTAATTGAGTAGCATTCTCCAATGCGGAGTTTGCGTAACTCAGGTTGTCCCCTAACGTTTCTTCGTTGTTATCGATTTTTAGGAGGGCATTTCTTCGCATAGACGAGAGCGATTTTAATACGGCTTCTCTATTGATCTTGAAGAGTGGTGGATCTTCTTCTGATGATGGTGAGCTTGAACTTGAATTGAAATTTGATTGTGGAATTTGTTGAGTTGCTTCTGATTCACCGTTACTTTCTGAACTGTGATTCTCACTCTCATTTTCGTCATCTACTTGAATGACTTCTTTGATCTGATCATCGTCTTGGCAGTTCATACTTGATTTTGATTCAAATGATTTTTGCTCGATTATTGGACTAAAGTTCCTCTCTGTTATGAAAAATTAATTAGCAGCAGTGTAGCAAAGAAAAATTATAATGTTAAACGTGACATTAATCATATAAGCAAGTGTTTGTGCTCTCAAAAAGATTGATTTAAATGATTTTTCTTGTCAAACTAAACACATATATTAAATTTTACAATTTTTTTATTTTAATCTGCTATTTTTTTAAAATTTTGAAACTTATCCCTTAACTTTACCAAATTCAATTTTTCGTCCTTTCACTGGCTAAAATTAGTTTTAAGAAAAATGATTTTTTGACCTTTTTAATCGACTAATACAACAAAAAAATTGAATTTGATAAACTTAAATAAAAACGACTTTGAAAGTAAAAAAAGTTAGCAAATTAAAATTATAATTACTGCAAATTAAGAAAAAATATGTATTCACCATAGAACGTTTTTAACTTTTACGAAAAGTAGTGGATAAGTTTTTAAAGAATGTCACTTGTTTTAAAACAAAAAGTTTTAAGATTCAATTTTAAGATTTCAAAAAGTGGTCGGTGGCGGCCTCTTAGAATCCAACTTAAAAGAGACTAGTTAATTAATCGGTTAGAAGCAACCCAAAATCACCTTTATTTTGAAAAAAGTCAAGGGTTTTCAGCACTTAATTGTGTTTTTACAATATCAATCCCTTTCTACGAGCTGAGCTGCAACCATCGTTTTCTCTTTTGACTTTGCCACTAGCACAAATAGTCTTGTGTAGGATGATTCAGCTGAGCTGACACGTGAAAAGGCAAACGATGATTCCAGCTCAACTCGGGCACAACACATAACAAACTCCATGCATGTTTGTTACCTGGAGACGCATATTGTGTCCTGGATAAGCGATATCCTCCACGTCTGAACCCAAAATCACGACAGGATGATGCTGCATCGCGATTACGGCCGTGCAGTGAAGGCCCTAAACTGAAACTCTCATGTCGAGTAAACATCACATCCCTATAGTTATTACTCAACGTAAATTCTTGGTGAAAACTATCTCCCGTTAAATCGGGTTTCTCTTCCTGAGGATCGTACGGAAGATCGAACGGATTCCGCATTGGTATCAAAACCGAAGGAGCAGAACCAGGGCCAGGAGAAAATTGACTGCCTATTTTATTAGGGTTGTATGTGATAACTTTTGGTATGACTAAGTTGGCCATTTGGGTGATGGCGTGATCGTTGTTTTTATTCTTGTTCATGAGTGACGACCGAAGATGGTTTAGCATTTTGCGTGATCTTCGCCTCGCGATCAAGCTCTCGAGTCTCTTCGTCCTTTCGGTATCTGAAATGCCGATATCCATCACATTGTTTTTACGGTCATCTTCGTTTGTCGTCTCCTCCTCATTTTCATTTTTTAAGGATGTCTGAGGAGGTGAACGCACTTGTTCAACTTCTCGGATTTCCTTTGGGATTTCTTCGACCAACAACGTGGTCTTATCGACGCAGTCGTCATCACAGTTGGTTGAAGAAATTACCTTCATCTCTTCCTCCCCCTGTTCGTCCTGCTGCAGCAGGACGTTCTGTTTTGCTAGCTCATTTTCCCGCATGGTCTCGTCCTGCTGCAGCAGGGCGTTCTGTTTCGCCATTTCTTCTTCCCTGACAATCTCGTCCTGTTGCAGAGTGTGCCATGTCGCTAGCTCATTTGCCAAGGTGATCTCGTCCTGCTGCAACAGGGTATTCTGTTTCTTCTCGTCTTCCCTCATGATCTCCACGGCTCTTCTTCGCCTCACCGAGTGGACGCGTTCCGACGCAAACTTGGTTTTTTTTCTAGTGTTGTAATTTTGATCACTTTTCACGTTGCCCTCAGTAACCTCTCTCGGCTTTCTGAGGATGATGAGGGCGACGCAAGAACAAACAACGAGGGGCATCGAATATACCAAGATCCAAAAGACTAATGGAAAGAAGACGTAGAGGATGAACGCCAAGATCAAAGAACACGAAACATATGGATGGTTTATAGAAGCATCCACACATGTTTTGGAAGACAATCTTAGCATTTTCCATAGGCAAATTTGGACATCATAGGCATTGTCAGCCATCTTTCTTGAAACAAGAATCTAGAGTATATGAGTTTTTTTTAGATAAACAACAAAGTGTGAATTTCTGAAAAATGGATTGGATAGCATAATCGATTCAAGAGAGAGAGAGGAGTGGAAGCGAGAAAGGGGGACAAAATATAGTAATTAATCATTGTTTGGTTTAAATTTGAATGTGATCCTGTTTATGTGGTCATCTTTAGTATTCTTCTCTTGTTTCTCCGACTTCAATGCATGCAACGCCAACCAAAAGATATAGGAAATTAATTCTTGTTATTTTCACCAATTTCATCTCATCCCTGCATATATATAAATTAGACGTTCCGAAAAAAAAAAGAGAAATAATAATACTACTTTTAAACTAATCTAAATTAGTTGCATTTTTTACGTACTCATTTGCCCACTAATCCATACTCATTTTACTTTGTGTCGACTGAATTTTGATCACCCCAAGTACAAGAGAGTGTTTCATTATTTTAAGATTTTTTTTCATTGGCAGAAGATATTCGCTTTGTCCCATGCTCGATTTTTTATTTTTCATTTTGTTCCGTAATTTTTTTTTCTTTCATAAATTATAATAAAACAACATTAAATCTAAAAAGTTATATTTTATTTCATTACTTTATATACACTAAAAACTATTTAATCATCTTATCTACTTTAATAATAAAGTAAAAATGTGTATGATATTTTTAATTAAAAATTATTTTATTCTTTTAAATATTAATAAATAACTTTTACACTATATATCAAATAAACATTAAATTAATAATCAATCAAGTGCGGGGTGGAGACAGTGCTATAACTTGACATTTTTTTTAAAGAGTCAACTGTTAAATTAAGTTTAGTTTGACTAACTCGTCCCTGGTCCATTGACTGTAATGAGTATCTACTTGTAGTATTATATTTTCATTGACAAAATATTAGAGCGTAAACATATAATAATTCATTGTGCCAAAAAAAATAAAACTACGAATTTAATTGCATTCCGTGTAAAAAATATTATAAACATAATATCAAACTTTGTTGTGCATTCACAAAAGAAAAAAAACAAAAATTTGTATGAGACGGTGTCTCACAGTAAGATGACGTATAATTTGTGCATTGATGCTTTAATATTTTAGAAGGGTGGATGTTAATTTATGCTATGTTATACTCCATCTCATATATGAAACCGTCTAATACCAGTTTTTTGCCTTTGTTTTGGTCTTTATACCCCATTCTCGTTGGTGGGATGATCCAATATTTATTCAGGGATCTCTTTTGAAGGATCTTCATTGTAAATACTAAGTACTTACATATTTGCTTAGTGACCATGATTATCTTTTGTTAGTGTTAAAACTACTGCTCAAGTATTAGTTCTAACTCACTAAAGTATTAGTTAGAAGACCAAACAGTATTAGTTGAGTAGAACTGTGAAATGAATGAAACTAAACGCAAAACCAGAAAGAACACCGAATTACGTGGTTCGATCAGCGTGATCTAGATCCCCGGAGGGTCAAGACATGAATTCACTACACTCAAGCTTCAGAATTACAAGATACAATCAATCGAGGACCACCATAAACCAACTACCCGTTTCTAGATGAAGAAACTAACTTACAGCTCTCCAATTGAAATAACCGTATTTGCTCGCTCTAAATATGTGCACATCAATCAACATCTAAAGCTAACACCCTTATATATGAGAATCTAATCTAGATAAATAGAGAAGCAAACGCGGTGCTCACAATTTCAAATATTTCACCGTGAAATATTAGTTTAAATGGGGAGAAACTGAAAATTTGTGAATTCTGTGTGGATTGAACCGAGTCAAATAAACTTTTTTTATTAAATATTTTTTGCATAAAGACAAAACAAGAAAACTCCCTCCCAATCCATGTTAGTATAAATGTAAACATGTGTTACTGTAACGACAATTATGTGTTATTACGTGATGATGAAAAAAATAAGATATTTTTTACTAATTTAATGGTGTAATCTAGTGGTTTGAACATTTACTTAAATTAGTTGGTCACAGGTAAAAATGAGAAACAAATAAAATACATAGGGGGAAACAAATGAAATAGAGAGTGTTGTTTTGTTTATACAGTAACATATTTGTGTTTATATAATTAATAACACAATTTTCAATACCTTGCAAACAAATATGTATATTGAAAACCCCCAAGGGTTGACCTAATAGCGTAGACTTGGGGACTTAGGAGTGTGCTCCTCTCTAGATCTTAGATTTCATTTCTCTAATGTGCGATCAATCCTTGAGATGGACCAGTTCATACGGAGCTTAGCTCTGACTTGAAGTGGGGCCCCCGCTAGTAGATGGTGGGTTCTAGTCCCTCGAATTAGTCGGTCCTTGGGCCGAATACCAAGATTATTAAAAAATATATGTATTAAAAAAATAAGTATGTACTCCCTCCGTCCCAAAGTTAATGAGACTTTGACTGTTTATAAGGATTTAGTGGAATAGTGATAAAATGATAAAGTGGTGGGGTAGAAAGAGTTGTTTATTAGTATTTTATATGATAAAGTGATAAAGTGATGGGTGATTGGGGGTATAAAAGTTGTTTATTAGTATTTTATGTGATAAAACGGTGGGGTAGAAAGAGTTGTTTATTAGTATTTTATATGATAAAATGATTAGTAATTGGGGGTATAAATAATTGTTTATTAATATTTTATGTGATAAAACGATAAAGTGATAAAATAACTTTACCATTAATTTTGGGACAAAAATAATGGGTACTTTATCATTAATTTTGGGACGGAGGGAGTATTATTTATTCTTATAATGTTTTTTTTTTTATCGGACAAATGGTGACTCTCAAACATGTATTTACAGAGCGAGTTCTGTTGTTTTGTCTTTGCATGCATTTTATAGAAAAATATGTTTGACCCAATTCGACCCGCACAAGATCCATGAATTTTTTCCTTTATATTTATGCGCTTCTCCTTCTGAACCACGGATCATGTTTCACGAATCTTTCATTATAATAATACATATATGTACTCACAGTAATACATGTTTAACTTTATAATAATACATATTTTGAAAAGAGAGTTGCAAATTTTATTGGAAAATCTATTTGAGGTGATTCAACTTCGGAAAATTTCACACTCTATATTGATTTTCTCAACCCGCGAGTCATATGAAATATTTTATTTAAAAATTAGCGATATTTTGAAGTAGTGGTGGCTACTCGTAATTATTGACAAAAAAAATACAAGAGCTTTTCAGCCTTTTCTGCAATTATCAGAAAATACAAAATATTCCCCCAAAACGTTTCTCTAATAAGAGCAATGAATTTAGACATCTCCGAGACAAAAATCGCATAAAACGACAGTCTCGTCTCGTGCCTCTTTTAAACGGTCAAGAACTACCCTCATCGCCAAATCCAACGGCTCATATTGCCGCTCGTCGCTCCTCATCTCTCCCACACATGAAAAAAAAAATCTCCGCCTTTCTGTAAATACAAATATATATTCTTCAATTCTCTAAAATTTAATTTCCCTAAATTCTATTTTTCTATGGCAGCCACCGTAGATACAACAGTAATTTACAGACGGATTTCGACGTTTAGACACAACAATTCCAACTATTTACGGAATTACAGCGTAGTTTGCAGTCGATATAGAGCTTTCGATGGAAAACCCCGCCGTTTGGTCCACGATACGTTGTCGTTTCGGTTTCAACCTAGGGTTTCCAAGCTTCAAGGGTACTTTCTCCGGAATAATCCGAACTGGAAATTCACGAAAATCTACGCCAACAGTCCTCGTGAGCACGACACTGATTCGGCAGATAAGCCCGAAACGACCGGGCCCGAGAGCCCGAAGAAACCGGGTTCGGATCGGAGGGAGAAGCAGGGAAAGAACAACTGTTGGAATAGTAATGGGAATATATGGAAATGGCAACCGATAATTCAAGCTCAGGAGATGGGGGTTTTGTTCATTCAATTAGGGATTGTGATGTTCGTAATGAGATTGCTTAGGCCTGGGATTCCGCTGCCGGGCTCCGAGCCCAGGACGCCCACCACGTTCGTTAGTGTTCCGTACAGTGAGTTTTTGAGTAATATAAATAGTAATTTAGTGCAGAAGGTGGAGGTAGATGGGGTGCACATTATGTTTAAGTTGAAGAGGGAAGCTGGGGGTGTGGAGAGTGTTGTTAGTGAGGCGAATAGTAAGCTACAGGATGCAGATTCTTTGCTGAGGACTGTGACTCCCACGAAACGAGTAGTGTACACGACGACGAGGCCTATTGACATCAAGACACCGTATGACAAGATGTTGGAGAATGATGTTGAGTTTGGTTCTCCGGATAAGAGGTCTGGTGGATTCTTGAATTCTGCATTGGTGAGTTGTTATTAGAATTGTTTTCAGTTAATTCTCCATTTTCTTCACATTTTTTACTATATAGGACCATAGAGTAGCATGATTTTTTTTTTTTAATATAAGGGGTTGATAAGTGTTCTTAACTATAAACTTCAGAGCTTCTTTGTTCATGTGGACTCATTTTAAGATATGATGGATTGCTCAGGTGTATGGTTATACTAAGAAACTTTAACTATTCATATATTTTAAAAACTTGATAAAAGCTCGAGCATGTTATGACTTATGACCACTTCCCTTGGTGGTTGATGGCCCAATACAGAGTAACACAATAAGATGTCATGGCTCATGAGGTTACTGAAACGATGCTCAAAATGGCTTGCTTTGTAATTTATCAACATATATGTTAAATCACAAAATGTAACATGAGCGAATGAGGCTGCAGCTCGTTTTTGTATCCAAGTGGTAGTATCAGGCCCTTACACGAGGATTCAATAAGGTCCAAGTATTACCTGCTAGTATTTTTTTTTTTTTTTGCTGAATACTTTACCGATAGGCATTTTCCGGCCAAACACGTACAGATAACCAATCTTAGAACATTTTAGCTAATTGATGAATGTTCTATTGGTTCAACAAGTTAAAGAAAATACAAGGGAATTCCAATATTTCTCAATTGAGTAAATTTCATTAAGTTAAAGAGAGATATTTTAAGTATGTTCTAGTTAAGTAATCAAAATCAATGAACTTGGCTGTTAAGTGCGTAAAACATAATCAAGCTCACTGGATAAGCAATAAAATCAGCACTTAGTAAAGATATTCACGTAATTTCACTATTTCAGCCGTAATCAGATAGCTATAACAGTTCTGCAAATTTGCAGCACATATCATATTATCTTCAGCAAATGAGAATTACTTTTAATGTTACTAAAGTATAATGAAGAAAAAAATTATTTCCCTCTCGAGAGAGAAGACAGAAGAAAGGAGTAAAAGGAAGAGCAGTGAAGAAAAAAATGGAGGGATATGAGAATGCCGATGGCTTCTGACCTGTGCTAGACTCTCTCTCTCTATATATATATATGTGTGTGTGTGTATGTATATTCGGTGGTTTGGTTTAACAAACTGACCCACACTGCGGCCTTAGTTTGGTGAAACCTGTCTATCTATGTTTTTGACCCTATAAAGCTCTCCGACCTGATTTCTAATATGACTTGTAATAGAATGTTAATCTCTTTGTTCAATCAAATTCCACTCATTTAATATGTTGATACTTGAAACTTTTGTTCTGACAATACGAGCATTTAATTGTGACTTTTATTCAGACTTTTCTCTGATCGAAACATTTGGTTGCCACAAGATACCAGAATGGTTCTATCCTTGCATTACAACTTAGAGCAGGCTCTGTAAAGTGCCACCTCCCACTTGTTTGCATTTTGGAGTAATGAAGTTTTATAAGCTCATATGGATCAGTGTAGCTTGAGTTCTGGAACAAGTGTTCAATATTAAATTATGTGGATGTGGCCATTTTTTATCCATTTGTTTGTTATCTTCCTTTGAATTGTTCAAATTAGTTGAATTTTATTTGTGGACATGTTGATTGCATCCACTTTGTCATTATTCTGCGTGCTATATTTTGAAGTTCCTCCATTTTCTCTTATATTCTAGTTGTGTGTTTTCGATTTTACCCTGTCCTTCAGCTGGGAAGTGGAAATGCTATATCCGCATTTATGCTTGCTCTAGCCTTACCTTAGTTTCCATCATAAGAAGAAAGATGAAAATTTTATCTTCTTCGACATTTATATGAATAATTGAATAATGTATGATTATTGATTTGTAGGTTTCTCTTGCCATACTATCTATGTCGACATTTATATGAATATTTGAACACTTTATGCCTTCTTGCTGTGTATGTGTTATTAGGACATGAAAAGAGGCAAAGTTTAGATCTGATTTAATATAACATGTCATGCATAAATTAATGTTCATCTTATTAGCTATCATGTATAAAGTCTAGTCGAAGTTATGGTTTTCTGTTTGTCTTACTCCATTCTTTCCTTTATTCTACAGATAGCTTTATTCTATGTTGCTGTGCTAGCAGGCCTTCTTCATCGGTTCCCCGTAAACTTTTCTCAGGTATTAGAATGTATGCTGCTTATGTCCGTCTCTGAGGGAAATGCTAATGTCACCTGCAAATTTACAGAATGCCCCAGGTCAGCTTAGAAACCGAAAGTCTGGTAATTCTGGTGGAGCAAAAGTTTCAGAACAAGGGGAAACTATTACATTTGCCGACGTGGCTGGTGTTGATGAGGCCAAGGAGGAGTTGGAAGAGATTGTGGTATGTAGTAGCTTTCAAGAAAGTTGAATTGTATCTACTCACATTAGATTGAGTTTCAGTATTACTTTTACCCTGGTTTTTTTTTAGTAAGGAGTTAAAAGCTTCTTTGTTTAATGCTCTGCTCTTTATTTCCCAGGAATTTCTTAGGAGTCCAGACAAGTATACAAGACTTGGTGCACGCCCTCCCAGGGGTGTTCTCTTGGTGAGTTGAGTTTGTAGGAAAAACACGACAAGGAAACATAACATTAAACTGTGATTGGCTTTACGCTTATTTTTAGTGGAGTTTCTTGTTGATCTATGATTCTATATTTCAAATATGTTTTTCTTCATTTGTTTTATGGGGCATTTCAACAGAAACTTCCTATGTTACAGGTTGGTCTCCCTGGAACAGGTAAAACGCTTTTAGCAAAAGCTGTTGCTGGCGAAGCTGATGTTCCTTTCATTAGCTGTTCTGCAAGTGAGTTTGTAGAGCTGTATGTTGGTATGGGTGCATCTCGTGTTAGAGATCTTTTTGCACGGGCAAAGAAGGAGGCACCATCCATAATATTCATAGATGAGGTTTCTCTTGAGTTTTCTGTAAGGCATTCTGGTTGGCAATAATTTTCAATCTTCTCATTAACAATTCCTCAAATTGTAGATAGATGCTGTAGCCAAGAGCCGTGATGGTAGATTCCGTATTGTGAGTAATGACGAGAGGGAACAAACCTTAAATCAGCTCCTCACTGTATGATTGTGGAACCTAGTTTCTTTTGCATTAAGCATTTCTATATTTTTCTCATGTGAGATATTTTTACGAAAAAATAATGCAGGAAATGGATGGATTTGATAGTAACTCAGCAGTGATTGTTCTTGGAGCAACTAATAGAGCAGATGTTTTAGATCCTGCCCTCCGCCGACCTGGTAGATTTGATCGAGTGGTTATGGTAACTGGACATTTTTTTTAAAGAGAATGGTGCATATTTAAGACTTACCAGTTTCTGTGTAATAAGATGCATACTTCGATTTTTAGGTTGAATCTCCTGATCGAACGGGAAGAGAAGCCATTCTAGAAGTACATGTTTCCAAGAAAGAACTTCCCCTTGCCAAGGATGTTGATCTAGGTGCTATTGCTTCTATGACTACGGGTTTTACTGGGTATTTGGTCATCCTTGAAATTTCTGATGCTCGTGTTTGACCTAAAGGAACATTTTTGAAGTCTTCTTGATTTTCCCCTTTTCGATATTGTGCAGGGCAGATCTAGCGAACTTGGTAAATGAAGCTGCATTATTGGCTGGAAGGAACAATAAACTCATGGTGGAGAAATTTGATTTCATTCATGCGGTTGAGCGGTCGATAGCGGTAAAAGTTTCAGTTTCGCTCTCTTTCTCTTTTATATATGTAATATGCTCATTCTATGTAAGGATATGTTGACCCCATGCTGAATTTTGGAAGTCGGGAGTTGAAAAAGTCATGGTTATTAAGTGTAAACCGTAATCTCATGGGGTTGAAAGTATGATAAGAGTTGAGATTATTAGGCAAACAAATAACGTAATAAACTGAATTCAAATCCCTTAAACGAGGTCCACAGAGCGATGAACTCTAGTGAAAACCTTATTTAGATAGTCTCAAACCTAAACCCTAACTTAAGCCCTAAGCAATAAAGCCCATGGACAATTTAATCCAGACTAAAATTAAAAAGCCCAAATATAATAATACTAGTAGTAATGTAATTATATGAGTTGTACCAAAGTAAGCTTAATATCGCACAAAATGCTCATGATGGTAGTTGGCTAATTGTGTAGAGCGTCTAGTGATATCTGATAGGATCTCTTGCATGCGTTAGAAACTTCGAGTGAAGTTGACAGGATTTTATTATGACATTCCAATTATGTCTGAAATTTTGTTTTCAGCCTGAGCATAGAAGACCTATTACATTCTATGCTTATACTTATTTAACATTGTAATGATTATTATCAGTACTTTATATTACTGCAGTCCAGTCTTTTCCTAGAATAAATTGAGACCAACCCATCCAACCTCACTGCAGTGCAGTTTGGGTTCGTTGAACCTTTTCTTAACATGATGGCCATTCTCCCTCAGCTTGCCCCAATTAAAGACCTTGTCTTACTGCATATCATATTAGTGCAGAGTTTTGGCTACATTTATCTTGGTTTATGCTCCCATGCACAAGCGTGTTTTTGCCTTCATGAATTTGATTTATTTGTGGATGTGTGACAGAAACTCTATGAATAGATTTGTTGGGGAGAGTTTTGTAAATATTTTCGGTATTTTAGATTTGAAGACTAAAGATCTACTCAGTTAGCTAATCTGTATTGACCTTTTGCATGACTATGATTTTTTATGAAACATAAAATAAAGCAACTCCTTATCAATTATCCCAAAACTTCATTTGCTGCTGCTTACTTATGAATTTACTTGTTTTCAATAAAGCAACTGTTGCAAGAAAATTATTAGCATGCCTTCTTGATTTTGATTTCTTAAGTGCGGTGCAGGGGATAGAAAAGAAGACTACGAAGTTGCAGGGCAGTGAGAAAGCTGTTGTTGCACGGCATGAAGCTGGTCATGCAGTCGTGGGAACCGCTGTTGCCAATCTTCTTTCGGGTCAACCTCGGGTTGAGGTATTACTGCGGTCCTTATGTGTATTAGTATTATTGTTTTTACTCCTTACAAGTTTCTTTCTTACGGTTGGAGTGGCTTAAGGTGGATTTCTGTTAATAAATGTATATGAAATTAATACAGCAAATGGCGGAGTTGGGAATTATTGTGCATGTTCAATTAGGTCTCTATCCTATTATTGTGTATGAAATGAAAGTATTACAGCAAATGGGGATGTTATCAGGATTCCCAAACATTATAGGATAGTTACTGCTCTATGAATGATATTTTCTCGTCCATAGTTATTAATGGCGCAAGGCGCGCCTTGGGCGCGCGCCTTGCATCCCTGGAAAAAACAACATAAGACCTTGATAATTTCTTAGTAAACCTAACCATTGCTTCTGTAGCAATACCCCAAGTCAAATTTTCACCTTGGTGAACCAACTCATCTTCATCTTCCATTAGACCAACCATCCACTCATTGCTTTCATCTATATCCCTCAAAGAGATAAGATCAATGTGATTACGTGAGTCATACCGATTACCGATGCTTCAACGCACGATTATACTTGATAAAAAGTGAATCTTGAAACCCTAGATGCGTTTCACTTAAATATTAAGACTTAAGAGATAGTATTTTTTATTATTCTGATGTTATTTGACAAATAAAAAAATGTTTATTTTTATTTCAAACCCTAGATGTACGCAAGGCACGCCTTAGGCGCGCCTTTGCCCGAGTCAAGGCGGCGAAAGGCGCCGAAAGGCTCCCCCAGGCGAGCGCCCAGAAAATCCCAACCGCCTGGACCTATGGCAGGCGAGGTGGCTAGCGCCCCGAGCGCCTTGCGCCTTAGGCGCGCCCTTTAATAACTATGTTCTCGTCTAGAGTGAGGGTACTATGTGCTATTATTCCCTAATTTTTATGAGGAAGGGAAAAAATGAATTGAGGATTCATGATAACCATATTATGATTGCTGAATGTGTTTGAGAGATCTCTGAGGTGACACTTTTAGTATCAAATGACCCTTTTTTCTCAATCTTTTTATTTATGAGTCTCCTAATACTTGGATAGTGATCCAAAGAGTAGCAACATGATTAATATGTGTGGATGGTTTGGTTTCATCAGAAGCTGAGCATATTGCCAAGATCTGGCGGAGCACTTGGATTTACATACACTCCTCCAACCAACGAAGACAGATATTTGCTGTTTGTCGATGAGCTGCGTGGGAGACTTGTTACTCTTCTCGGAGGGCGTGCAGCCGAAGAGTTTATTTACGCTGGACGTGTATCGACTGGTGCGCTTGATGATATACGGCGAGCAACAGACATGGCATACAAGGCTGTGGCTGAATATGGCTTAAACGAAACCATAGGCCCTGTCTCAGTATCTACTCTTTCTGGTGGTGGAATGGATGATTCTGGGGGGTCTTCACCATGGGGAAGGGAGCAAGTACAACCTGCATGCCTCTTATTTATTCTGGGCATATTTTGATTTAGGGATAATATCATTTTTGAACCCTAAAGTAGCCTTTTTTCCAGTTTTGATCCCCCTCTTTCATTCACTATCAAGATTGGTCTTAAAAGTACACTTTTACTCCCACATGGCCTCATGTGATTTTGTCAGTCAAGAGACGGTCAACTAATGGTGGGACCAAATTTGAGTAAAAGTGTACTTCTAGAACCAAATTTGATAGTTAGTGAAAGAAGGGGAACGAAAACTGGAAAATGTGAACTATAGGGACCAAAAATGATATTAACCCTTGATTTTATATTTCCTGAATCTCTGGTGGCATCTGTAGTGATTGCAATTTTTTTTTTACCTTTGATAGGGACATCTTGTTGATCTTGTTCATAGTGAGGTTAAAGCCTTGTTGCAATCTGCACTTGATGTGGCCCTATCAGTTGTTCGTGCAAATCCTACTGTCTTGGAGGGTCTAGGCGCCCACCTGGAAGGTATTACATTATTTCTGTCCGGTTTTTTTCATTGGCATATGCTTTCCAATTCAAATACCTGAAGAGATAATATAATATTAATTGCTGCATTTTTATGTAATATATTATCTCTAGAGCTAACAAAATGACCACTGTTTGCCTGAACTCCATGTTTGCTTTCTTGTGCCCTTTCTGTGCTTCTTTATACATCAATTCATGGTTAATTGATAATGTGTACCAGCTTAATATCTAGTAGGACACTGCTGAGTTTAAAAATAGTAGAAAAAATAAAATAGATAGAAAATTGTTTCTTTGCTGGTTGTACCCTGCTCTTCTGCCCAAAAGGTCATGACTTGTTGATTCACAAACATAATCTTGTGTTTTTTGCATTTCTCATTTATTGCATTTGGATTAGGGATGGCAACAGGGTGGGTCTTGGATGGGGTTGGTCAACCCCTAGACCTGCCCCACTAGGAATACAGTGGCCCGGGACCAACACCATTTACTTTTAACTTTATTTTAAAATAAAAAATCTTAATTATAACATTAAATAATTCAAACTAAAACATATAATTGTTTTAAATAACATGTAATTTGGTTGGAAAAAAAAATAACATGTAATATTCATCTAATAGCTTAAATAACACATAAAGATATGTAAAATAATATGAATATAAATTCATATCTATATATAAAAACATTAAAAAATATGTGGTGGATTCTGAGACGGGTTTGTGGGGCTAGTTCTATAAAAACCACGATCTTTCTGCTTGACTGGGTCCAAACCAGCCCCGATGGTGCAGGTTCAATGCTGGTCTGAGTTTGAACCCGCCCCTTGGCCATCCCTAATTTGGACTGGCTTCCCTTGGTTCCTTAGAAAACACGTGAAGTGGAGTTCAAAAAACTTAAGATGCAAATATTTCGCTTTTATCTGATTGTTCATTTTTATTAGTCTATCTTGTGTTGCCTTTTATTCAGATATAGAAGCATCTTTACATAAACCCTGGCTCGCTTTACTGTTTTGGAAAGAGAGAAATACAAGAAATGAACAAATGCATAGTATAATTTCTCATGAGCTATTTTGAGATGACGTTGATAATGCATAGTAAAGTATAATTCATTATAACCTATTACAGAATGATTTCGATGTTCTGACAAGAATGTTATAATTATAGAAAACGAGAAAGTAGAAGGTGAAGAGCTGCAAGAATGGTTGAAATCGGTGGTTGCTCCAGCAGAGCTTACGTTCTTCATCAGAGGAAAACAGGGGTCTCTTCTCCCTCTCCAGTCTGCAGGATCTTGATAACAAACCATTTGCTCTTTTTTCAAATCAAGATGTCTCGAGCTGTCCTCCTTTCTTGAACATTGCGATAATCTTACAAATTCCGTTGTCCCTAAAGTGCTCGAAAGGAGGACACAACGAACCGGGAGGTGGACATCTTACTTTGATGACTTTGTATATTCATAGAAATAACATAATTTTAGTTCATTTGTACAGTCTACTTACTGGATATGCGCACATTATGAAATCGTGATAGAGTAGAAATAGAAAGAAAGGCTTATGTTATTTATGGAAATTGTCTCGTGATGTTTTGTACGTACTCGTATATTGTTTTAATACATTACTTCTTTCGTCCAATCGTACAGGAATGACCCAAGTTAATAATTCTATTAATATATATATATATATATATATATTGGCAAGAATAATTCTATTTATATTTATGAATATGTTGTATGTTAAATTTAATAACGTGTTAATTGCAAGACTAATAGGCCAAACTTATTAAATAAAATATGCAAAATGCATATTTAGATTCTTAAATTATTACTTTTTATTTCAAAAGATCCCTAAATTATTTTTTTGTTTTAAGAAGTTTTGAATTATTAATTTTTATTTCGAAAGGTCTTTAAATTATTTTTTTGTTTAATGAAGTTCCTAAACTATTGATTTTTGTTTCATGTAGTCCCTCTTGACAATATATTTTTAATCATTTAACAGAACCATACACACATCATCATTTTCAAAATTGTCAATATTGACCATTGTTTTACTTAATGGTTTTGTTAGATTATTTAGAAAATGTTGTCAAGAAGGACTGCTTGAAACAAAAATCAATAGTTTAGGGAATTCATTAAACAAAGAAATAATTTAGAGACCTTTTGAAATAAAATTTAATAGTTCAAGGGATTCTTAAAAAAAATAGTTTAGGGACCTTTCCAAATAAAAAAAAATAGTTTAGGGACCTAAAGATGTATTTTGCCAATAAAATATTAAATCATTAATGCAAGATGAATGAGTTGGTATGTTGTGAAACTTGTTCACCGTGAAACTGATTTTTTTTTTTCAGGCATACTGTTTAGTATTACATCGTTCCCAATCTTTAAGCCAATTTGACTGTTCATAAGGATTTATGAGAATAGTGATAAAGTGTTTGGGTAGAAAAAATTATTTATTAGTATTTTATGTGATAAAGTGATAAAAGTGGTGGGGAGTTGAGGGTAGAAAAAATTGTTTATTAGTATTTTATGTGATGAAGTGATAAAGTGATGTGATATAGTGTATTTCCATTTTAGGAAATACTCCCTCCGTCCCACTATATTTGTCTCAGTCCATAAAAGAAAAAAATAACACTCCACTAACTATTATTTTAATATTATTCCCCTCACTTTTCATCCCAACTATCCCAAATACATTAACTTTTTATCCATTAAATACTATAAAAGCCCACGATATATTATTTTAATATTATTCCTTAAACAATTCAACAAAAAGAAGTGAGACAAATATACCGGGACAGAGGGAGTATGTCTTAAAGATTGGGACAAAAAAAAAACAAAATTGGCTTAAACATTGTGACGGATGGAACAATATAAGTCACACCCTTCAGTTATTACTACGATACCCCTGCTATAATATAAGTCACATTTTTCACTTTTATGAGTAATATTCTTTATAGTAAAAAATCATACTCTTTAATAATATAAATCACACTCCTTAACTAGTTTAACCGTGAAACTTGTTCACCCTATACTTTGTCAAGATGGGAATATGCTTATCAAATTTAATGAACATAGTTAAAACTTAAATGAGATTTTCACTTAAAGATATTTAATTATATCTTTAATGAATTCTAATTGATAACAAATGGTATCTTCAAATATATTATAGAAAGATTGATCTACATTAAACAATCCTACATATTCTAATTTCAAAATCAATTATACTAGTTTATAATAATCTTTTCAATAATGATAATAGATTATTATTTTTTATTATTCAAATGTCATTTTTCATGATATGCAAATATCGCGGGTCATATTTCAAGATAAATATTTATATATATATATATATATATATCTCGTATGTCAGATAAAAAAAATCTATATATACATATATTAAATAAAAGTAAAATAAAATATTGATACTGAACGATACATGTCAAAATTTTCTAATAAATATAGGGAAAATATGGTATTCTTTTTTCCCGTGAGATTTGCATTACTATCCTCAGAATTTGAAGATAAGCCCTATAAAGTTTTCGATATACATTGAGACTCAAAGTTGCAGATAATACTTGTGTTTTTATCTTATAAATATATATATAATTGATATGTCGTATATCATATATGATTAAATGAAGATATATTTATATGTATACATAGAGGTGGAAATTGGAATAGAGTCGGAATTAAAACAACTTGTGTGGTATTCTGGACGAAGCAAATTCATCGGCAAGAGTTGAAAGGTGATGGAAAATATTTATGCAGAAGAAACGTCAACACCCCGAGTCAACTCAGAATCTTGGTCGTTGCTAACACATTCTAGACTCAAGTCGGAATACTCATCGTATACTTGTTTGAGGGACATCATCAAGACATCAAGTGGTGAACAATTGATATGCTCTTGTAATGACATTGCAATCGAAAACCCATTGGTGAGACGGGCCAGTTGGTTGTACTTGCGGCCCGTTTATCAGGACCAAAAGCCCCCCAGAAACTGCACTATTTTTAGAGCATGGGGAAGAAGATTGAAGCACTTGATAGGAGCTTGTTTTGGATTCAGTCATCATAATTCATAACCAACGTATCCATACGTACATTATACATCACACCTAAAGTTGATTGATTGATATTGGTATGTCATTAATTTTTTCTTGGATAGACTAACTGCTGATGATATCTTCTTGTAACGATTTGGTAGCTAGGTAATTGGATGTTGAAAATTAATATTGGGGGTGTTGATTTTAGGATTTAAAGGTAGGCATGATCCCTGATCCCTTTTCTTTTTTTAATATATTGCAAGAATTTTATTTTTGACCCAACTTTTGCATTCGGCAAATATTGTGGTTTGAGCAATTGCAAAATTTATTTTGTTAGAATATAAAACAAATTATTGCGTGACAAGAGAAAAAAGAGGGGAAAAGCTGAATCTACATACATAATCGTAGCTAAAAAAAAAAAATAGAATGGCAAAATGATTAAGGATGAGGAGCTACAAAATGAATGCTACATTTGGGCTGACTGCTTCTGCCAACTCCAAAGTCTTTTCACAGGGAGTGTTTGTAAAGAATGAAGCAAACAAATGGCAGCATCATCACTCTGGACTCTCTTCTACCTCTGTTCCTGGTCATAATGGCACAAGTTAGTCAAAAAAATTCGATGCAAAATAGCTCCAATTATCAATTTTCGATAAATAGTAAATGATCATATTATAGACAGTTTCTGGATGCTACAGCTCATGAACTCCAGTTGAATGTGGATACAGAATACAAGAACAAAAAACAAAGTCTAGATAAGCCTGGATTAGAGAATATCATCATTCTAGCACCATATTTTTTTGACAAAAAACTCATATGAGACCGTCTCATGTACGAGACGGGATAAAATTTAGCACAAATCATACTCACTCCTCCTAAAGTGTTAAAACGCCAATGTCCAACTTATACCCGTCTCATACAAGTGTGTCTCTATTTTGTTTGGTTCATTCCAATTGCTATTCCATGCTAATATAAATTTATAACCAGTTCACCCTAGCTAATCTATCATGTCTCTCAATATTGTGAATATTAATTTATAACCCTCACTATCATTTCTTATTCAATTCGCTTCAATTTTGTGGTATAATATGATACTATAAAATGGTAAATAAAAAAAAAGAGTAAAGAAATAAATTCAAAAGAAGATGTTTTAGAACATTCGCAAAACTACACCCATCAAATCCCACTGAATAACCAGCCCTCCGTCATTGCAAAATCAAGGTCTCTCTCTCGCTCTGAAACTAAACATGCTGAAGCTCCTGCTTTCAAAAATTTCTAGAGGCTCACTACTTCATTCAAGAACAACAAAGGGTGCTCTACATTCCTTTCCAGTCTCTGAAAAGCAAAACTGCTTTTTTCCAGTCTCTGAAATCAATTCCCAAGACAAACCAAGACACTACTCATGGAATTTGATACTTTCTACTCTAATAAACAAGTTTGGAGATGGTGAATTTGGCGTTTACGAGCTAGCACCAATTCATATTCATCAAAATGACAAATATATTAACTCAACAAGATTAGTTCTCTCATTCAATCATCAAAAACCCTTTAAACCATATTCAGCACTCCCATTTCCAGGCCATTTTCGACTTCTCACAGAAAACCCTAGTCTGCATCACCTTCTATTTTCTCAAGTAAAAAATCATTCTCTCCCTACACCAAAAACTAAGTTAGACAACCTCCATGATACATAACTGCGGTTTAGATTCTGAGTTCTAAAAGCATATAAGTTTATCAAACATCATCTCCTAGCAGAACAAATACCATAACAGATCAAAGAAGCAACATAATCAAAATATGATAAACACCAAAAACAGAACAGGAATTAACCTTCATCAGCATCTTCTCCTTCCTCGAAAACCTCCTCTTCATCATCGTCATCCTTATCGACTCCATACCTCTCATTCAGATACTCCACAGCCCCTTTCGTTAGAATCAATTTATCACAATTTAAAATGTCGAACAAATTCAACGTTCTCGGCGTCAACATTTTCAACGTCCCAACGTTTCTACTCGACAATCTCACATTATCCGAAACTTCCGTCATAAGAAACGTCGATTTCTTCTTCGGATCCAACCCTAACCTCTTCATCAATTCAATAAACTCCTTCGTCTTCGGCTTCTCAAATTTCTCATCGAAATCCTCCACCACAATCGTGCTCTCGACCGCGCTAGCAAGCGCAGTTGAAATCGCGAGCTTCTTCTCCTTCTTATTTATCTTAATCGACCAATCCTTCGGCTTAGGGCCAAAAATGACACCACCGCCGGGTCGCAGCGGCGTCCGCTGGGACCCACGGCGCGCGCGGCCGGTTTTCTTCTGAGGGTAGGGCTTAATCCCACCGCCGCGGACCTCTGCGCGCGTGAGTGTGGACGCGGTCCCGCGGCGGCGGTTGGTTAGGTCGGTGGTGATTCCGCGGTGGACGACGGCGCGTGAGGTGTCGGGAGGGGCGGATTTCAAATCGAGAGTGGTGGAGCCGACTTGAGCGCCTTCGAAGGAGAGGATTGGGATTGTGGCGAGCTCGGAAGTGATGGCGGTTGAGGTGCGAAGTTTGGGGAAGGGGTGGGGGTGGGGCTTGAGGAAATTGAGGGTTTTGGGGGAGGGATTTTGGGAGAAGTGGAAGATCGAGGAGGAGAAGAAGGAGATTGGTGAAGCAGCTGCCATTGTTGTTGCAGAGTTGAGAATTTGAGAGAGAAAAAGAGAGTCTTATCTTTGTTATCCGTTGCGCGGATATAGTTGCGCTTTATGCCTAATTTCAGTGAAGTCGTTAACGACTTTGTCATGCATATTAAAGAGTGAAATTCGATTTTATTTTAATTTAAGATTTTAGTCTGATTTGCTGGGTTTTTCTTTTTCCTTTTCCCAATCATAATAACAAAAAAAATCATCTGTTTATTAATAAAATTTGAACAAAGACGATTTTTATATGAGTATGTATTCAGTAAAACTTGTTCACAATATAAAATTTATATCACTATATCTATAAAATAATATTATACTCCCTCCGTCTTATTCTTTAAGCAAAACTTGCCATTTTTTTTTCTCAATCTTTAAGCAAAACTTTCTAAAATGGAAATACACTTTGTCACTTATCACATAAAATACTACTCCTCCGTCCTAATCTTTAAGCAAAACTTGTTATTTTTTTTGTTTCAATCTTTAAGCAAAACTTTCTAAAATACTAATAAACAACTCTTTCTATTTTACCACTTTATCACTTTATCACATAAAATACTAATAAACAGTTATTTCTACTCCCAACTACCCATCACTTTATCACTTTATTATATAAAATACTAATAAACAACTCTTTCTACTTTATCATTTTATCACTATTCCAATAAATCCTTATGAACAGTCAGTTTCTCTTAAAGATCGGGACGGAGGAAGTAATAAACAACTCTTTCTATCTCAAATTACCCATCAATTTATCACTTTATCACATAAAATACTAATAAACAACTCTTTCTACCCCCAACTACCCATCACTTTATCACTATTCTCATAAATCCTTATGAACAATCACATTTGCTTAAAGAATGGGACGGAGGGAGTAAGACTTAACTTAATAACTGATATCTAAATACAATTGATATTAATTTATAAATATAGTGATATCATTTTATAAATGTGATGATATCGATTTTAGTATTTTCATAACCGAACCGACGACAAAATTGGTCTGGGCATCGGTTGCCGGTCCAACCGGTTGGTTCGATTTAACCGGCGGTTCAATCGGCAAAATGATTTATGCATATTTCTTTTATATTTTGTATGTTACATTAAAAAAAATTATTTATAAAAAAATAGAATTATACTAATTTATAACTTATAAATATTATATTAAAATAAATACAATAGAGTTTGGAGACAGGAGATGCTGATGTTGTGGATTAATTCTACACAGTATGTGACAACGGTAAATAGATTAAATGAAGTTGATGACATGTGAATGAATTTATGAAAGATAAAATGATACTGAGATAAAGATAATAACATTATATAGAGACATTTTAAAAAAATAATAAAAAAATCAAGAAAAATTACTCCGTTTTTTAATAAATAAAATGGATAAACCGTTTTTTAAGGAGTAATTCGACCGGTGACATAAGCGGTTCACGGTCCGACCGGTTCAACTGATTTTTGAAAATATTGATCGATTTCATAATATAAACAAATTTTACAAGAGAATTTTTATTTACATTTTTTTTTTTTGAATTAGAATGCTCATACAAACAAACAAAAGAAAAAGAAATAACAGTGCATACCAGAAAGCAAACTAGTTCGAATGTAGTATACGTGTATAAATTAATAAAATACATCCAAGTATAAAATTTTACAAATCAATAATACACTAGCAACAAAATAATTTGAATTCACAAAACCTGTAGTACCAACCAACTTCACATATTACAAATCCAGTCTAACCAATAATCACACAGACAAGAGGAGAGTCACAAGAAAACAAATCTTATTACATGTTGATGCAAGACGTATAAAAATACGTATTAAATACGGCGAAGGGTTTGTTCAAGAAGATGATGCTGATTTAGAAGGATTGAACGGAACCTGTTCAGAGCAACTGAGTACTTCATGTGGACCACCCTCCTCTCGGCCAATGCCCATCAAGTCCAAATAATAGAGGTAATGCGATATGATGTTGTTCATTGGATCGATTTCTCCCTGTCCACAAGTGTAATCCCCATACAAGATATTCATTGTGGCTCCAAATCCAGGGACTCGTTTGGACAACGTGTCGTTTTTTGTGGGTTTCCAGTTTCCAACAAAGGCATCGTGGGCAGAGGGTTGTCCCTTTTTCAAGGGAGTCATCCACCTCCATATGGCGGTTTGGAAGGCAATAGTGGCGTTTTGTTCGACGTATTCGGGATGGTTCAATAAATCTTGCTTAATGCCGTCTCCAGCTGCTCCATAATTGTAGTTCCTGGAAGGATTTTAAGACGAAATGAGATGTCAGGAAGTGGGAAATTATTACAGGTTGGGTTGGATTGTGGGATTTGAAATAAATATATTTCAAATTCACCCAAATTAAAGTGGGAATTCAAATCTACCCAAGTCACTCGAAATCAAAATATGACTCAGAATGAGAGTTATGGACTTCAAATCAATTAGATAACTGAATCTAGAGAAACAATGCACCAACCTGCTTCATATTTCTTTCTTATCATATAAAAACTTAAAGTAAAATATTTCAAGTTTCAGCAAAATAAATTTGAAACATTACCCTGAATTTCAGTAAAAAAGTTAACCACCAAAAATATTTGATAACAGAGGATAAAATGAATTAGGTAGTTCGGATTCAAAAATGTTGCTTATAAACATAATATTAACTAGAGAAAAAACTCATCAGTCTAACTAGAGCCACAGAATGCAATGGTGGATTAAAATGAATGTCTTAAATCCTAAGCAATTAAACATTAACATATAGACTAGCATAAGTTATTTCCCCTAACAACCACATCAAGTAAAAATATTTTGCAGTAACTCGATATCCAACAGAAAGGATAAGAAAGAATATCACCAAAAGCAAGTATATGTATGAGTGTTTTGTGTGTGTGTGTGTGTGTGTATGCGGTAATGATATGGAGCTCGACAGTGGGTTTCTTTTGGATCCCAACATCAACATAAACTACTTGTACCATGCTACAGTGTGCAAGTGTTTTATACTGGTGTTTGCCTCCACCATCGGGCTCTATATCATGTCTACACACACACACACATATATATATGTGTGTGTGTATATATTGGAAATAAAAGGAAACAAATAAAGAATGAAAAGGGGCAGTACCAATAGATTGGAATAGCACCACGACCATAGTATTCTGCACCAGGAGCACATGGATAATCATATTTGTAGAAGTCATCGCAATATTTTTGGTCGGGACTCATTTCTCTGTTGAAGCATAAACCCCAGGAAAGTGGTCCACCTGTGGCTACTCCATAACCACCTGCATAATTTGCACACTAATTACTGTACGAGACCAAGGATGCAAGACAGACAATTCAGCTGGAAGATGCTCACACTACTCTACAATATGGTTTCCCCAAAGCCAGTTCAATAAAGGGAATCCACCAGCTCAACAGGAATTCTGCTTCTATTTTATCATACTCCTAACTCAGATTATCCAATTGTTTTTAATTTAGATTCAAGATGATAAATGCAATGAAAAGCTGCATTTGTCCAAAATAAAGACGTGGAGCTCTCTTAGCAATATAAGATCAGCAATCTTTTCAGCGAAAGGCCAGGAACTAGGAGACTATGATGATCAATTGACTCAATCACTGCGTTATTGTATACTTGATATGTTCATTGATAATCAACCCAATCCCAGAAGTAGAATTGAGGAAAACACACGTGCAATAAGCGGATATTAACGACCATTACATCAAAAATAGATGATAATACACAAGTTACTCTGCATATATATATAGTCCTGTAAACCTCAACTGGACAAGCAAATCTACTTTCTTTTAATAGTTAGAAGACAAGTACAACCTTGAACAAAACCAAGCAAATAAGAGTTCATCACTACACAAACAAATACTGCATCTAACAAGTAAATATGATTATAAGAATGGATACAACTACCTAAACAATCACCAACAAAAATTAATCTAAAACTCATATATTTAATGACAAGTAAACCTCAATTGGGCAAGTAATGATTCTTTCCATCTCAATTGTATGCACAATTAAAAGAAACCTAGATCACAACACAATACCCAATCACATCCCAAATGCAAAATAAGTAGGCACACAGTCCAAATCAAGATCCAAAACACTGGATAAACATAAAACCAATATAACTCGAGAAACTAAACTCACAAGAAGTTTTGCAGCCGACATGACCAAGAAAAGCAGCGAGTTCCTTCATCTGCATAAGCTTCCCGCCAGTTGTCCCAAATCCAAGCGGCTCAAAACCGGCGGCGGCGAGGATGAAAGACCTGTAATCCCAAAACCCGACAGCTTTGGCCACCGGAGAATTCCTCTTGGAGAAGAGATTCTCGAATTGGTAGGTCTGGAAGTAATCGGAGATGGTGAGATTGCAACAGTATTTCGAGAACCCTCTGCACTCCCACCCTTGGTCGCACACCTTCTCCCCCTTCACCTTCTTCACGATGATTTCTTTCGAAGAAGATTCATCCGCATTCGCCATCCAAACACCGCACAGCACCATTATCGCCACTGAAATCGCAAATCCTCGGCTACTCGCATCCATTGTACTGAAAACGGAAAAACACAATCAATTTCAGCTGGAAATTGGAGTGATTGCAGAATTGGTCAGTTGAAATACGTCAAATGAATTGAATTAGGGGTTGAATGCGAATAAATTTGGGAAATAAAGTGAAAATGTAGAACTACTTACTCACACGCTTAATTTTGAGATTCTCTTAAAAATTGGAAGAACAAATGAAGAATCAGAATTTGTGTTGGGAAATTGATTTATTTTGGTTGGGTGAAATCAAATGCAAAGAGGAGCCACCGACGAAACAGAACATGTTAGATCGGCTGTCTCTTTCACATTCTTCTCATATTTTTCATTTTCTTTTCTTTTTTTCATTATTTGCATTCCAGGGTGTATTTTGAAACACTTAAAACAGCTTTCAAAAGCATTTATTTTCAAAAGTTGTGAGTGGGAGCTTTGAAAATAAGTGATTCTGAAAGCTGTTTTAATGTTTCAAAACACACCCATAGTAACGTGTAATATTGAAATTAATAATTTATTCATATTGAAATATGTAATTTATTTTATAAATATAAATGAAATAATTTTATAATATATTATGAAGTGTATGCTGCACCTTGTGCACATGAGACCCACCCTAACATTTGGGGTTATAATGACTAAAATAACCCTATAAAATAGTAAAATACACACACTATAATATTTATTGGTATTTAATGGGTTATTATTCTCTATTATATTGACGCCCTAATTTTGATTATACATATTATTTTTATTATTTGCCACTCATCTAATCGACTAACAACCACATGAAATATGTTGGGTAGGACCGTTTCACGATTTTATTACATATTCGCTTGATATATTGGAAATATTGATTCATTAAATTTGAGCTTAATAAATAATGCAGGTCTTATAATTTGTAAGACTATCTCATATAGGTTTAAATATTTTTAATAATTTTGTTTCGAGACTCTATAAAGACTCTAATATAGTCAAATGACTTTTCTGACCAACTAATACCTTTGATCATCACAATTAATACTGTTACTATTAGTTGTGTTAGTATAAATATGAATGTTAGTTGTTTAGTTACTCACTTGTTCATTTCATCTTTCCAGATATACTGTAGCAACCATTTCTTCTTTCAATTTCAAGAACAATGGTAAATCTAATATGGTATTGTTGTAAGTCGTGTTGCGTGGAAAATATGATGTGACGTTGAGTGTGACAACTTAACAAACAAAATGATGACGTGTCAAACACAGAGTGTGTGTGGCGAGCACGAAGTAATGTAGAACGACAACAAGAATTTGGTGACCCAGTTCGTCAGGAGTGACTACGTCTGAGGGCGTACAAAGCCAGGGTTGTTTTATTAGTGAAATGATGGTGTGTCGAGCACAACTGATATGTGGAATGGAGAGCAGGTATAAGAGTTATAGTAAGGAAATTTCTGAACCCTATTTCTGACCTCTGAGGGTCTATTTATAGAGTTTTGACAAGCATGTGCTGCCCTGGCAAGCACGAGCTGACAATTTCTTGTCATGCAAGAGTACACATAGTGTTTGCACGCTTCTTATCACGCTTCTCTGGTTGACATCTGTCCTTGCTTGCCCGTGAAGTCGTCGACTTGTCATCCAGGTAGTACTTGCTTAGTAGGTGATCTGGTCTTTGTGTTTGCTATTGTGTGCTTGTTCCTGAAAGGCTATCCTGTTAGCCTGGGAGGCGCGGCCGTAGGCCAAGCGCCTTGGTCCTTGCTTTACGCTCGCCTTATTTGGCCGAGCAGGTCTTCCCTTCTCTGTTCGTCTGACGTTCTGTTCGGCCACTGCTCGTGCTGCCCCATCTAGGTGAGTAGCTGCTGGGTTGCCGGGCGAGCATATATTTTTTTATGGTGTGGCGGTCTCTGATGTTCTATGGTCGCCCGAGCTGGCGAAAGACACAGGGGCGACACGGGATGTTCGCCCTGGTGGTGAGCACTGTCGATGGGCAAAAGACGCGTCTTGACTTATTGGTCCATGAGTTCATCTGGCGAACATGTGGCAGAAAAGTTCTTGATCGTGCATAACAATACCCCCCAGTCGGGCCGCTTTGCGTTCGTCACGGGGGCCCGGCTGTTGGATACCTTAGAGGGGTAGACCGAGGCGTTGCCTCGATTTTAATGAGGCGTATCTCGAGGAAGATATCCCCTGCAGATTCAGAGAAAATCCAGCGCACGGGTTTCAAGGTTTGGAAAACGAGGGGGCATATTTTGAATTTTAAAATTCAAAGTGCCCTAAATCCAGAAGCTATATATACTCTTGTCTCCCTCATTCTTCATTATTTTTCTCCGCTTCTCTCTGCTCTTCCTCTTTCTAAGAATTTTGGCGACTTCGTCTTCTCCGACAACAAATTTCTTGGATAATTTGTTTTTCTTCTTCATTTTTTATCATGTCTTCTTGTTCCATTCCTCTTGATTCTCTACTCGACTCCGAGGGGTCGGAAAATCACCGAGGGTGTCAGCTTTTTCGTCTCGCCGCCCAATTCTTCGTGGCGGGACTGGTCAATCGAGGGCGGATGCTTCTGGTTCAAGACCCCGCCGGAGGGTTTGACAACCATTCACTGTTCTTTCCTCCGATTCTGAGGAGGCAATAAATGAGTTGGACTGGGAATTAGCCCGACCTGATTTCTTGGACACTTTCGACGAGGGTAATTCTTTGCCGAGGGACGATGCCGGAGCCGTTGGTGGTCATGATGCTGACGAGCCAAACGCCAAAGGGATTGGCGAGTATAATGTTGAGGCCGAGCATAATGTTGAGGCCGAGCATAATGTCGAGGTTGTGGGCGAGCAGAATGCTCTGCTCGGGGCCGAGCAAAATGTTGAACCTGGGGATGAGCAGATCCGCGAACCCCCGGTTGGTCGGTGTTGGGATTATACTGAAAAGTATGCTTTTTACTTTGTATAATCGAAACTGAATTTCCAGACTTATTTACTGAAATAAATTATTTTATCATTGATGCTTTAAATATGATTGAATGTTATATATATTTCTTTGCATAAGCTGCTCAATAATTAAATGCGTGTTACATTTGTAGTTAATTTAGTGATACCCGATCACGAAAGATTAAATTAACGATCCGCCTTGTAACTAAAAGTCGCCATTCACGACCTAGATGGAAATGAACAACCATCGCGAAAGGTTGAGGTGTAAGGCTCGATTTGTTTGTCTTGACCAAGAGATTACACTTAGTGCATGGTGATGAAATGAATAGGACTAGGACGCAGGAGGATAAATTCTTGAAATCGAACAAGGAAGAATTAGACCTCGGTGGTTCGTTGTTTCTTAACCGTCCCCTTAAATAGGATCACGTGGGATTGGTAACTATTGCTTTGACTTATCATGGGTAGCGAATCGGAGAGATTCAATACTTTTTATCTTGAAGCAATATTATTGGTCACATGTGATTGCTAAGATTTAATCTGAAGAATCGTGTGTGTCTGCTTTTGCTTGATTTGCCCCTTGGGAGGTTCATAAGTTTTATCATACCAAATCTTGCAAGTGGAATTAGTTTAGGTATGGATAATAATGTTGAACCGATTCCTCGACCAAGGACAAAAGATATTAATTAACGGAAAGCTATTTCAAAGGCTTGAATTAATTAATGGGCTAGATAATCTTAAACACGAGAAATAATGACCGGGAGCCATATTGGTGTAATATGAGTTAAGATGGATAGTCTGATATTAATTATATAGTGAGATTAATTAATATTTATGGGCTTGAATTATATTGTGGCTCAATATTAGATATTCAAGATCCATTAGAAGGTCCAATCTTAATTCTCCTAAAGGCCCCCTGAGTAGCCCAACATATAGTCCAATAACTAAAAAGGTGATTAAAATAAAATAAATATTGTTGCTTATATTTCCTCTAAATTTTCGAAAATTATGGATAAAAGAGGGAGAAAGATTTTCTTTGAATTTTGTTATGGAATGAAGATATGTATTCTTGGAATACAAGATTACCTCATTAAATTCAAGAAATCTCCCACTTGGTTATTCATAGTGATATTTCGAAATTTTTGAAAATAGAGGGCAAGAAAGATTTTCTTGATTTTCTTGAAAAGATATTATGAAAGATATGTATTTCTTGAAATACAAGAATATCTCATAAATTCAAGAAGATTCAAATCTTGGATTCTTGCACACTGTATTTTTCGAAAATAATGCCATATTATAGAGGAGGTGGAATTTTGTGGAATATTTTAATTATGGGAAAAAGAATATATGAGATATATTCAAGATTTCTTGGTGATCAAGAAAAGTTTTTTCCCACATTGAAATATCACTAAAATTTCGACCACCTCCCTCTTATAAATAGGGGATGATTAGTTCATTCCCAAGTACAATTTCATGTGCTGGAAATATTAGCAAATCCACATAAGTGGTGCAACAAAGTTTATTTTTTCCTTTTTTGTTAACTGTTCATGCAGTATCCTTCCAATCGGATTGTCGAGCAAGGGCTAAGGAATACTTGGGAAGTCCTTTTGGTTAGTCCGTCCGGCCGAAAGTCATTTTCCCATCCCGAGAGAATGCGTTCACGTAAACCCGTAGATTCGCGTCGTAGGTTTTACGTGGCTTTTTATATGCATGATATGTTGTTGCAATTATTATTTGAATTAATATATGATTAATTCATGCTAGTAATAATTAATGAATTAAATTTGTATTTAAATATTCACCCCGAATAGATCTGTGCAAATCATTCCCCAACAATCGTATCGAGCCACTTGTTTAAGACTCTGAATTTTTTAAATTGTAATTTAATTAAGTGGACATTAAATTTGAAATTGGATAGTAGAACCTGTTAGATCTGCTTTTTGCGGTATCCAATTGTCATGGATTTTAATGTTTTATTTTGCATGCATATAAAGTGGTTTTTAATTCGATTCGTTCGGATTTGTTTTGCCTCGTGAGAAAATCCACGAGTAGACTAGGATTTGTTTGATTTGATCAATGTAATAGACTGGGTCTAGATCTAGGTTTATTTATTTTTAGTAAATAAATTGTAACCTGATCGAAACGAAAAGATCGAAGAATTAAAGGACAAAATCGAGAACAGTAAGCGTAGTATGTGGGCGCTGCTACACTTGCATGGGCGCACGGGCGTAGGCCTGAATGAGCCGAGCAGGATGAGGGTCTGGCCACTCGGCCAAGTGGGCCAGGCCGATCGAAGTGACGGATCGAGACCTGACGCTACTGGCGGATATTTCCTTGCATCGGCAGGAGACGCGGCGAAGTGAGAATCTGGCGAAGCTTCGGGATGCTGCCGCCGAGAACTCTCTGCCGAGGCGTGCCGAGGCACCGGGCGGGCGGGCTCTTCTTAGAAGCGCTCTTAAATTTCCCGAACAGTGGCCGGCGGATCCGGATCTTGATCATCCATTGCCAATTTTTTGGCGTGGCGGTTCGAGATGAAGTATTTTTTCAAGACGAGCGAGTGGGAGAAATTCGAGGCGTGTTTCTTGAGATCAAGCGAAAAAAAATCAAACCATGACAATTGGATAATTTGTGCCCAATATGTTTATTTTTCTATTTTGCTTGATTTATTTGCGCTTATCTTATGCTTTATTTAATTTGTTTAAATGTGTTTTGCATGAGGGTTGCCAAATGGAAAAATCTCAACTTCAAAATTACTAAGTATGTTTAAATAATTAATTGACAATTTTATTCCTGATAATAAAATTGAATTAATTTTGACCTCCATGATTTATTTATTTGTGAATTCTTTTGGAGAAATTCCCCACGGGGACGGTCAAAAGATAGGTTTCACATGAATGAATTCCAAACGGATGATTGTGGGTTATTACTAGTAGCGGCGATGACCCTCCCAACGAGGCTCGATCAAAGCGAAATAGTAATCAGTATTTAATCATGGTTATTACTTAGGTATAAAATTGATATGCATATACTTCCCCAAAAGTCCCTGTCGATTTTATATTGGTCAAGTGGGAACCAACTATTAATCTGGATATTAAAGGTTTATAATCGTTCTTGTTTGTAACTTTTTGAATGTGTTTAAATAATGACCCACCCCACGCGTGGCTTATTTAAACTGTTTTTGAGATGTTGGGCGATGCATGTTCATATTTTTTTTGAGATTTTAAATATGATGAATGTGATCGAACCTTGTGATATACTTGTCTTTATTGCATATAGTTGTTTATTTCATTCGACATATCGTTACCTTTTTTAATCCATTTGTTATTATACTTAAAAAGTCAATACAATATGTATGGAAACTATATTGATTGGAAAATTATAATTGTCTAATCGCACAAAAAGCAAGTGGATTTTGACACACAAAAAAATTCGGATGAGCCAACCGACGAGTCAAAACATGCGGGACTCGTCGGATCACCTTCTTGAGAGATGTCGTCGAAAATGGTGGAGGAAAAACCCGTGAAGGGATTCGTCCTCAAAATAGATGGCCCATCCCCGAACAAACTTGAGATTCTCGAGTCGCAGTTATGATCTGGAGACTCGGATGAATTTGGTACTTCACTTATCCGCCCAAAAAGTTTTTTGAGCATTTTGGCCTCGCTAGCTAATTTGTTGCAAGCTTTTGGTCTCGGCGAAAATGATGAAGAGGCACCAAACTCAAGCTTTGACGTCAAGTGGTCCGTCTTCATTTTCTAGGCCAAGGGTAGGCAAGATAAAGAAGAGGACCAAAGGCCATAAGCAATAAAACTCAATCATTGCCAAGGGCAATGGTAAGATGAGGAATGCTTGTTGTGTCGAGGAAAATCCAAAGAGGAAGTGTTTAAGGCTGCGGTGAGAGAGACAATGGAGGTCTTGCTGTTCCAACCCCAAAGGGAAGGAAAGAAAGGTAATTCTCACACACTAGTTGTTGAAACTTGTTTAGCGGCGATATACTTCTCATTCGTGGGTGGTTGATCGAGATCCACTAATCATGTTGGCTTCACGGGTTCTAAATGATCCCAAGAACGTGGGAGTGAGATCCTCATCACACCGGACAACGTTATTTAAAGTAGAAGACATTGCAATGCTACGTAAGTGGCATATATTGCAATGCTACGATAATAACGATTATTGCAATACTACGCAAGTAGCAGACATTGCAATGCTACATGAGTAGTAGATTAAAGCGATGGGAGAAGTGCACCTATCTTTTGAAGATAAAGTTTTTTTTTTTGAGATTATCTTTATGTTCCCGGTTTTAGAAAAGAATTCACTTTCGGTTTCTAAAATTCGATTAAAGGACACTAAGTTTCTTCTAATAAGAATGACATCATTTTTGAAATGATGAGTGTATCTCTGATTCACGGGACATTGATGGAAAATCTCTATATAATTAACTCTGCACACCCACTCACGAAATGTATCCTATAACACATCAACTGCTTTTTAGAAAAGAAAACGTTCATCGACGTGAACAGAGACACTTCTTTGGCATCTAAGATTAGGTCATATAAATCGAAAGAGGATCCAAAGGTTGGTGAAAGATGGTTCATTTGGAGGCGTCTCGGGTTGAATCGATTCCAACTGCGAATCATGTTTGGAGGGTAATGTGACCAAGATGGCATTGGAGCCAAGGGAATGGGGCTAAAAAGTGTTAGAGATCGTTCACATAGATGTATGTAGTCAAATGTCAACTAAAAGCAAGAGGAGGTTATGAGTAATTTTATTGATGATTACTCAAGGTACATTTTCCTTATGAAGCATGAATATGAGACCTTTGAAAATTCTAAGAATTTAAGGCTCAAACAGAGAATCATAGGGAAAAACGTATCAAGTCTCTACGATCGATCGTGGAGGCGAATACCTCAAATGATGAGTTTTTGAACTAACTTATCGATGAAGGGATTGTATCCCACTCATTTTTGCATCGGAACCCTCACCAAAAGCGGGGTTGCGAGCAAAAAACATAATTCTTTTGGAAATGGTTAGATCAATGATGAGTTATGCGGATCTTCCCGAGTCGTTTGGGGTCATACCTTGGTAACATCGACTTATATTCTGAACTTGGTGCTATCCAAATCGGTTCCCAAAACTCCCAAAGAATTGTGGACCGGGCGCAAGCCTAGTATGAGACACATGAGAACTTTGGGGTGTCCAGCCTACGTGTTGGACAAGGAAACCGGTAAATTGGATCCTCGATCAGAATTAAGGTTGTTTTGTAGGATACCCCGAGGGAACAAAAGGGTGAATGTTCTATAGTTCCGAAGATCAAAAGGTGGACATCCGCACCCACTTTAGATTCTGGAAGAAAACTATAGAACCAAAGAAAACCCAGAGGTGAGATTACCTTAAATGAGCTTAAAGGGCAAACCTCAGTGCCAACTGTACTAGATGATAAACCAAACGATACGTTTTCACAACCGGAACCTCGTCATAGTGGGAGGGTTGTTTGACAACCCGAGAGATTCATGGGAATAGGAGAGTCCTCGGACTTGATTCCCGGACAAGACGAATCAGACCCATGGACATATGACGAGGCACTCCAAGATAAGGATGCAGATTCTTGGCAAACGGCAATGAAAGCCGAAGTGGGTTCTATGTTTCATAATAGAGTGTGGGAGCTAGTCGAACCACTTAATGGGGTCAAACCCATTAAGATGCAAGTGGGTATATAAGAGGAAAAGAGGATCGGACGGGAAGGTTGAAACCTTTAAAGCAAGACTAATGGCGAAAGGTTATACTCAGAAAGAAAGGGATCAATTATGAGGAAACTTTTTTCGCACGTAGCCATGCTTAAGTCCATCCGTATTCTCTTATCGACTACTGCGCACTTCGACCTTGAAATATGGCAAATAGATGTCAAGATAGCTTTCCTTAACGGAAGTCTTGATAAGGAGATCTATATGCAACAACCCCATGTTTTCATTGAAACAGGCCAAGAACACCTAGTTTGTAAAGCTCAAGAGGTCCATTTACGGACTCAAACAGGCATCCAGAGCTTGGAACCAAAGTTTTGATCATGTAATAAAGTCTTATGGGTTTGATCAAAACGAGTTTGAAAAAAGTTATTAATGTATAAAAAAGCGTGTCGAAACTGCATTGGTATTCTTAGTACTATACGTAGATAACATTGTGATCATCGGGAATGATGTGAAGGTGTGGTCAGACGTAAGGGCATGGCGTTTCAAAACAGTTTGATATGAAAGACTTAGGGAAACCGGACACATCCTTGGGATCATGATTACTCGAGATCGCAAGAAAAGGATGATCGGGTTATCGCAAGTATTCATACATTGATACTGGTTTTAAAACGATTGACAGATGCAAGATTCCAAGAAAGGATTCGTACCTTTTCGGACTTGGAATCCATCTATCCAAAAAATGTCCCCTAAGGCGCAAAAGGAGATAGATGACATGAAAGGCATTCCTTTGTGCTTGGTTGTAGGAAACCTTATGTATGCAATGTTTGTGTGCGAGACCGGATATATGCTTTCTTGCAGGCATGGTAGCAAGATATCAAAGTAACCCGAGGAAAGCGGGTGGGCGGCGATTAAAAACATTACGAAAGTATCCGAAAAGAACTTCGGGATAGAATGTTGATTTATCGATCGAATACTCCAATCCCCATCGACTACATGGACTCGGTTTCCAATCGATTTAGATTCGAAATTATCCGCCTCGATTAGTGTGTTTCCATTTGGGAAGTGTAGCCATCAAATGGGCCGAGTGTGAAGCAAAATGCATCAACGACTCAACCATGGAAGTCGGGTAAGTAATTGCTTGTGAAGCGATGAAAAGAACCGATTGAGCTCTAGACCTTCTTAGTGGACTTGGATGGTGTTCGAATTTGTCTAGCAATATCTCGCTAGGGGCGATTACAAATTCAAGAGAACCAAGAGTCCACCACCAAACAAACACATTAAAGGAAAAGACATCTTATCGAGAAATCGTTAAGAGGAGAGATATAGATGTGGCAAAGATAACATCTAAGGACGACTAAGCAGATCCATTCACAAAGCATCTGCCCTCTGAATACATTCGAGAGACATGTGAGTGGAATGGGTGTCAAGACCATTGCCAATCTGCTTTGAGTATAAGTGGGAGAAATTATTAGGTTCGTGTAGGTGACATTAGATGTCACGGACTCGCGAGACATGTTGTAGTATACTTAAAAGCGGACTTTGAGTATAAGTGGGAGATTGTTGGGATTATCTTTGAAAAATATGCTTTTTACTTTGTATAATCGAAACTGAATTTCGGACTTATTTATCAAAATAAATTGTTTTATCATTGATGCTTTAAATATGATTGAATGTTATATATATTTCTTTGCATAACTGTTCAATAATTAAATGCGTGTTACACGTAGTTAATTTAGTGATACCCGATCACGAAAGATTAAATTAACGATCCTTGTAACTAAAAAAACGCCCATTCACGACCTAGATGGAAATGAACAACCATCGCGAAAAGGTTGAGGTGTAAGGCTCAGATTGGTTTGTCTTGACCAAGAGATTACACTAGTGCATGACCCGATCTTGTTGAATAGGACCTCTGAGGAGGATAAATTCTTCAAAAGCCCGAACAAGGAAGAATTAGACCTCGATGGTTCGTTGTTTCTTAACCTTCGTCCCTTAAATAGGATCACGTGGGATTGGTAACTATTGCTTTGACTTATCATGGGTAGCGAATCGGAGAGATTCAATACTTTTTATCTTGGGCAATATTATTGGTCACATGTGATTGCTAAGATTTAATCGAAGAATCGTCGCAAGCAAATCTGCGCTTGCTTGATTTGCCCCCTTGGGAGGTTCATAAGTTTTATCATACCAAATCTTGCAAGTGGAATTAGTTTCCTATGGATAATAATGTTGAACCGTTCCTCGACCAAGGACAAAAGATATTAATTAACGGAAAGCTATTTCAAAGGCTTGAATTAATTAATGGACTAGATAATCTTAAACACGAGAAATAATGACCAAGAGCCATATTGACCGTAATATGGGTTAAGATGGATAGTCTGATATTAATTATGTAGTGGGATTAATTAATATTTATGGGCTTGAATTATATTGTGGCTCAATATTAGATATTCAAGATCCATTAGAAGGTCCAATCTTAATTCTCATAAAGGCCCCTGAGTAGCCCAACATATAGTCCAATAACCGAAAAAGGTGATTAAAATAAAATAAATATTGTTGCTTATATTTTCCTCTAAATTTTTGAAAATTATAGATAAAAAGTGGGAGAAAGATTTTCTTTGAATTTTGTTATGGAATGAAGATATGTATTCTTGGAATACAAGATTATCTCATTAAATTCAAGAAATCTCCCACTTGGTTATTCATAGTGATATTTCGAAATTTTTTGAAAATAGAGGGCAAGAAAGATTTTCTTGATTTTCTTGAAAAGATATTATGGAAGATATGTATTTCTTGAAATACAAGAATATCTCATAAATTCAAGAAGATTCAAATCTTGGATTCTTACACCTTTATATTTTTTGAAAATAATGCCATATTATAGAGGAGGTGGAATTTTTGTGGAATATTTTAATTATGGGAAAAAGAATATATGAGATATATTCAAGATTTCTTGGTGATCAAGAAAAGTCTTTTCCCACATTGAAATATCACTAAAATTTCGACCACCCTCCCTCTTATAAATAGGGGATGATTAGTTCATTCCCAAGTACAATTCCATGTGCTGGAAATATTAGCAAATCCACATAAGTGGTGCAACAAAGTTTATTTTTTCCTTTTGTTAAGCGTTGGCGAAGTATCCTTCCACCGGGGATTGTCGAAAGGGGCTAAGGAATACTTGGGAAGTCCTTTTGGTTAGTCCGTCCGACCAAAGTCACTTTGCCATCCCGGAGAATGCGTTCACGTAAACCCGTAGATTCCGCGTCGTGGGTTTTTACGTGGCTTTTTATATGCATGATATGTTGTTGCAATTATTATTTGAATTAATATAGGATTAATTCATGCTAGTAATAATTAATGAATTAAATTTGTATTTAAATATTCACCCCGAATAGATCTGTGCAAATCATTCCCCAACAGTCGGCCCCATAGCCTGACTTATGCTGAGTATAACGCTCGGTATAATTTTGATTGGCCCGATCAACCCCATCGGATAACCGCCGAGAATGACTACCCAGCGAGCAAAATTTTGAGTGTGATCGACGCGGACTGGCTAGGGTAATTGTACCGGGCTTATGAGGCTCCAAAAGATGTGTTTTTCTGGATTCCTGATCCTAATGAGCGAGTAGATCAGCCCCCTGAAGGGTGTGTGGCCGTTAATTTAGATACTATGGAGGCGGGCCTCCGATTTCCCGTCACCCAGTGATCACCCGTTTGCTCGTTGAGTGGAACATTACAATCACTCAATTGATGCCAAATGGGTGGCATATGGTGATGAGTCTTCTGACCTTGTTTGGCAAAATAAAACCTCGGTATTACCCCTACCGCAGCCGAACTTGCTCGCCTGGTCCACCTATCTCGACCTAAGGGTGAGCACGGGTGGTTATTCATGCAGGCGAACACATACTGTAAGGTTGTTGAAGATGTGCCGAATAAAATCAAGGACTGGAAGGAGAAATTTTGGTTCGTAGGGGGCGACTAAAGGAGTCTTGCCTCGGGTAGCGAGCCGAGTGCTCGCTTGGATATCCCGACTGATTTTGGAGTCTGCTGCAGTAAGTGTATCATTTCTATAGTTGTTCCGTGGACTGATATTAACTTGCTTTTTACTTTTCAGGACTCCAACCGGCCACAGACAAATAAACAAAAGACAGGTATTTCTGCAGTATTTGGCAAATCGATCTTGAGCTTTATCCGGCGCGCTCGGTGGGGACACTGAACATTGCGGACGAGCGGAAAAAGGGAGGGTTGTACGTGCCTCCGCATCATTTGGTCGCCCTCGACCCCACTGGTACATCCACTTATATTGTGTTCTTTCGTGCATAATTTTGCCATGTATTGCTCCTAAACAATCTATTCTTTCAGCTTTACCTGTTGTTACCATTGCCGTGAGCACCGCCGAACATATCGAGATGGCCCGGAAGAGGAAACTGTTGGGGAATTAATTGCCCGGATCTATTCGGGATGAATATTTAAATACAAATTTAATTCTAATAATTATTACTAGCATGAATTAATCCTATATTAATTCAAATAATAATTCAACAACAAATCATGCATACAAATTCATCACATAAATCCTACGCATGCGGAATTGCTAGGAGTTTACGTGAACTAACCTCTCGAAGTGACAACCGTTGAGAAGATGGATATCCCGTTCACACGAACAAACCCAAAGAGTCTTCTCAAGTATTCCCTCGTCCTTGTCCAACAATCCGGTGGAAGGATGCTCGCGAAAAATTTAACAAAAGGAAAAATAAAATTATGTTGCACCACCTTTGTGGATTTCTAATTTTTCCAACACATGAAAGTGAAATTTTTAGGGAAAAATAATATAGGAAAATCTTTTTCTTGATCTCCAAGAAATCTTGAATATATCTCATATATTCATTTCTCCATAATTAAAATATTCCACAAAAAATCCCACCTTCTCTTGTTATGGAATTTTCGAAAAATAAGGGACCAAGATTTCCAAGATTGGGATCTTTTTGAATTTATGAGATATTCTTTTATTCCAAGAATACATATCTTCCATAATATATTTTCAAGAAAATCAAGAAAATCTTTCCTTCCTTATTCTTTCATTATTTTTGAAAAATACAAAATAAATAGCCAAGTGGGAGATTTTTTGAATGAGTGAGTGACTATAAGGTCCATTACACCTCCTAAAGATACTCTTAGGTCCATCCCCTTTTTAAAAACACTCTTAGGTCCATAAATTTATATTAAAAGACTAAATTTCCCTTATTTTTTTACTTGTTTCTCTTCCCTGCATTTTTTTTTCAACCCACCCCAATTTTTTTTTTTTTTTTTTTCAATCAATCTTAGAAATTTTTTCCCAAACCGATCAATCTTAGCAAATCTTTTTACGCCCAAATTTTCTTTCCCAATCAAATCAATCTTTTGAGTTAATTCATAATTTTGGTTTAATTTTTAAAGCACATTAAACATATCAAAATTAAAAATTTATTTTTTATGTAAAACCCAAGTCAAAAAACTTCATCAATCTTAATCCAAATTTCTTTTCAGTTAATTTCATCAAAATTTTTGGTTTAATTCATTAAAGAAATTAACAAACCCATTATAACTTCAAAAAAAATCATATCAAAATTTAAAAAAATTAACAAACTCGATTTTCACATATGTAAAACCTTAACAAACCCAGATCTTTTTCAATTTCTCAAAACAAACATTAGAAATAGTTGTTTTCATTAAGACATGAACATGTTCATCAAATCACATGAACAAACTTCAATTCATCTCCAAATCAAAATATGAAAAAAAAAAAAAAACAAGATCTGTAAAAGATCTTGTACATGTTCATGGCATCCTCTACACCCTGTTGGGGTTATCTTTGGAAAAATTAACAAACCCATCTCTTTATTTATCATAAATATCATCTTTACAAAATCTTTGTTCAATCACATGTTCATCTCCAATTTAGTGATCCTCACCCTAAGAAAATTAATTAACAAACTCGAATAATCCATCGTAAATCTTCAAATCTTCAAAATTAACAAACCCATGGATCTTTCAATAGGACCTCATTTTCTCCAAAACAAACATTAGAATCTCTTAGCCCCCCATAGGATCGTGTATGGTTAGTAATTATTGCTTTGACTTAAAAAAAAAATTAAAGTTTATATCTTTTCACAAACTAAGATTTAATACGAAGAATGGTGACCCTTGGGAGGTTCAATATTTAAAACAAAATCTCAAGAGGAATTAGTTTAGTATGGATAATAATGTTGAACCGCCCAAAAAAAAATATTAATTAATGTTTTGCACAAAAAATCAATTTAATAATCTTAAAACCAAATAATAACGCAAGAGCCATATAAAATATGGGTTAAGATGGATAGTGGAATTTAATTATGTAGTAGATTAATTAATTTTATGGGCTTGAATAAATATTAGATATTCAAAGTCCAAAAAGGTCCAATCTTAATTCTCTAGAAAAGTTTTGCAAGATAAATTAACCTGGTTTTAAAATAAGATAAATTATGGTTGCCTATTTTTCCTAAAAGTTTCAAAAATAATAAATAAAAGAGGGAGAAAGATTTTTCTTGAATTTTGTTATGGAATGTAGATAAGTATTCTTGGAATACAAGATTATCTCATTAAATTCAAGAAATTTCCCACTTGGTTATTTATTAAGCACATTTCGAAAATTTTGAATAAATAAGGAGAGGAAAGATTTTCTTGATTTTCTTGGAAAGATATTATGGAAGATATGTATTCTTGGAATACAAGAATATCTCATAAATTCAAGAAGATCCAAATCTTGGATTCTTACTCCTTATTATTTTCGAAAATACCATAACAAGAGGAGTTGGGATTTTTGTGGAGAAAAGAATATATTGGATATATTCAAGATTTCTTGGAGATCAAGAAAAAGATTTTCCCATCTTATTCATGCACAAATTTTTGACCAACACCCCTCTATAAATAGGGGATGAATGTTTCATTCCCAAGAGCAATTCCATGTGTTGGAAAAATTAGAAATCCACAAAGGTGGTGCAACATAATTTTATTTTTCCTTTTGTTAAATTGTTCGCAAGTTCCTACCACCGGATTGTTGAACAAGGATAAGGGAATACTTGAGAAGACCTTTTGGTGTGTTCGTGTGAACGTGATCCATCTTCTCAACGGTTGTCACTCCGAGAGGTTAGTTCACGTAAACCCGTAGTATTTTTCATCGTGGGTTTTATGTGAACTTTTTATATGCATGATGTAGGTCGAGCGGGTTTTGTGAGGCGAAGTCTAGAGGGAGGGTGAATAGACTTACGAAAACTTTTTCGTCTTGGATCGGTGTGATTTGCAGTTACTTTGATCGAGTGCTAGTGAGTCGGTTTGGGTGATGTTCAATCTTCTTGAGTGCTGAGGGCGGTCGGTTTGATATCTGTCGATTTAACCGAGAGTCGCGGAAGCTTGTAAATACCCGTGTGAAAAACCAGTTTATCAATTCAGATTCTTAAGTCAGTTTTCAACCGACTAACTAAGGTGTCAACCTGATCAGATCAGTTGCTTGGTGCAGACTGAGCTTAACTTAGAATATGTATGCAGTTTTAAACTCAGTTGTGTGAATAGTGTAAAGCAATAAGAAAGCAAGTAAATGCAAACAAGATTTTATAGTGGTTCAGACGAAACCCATCTTACGTCCACTCTTCCCTTAACACAGGGGCACCAACTTAACCAACTGGACTTAGTTTTATGTGTTAGTCCAACACCCAACAGATGTTTATTGAGTTCACACTCAACCGAACCAGAAATCAGAAACTAGAATCCCTAGTCTGAAATCTTGCGGTAACAATCTTAACCAACTTTGAGTTTGGGTAAAGGTTTGTTGTGGTTCCAACTGAAAATCTATCCAAGTGTTTATGTAGCCAAATGCTAGTGGATAGAATTTCTTTCTAAGAACTATGGGATGAACACTCTAAGAATAATCTTCAAATATGGTGTTCTTCGAGCGGAGATTTTGCTGTAGTTTTTGCTTCTTTTGCAATGTCTCCGTGTTTGTTCTTAGTCGTCCCCTCTCGTGTCTACTTCAATTTTGAAGATCGATCCCATTTTATAGACCTCGAAATCAAAGAGCCGTTGGAGAGCAATTTGAATTTCGGGCCATATTAGGTAGTATGAGGATATGATTGTGGCGTGCTCCGAATATCGGCGTGGCGATAGGCATGATTAGCGTCGTTTATGTCCACAAATTCGAATCCGTATTGTCTCTTTTTTGTACCGTGTTGCTTTCTCCTTAGCCCGAGGCGACACTTGATAATTTGTCCGTTAGGCGATTGATATTCCTTTTGTAGAAGATTAAATCTTATGCGGTGTATCATTTTGATTGGCGCCCGGTGTGAGCTAACTTGATCAGATAACTGATCAGTTTACCTTGTTGAGTCTTCTAATGCAGATTGTCTTAGCTCAATATGCAGACTTCGGCCGATATAGGTCTTGGTCTTACGGTAGTCTTGATCTTGGTGACTCTGGCGTCGATGTATTGATCATCTTGAGTCTTGAGTTTTATTCTTGAGTCTTGAGGTTTATCCGAGTCTTGAGTTCATCCGAGTCTTCGTGTTCATCCGAGTCTTGAGTTCATCTCGAGTCTTGATGTCATCCCGAGTCTTGATGTCTTCTGTCTTCACCGATCTTGACTTCTTTTCTTCCGATTTGTTCTTAGCCTTTCCGATCATCGACCTTATCTGGGTCATCTGATGCTTCGACCTGACCTATACATATTGAGTTCCCCCTCAATATGTGACCTATCTTTTACATCAGCTATCTGTACATTTCAACTGGTCATCTTAATCTGATTCTAAGTCATCGATCGACTAACAGTCCGATGGTCCTATTACAACCTGTTTTGGAACTTCCATCAAAACTTAAATACAAATTTCCCAACAATTTCCCCCTTTTTGATGGAACCAAAACACTTAATCAGAAAAACAGATACCACGAATAGAAATGCAGATAATGAAATGCAGTACATATTTCAGAAGACAATGAGATGTTGTCTTAGAATTAGAGAGATGAAATATTTCATTCAGATAGGTGTGTGCATTATAGAATACATGAAAAACGTACCTATTATCTGATTCCAAGTTGTCTTCCTCAGGTGTACTTGAACATTTGCAGCTCTTTGAGGATGCCAAACATCTTGTACATCCTTTGCATTAGCTTGTCCAGATCTTCTCTTCTATGGATCCCTCATTTTTCAGCAAATCCATAGTAGGCATTTTTGAACTTTACAACATCTAGCTTTTTTATCCGGACGCCTTGAGGTGGAAGGAGTAGTTCAAAGGTGGAGCTTTCGGTATTAGTGACATGATTTTCCCTTCTTTCATCACCGTCTGGTAGAAGTCTGGATACATCATTTCTAACTAGTTCCGAATTCATCATCATTTTCTGTCTGATCTTGATGAATCGGAATCTTCTCCAGGATGTATACGTCACATAACCATTCTCCTCTGATCTGATCCCATTTTGAAAGCGGATCTAGCCTGCACGAAGGATGTCTTTAACAGTCTTTGGAAGGGCATTCTTCTCCCAAAGCAATCTCCTCTCGATCTTGACCGTTCTTCCTCTTCCTTCGGATGTAGCGATGTTCGATCCATTAGCCTCTGCTAACCCTTCTTGATGGCGGCCTCTCAATTCTCTGTCTTGTTTGCTCTTGAACTTGTTCGAGAGTCATCCCAACTTTTGGTAGAGAATAGTTGGCCTTGTCTCGATCTTCCGCAGATTGCTTTCATCATCTTGCCTTTGCCTTTCTTTCTCCTCAGAGTCTGCTCAGTTTCATCTTGTTAAATCTTCTTGACTAATTTCTTAGCGAGTTCAAGGCTCTTGGCTTGATCATCGATTTCCATTCTTTTTTCATCATGAGCGAAGAAAAAGTCTTCAATCTTGTCAACTCTGGCAATAACCTCTGAAAAGAGCAATTTTACCTTTCGATGATCTCTTTGCTATGTTGCTCCACGGTTTCTTTCACTTGAAAGAACGAGATCGATAGATGGAGTGGTGACAAGTCGAATCTGATGGTTTTACGGTAGAGATGTAATTATTACCAAGCGTATACATTTTTTTTCTTTCTTCTTTTATTCTCTTGTCCTTCCCCCTTTTGGTTTCATCAAAGAGGTTGGACATCTGCGGTTCGAGCATTGAATTGCCGTGTGATCTCCTCTCTGAGTTCCTCGACAACAAGAGGTAATCTGAGCAGTGGCGAAGGTCTTGAGTTTGAGGCGTCGAGAACAACTTCAATATCCTGTCTTACTCGTTCTGTAGAAGCTATAAATTGTTTCCAACCCATATTCATGTGGTTGTCAGTTTTCTCCAAAGATGCCCAGACATTTTCCAATAGTACCTGTGTCTGATCGAGCATATCTGTCTGAACTTTGAGTTTGTCAGACTGGAGATTGAGCTTCTCGGCAAGAGGGTTAACTAGTTGCATTACTTCAGAGAGGATGGCATTGTGCATCCCAACTGTGTGACTTCTTTCTCTGTCAACTAGTTTTGCTTGCTCTTCTTCAAATCGCTTCATCAGATCTGCTGTGAGCGCTGTGAATTTGTCTTCAATAGCAGTCTTGATTCCTGAATCTTCTCAGTATAAAGATCTAGGGTATCAGAGCTCATCGTAACAGTCTGGTCAGATGTTGAAGCCTTGCCAAGTCGGGTCTCATCTGCAGCACCCATTCTTGGTTCATCGACAGCTCCCTCATGATCTGTAGGAGGTTGAACAGTTTCCTCCCTGTTATCAGCAATTCTGAACCTTTCGTGAATCAACCATCTGATATCATCATCAGATGCCAATTCAACAACACTTTCAATCCCAGCATGGTTTAAGCATTTCAACTCCAAGTCTACAAAGAAATCTGATCCCAGAGTTATCATGAGAATCAGAAATTCTTCAATGCTTTTCAGTATGATATCCCTCCAGAACACAATCTCTTCTATTTGTTGTTGTATGCCAGGATGTTGATCCAATTCAGGGCATAGATCCAGCAGATACTCCTTGATCTGTTACTTCATTATCCTTATGATGGGGCTTTCTGGAGCAGGTGAAGCAAGCACGGTTCTGGTGTTGAAGGGATTATGAGAGATGGACACTCGCTTGTTGGATCTCTCAGGTTCTTGTGACTTGATTGAAGATTGGGATATTTGTGGTTCATTTTCAGCGTTTTGAGGGTGTTCAGTTTCCTGAACAGGTTCATTGATTGGGGGAGTGGGAGATCTTGGTGATCTGATAGGTGAGGGTGAGGGTGAGGGTGAGAAGGTTTTGTGAGGAGAGGGTGATGGTGATTTGGAAGTGGGCGTTGGCGATCTTGCTCTCTGGAAGATCGTGGTGAGAGGCAGAGAATCAGATGGTGATTCTTCCTCAGATTGCTCCACTTCTGTCCCTCTGACAGATTTCTCTCCTTCTGCTGCGATCATCTGCTCTTCCCTTACTTCTCTGGCAGTGGGCTCAGAGCGGACTGCTATCTCCTCTTTTGATTCCACTTGCATCAGATCCTTCGTTCTGCTAACTTGCTGGGCAGAACTTGGAGCAGTCTTCAGAGGAGAAGTGACTCTCTTCTGACGTTTCCGCTGAGCATCTGGTTTCTTGGCCAGATCCTTCCTCTTCATCCTCTTTTCTTGAATGACCTTTTCCTGCACTTCAGAAGATGTAGTTGCCTTTTCTTTTCCCTTCTTTTCTCCCTTGGGTTTGGGCACATAAGGAGTTGGATCTTCATCAGATTGTCCAGGTAGGGACTCATCCTTGCCCAATATGGCTTTGTGCTTTGCTTGATATATCTTTGCTCCATTCTCATTCCATTCATAGTTCTGTGGCAGCTTATCTGACAGAATGATTGAGATTTTGTGTATGAAGGAGCACTTGGAAGATAAGCACACTACATTGCTCTGGGTCAGTTCGAACTTCCCCGAGTCTTTCCTCAGTCGTGCCTTGACCATACCCAACCAATCTATATCTGAAGCCTTCTTTATTATTACAGCCATGACACTGATCTTATAGGAGGTGACAACATCAAGACTGTAAGTTGAGCACATGATCACCTTCTGAACGATCTCAAGGAGAAGGCGATATTTCCTCTTCAGATAGGAGGCTTTGACGTTTGTTGTGTTCTCCTTGTTTGCTGGTCTCAACAACTCGGCTTCAAGAAATTATTTTTCTCCTACATCAGTCGTGTAGGTCTCTAGATTGATGCTTTCTCGAGTTAGGCCGAATATCCTTTGGAGATCGTCATTCGACACTCGCACTTCCAGTCCGCCAACGGAAGAAATCAGGTCAACATCAATGTCTTCATCCCTCTGTAGATTATATAGAAACTCCAGGGTTTCATGGGTGTGGACGGTGTTCTGATGTGTAGAGCAATATCGTTCTAGCCCACACGCCGCAAGCACTCCGCACTCGAAATTTCGGCGATTCGAGTGCGAGGTGATGGTGAATACTACATACTTCTCATCAATGATGTCTTTCTTCATCGATGCAAAGTTGCAGAACTTTTTCCCTTGGCCCGGTCGTGGAACAAGATATGTCATTTATGTACGATATGCAAATTGATGTTTAGTTTGAGTAAGATATTTCAATAAATTCAGTCAAACCAGTAATCTAAGCATCAATTTAGCAAGTAAGCGTATAGATCTTATAAAAATTACAGAAACATATCATCACGACTTGTAAACCTAGGTACCAGAGTGAATTGAAATAATGCAATATTTAAACGAGAAATTACCAGAAATTGATTCGAATGATTTAGAAATCGAAAGAGTGGAATCAATTGATTTTGAAAGTAATTCTCTGAAGATTATGAAAGTTTTGATCTTTTAAGAGCTTTGAGAAGACGAAGTAGTGGAAAGAAGTTTTCTGAGAAAGATTTGGATTTTATAGAATACGAGGGAAAACCTTTTTGCACAACTTTCCAAAGTACTCAAGTATCCGTGATTTGAAATCAGTGGATGAGATTAGTCAGCCAAAAATCATTTTAATCGCACGGTTGAGTAAAGAAGTCTTCTCGTATTTCAGACTCAAAAATTCGCAATAAAACGCATTAAAAACACATTCCCAAGTCCGCATTAAAAGTTTTGCAGAGCATGCGTCATAAAGTGAAAACAGAGTAAAAACCAATTTATTTAAATAATGCATATAAGAAATTCAGAAAGGGATAAATAAGAGAACGTATCTGACTGATTGATATTGTAATCAACCAGTTACCACTGTGATCTGATCTGGTACTTGTTGACCTTACTGATGGTAGCCTTAAGCATTTCCCAACAATATTCCACTCAACTGATCAGATTCTTGCTTGAGACACTTCGTCACTTATCTGATCCACTTACCTGATACTCTTATCTTCAATCTTCTTCTAATCAGCCCGCATTTACTATGCACTTAAGTCAAACTCCCGCCAAAGCATTTACTTCGGGGAGTCAAAAAGTCGCCTCGATTCCCAAATCGGCACGATTTGACATTCCGTAATAATGGCATAGATACGTTGTGATTACTCACACCGTCAACTCATCCAACCATTAGCCGCGTGTACCTTACGCGTTGTCGATGCAAATTTCTCTTAAGGTCTTCTGAGAAAATAAATTTGCATTTATACCCCTAATTTCCTTCTATAAATTAGCCTGGGGTGATTAGGCAAACAACACAACATAAACCATTCATCTTCTTTAGCATATACTTCATGCCTTTCCGATGAGTTCCTTATTTCCGGTGAAACTTCCGGTGAAAACCTTTAACCCTTTTCCAATGAATTCAGCTTCTCAAATCAACCCTGTGTGTTCCTTCACACTGCTTTCGTCGTCATCGAAGATTACACATACGATCAATGCAAAGCTTCTTTACCACCGTGGAGGCGGATCTGCTAAGGCAAATGAGAAGGCACTTCTCCTAACTGTATGCACCTTGTGCGCCTATCGAGATGACATAATTAGCATCAACAGACTCAGTCTGAAACAAAACATGAGTTTGGTATATGGTCTGCATCAGTCAACAGCTGATCTTCATATATCAAACTCAATTTTTGCATGCGACACTAGTGTCTGTTTGGTCCTTGTGACCAAACCTGTGGCACTGTACCCCATTTAACAGCTGGAGAGCCCATTGATTTTAGCTCTAGGGGCTCCTGGCACAGAAATCCTTCAAGGCCGCTCTCGCTCCTCACTCCGAAGCTCTGAGGGTGGCTCAGGATTTTCCTTAAGGCCTCTCACGCCCCTTTTAGGATCGGGGGAAAATGAGAGCATCAAGCACTTGAACTCTCTCTCTCCCTTTCCTGTCTTGGGTTGGCTTAGGGTTTATGGTTTATGGTTTATGTAGCGACCTTCGGGTCTTCTTGTACTTGAAGCTTGTAATACCACTTGAAGATAGCTTGTAGGTAGCTTCTGATATCACTTGTAACTTGTAAATCTGACCTCCGGGTCCTTATCAATGAAAAATTCTGTTATTTCATTGTTGTGTTGCTTCTTCTAACTTATGCGATCTGTAGCTTTCAACTTGTACGACTTGCTTGTTTACTGCAGCTTTAATCGACTTATAAAGTAATCTTCCAATCTGATCAGTTACCCCTTAATCTGATATATCTTGAACTGATCTGCTTCTCGTCTGAACTTCAGATCGGCTACTTGTCTGACTTTTTGATCTGCTCCTTATCTGAACTTCAGATCGGCTACTTGTCTGACTTTCTGATCTGCTCCTTATCTGAACTTCAGATCGGCTACTTGTCTGATCTGCTTCTTATCTGAATTTCAGATCGGCTCCTCATCTGGTCATCTGATCAGTTGAGATTCCTAACTCAACTGATTCCTCTTAACCTGGTTAGTCTTTTAACCAACTGGTTCTGGAGATTAGTCCACCAACCATTTCTGGTGCATTTTATCCGAGATCCAGAAGCCCTAGCTCGTTGCATAATTCTCTGAATCTGACCTCAGCTAGCGGCTTAGTTAAAATATCAGCTTTCTGCTTGTCAGTATGGATCTTTTCCATTATGATATTCTTCTTTTCAACGTGATCTCTGATAAAATGGTGTCTGACATCCACATGCTTGCATCTTGTGTGTAGAACAGATTACGAAAGATTGCAATAACACTATTATTCCGCTCACGTAATATAGGTGCGTTCTTAGCTACGATGTTGTAATCCCTCACCGCCGACTTAGCGAGCGGCTTGGGAACAACAACTTCTGCAGCCATATATTACGCTTCAAGAGTAGATGTCGAATCGATGTCTCGCTTTTCAAAAACAAGAGATCGGTTTATTTCCCGGCCCGACATGAACACGAGGTTGACTTCACGTCGATTCGCAACCTCTCAGAATCGAAATCGAAATACCCACTAAGCTTTAGATTATCATCGATGGGTAAAATAAACCAAGGTTTATGTCCCCTTCAGATACTTGAGAATCCGGCTTACCGCTTCTAGGTGGCTTTGCATTGGATTTGCTTGAAATCGCACATACACCTCTTCGCAGAAAAGTGATGTCCGGGTCCGGCGGTCGGTGTATAGTAGAGATCCAATGAGTGCCCTATATTCTTTCTCGATTAGTTTCTGACCGTCCTCATCTGGATCCATCTTGAACCCGGTCATCATGGGAATTCTGGCTTCCTTACAATGTTGAACTCCAAACTTGGCCAGTAGATTCCTTGTGTACTTCCCCTAGCAGATGAATATCCCTTCTGTACTCTGCTTGACTTGTAAACCCGTAATTCATCGACCCATCATGGACATCTCGAACTTCCCTTGCATCAATTTGTTTGAACTTCTCACACTTCTTGTTGGGAGATCCAAGATGATGTCGCCCACGTAAATCTGAACCATCGAAATATCTTCTCCATCTTCTATTCTCGAATAAGGTTACATCCAATATTCCTTTAGTGAATCCGCCGTCTATCAAGAATCGAGAGAGAGTGTATCATACCAAGCTTGAGGAGCTTGTTTCAGGCCATGAATATAAAAGAGCTTTTCTTAAACGGTACACTTGGTTGCCTTTTTCAAAGCCTTGAGGTTGTTCAACATAAACTTCCTCTGCTAGTACCCCATTTAAGAATGCACTCTTTACATCCATCTGATACACAATGAACCCTCGTGGGGCGATATACGAAAATTGTACGAATGGCTTCTAGGGAAACAACTGGTGCAAAGGTCTCATCATAATCAATTCCTTCGATTGTGAATATCCCTTAGCAACAAGTCTTGCCTTTATTCCCATTATGACATTATTCTCATCTCTCTTGTTCTTGAATACCCACTTCGTGCCAATCACGTCTTGATGAGTTGGTATGTCCACGGTTTCAAACTTGATTCCTCTCAAACTGTTCCTCTCCTCTTGCATGGCTAGAATCCAAATTAAGGCTTGTAGAGCTTCCTCTCTCAGTAGTTGGTTCCTTCAAAGACGATAACAACAAGATACATGCACTTTCACCAAACGATGTCTAGTTTTGACTCTGTCGGATGGGTCTCCGATAATCGATCGGTTGGATGACCGTAATCCGTGTCCTTCTACTCGATTTAAATCTATTTGGAGAACATCATCCATTTCGATAGTAGTTCATTACTAGTGATTGGAAGTGGTGCGGAATTATGATCCACTTGATAAGAACATGTCTCGGTGATGTTGGACTCATCATGTCTTTGATGTCCGCTCAGTAGGAACTTCAGAGTTCCCCCAGAACCGATGGTTCGGTTGATATTTATCTCACCGCACCAACTTCTTCAATCGACAGTTGTGCGTACCTTAGGTCCGATTGACTGTTGAATTAGCAAGATCAAGTTCGGGATATACCGCATTACGTGTTCGACTTTTTCTCCTTGATACTTAGGCGATCCATTTTCTGCATATCAGGTAGTGGTTGATCTGGTACGGCTTGTTTTGAGGCAGCTTTCTCTTGTTCAGAAGATGTCTCATCAAAGACCACATGGGGTGTTTCTTCCACAACTAGGGTTCATTTGTTGTAAACCCTGAAGGCCTTGCTGGATGAGGAATATCCTAAGAATATACCCTCATCGACTTGGCCTCAAAAGTCTTCAACCCGACTTTTCCCATTGTTGTGAATGAAACACTTGCACCCAAAAAATGGAAGTATGAAACACGAGGTTTTCTGCCCTTCCACAGTTCATAGGGTGTTTTGAAGTGAGTCTTTATCAGAGAGCATCTGTTCTGAGTGTGACATGCAGTGTTGATTGCTTCTGCCCAGAAACGGCTTGGTGTCGCATGTTCAGCTAACATAGTGCGAGCAACTTCCTTGAGAGTTCTATTTCTCCGTTCTGCTACTCCATTTTGTTGTGGTGTTCTTGCAGCTGACGTCTCATCTCAGATACCAAACTCGGTCAAAAAATCGATAATAAAAGAATTGAAAACTCTGTACCTTTATCTGATCTGATTTTTACTATGCTGACACCCTTTTTGTTTTGTAGTTTCTTGAGCAGCTCGGGTATCTTTGTCGTTATCTCATTCTTCTTGTATAAGAATACAACCCAAGTAAATTTGGAATAATCATCCACGATTACCAGAGTATATTTAAGGCCCACCGAGACCGACCGGTGTAATCGGGTTCGAATAGATCCATATGGAGCAAATTCTTGATTTTCTCTTGGATGTTGGTCCAGGTATTCCCTTGAATGAAGTTTTAACTTGTTTTCCCTTCTGACATGCGGCACATGTCTGATCCTTTGAGAATACTTCATTCGGAAGTCCTTCAACCAAAGGCACCCTAACTATCTTATTAAGAGTCTTAAAGTTCAGATAACTCATTCTTTTGTGCCAGAGCCAACTGCTACTCTTGGAACTCTTAACAATTAAGCATGCATTTCTTTGGCAACTGTTCCAATCTGCTGTGTAGATCGTGCCTTTTCTTGAACCAGTTAGCAAGATTTGTTGAGTAGCTCGATTCCTAATCGTACACTTATCACTCGAGAACTCAACGCTGAATCCATTGTCGCAGAATTGTGATACTGATAGTAGATTGTGCTTTAATCCTTCGACATACGAGACTCCAGTTACTTGTACATCATCATTCTCTAAGTTTACAATCCTTTGGTAAAACCAAAGTTATCATCACCGAAGAGTACACGTGGGCCTTCTTGTTCTTTGTAATAGCTAAGGAGATGTTTGCTTCCAGTCATGTGCCTTGAGCATCCACTATCGATGTACCAGATAGTTGCTTGTACACCTCCTTTGTTGGCCAGTCCCACGCGAACCTGCAATCGAATCAGGCTTTAGGTACCCCTTTGGAATTAGGTCCTGAGGGGTTAGTGGTGGATTTAGGGATCCACACAAATATGGCACTTCTATTGTAATCTGATAGATCAGAAGGCCTGATTTGTCTCCCATACATATCAACATTATCATACGTCTCTTTATATGCTTTCTGATTAGTATGGTTATTCGTGTGAGCCTTGGGTGAATCAGAAAACTTGGGATTTTTCTTTATGTTTTGTCTTCCTTTAACCCAGTGTGGCTCAGGTGCAGTAGCCCTAGGTCTGTGGTTATAAGGGTAGGTACGACTGCTACCATTAAAAGATTCATATCTCTTTGGCATAGATGGTCTTTGCAGTTTACCTATAGCTTGCTTATTAGGCAGCTGACCTCGATTGGGTCTCAGATTAGATTTCCTTTTTACAGGTTGTCTCTTCTGATACCTAATCTGCTGATTAGGTTGAGGTTTCTTCAGAAGAACTGGGTTCTTCTGTTGATTCCTCGGCTGATGCTTGATCAATTGGGGTCCATTTATGTTCCCTTTCTGATTAGACACTTGCCTTACTTGTTCAGCAGGTCTCTTTCCCTTATCAGATACATTTTTAGCTTTTTGTGTATCTTTGTCAGAGACTCGTTTGATTACACCCTTCTGAAGTGAACCAAACGTGGCTTTTGAGGATGTAGAAGGATTCTCATACCCAATTCCCTTCTTGTTAGTCGGCGTTCGAAAATAGGTGTTCATATCTTGAACGGTTTTTGATGACTTTGTGAAAACCTCTATTTTCTTGCAAGAAAACTATCCTCGATGAGATTTTAGACTCTCATGTAGTCGAATAGCTTGTCAAACTTAGCTTGTAGGATTTTGAAATCATCAGCTTGCTGTTTGTTGATTGCTAGCTGATCTTTGATCTGCTTCTCCTGATCAGAAGATTTAACCTTGAACGTTAAGTTCCTCGGTTACCTTCGAGCGATTTAAATGATTTCGATTCGGTTTCCTTTCTTGACAAATAAGTTTCTTTAACAAAGCCGATTATTTACGATCCTTAGCTTGTCATTTTCAAATTCCCACTATTGTATAAGTGTCTCTTGACATCGGAGAGATCATCAAGCAATTGCTCGAGTAGAGCTGCAAGTCAATCTCTCCAAAGAAAAGTGCTAATAATAGGTGGTGTGGAAATTGAAAAAGGAAGGTTTGAGGTTACCTCAGTTGGTCTTCCTCCTCGCCATCGAAGTGATTTCATCGTCATCCAAGAGAATATCGATCTTCATGTTCGAGGAAATCAACAAAGATCGCTTATCGGATGTAAGTCTTTTTTCACGGATGAGTAGCCGAAATCCTCGTAAAAGCGATAGGAATCATCAATTCTGTTGTGTCGCTGAACCATGGTTTTTCTCTCTTTTTGAAGCGTAGCTCTCTTTTTGTTCTTCTCTTCTCTTTCTCTCTCGTCGAAGCGTAGCTCTCTTTTGTTCGCGCTTCTCTTCTCTTTCTCTCGAGTAGTGACTGGTTTCAGAAAGGACAGGTTGAAGCATGATCCACGATCCACGGAACTTCCTCTGCCAGGTGAGACACTTCTTCTGTAGGATCTGTCAGGTGACTTTCCTTTATAATTGTAGTCTGAACTCCTTCTGTCAGATCTATTATCTCTTCTCTCGTCTGACCGATCATCTCTTTTATCATCTCTGTGATCTCTTCGGTCGTCAGATCTATTCCTTTCTAGTGATCTGTCAGTTGGCCTCCTGTTTCTTCTGTTGTCTTGATAGTCCTTGTAGAATCTGCGATACTTACCAAGTTGAATATTCGATCTTTCAAGTTTCCTGGTAAGCAGAGCGATCTGTTCTGCTTGGCTTATGATGTTTCCAACAGGTTCAGTGGCCTTTGATCTGCTGCTGGTTGCTTTGAATGTAACTGATTTAGATGTGGAGGTTGAGGTTTCAGCAGGCGTCTCGTCTTCATCTGCTTGCCCTCTTTCGATTAAATCGAACTCATGGGCTTTCAGGCTTAGGAACAAGCTACTTGGCTTCATCTTGGAAATGTCTTGGCAATCCTTGATTACCGTGACTTTCATGTCCCATTTCTTGGTGAGAGATCTCAGTATCTTGTAATTGATGTCTTTGTCTGACATCTCTCTTCCAAGTTCTCGCAGCTTGTTTACTGACATGGTGATCCTCCCATCGAGCTCGTTGATGGTCTCGTTGGGCAACATTTTGAGCTTTTCGAACTTCACCAGTTCAGCTTGTAGTCGACTGTCTTTGATCTGATCATTTCCTTCGCATATCTCAGCAAGAGTATCTCACATTTGTTTCGCAGTCTTGAGATACTTTATCTTCTCTTTGGTGACTTTATCCATCGTCTTCATGATTATATGCCTGGCGATTGTATCTAGAGTATACAACTTTCTTTCTTCTACATCCATCAGGGCTGGACTTTTTCAAACAAGGCTTCCAGGTGCATGATCTGGATCTCCTCCAACCGCTGGGTTGTCGTGATATATGATGATGGGTCCTCGTTCAATGACTTCCATCATTCTGCCGCTTATCGATCCCAGATGATTGCACATGTATATAGTCCAATCTTCATACTCATCAATTGAAAACTTAGGCAAATCATGATACATACCAGAGGTATTATCCATGCTGAGTGTTTTTGAAAACGAATGAGTTTTGAAAATGGTTTTTCAAGATCTGTTCAAATGACCACAAAGATTCTTCCTCAAGAATCGATGATACTCAAAGCCAGTGGTCTGTAGAACCACTGCTCTGATACCACTTGTAGGTCCCAAACTGGTTTTGTGAGGGCAGAAGTCTAGAGGGGAGGGGTGAATAGACTTCTGAAAACTTTTCATGCGGATCAGGTGTGATTTGCAGATTGCCTGATCAGAGTGCTAGTGAGTCAGTTTGGACTGATGTTCAATCTTACTGAGTGCCTGAGGGCAGATCAGTTTGATATCTGTCAGTTTAACTGAGAGTGCGGAAGCTTGTAAATACCCGTGTGAAAAACCAGTTTATCAATTCAGATTCTTAAGTCAGTTTTCAACCTGCTAACTAAGGTGTCAACCTGATCAGATCAGTTGCTTGGTGCAGACTGAGCTTAACTTAGAATATGTATGCAGTTTTAAACTCAGTTGTGTGAATAGTGTAAAGCAATAAGAAAGCAAGTAAATGCACACAAGATTTTATAGTGGTTCAGACGAAACCCGTCTTACGTCCACTCTTCCCTTAACACAGGGGCACCAACTTAACCAACTGGACTAAGTTTTATGTGTTAGTCCAACACCCAACAGATGTTTATTGAGTTCACACTCAACCGAACCAGAAATCAGAAACTAGAATCCCTAGTCTGAAATCTTGCGGTAACAAACTTAACCAACTTTGAGTTTGGGTAAAGGTTTGTTGTGGTTCCAACTGGAAATCTATCCAAGTGTTTATGTAGCCAAATGCTAGTGGATAGAATTTCTTGCTAAGAACTATGGGATGAACACTCTAAGAATAATCTTCAAATATGGTGTTCTTCGAGCGGAGATTTTGCTGTAGTTTTTACTTCTTTTGCGATGTCTCCGTGTTTGTTCTTAGTCGTCCCCTACACATGATTTGTTGTTGAATTATTATTTGAATTAATATAGGATTAATTCATGCTAGTAATAATTGTTAGAATTAAATTTGTATTTAAATATTCATCCCGAATAGATCCGGGCAATTAATTCCCCAACAGGCGGATGTGGAGATCGTAGGAGATGGAAGTCATCGGTATCGTTGCCGCTGTTGTCTTGGTTGCTACTTGATTTTGGTTCTGAATTCGCGTTTTGAGATAAGGTGGTGATGTGGGCATACGAAACCGTGATGGATTGTGGGGAAATTTTGCCTTTTGGTACCAGAAATCTCTAGAATTTGGTTAGCATAAAGGTTGCACCTTTCATGATTGGAAAGACGGGTGGTTTGAGAGTTAGGTTCATGAATTTTGGGTATGCAGGTGAGGGATGAGCTTTGGGGGGTGAGGGAGCGGCAGATGTGAGAGAATTGAGAGAAAGAGGTCTGTTAGTAGGGTTGAGAGGGTGTAGGGCATTATAGGTATTTTACCCCTCATTTTGGACCTATGAATGATTTAAAAAGATGCTTGGACCTAGGAGTGTTTTTGATCCTATAAATGGACTTGAGAGTAATTAATTCTTCTTGAATTTAATGAGATAAACTTGTATTCCAAGAATACTTATCCTCATTCCATAACAAAATTCAAATAAAATCTCTCTCCCTCTTTTATTTATTTATTTTCAAAAAATCAAAGGAAAAATAGGCAATAATATTTTATTTTATTTCAAACACCTTTTCAATTATTGAACTTTATCTTTGGGCTACTTGAGGGGCCTTTAGGAGAATTAAGATTGAACTTCTAATGGACATTGAATTTTCAATATTGAGCCACACAATAATATTCAAGCCCATAAATATTAATTAATCCCACTACATAATTAATATTGCACTATCCATCTTAACCCATATTACTGTTAATATGTCTCCCGTTTATTATTTTCCGTGTTTAAGATTTTCCAGTCCATTAATTAATTTAAGCCACTGAAATAACTTCACATTAATTAATATCTTTTTCCTTGGTTCAGTAACGACTCAACATTATTATCCATATCGGAAACTATTCCACTTGCAAGATTTAGTATGATAAAACTTCTGAGCCTCCCAAGGGGACAAATCAAGCAAGAGGTACTTGCACACGTTTCTCCGTATTAAATCTTAGCAATCGTCATGTAACTAATAATATTTCCCAAGATACAAGGTATTGAATCACATTGATTCTCTACCCATCATAAGTCAAAGCAATAATTATTAATTCCACACGATCCTATTTAAGGGACGGGATTAAGAAATAACTAACCACTGAGGTCTAATTCTTCTATATTCAGTACTGAAGAATTTATCCTCTTGTAGGTCCTATTCAACGCATCATAATGCACTAGTGTAATCTCTTGGTCAAGACCTTTCATGATGGATCGTCCATTTCCATCTGGGTTGTGAATTCTGTACTTTTAGTTACAAAGGACTGTTAATTTAATCTTCTGTGATCATGTATCACTAAATTAACTACAATGTAACACGTACTGTTTATTGAATAGTTATGCAGTAAATATATGTAATATTCAATGATATTTAAAGCAACATTGATAAATAATTTATTTCAACAAATAAGACATAAATTCAGTCTGGTTATACAAAGTAAAAACATACTTTCCAGTATAACCCCAACAATCTCCCACTTATACTCAAAGTCTGCTTTTAAGTATACTACAACACGTCTCTTGTAGAATCTACGTAACATCTAATGTCACCTACACGAACCTAATAATATCTCTCCCACTTATACTCAAAGCAGATTGACAACGGTCTTGACACCCATTCCTTCCACATGTCTCTCGAATGTATTCTTAGGCAGGCCCTTTGTGAATGGATCTGCTAGGTCGTCCTCTGACGCAATCTTTGCCACCTCTATATCTCATCTCTTAACGATTTCTCGTATAAGATGATATTTCCTTTCAATGTGTTTGCTGGCCTTGTGGGCTCTTGGTTCCCTTGAATTTGTAACTGCTCTGACATTATCACAATAGACTGTGATTGTGCTGGGTAAATTCGGAACAACATCCAAGTCCACTAGGAAGTTCTTGAGCCAAACCGCTTCCTTCGCTGCTTCACAAGCAGCTACATACTCGGCTTCCATGGTAGAATCTGCGATGCATTTCTACTTAACGCTTCTCCATGTCATGGCTCCTCCCCCCATGCAAAACACACTACCCGAGGTAGATTTTCTGGAATCTAAGTCTGATTGGAAATCTGAGTCTGTATAACCGATGGGAATCAGACTGTCTGACTGATAAACCAACATTCGATCGCGAGTTCTCTTCAGATACTTCAGAATGTGTTTAACTATAGTCCAATGTTCTTTCCCCGAATTACTCTGATATCTTGCCACCATGCCAACGGCGAAGCAGACATCTAGCCTCGTGCACACCATTGCATACATGAGGCTTCCGACAGCCGAAGTATGAGGAACGCCCTTCATGTCATCTATCTCCTTTTGCGTCTTCGGGAACATTTCTTTGGATAGATGTATTCCATGTCTGAAAGGTATAAAACCTTTCTTGGAATCTTGCATGCTGAATCGATTCAAGACAATGTCTATGTATGAAGCTTGCGATAAGCCTATCATTTTTTTCTTACGATCTCGAGTGATTTTGATCCCAAGGATGTGACCGGCTTCCCCTAAGTCCTTCATATCAAACTGTTTTGACAGTCATGCCCTTACGTCCGACAACACCTTTACATCGTCTCCGATGAGAAGAATGTCGTCTATGTATAGTACTAAGAATACCAATGTAGTTCCGACATGCTTTTTGTACACACAACTCTCGTACTCATTTTGATCGAACCCGTAAGACTTTATAACCTGATCAAAACATTGGTTCCAAGCATGGGATGCTTGCTTTAGTCCGTAAATGGACTTCTTGAGCTTTCAAACTAGATGTTCTTGGCCTTTTTCAATGAAGCCTTCGGGTTGTTGCATATAGATTTCTTCCTCAAGACTTCTGTTAAGGAAAGCTGTCTTGACATCCATTTGCCAAATCTCAAAATCGAGATGCGTAGCTATCGATAAGAGAATATGGATGAACTTAAGCATAGCTACAGGCGAAAAGGTCTCCTCATAGTCGATCCCTTCTTTCTGAGTGTATCCTTTTACCACAAGTCTAGCCTTGAAGGTTTCTACCTTCCCGTCCGATCCTCTTTTTCTCTTGTATACCCACTTGCATCCAATGGGCTTGACCCCATTAAGTGGTTGGACTAACTCCCACACCTTATTATGATCCATAGAACCCATCTCGACTTCCATTGTTGTTTGCCAAGAATCTGCATCCTTGTCTTGGATTGCCTCATTGCAAGTCCATGGGTCCGATTCATCTTCTCCGGGGACCAAGTCCGATGACTCTCCTATCCCCATGAATCTCTCGGGTTGTCTAACAACCCTCCCACTATGACGAGGTTTCGGTTGTGTAAGTGTGTCGTTTGGTATGTCAACTTGTATTGTTGGCATTGAGGTAAGCCCTCTTAGCTCATTTAAGGTAATCTCACTTCTGGGCTTTTTATCGTTCATATAGTCTTCTTCCAAGAATCTAAAGTGCGTACTGATTACCACCTTTTGATCTTCGGGACCATAGAACATGCACCCTTTCGTTCCCTCGGGGTACCCTATAAACAACCTTAATTCTGATTGTGGATCCAACTTACCGGTTTCCTTGTCCAACACGTATGCCGGACACCCCCAAATTTTCATGTGTCTTAAACTAGGCTTGCGCCCGGTCCACAACTCTTTAGGGGTTTTGGGAACCGATTTGGATGGCACCAAATTTAGAATGTAAGCCGCTGTTTTCAAGGTGTGCCCCCAAAACGATTTGGGTAGATCCGCATAACTCATCATCGATCTGACCATTTCTAAAAGAGTTATGTTTCTTCGTTCTGCAACCCCATTTTGTTGAGGAGTTCCGGGTGCAGTCAACTGGGATACAATCCCTTCATCAGACAAGTAGTTCAAAAATTCATCGCTGAGGTATTCGCCTCCACGATCAGATCGTAGAGACTTGATACGTTTTTCCCTATGATTCTCTACTTAAGCCTTAAATTCTTTGAATTTATCGAAGGTCTCAGATTTATGCTTCATAAGGTAAATGTATCCATATCTTGAGTAATCATTGATAAAAGTAATGAAATACTCATAACCTCCTCTTGATTTGATTGACATTGGACCACATACATCGGTGTTAACGATTTCCAACACTTCTTTGGCTCTATTCCCCTTAGCTCCGAATTCCCTCTTGGTCATTTTACCCTCCAAACATGATTCGTAAGTTGGAAATAGTTCAACCCGGAGAGACTCCAATGAACCATCTTGAACCAACCTTTGGATCCTTTTTGGATTAATATGACCTAGTCACATATGCCATAGAAGTGTTTCGTTCACATATGATGAACGTTATCTTTTATCCAAAATAGTCGATGTGTTATAAGATGTATTTTGTGAGTGGTGTGCACAGTTAATTGTGTAGAGATTATTCGACAACGTTCCATGACAGATAAACTCATTATTTAGAGCAATAGTAACAACTTTATTAAAAGTAACCGAATATCCATCAAGAAAAACTTTAGAAACCGAAATCAAATTCTTTCTAAAACTAGGAACGTAAAGAACATCTCTTAAAATTAAAACTTTGTCTTCAAAAGATAACCGCACTTCTCCCACTGGTTCAGCTGCCACTCTCTTAGCATCGCCCAGTGTGATGAGGATCTCACTCCCACTAAGTTTTCGGGTCCGCTTGAACCCCTGTAAAGTGAAACAAACATGATCAGTGGATCCCGTATCCACTACCCATAAATGGGAAGCATACGCCGCCAAACAAGTTTCAACAACTAGTGCATGAGAATTACCTTTCCCTCCATCCCTCTTGGGTATGGAACAGGCAGACCTCCAATGTCTTATTTCACCGCACTCCAAACATTTCTTCATGCTTGAACCTTCTCTCTCGTTGGATGTTGAGCCTACTTGGTTTATCTCTTTCTCTTTTCATCATTCTTACCACCAATTGGCCTAGAAAGAAGAGAAGACCCCCTTTTTCCCAAGTTCTTCTCCTTGTGCTCCAAATCCTCTTCAACCAATGTAAGAGAATTTTCCAGATCATCCACAGTGAAATCTAGATCGCTCATCAGATATTCTAGATAATGATGATCAATAGCTCTTTGGTAGAGAATGGAGAATGAAATTAACCTTAGTTTTGAAATTACATTTTTCGCCAAGGATCTCAAGTTCCTCAAAGAGAACCATGACCCTAAGAACGTGCTCCCTTGCGGTCGTTCCTTTTTCCATCTTTAATTCAGCCATTTCACGCTTCACGTTTTGGACTGCCATATGGGCCGGATGTGCAAACATCGCTTCGAGATTTCACATGATGTCTGCAGCTGACTCAAATCCTTGGTGAATGCATCTTAACAAATCTGACAGATGTGCCAAAATTGTATCCTTCATCAATTCATTTGCCAACTCCCATTCACCATATTGCATCTCGTCCCATACTCCGGCACCCTTAGTAGGTTTTTCTGGTTTTGGTGTATCAAGCACCCATTTGGGTGGTTGTGCAGCTAGGACAAGTTTCATTTTATAATTCCAATCAAATAATTTTCACCAGTAAGCATAAGATCCTTGAGTTTATACAACAATGGATTAAAAGGTGTTGGTCCCGGTGAAAAACCCATGAAATGCGGAAAAAAAAATCATGTAATGCATATAAAACAGGGGTGAAGGAATGGTGATTCCAATTTTTTGCTTTTAAATCTATGTGATGTGTTTTGCTTATAATTGAATGCAAGTAAGAACATAAAGCAATAAAGAACACATCAAAGTATAGTGGTTCGGAGACTCAAGCTCCTACATCCACTCTCCCTTATCCTAGGGAAATTCCTTCAAACGGGACTTATCTCCCTTCACGGGATTGCCTACAGATATTTAACGAGCTCTCACTCAAACGGGACTTATCACCCTCCATGGGATTGCCATACAAGCTTTCTGACTGTCTAAAACAGTTTACTCACTTCTTCTCTAGAGCTTTCTGGCTGACTCAACTGCAGCTTACTAACTCTTTACAACTCCAACAATCACACACAAACTACCTAACAAGAGGGTTTGGGTTTGGTTGGTGTCTCCAACTAGGTTGAGATTTTCTCTTACAATGGTTTAGCCTTTATGCTAAGGTTGGGAAAATCTCTCTAAGCATAGGATATATCGTGGGTTGCTTAGATTGGGTTTTAGAACACTCATGGATGTATTTGTATATCTACAGACTTGTGTTCTATGGTGGGAATGCTTGAGTATATAGCTCTTGGCTCTGTAGCATCTTTTTCCACATTCTCCACACTTAATTTGATGGAAGATCTTGTATTTATAGTGTGGATTTGAATGTTACCGTTGGAGAGAATCACATTCAAATCCATACTATTCTGTAAGTTCTGCAGCTTTTTCAGGCTGGTTGTCTTCCTCTCATTGGTCCACGCCAGCTGAATCTAACGGCTATATTCTTCAAGATCTTCTGAGTCTTCAGGGTCTTCTGAGTCTTCAGGGTTCTCTGAGTCTTCAGGGTTCTTCTGAGTCTCAGGATACTTTTATTCAGGATTCTTGATTCAGCAGACTTCTTCTTCTTCAAATGACCTTATCGATTAGGTATCTTGACACTTTCGGGCTAACGAGTTCAAATCTTCCGACTTCGACATCCTCGACCCTCGGTCACTAAGACTTTCGAAAGTTAACCGATCATCGATGGCGTTACGATTCTCGATGAACATGACTTCATGACTTGTCTTCGATGACTTCTCTTCTGATTTCTTCTCGCTTTGATCGATCGGCTCACCGATCGGATCGAGATAGCATCAGTCGAGATATTAATTAATCTTCATCAGATTAGTACATCAGGTTAGCATATCAGGTTAGTTGCATCAAGTTATCTTATCTGATCTTGATCACGTCTGATCTCGATCAGTCTCATATGCTCATCTTCTGATCAGCAACCTCCTCTTCTGATCTGGTCTTCTGATCTGGTCTTCTGATCAACTTATCTTTTCTGGTCATCTGATCAGGTCACTTCTGATCATCTGATCTTCTGATCTCAGGTCCATCTGATCAGGTAACTTCTGATTCTTCTCATCAGCTGGCTTAACATTTATTTTCTCCTGATTTTGCTCAGCTCATCAGTTAACTCCGGAACTCATCTGATCTCGATCAGTCTCGCCTGCAGCCTCGTCTGATCTCGATCATCTACTTCTGATTTCGTGAGTTCCCCCTCAACTTGTTCTCTCGTTCCCCCTCAACTTGTTATCTGTAAGTTAGCTTGAATAACACAAGTTGATAATGTTTTGGCATAATTCATCAAAAGGTTTCGACATGCTGAACTGAAATAAATGACGATTGTATAAACACAAAATTATCACATAGTTCGATCACATGAATCATATTAAAATCTCAAAAAAAATATGAACATGCATCAGCCAACATCTCAAAACAGTTTAAATAAGCCACGTGGGGTGGGTCATTATTTAAACACATTCAAGCAGGTTACAAACAAGAACATTTACAAACCTTTAATGTCCAAATTAGTAGTTGGCTCCCACTTGACCAATATAAAATTGATAGGAACTTCGGGGAAGTATATGCATATCAATTTTATACCTAAGTAATAACCATGATTAAATACAGAATTACTATTTATCTTTGAACGAGCCTCGTGGGGAGGGTCATCGTCGCCACTAATAATAATCCACAATCATCCTTTCAGAATTTATTCATGTGAAAACCATCTTTTGGCCGTCCCGTGGGGGGAATTTCTCCAAAAAACTTCACAAATAAATAAATCATGAAGGTCAAAATTAATTCAATTTTATTATCCGAAATAAAATTGTCAATTAATTATTTCAAAGTATACTTAGTAATTTTCGAAAGTGAGATTTTTCTAAAACAATTCTCATGCATCGCATATTCAAACAAATTAAATAAGCACGAAAAATAAAGCAAACATCAAAACAAAAAAAATTAAACACATTGGGCACATATATCCAATTGTCACGGTTAATTTTGCCAAGTCTTGATCTTGAGAAATCGTCTTCATAGCCTTCATCGTTCGTCTCGAAAAGCTCTCACTCGACCGCAACATACTCTTTAAAATATCCTCCATCTAGGTTCGAGATGACGTCCAGCATTAGGTAGCTCACGGCCTGGAACACATATCCGCGTGAGCCAAGGTGCACGCCCACATTCGTGTCGGCCATCCCCGCCCATCGCTCGGCAGTACTCGGCAAGGCATGGATCCGCGCACGCGCCCGCCTCATCGCCCGAGTTTGCTCGGCCCCCGACCCTCGTCGTCTGGCGTCGCGTCGCGCCAACGGCCTTTCCGCCCCACGCCCCACCCCGCCGCCCAAGATCCAGACGTGCCTCCTCGCGCCCGTGCACCTTGGCCCAAGTTCCGCCCAGCACTCGGTCACGCCTAGGCTTGCACCCGCATGCGCCGAGCGCTCCTCTGCCAGCCTCGTGCGCGACCTCCTAGCACCTCGTGCTTTGGCTCACGTACGTCCGGGCACTTGGTCGCCTGTCTTTAATTCTTCGTCTTCGTTCCCGATCCAGTTACAATTTATTTATAAAAATAAATAAACCTAGATCTATACTAGTCTATTACATTGATCAAATCAAACAAATCCTAATCTACTTGTGGATTTTCTCACGAGGTAAAATGAATTCGAACGAATCGAATTAAAAACCACAATTTATGTTGGGATATTTTAGTTTTGATGAATTATGCCAAAATATTAACAACTTGTGTTATTTAAGTTAATCTACATGTAACAAGTTGAGGGGGAACTCATCAAGAGAAGACGAGGCTGATCAGAACGAAATGAGACTGATGAGTTCCATGTAAATTGATGAGCATAACAAGAAGAAGCATCTTGATTCTTGATCACGGTTTCTTGATCTGATCTTGTCTGATTTCTTGATCTTGATCTTGTCACGATGTCTTGATGTAATCTGAAATCGAAAGAAGAGACCGAAATCTGCGGATCAGTTTTGAGATCGAAAATCGACAAACCCGAAATCGGCCAGTTCGAAAATTAGCAAAGATGAACAGTGAAATCAGTAGAGATGAACAGTGAAATCAGCAAAGATGAACAGTGAAATCAACAGAGATGAATAGTGAAATCAACAGACCAGAAATCAAGAGAGCTGATCAGATTCGTTAGACACACAAAAAGTTGGCCAATGAGATGATGACAACACATATATGGATGTGACATAAAGGCTGCAAAATAATGTCTGAAAAAGGATAAAGAAATTTGGATATTTAATGTATGGATTTGAATTTAGATCTCCATTTGGTTTTTTTTTCAAATCCAAAGATCCTCCATTATCTTCTTTTTCAAGATAAGATAATGGAGGATCTTTGAAATTTGAATATTAAAAGCCAAATATTCAAGCAGAGTAAATTAAAATCCATACTAATAATTAAATATCTAAATTTTTGCATCCTTTTCTTCATTTTATCTAAGCATAAATATCACATCCATAAACTAGGTGTTGTTATTTTCCTTACATTGTTTTAGCCTTTTTTGTGTGTCTAAGGTTATCCGAAAATCCATTTTGTCCGTTGATTTCAATGCTCATCTCTGCCGATTTCACTGCTCATCTTTTTTTTGCTGAATTCAACCATCGATTTACTTTGTCGATTGATTGGCAATAAACTGATCTGCAGATTTTTGGTCTCTTCTTCGATTTACGATCAGATCAAAGAACCGCAAATCAAGAAATCAAGATATTTCTTCTTGTTCTCGCTCATCATACATGGAACTCATCGGTCTTTAGCTTGCTCGACAAATTTCATCTTCTTGATGAGTTCCCTCAACTTGTTACATCCGTAGATTAACTTAAATAACATTGTTGTTAATGTTTTGGCATAATTAATCAAAACTAAAATATCCCAACAATTTCCCCCTTTTTGATAATGATGCCAAAACTAACTAACAATAAAAACATACGAGAAAAATAGTGTTAGTTAAACAAGTAAAATGATGAAGAGTGATGTATGCATTTTAAACCAACAGATGTTTAATGAGTTCTCACTCAACGGGACGTATCTCCCTCACGGATTCGCCTATAGATGTTTAATGAGTTCTCACTCTCACGGGACTTATCTCCCTCACGTGATTGCCTATAGATGTTTAATGAGTTCTCACTCTCTCGGGACTTATCTCCCTCATGGGATTGCCTATTAACTACCTTACTTAACCACTAATTCTCTCTCAAGAAAGGGTTTGGGTTTGGTGTTATTTCCAAATTGGTGAGATTTTCCATGCATAAATAAACATTCATCAAATACCATGACAATTGGATACCTGCAAAAAAGATCTAGCAATTCTACTATCCAATTTCAAAGTTAATGAAAAACGAATTAAATTACAATTTAAAATTCAGATCCCGAAACCGAGGCTCTGATACAAGTAGTTGGGGAATTAATTGCCCGGATCTATTCGGGATGAATATTTAAATACAAATTTGATTATAACAATTATTACTAGCATGAATTAATCCTATATTAATTCAAATAATAATTCAACAACAAATCATGCATACAAATTCGTCACATAAATCCTACGCATGCGAAATTGCTAGGAGTTTACGTGAACTAACCTCTCGGAGTGACAACCATTGAGAAGATGGATATCCCGTTCACACGAACAAACTCAAAGAGCCTTCTCAAGTATTCCCTCGTCCTTGTCCAACAATCCGGTGGAAGGATGCTCGCGAACAATTTAACAAAAGGAAAAATAAAATTATGTTGCACCACCTTTGTGGATTCTAATTTTTCCAACACATGGAATTGCCTTGGGGATGAAACATTCATCCCCTATTTATAAGAGGGAGGTGGTCGAAATTTTTAGGGAAAAATAATATGGGAAAATCTTTTTCTTGATCTCCAAGAAATCTTGAATATATCTCATATATTCTTTTCTCCATAATTAAAATATTCCACAAAAAATCCCACCTTCTCTTGTTATGGAATTTTCGAAAAATAAGGGACCAAGATTTTCAAGATTGGGATCTTCTTGAATTTATGAGATATTCTTGTATTCCAAGAATACGTATCTTCCATAATATCTTTTCAATAAAATCAAGAAAATATTTCCTTCCTTATTCTTTCATTATTTTCAAAAAATACAAAATAAATAGCCAAGTGGGAGATTTCTTGAATTTAATGAGATAAACTTGTATTCCAAGAATACCTATCCTCATTCCATAACAAAATTCAAAGAATATATTTCTCTCTCTTTTATTTATTTATTTTCAAAAAATCAAAGGAAAAATAGGCAACAATATTTTATTTTATTTCAAACACCTTTTTCAGTTATTAGACTTTATCATTGGGCTACTTGAGGGACCTTTAGGAGAATTAAGATTGAAACTTCTAATGGACCTTGAATTTCCAATATTGAGCCACAATATTATTCAAGCCCATAAATATTAATTAATCCCACTACATAATTAATATTGCACTATCCATCTTAACCCATATTACTGTTAATATGACTCCCGATTATTATTTTCCGTGTTTAAGATTATCCAGTCCATTAATTAATTTAAACCACTGAGATAGCTTCACATTAATTAATATCTTTTTCCTTGGTTCAGGAACGGCTCAACATTATTATCCATACCGAAAACTAATTCCACTTGCAAGATTTAGTATGATAAACCTTCTGAGCCTCCCAAGGGGACAAATCAAGCAAGATGTACTTGCACACGTTTCTCCGTATTAAATCTTAGCAATCGTCATGTAACTAATAATATTGTCCAAGATACAAGGTATTGAATCACATTGATTCTCTACCCATAATAAGTCAAAACAATCATTATTAATTCCACACGATCCTATTTAAGGGACGAGATTAAGAAATAACTAACCACTAAGGTCTAATTCTTCTATATTCAGTACTGAAGAATTTATCCTTCTGTAGGTCCTATTCAGCGTATCATAATGTACTAGTGTAATCTCTTGGTCAAGACAAGCCAATCTGAGCCTTACACTTCAACCTTTCATGATGGATCGTTCATTTCCATCTGGGTTGTGAATTATGTACTTTTAGTTACAAGGGACTGTTAATTAAATCTTCCGTGATCTGGTATCACTAAATTAACTACAATGTAACACATACTATTTATTGAATAGTTATGCAGTAAATATATGTAACATTCAATGATATTTAAAGCAACAATGATAAATAATTTATTTCAGCAAATAAGACAGAAATTCAGTCTGGTTATACAAAGTAAAAGTATACTTTCCAGTATAACCCCAACAGAAACCGAGTGAGATGACGCAGATTCAGGCTGAATGGCAAACTTAGAGAGCCTCCCGCAGTGAGGCGAGTAAGCCTAAGAAAGTTTCAACCCGTTCGGCCGATCAGGGGATGAGCTAGCAGGCCACTTCGCCCAAAAGGACCCGAAGGCAGACTCAGGAGAAGGTGGGTCTGGTGCATGAGGTGGGCACGCCTCCTGCCGTAGAGGAGATCCTAACCGTGGAGGCGAACACAACTGTACCCCCACCGGTCACTCTAAACCTTCAGGCTCCATCCAGTTCTCGGATTCGCGCTTTGAACGATAAGTCTTTCCTGGGGTGGGATTCCCTAAGGGCGAGCAGGTAACTCTGTTCGTTCATTCTCTTTTTACTTTAAGCTTGTCTTAGTCATTATGCTCGTCTGATCGATAACTTTATCTTTTCAGGTTTGCGACCAAAAGGCCTTATCTGATGCCGGACTTGATGAACTACTTCTGCTCCCCTACGGTGTGTAACATTCCGGAACTACCCGATCATGTTCAGCGAGCCTGTGAGACCCCAATCCGGTCATGGACGACCGATCTCGAGAAGGCGCTCGATGGTCCATCATTGTTAGAGCGGATGCGTTTGGGCCTGGTTCATCACGGCCGATTGATGGTGATTTTGGAGAATGCTTTCATGGCGGCGTCCAGCCTTAACACCAAACATAACCTACTCTCGGCAAGCTTCAGGGAGAAAGTGGAGGAGCTGAGCAAAGCTCGTGAAGAGGCAGAGTCAGCCCTGGAAGAACTGCGCCAAAGTCAGGAGAAAATGCGCCGAATTCGGGAGGAAATGAAAAAGATCTAGGAGGATCAAACTGCCCAGATCAATGAACTCCAGAGGCTAAGGTCCGAAAATAGGATCTTAACCCGTGAAAGGGTCCTGCTCGCCCAACAGCTTTTTACGGGCGAGGAGACCAACACCCTAGGCCTGCAGAACTCAAAAATGCGTACGGGTGAGTATGTGGATTCGATATCCAACTATTCCTACATCTGTTCTTTTGCGGACGCCCTACGTACGACGATGTGGACACTCTTGGCCGACCAAGCTGAGGCCTTTCATTGGGGACCTCGAGAAATATTTGGCTGACAACCCACCAAATCGCGACCGAGAGCTACCCCTGGCCGACCTGCAAGACTTATGTGATTTCTTCAACCTCCCTGAAGGAGTCGAGATCGGGGACCCCTTGTCTGATGAAGAAGATGACGATCAGAAGGATGGTGCCAAGGGAGACCCCATCGACCAGAGTCATAACGGCGAACAGGAGGATCCTGGCCAGGAGGGCGAGCATGGCGGCCAAGGTGATGGTGAGCAGAATACTCCAGGTGTCGGCGAGCAGAGGGCTCAGACTGGTGGCGAGCGGGGTGCTCAAGGTGTTGGCGAGCAGAGGGCTCAGATTGGTGGCGAGCAGGGTACTCAAGAGGGTGGCAAGCAGGGTGACCAGGGCAGAATGGGCCCTCTCAGTACTTCTCTTCTGGTGACTCCGGATAATCAGACTTTTCCTTGACGATTTTTGTGAACTTTTTATGTTCGGCCGAGATGGCCTTTTTTTGTGCTTGGCCGTTTATGGCCTCTTTTTGTAATTCTGACTGTTAGTGTCTTTCTTTGAATGAATCGAACTTTTTGTATGTGCTTGTGTTCATCCTGACTTCATTTTTTATTGTCTTATTTAGTTGCAATCAGGGTGGTTGTCTTATTTAGTTGCAACCTTTATTCGTTTGCGATCGTCTTATTTTATTGCGATCACGTTTAATATGGTCGTCTTATTTAAGTGCAATCATGTACCCGATGCTCGCTTTGTTGCGGGCATTGTAAGCACATATTTTTTTCGTCAGGTGAACACAAGGCTCGGCTTGTTCATTTTTCATTCTGGTCATCTTATTTCGGTGCGACCAAACTGGGCATGACTAGAAAAACTGAATAAATGAAAAGACATCACGCAGGATGTTTTAATCTATTACATTTGTTTACAATTGTCGTAATTTGTATAGACAAAACTTTTTACAATATACAGGATAACTTCTATAATTATCCTGATCGTCTGACGAGTATTTGGTCTGGTCCCAAGTCTTTACTCTGAACCAGGGAGAACATGAGCTTTTGACTTTTCGTCCGGGCTCGTTGTGTGGAGACGCTCGGGAAAAGTCTTAATCTCTTTGTCTCGCCCTCCCATTTTTAACACCATGCTCAGGAACAGCAGTAGCAGCAGTGGGCACTTCTAGTGCAAGCTGCAATTATGCGGCTGAAACTCACCCTGAGCATGCGGCGAGCAATCTCTCTATTTTTAATAGGGTGCGAGCGCAGGCGTCTGCTCGCCACCCTTTTCAATATCTGCTCGCACCTAGTTCCCCCCTGACACGAGCATCCGACTATTTGTCCGTGCTCACCGCGTATGCCTGATCATCAACACCTTCTTGGTGCCTTTGGAGCAGGCGTCCGCACCCAATCTCCCGCGGAGGAGATGGTGGATTGCTAGGGGAACTTCTAGTTGATTTCTATGTAAGTAGCCAAGAATGTGAGGTTGCGAACATGAGTCCGTCGAGCGGAGTGTGCTCGAGATGAGCACGTCGAGTGCTCGGGATGAGCACATACGATCTAGAAGAAGAGACTTCGTTCGATTTGGAAAGGTTTTCCCAAATCGAAACCAAAATATCTTGCTTCGAGATCGAGATGCGAGATATGGAGCTCGAACAAGAGCCATCGCCAGGGGACAAGATAGAATCAGTGGGGTAAGTGTTGAGCCCGGCGTTGATGATTACGTCTGGAGCCATACCAAATCGGCTACTTTACTGATGGCTAGAGGATGTGTCGAGCATAAGTGCGGGGTTTATAGGCACATGTATATTTTTTCCGATGCTTGGTGGAAGTTTTTTTCTCTCCCCTTCTCTGGCCATCGACATGCCTATTTATACTACTCCACTAAGCAAGTGTTGGCATGGCTAGCTGGAGCTGGCCTCATCTGCTCAAAATCTTAAGATGTGTTGACACGCATCTTCTTAGATTGACATCTGTCCTTGCCTCTGCCAGATTTGATAGGAAAATCGACACGTACCTCGCTTGGTTGTCACCTATTCTCATCTTGTGCAGGAAGTGTCAACACGTAGTTTTCAACCTCAGTAATGTCCTCCTTTTGCAGGATTTAGGCTTTGTGATCGACAGTTTCTGCTCGACTTTTATGGTCGCTTTGCTCGCCTTAGGCGAGCAGTCATTGTCTGGCCGCACACTCGCCATTACTGATAATATTTTTTCAAATTTGATGCATTCCATGAATAGGAAAGCGGAGTCCCATTCAACTCTTCTAATTCATATGCACCATTTAGTAAGCATTCTGACACTTGGAACGGGCCCTCCAAAGCTTGGCCGAACACTCCATCTGGTACCCCCATTGCTCGCCTGAGGATGAGCTAACCAGTCTTGAATCTGCGGATCTGAACCTTGGAGTTATAAATTTTTTCCGACCTTTGTTTGTACATGGAATTTTTAAGATTGACCTCAAATCTTTTTTCCTCAATAGAACTGTGCTAAGGGTGAGTGCCTGGTCATTGGTATGCTCGCCAAAGCACATATTCCGGTGGCTTGGGATTTTGACTTCTGCCGGGATAACCGCCTCCGTACCAAAAGCCAAAGTGAACAGGGTTTCACCAGTGGAAGTTTTGAAAGTAGTGCGTGTTGGAATTTAGAGGCACGTAAACACGTAATACATGCGCAGCGGAAATTAAAGTTCACCAACAACAAACACGTAATTGCATAATTGAATACGTATAAACATAAAGATAAATCTTACAGTAAAACGTATGCATATTTCTCTACTATGGTATCCACGTAATCCCCGTTCACGGACTTTCACAGATTTGCCAGCGTTGAATCTGAGATGGAATTTGCTAGGAAAATTCCTATTCTAGATTTTATGGAGAAATATGAACTAACGTTATTTGTGAATTCCCAAGAGCTTGTATATATAAGAAAAAGGCCCAGCTTAAATCTTAAGCTAACCTGATTGGGAAATAAAATCCCTAATCTTTATTTAAATAAATCTCTTAGATTTATTTTCCACATATAAAATCTCTACGGATTTAATTCCCATATATGTCAAATCTCTACGATTTGATTCCATATATATTAAATCCTACAATAATATTCCATATATTATTGCTGGGAATTCTTATTTAATTAAATCCAATTTAATTAAACATTAATAATAATTAATTCCAAATTAATCTATTATTAATTAATTCTCCATAAATTAAATATTAAATCCAATTTAACATTTAATCAACCAACTATAATCCGTAAAAGGAAACTACTTGTTGTGTGACCCATAGGCCCTCATATATCGAGCGATTAGTCAAACTAACGGTCTTAATTGAACCATAGACAATAAATCAAACATTCTCAATATATGAGGTACATTGTGAGAAACGTGCAACTACCTGTAACTGAAACATGGGCTATTACGATTTCCTCCTTTCATTCGCGAATACTCGATTAAGTCTTGAACATGATAAAGTGTCTATTCAAATAACTTAATCATATTATCTCCAATCACTAATTGATCATGTATGTCACACTTAGCCACAAAGTCTAAGTTGACGTGCATCGGCCGATGACTTAGATCCAATTATGATGAGAAGACGAGTATTCTCTCTAAATCCACATTGAGGAATGAATCCTATTCTTGGCTCAACTACCACGCACATGTACTTCGTGATGAACCCAATCCAAGCCATATCTACCCATGGTTAGGGTGCAAGCGTCGGTCATGGTCAAAGTTCATCATCCCACACATGTCGTGCGTATTGACCTCAAGTCAAAGGAGTATCGCATCGCTCCCACTAACTGAGACACCCGTAGACACATATAGTGGAAACACATCAAACGGTTTCTCGGATGGGTATACCAATACTCTCTAAGGTATTTGTGCATCCATCATGAGATACCTAGTATCTCGTAGTAAGTGAGATCTTATTACACTCTCTAAGAGTATGATGCAGATCGCACACCAATCTCCATTGCATCATCAATATCCCATTCTTGATGATCCTTGATTGGGGCTATTTGAGAATCATGCTTAAGTCATCTGAGTTCTCACAACCTCAATGACAACAATGACTCATGGGAACACTTGCATGAGTAAATGCAAACAATCAAACATAATATTCAAATAAGTGTATTGCCATACATTAATATTAAGTGAACTATAATATTAAATCAAACTGAATATCATCGAGTCTTATGCCTTTCAATAGATTGTCTCTAGGACACTAACACTAACAGTGCGGTATGCCCACAAGGTTTCTGGCAGCTCCTCGGCCCATCCCCTCTTAGAATCACCAAGTTTAGTCTTGAGGGTATGCTTGATGATTTTATTGACAGCTTCAACTTGTTCGTTCGACTGGGGATAGTACGGGGTGGAGTTATATTTTTTAATCCCCCAGCGAGCACAATTTTGTCGGAATTCACTTTCATCGAACTGTTTACCGTTGTACATCACTAGTGATTGGGGGAAGCCTGAAGCGACAAATGATGTTTTTCCAAATAAAATTTCACATTTTTTGTTCTGTGGCCTTCACAATGGCTTCGGCCTCGGCCCACTTTGTGTAATAGTCGACGGCGACCATAACGTATCTAACCCCCGAAGTGCCAGTGGGGAACGGGCCGATTAGATCGATCCCCCACTTGGTGAATGGCTATGGGCTGTAGATGGAGACAAGTTCTTCCGGCGGACGCGTCTGCAAATGAGTTGCCTATCCGGGAGAGCTACTCGACGTACACTTGCTCAAATTGCTCGAGCAGTTCTTTTGCCAGTAGTTGGTACAAAGCCATCTGCTCGCCTTGGGCTTCGTACTCGCCCAGAACTTGATATATAATTAGCTGAGAGTCGTTGTAAATCATTAGTTTTCAAATCCCCATTTCCATAGCCATGTGTAGGCCACCGATCAAAGCTTCGTATTTGGCCTCATTATTCGTGGCTGGGAAATCAAAATAAATGGCCGTCGTGAAATGTCGGGTCACGCTGATGAGAACCACGCCTGCTCTGGCTCTTGTCCTCATTGATGAACCGTCGACGTACATGTGCCATAGTTGATCGATCCCTTTTTCAGGTAACTGTGGATATGTTAGTTCAACCATGAAATCGGCCATAGCTTGGCCTTTGATTGTCGTTCGTGGAGCAAACGTAATGCCAAACTGGCCTAACTCCACTGCCCTCTTAAGTAACCTACCCGCTGTGTCGGGTCGATGGAGACCTTGGCGTAGCGGGAATGTGGTGAGTACCTCGACCGAGTGTTTGAAGAACTATGGTTGTAGCTTGCGCACACTCATGACGAGAGCATACGCTAGCTTTTCCAACGGAGGGTAGCAGAGTTCAACATCTTTTAGTACCTGGCTTACATAGTACACAGGCAACTGTGATGTTCCTTCTGCCCTGACGAGCACAACGTTGATAGCATGCTTGGAGGTGGCCAGATAGAGGTATGTATAGTTGTTCGCCCTGTGTTATAACAGGAAATAATCCGACTTGCCAGAGGCGGTGATTCTCCATCTTGCACTTGTCATTAGAGGCGACTTTGCTTTGGCCAGGCAGGTCGCGAGGCGACTTGAAAGGCTATGCAAGTCGCGAGGTGACTTGGAAGAACGTGAAGGTCGCTTGGCGACCTGGGAGGTCGCGCAGATCGGAGGCGACTTGGTCTTGAGGTCGGATAAAGGATAAATATGGCAAAGATACGGGTAGTTAATGGTGCGGATTTTGCAGATCGTAATTATGGTATGTGTATTCAGGAGCGAGGATTGTGGGATAAGCCAGGAAACCCTAAGAGGGACCCTAGCCTGGCGGCAGAAACCCTAGCAAGCTCGCGAGAGAAACCCATGAAGATACTTAACCTAGTTCTACATCTATAAATACAACTTGTATCGTTCATTGTAAAGGATCTAACATTTTAGTATTCTAAGCAGAAAATATAGTGAAATATACCTGGCTTGGTCGCCCCCAGACGTAGTCTTATTCATAGACAAACTGGGTAATCAAATATTGTGTCTTTACTTGTTTTGATCTCCTGTTTATCCATACATATTGTTTGTTGGCCAGAGGATACAAACCGGGTACAACAATTGGTGCCGTCTGTGGGAAAACTTTCTTGAATAATTATATCAATTCAGAGAAAAAACCTATTTTACCGATTAAACAATGGCAATCAACCAGGTCAATCCTACTGAACGTGGAACGGATGCCTGTGATGGGGACGAAACCTCTCTGAGCTCGCAGCGACTCGCCTGGCGGCTTCAGTGATCACTCCTGACTGGTGGAACCTGGTCCAAACACCTGAGGACGCGAAGGCTATAATGGTCGTCCTTAACAAGAAACGCCTCGCCTTCGACAGCGAGGACGAACCCACGGTCAAAAAGGTCGCCCAGGAGGCCGGAGCTTCGAAGAACAGGGGCGCGTCGGCCAGAAAGAGATATTCGATGGGCTAACTGGCCTACGATCTGGCAAAGCACGCTGTGGTTCGGAATCGTCGACTCCTGAGAGACCGGCGGGGTCGAACAATGTGTTTGACCGACTTGGGAACCTAGGGGTTTAGAAAGCCCTAAGGGTCACCGAGGATGAGGCGTAATCTGAGCCACGACATGCTGATCAGGTGGAGCACGATCTCGTGCTGGCCATGAACCTACACCACAATGAACTGCCGAGGGGATCAGCCGCCCACCGTGGTGATCCTCCAGTACTGGGTGTAGCAGGAGATCAACGCGATGCTCAGGTCGCGACATTGACCCGGACGGTCCAGCGACTTATCGAGCATGTGAAGAATCAAAACGGGCCAGCAGGGATAGATCACATCCTCACCATCCCGGACTCTCCACTCGGGGCCATGGTTACTTTGGCGCCTACCCAGAGAAAGATCAACATAGCAACCTTAGATCGCTATAGTGAAAACACAGACCCAAGAGTTCATGTGGCAAAGTACAATTCCTACATGGCCTCTATGGGCGCAACTGATGCGACTAAGTGTCGGCTCTTCTCTTTAACTCTGAGCGACAAAGCTCATCAGTGGTTTACCTCGCTATCACCTTTCTCGGTGGACACCTTTGAATAGCTCGCCCGGCTATTCTTGACGCACTTCATGGCTTTGGCACCCCGACCTGCGACCAGGCATCGTCTAATGAATACTCAGCAGGGTGATACAGAGTCCGATCGATCTTACATTGAGAGGATCGACAAACTCATTCTCGAAGGAGATCCCATAGGGGATGAGGCAAAACTGCTGGGGGCCGTCTCCGGCCTCAGGAAGGGAACCAAGCTTTGGCGGCGCATGACTGCCAAGTATCCGACTAGCTATGCCAACTTCCAGAGGTGAGCTAGCGACTTGATCCACACTGTGGAGCTACTGGAATCTCGACTCTCCGATACTAAGGAAGTCACAGATCCTAAGAAAAGCTCCAAGAAAGCCGGAGGGCAGTACAAGCCACCTGGCAACTTCAAACCCTTTGAAGAGAACATCCCAGTCAAGCTGATGGAAGTATTGGGCATGACTCCCGGACATGTGTACAATCAGATCAGAGAGCGGGAACTACTCCTCCCGCCTCGCCCTATTAAGAACAAAGGCAAGTTGAACCCTAACAAGTTCTGCCACTTTCACGAGCAGGTAGGCCACGACACAAGCGAATGCAAGGACTTACTTCCCCAACTCTGGAGGCTGTACGAGGATGGTTTGTTGGACGAGTTCGTCAAACGACCTCAGAAGGATCAGGATCATGCTCAAAGAGGTCGCCAACAGGCAGATCGCCCACGGCATGGGGAACTCGCTCCCAGAAACGCTAACCAGGGAATGGGGCAAGGGGAATGACCTATCCCGCCCATGCCCGAGAACGCGGGAGATCGCGTCATACACACCCTCTCCCCCCTCGGGACAGTTGGAGGACTCTCCTCGACTTCCTCCTCTAAACGGAAGATGAAGGCCGAGATAAGGGAGATAGAGAATGCCAAGAAAATGGTGCTGCCAGTCTTTGCAGTGGGGAAAGAATCCAGCACGATCGAGTTCGGTGAGAAGGACAAAGCTGGGATTGTCTATCCTAATGTCGATCCTCTTGTGATCAAAGCAAACATCATGGGGACTACTGTGTGACGGCTGCTGGTGGACGGGGGTGCTTTCTGCAATATCCTCTTCAAGAAAACCCTGGATCAGCTCGGGGATTATGATGCCTATATCACCCCATGCGACCACGTCATGAAAGGCTTCGGTGATGCAACGGTGAAGCCATCAGGGATGATTCGGCTGGCTGTTAAGTTAGTCTCTACTTTGAACAGTGAAGTTAGGGCGACTAGGTTGTTAGATTTTCTAGTTGTCGACCTCCCAAGTTCCTATAACGGCTTCCTTGGGAGGCCGTTTGAGCATGAATTTGAGGCTGCGTCCTCCACTTTCTATTTCTGTGTAAAATTCCCCACCAAGAGTGGGCTGGTCGGCACCGTTAAGGGCGACCAGGTCGATGCAAGAGGTTGTTTGATTTATTCTTCGTCTCTTTTTAATTCCGCATCAACACCTATCAAACAAACACTTGTAATAGATAGTGAAAAACAATGTGAAGAATTGAATAATAAAAAGCAAGTAAGAAAAGAAGCCACAATGACCACGATCCAAGAATGGGACCCGAACCTGAAGAGTTTCTAATCGAGGCCGAGATCGATGACCCCCGTCAAGATGGCCCAAGGGCCATCCCGGGGGAGGAACTCTAGAAAGTCAAGGTAGACACAGCTCGCCCAGATCTATAAGTCATCATAAGCTCAAAGATACCGGACAACCTGAAGGGGGAAGTCATCGACTTTCTCAAAGAGAACATGAATGTCTTCGCATGGTCACACAAAGACATGGTAGGGATCGATCCGGAAGTCGCCTGTCCTAAACTACACATCGACCCAGCTCGGAGGCCGATAGCCCAAAAGAGGCGGAAATTTAGCCCGAAAAAATATGCGGCACTAGCTGAAGAAGTGAAGAAGTTGCTAGACAACGACCTGATTATGCAGGCCGACCAGCCACAATGGGTAACCAATGCGGTGTTGGTGAAAAAGTCAAACGGAACCTGGCGACTTTGCATTGATTTTACCGACCTCAACGAGGCTTGTCCGAAAGACTTCTTCCCCATGCCTCACATCGACCACCTGATAGACAACACAGCCGGACATGAGATGATGTTGTTTATGGACGCTTTCGCAGGATATCACCAGATAGTCATGTACGAACCAGACCGAAAACACACCTCATTCCTGACAGAGAAGAATCTATACTGCTGGAAGAGGATGCCCTTTAGCCTAAAAAATACAGGGGCAACATACCAAAGGTTGTTCAACCACATGTTTGCCGATCAAATTGGTAAGTCGGTAGAGGTCTACGTCGACGATATAGTCATCAAGAGCCTAAAGAGGGAAGACCACCTGGCACACCTAGCGCAAACTTTCGACATCCTTAGGAAATTCAACATGAGATTCAACCCCAAAAAGTGTAATTTTGGAGTTGAGTCGGGGAAGTTCTTGGGGCATTTGGTCAGCAAACGAGGAATAGAGGCAAATCTGGTGAAAGTTAAGGCCATATTAGATATGGGGGCACCCCAAAATGTGAAAGAGGTTCAAAAGCTCACGGGATGCTTGGCCGCACTAAACAGGTTCATCTCCCAAATGGGGGACAAATGCAAGCCAATGTTCGACACGATCCGGAAAAAAGCAAAGTTCGAATGGACACTTGAGAGCCAGGAAGCTCTCGAGAAAATAAAAGTTTATCTGGCAGACGTGAGCATCTTGTCCAAACCCGTCCCGGGAGAGAAACTTTTCCTATATCTCGCGGCTTCAGAAATCGCTCTAACTGTAGTGCTTGTCCGGGCAGAGGGCCAGATCCATTTTCCCATCTACTTCGTCAGTCAGACACAGAACGAGACAGAGCAACGTTATCCATCCCTAGAGAAGCTGGCGTATGCACTAGTCATGAGTGTAAGGAAGTTGAGGCCATATTTTTTCGACCATCAAGTCGAAGTTCTCACTTCCCTGCCCCTAAGTAATGTGCTTCACCGACCTGATACGACGGGTCGGTGCCTCAAGTGGGCTATCGAGGTTGGACAGTATGGAGTGACATATGCACCACGGCCTGCCATCAAAGCTCAGGCACTAACCGATTTCATCGTTCGGAGGCCGGGTGCCCAAACAGCCCGTCATGGGAGTTGTTTGTGGATGGGTCAGCGACCTCCCACAGGTCAGGGGCCAGTTTGGTTATGATGAGTCCAGAGAGTGTTTCTTTCTAGAATGCCATTACCTTCGACTTTCCCGCGATAAATAATGAGGCCGAATATGAGGCACTCATCAGCGGCCTAGAGATGTCAACATCCATGGGCATCAAAGACTGCAAGTTCATACTGACTCCCAGCTTGTAGCCTGTCAAGTTTTGGGGGAATACGAGGCACGGGATGACAGGATGGCAGCCTACCAGGAGATCGTAAAAATATTATGTTAAAAATTCAAACAAATCTATGTCAAACTGATCCCGAGAAAGCAAAACTCGCGAGCCGATGCCTTAGCACGGTTGGCGACTTCCGAAGGATCACCAGAAATGAAGGATGTCACCATCACGACACTTTCCCACCCCTCCACCACACACATGAAAGTAGCGACTTTAGAAACCCCGGTGTCGAACTGGATAACGCCCATCATTGAATACTTGATTGGCGGCCTCCTGCCAACTGATCATGTTCAAGCTCGGCAGCTACAACTGCGAGCCACGCAGTACACAATGCTCAATGATGAATTATACAAGCGAGGCTTCAGCACACCCCTACTTCGATGTATTACACCAGAGCAAGGGCAAGCTATCCTATGCAAAATACACGAAGGGGTGTGCGGGAACCACGCCGGGGAGGAGTCGCTGGCCCACAAGGCAAGGATATTTTTGGCCAACTCTAAGGGCCGATGCTATAATTTTTGCCCGCAAGTGCCATAGATGCCAAATCTATGCCCCCTTCCATCAAAGTCGCCCCAGAGGAACTTACGAGCATCCTCAGTCCTTAGCCATTCGCGAAGTGGGGGATAGACATCATTGGGCCACTCCCAACAGCCCCAGGCTCGGTCAAGTACGCCCTGGTAGCGGTGGATTACTTCACGAAATGGGCCGAGGCTGAGGCATTGGCAACTATAGACCAAGGTCACGTCCTTAAGTTCATATGGCGAAACATCATCTGCAGATTCGGACTGCCTCAGGCGATCATATCTGACAATGGAAAACAGTTTGATGGCCTCAAAATAGTTTTTTTTTTCAAAAAATGGAAGATCACGAAGCTCTTCTCAACTCCATACCATCCCCAATCGAACGGTCAGGTCGAGGCTGTGAACAAAATCATCAAGCACACACTCAAGGCTAAGATCAAGAGAGGAAAAGGGAAATGGGCTAGCGAGCTCCCGGATGTGTTGTGGGCGTACAGGACGACCTACCGAAATTTAACAGGAGAAATTCCTTACTCGATGGCTTTCGGAACTGAGGCAGTCGTACCTGCGGAAGTCGACTTTCCCAATCTCCGCACAAGCCAGGTCGCCTTCGACCATAATGATGAGGCCTTAGCCAGAAATCTAGACCTCCTCGAAGAAAAGCGTTTGGAGGCTAACATGAGAAATGCAAGATACAAACAGAGGTCGGAGAGGTACTATAATTCTAAAGTGCGACTTCGACGCTTCAAAGAGGGAGACTTGGTATTGAAGAAGGTACTCGGAGAGTCAAGGGGAGCCCTCGGTCCAAATTGGGAGGGCCCGTTCCAAGTCTCTAAGATCCTACCAAATGGAGCCTACGAGCTCGAAAAACCAGATGGTACCAAGGCCCAGTATCCGTGGAATGCGACCCACCTAAAGAAATACTATCAGTAGGTTCACATCCATGTAAATAAGTTGTGTCAATTGATAATAATGATCCTATCTTTTCCAAATTCCTGTGTAAAAACCAAGCGGGTCGCATAAAGAAAACATACGTGAATGATAATATGTGAATCACCCGAGGTGCGACTTTCAACATACTGGAGGAAAAATCACAACCCAGCGAGGTGTGATTAACCCCGACTTTGTAAGACGACTAATCAATATCCGAATAACAAGTCGCATAAACAATAAGACGACAAGGATCAAGCAAAAATTAAAAGTCGCATAAGGAAATCAAGTCGGCACGATGGGAATTAAATAAAGGAGAATTTTCATTAATAAATCCCGAAGGCCGGTACACAAAAAGTAAAGGAAAAAGTACATCATCTTCAACCAGTACATTTCTTCTCCAAGGTGGTCCCTCAGAGGCCTCCCCTCCCACGACCTTGGGTGGAGGACAAACTGTTCCAAAGGGGGTCTCGGGAGCTGGGTTGGTGGAACCCGGCGATACCTCCTCAGTGTCCAAAGTGGGATGCACGATCCGATTCGGGTTGGCGAAGAAGGAGAGGTCGATACCCATATCTTCCAGGTCCTTTATCTCCAACAGAACGCTGGGGGCCGGGAGATTGTTGCGGACATAGTCAGAAATCTCGGCGACAAGCCTGCTGAGGTCGCCTGTGGGGTTCGCCTTGTGGCAGATCCGGATGGCACCCACGAATGCCATCACATATGCAAAATTGGCGTTCAACTCCTCGACGGCCCCGAATTTGCCTCTTTGGCAACTAACCCCTTCGCCTTGAGCCAACCCTTTCCTCGCCTTTTGCATTTTCGCCTCCGTCTACGCCCATCCCCTCAAATGAACCACGCTCGCCTTCACAGCCATGAAGCTCGCCCTTGACCTCCGCCACGCTACCTTCCAGAGTCGAAATCTTCTGAAGGTGCTCGAGTTTACTTCTCCGCTTCATTTGGGTCTCGGCCATGGAGAGGATCGACTTGGCTGTTGACCCGAGCCCGTGCTGACCTTCCGTAGATTCTCGAGCTCGAGTCCACCAAGCCTTTGACTTCCAAGAAGAAGGTTGCCTTCTGGGAGTACACGAGGGCCGAAAGAAAAAAGCTTACCCGGGCCACCTTCGATGCCGGTGTTAGCATGGTCGGTTCGCGTCCACCCCCCGAGGCAGATTTTGTAGGCCTCGAGTAAGGTACCCGGGCTAGTTCTCGGGTACCCCGGTCGGAACAAGCTGGGGTGACCTCAGGAAGCTCACCACCTCCTGGGAAAATTTGGTCGGTCCAAACTCAGGGCTATGAAGAGATGTAAGTCGTTAGTCAGTAAAAAAAAAAGAGGAAAAAAAGAAAGAGATAAGAGAGAAGAAGGAAAACTTACTCGTTCACCCGATCGGGCTTCCCAAATTTCACCAGAGTCATCCTCTCGATGGCGACCCTCTAGGGCAAAGGGATCGTGAGGCCGCACGGCACGAAATAGTGGGGTCAGAAGTCGTGGGCGACCTCCCAAGCCCCCGCTGATCTTCGACCGATAGGGTGCCGATTTCCTCCTCACCTCTTCCGAAAGCAGCTTCTAGTTCGGGCCGAGTCAGCCCCATGGCCTTCCTCTTCCCCTTGTCGGCGGCGGAGGGACCGGAAGGGACCGAGCTTGGAGGAGCGGCCTCAGAGGTCGCAACATGCCTCATCTGGCCAAGTACAGACTTCTTGCGGGCAAACATCACGGCGACAGGTGGTTGAAGTCGGTAAATGGGGATAGTAGGGACTGCACATAGGGAAAACCGATCAGGCAGGTCTCGTGTAAGAATTTTAAGTAATGATAAATACGAATTACTTAAAAGGGATCTTCAGATGACGTGGATATGTGTACAAGCCAGCCTTGAGACGATCGAGCTCAGAGTTCAAGGCGTTGACGTCCCAGTATCTCGGAGGAGTGTCACGAACGAGGTTGTAAGCCTCCAGAAAGTCCCAGTACAAGTCGGCAACAACAGCTTGAACACTGCAGAATAAAAATGGAATTAGATCAGTACAACCTCGAAGTCAAAAATTTAAAACTCACCATGTTCGACTCGATGGGCATAGTCGGTCGGAACATGTATGGGCAGGGTGCTCGAAGGATCCACAGACTCCCACGCCCCCCCGACGAACCACCATTTGCGATGCCAGTCAGCGACCTTGTTGAGGATCCCACTCACCAGCTCGTGATCTTTCCGAAGTCGCACGACATTATAGCCACCAGCTTGGGCAACCGGCGTCATCACATATGCGATCTCGTCAGGAGTCGACAGCCGATTTAGCCCGGACTGCCCAAGGACGGTCATCATGGCAAGGATGTAGTTCTAGCCGTTAGGGGTGATTTGTGTAAGGCTCTGATTCCAAGCACGAGGAGATGGGAGACGACAGGATGTAATGGGAAGCGAATCCCCGCCTCCATCGTGTGCTTGTTGATGGCGATCATGCCAGGCGGTGGCTGGTCAGCACTCTCATTGGGGTTCGGCCCGTAGAAGTGTATGTCCCGGGCACTTTATATAGTCGACAGAGGGAGCGCACGTACCAATCATTCAAAGTCGACTGGTATTTCTGGTCGGAGGTCGCGAAATCCGACCTGACCGACTTCCTCTAACTCCGCTCTGATCGCTTGTAGGGAGCTCGGGCCACATATGCTTGGTAGTCAAAGACCCGCTCATATGTCCCATAGTTGCGGGCCGGGCTGGAAGGACCAGCGGGTGTACCCGTCCCCGATGCGATGGAACGGGAAGGGCTGACATTTAGCAGGGGGAGGTATGTGATTTCCTCCAGTTCGGCTAAGAACTGTTCATCATCTTCTTCATCGTTTCCCCCGCAATCTCTGGTATGGATCGGGGCTCCCCCACATTGGTAGTGGCGGAACTGGAATCGTGGCGGTGGTAAAGGTGGGCTATGACCACATCATCGTCATCCAAAGATGACGGAAACAGAATAGGGGAAGGAGTGGGATCAGATGGAGAATCGGATGCCATGGAAGGAGTGGAGAAAGGGCGAAGGTGTTACCTGAATTAGTCTCTCAATCGAAAGCTCGCCGAAAATTCAGACGCTAGAAGAGTTGTTTGCATTGAAGATGAAAAAAGAAGGGTTTTAGCTTAAAACCTAGCCCCTTTTATAGAGAAAGATGAGGGGGTGGAAAGTGCAAAGTGAATAAATCCAAGGCCCGCCCGAAGAAAACAAGGTCGCACATGTAGCGCGTGGCCGACAACGCATCTGCTGGATGGGTGAGCTCGCGGCACATGACATCCCCTATCTGCCAAGCCATCATGACGAATCAGTCACACCTCACGCCGATTCAAGAAATCGAGGTAACGATTCACCTACCCAAAGATGACGGTTCGCTTCGGACACACTTCCCAAGGTTGACTTGCCGCAGGTCGATGAAGAACAACGGATCAAGTCAGGGCCCCAATGCGAGCTTGCGACCTCGACTTGAGGGGCAATTGTTGTAACAGGAAATAATTTGACTTGCCAGAGGCGGTGATTCTCCATCTTGCACTTGTCATTAGAGGCGACTTCGCTTTGGCCAGGCAGGTCGCGAGGCGACTTGAAAGGCTATGCAAGTCGGGAGGCGACTTGGAAGAACGTGAAGGTCGCTTGGCGACCTGAGAGGTCGCGTAGATCGGAGGCGACTTGGTCTCGAGGTCGGATAAATGGTAAGTATGGCAAAGATACGGGTAGTTAATGGTGCGGATTTTGTTGATCGTAATCATGGTATGTGTATCCAGGAGCGAGGATTGCGGGATAAGCAAGGAAACCCTAAGAGGGACCCTAGCCTGGCGGCTGAAACCCTAGCAAGCCCGCGAGAGAAGCCCATGAAGACACTTAACCTAGTTCTACATCTATAAATACAACCTGTATCGTTCATTGTAAAGGATCGAACATTTTAGTATTCTAGGCAGAAAATATAGTGAAATATACCTGGCTTGGTCGCCCTCAAACGTAGTCTTATTCATAGATGAACTGGGTAATCAAATCTTGTGTCTATACTTGTTTTGATCGCCTGTTTATCCATACATATTGTTTGTTGGCCGGAGGATACAAACCGGGTACAACACCCGATATTAGTTTAGACAGGATCTGTGTGTCCGCCAAGTATAACTTCAAGGACTCGAATGCATTTTGACAGTGCTTGGTCCACTGAAATCTTCCTTTCTTTAGTGCATCAAAGAAAGGTTTACACTTATCCCCGGTCCGTGATATGAACCGGTTTAGGGAGGCTAGACATCCCGGCAATTTCTGGACTTCCTTCACATTTCTGGGGGCCTGCATGTCGAGCATGGCTTGGATCTTTGAGGGGTTTGCCTCAATCCCTCGCTGACTCACCTTGTGCCCAAGAAATTTTTCGGAATGGACCCCGAAGCTGCATTTCTTTGGGTTCAGCTTCATGTTATATGCTCGGAGGATATCAGATATTTGAGCAAGATGGCCGAGGTGGTCCTCTTTGTGTTTGCTTTTGACCACAATATCATCAATGTACACCTCGACTGTTTGCCCGATATGCTCGTCGAACATTTTGTTCACCAGTCTCTGATATGTTGCTCCGGCATTTTTCAACCCGAATGGCATGCACTTCCAGCAATACATATTCTTTTCATTACAGAAAGTTGTGCTCTCTTGATCGTCGAGATGCATTGGGATTTGATGATACCCGAAAAATGTATCCATAAATGTCATGAGTTCGTGCCCTGCAGTACTGTCAACCAGATAGTCGATATTCGGCATTGGGTAATTGTCTTTAGGGCACACTTTATCCAGGTCAGTAAAGTCTATGCACAGCCTCCAGGTACCATTGGGTTTTCTGACGAGCACAGGGTTTGCTAACCATTCGGGGCACTCGACATCCTGAATAAGCTTATTGTCGAGTAATTTTTTAACCTCGGTATCCAGAGCTGCATACTTTTCAGGGCCAAACTTTCTTCGTTTTTAGATTATTGGAATCTGTGTTGGGTCGATATTGAGGTGGTGGCATGCATGCTTAAGATCGATTCCGACCATGTCCTCATGCGACCAGGCAAACACGTCTAGATTAGCCCGAAGATATGTGATCATTTTGGTCCGGAGTGGCTCTGGCAGTTCTAAACCGATGATAATTTCCAAATTCGGTCTGGTTGAGTTGGCTATAACGGACTCCAATTCAATTCCTCAACAGGTGTAGCTCACCTTTTCTTTTGTTTCCACCGAGGATCTACGATCGACCCCCGATGCTTGTCTTTAACCTCCATAGGATCGAAACCTATGCGAGGCTCTATGATCTGGAACTTCACAATCTGGTAGTTTGTCTGCTTATCTATTGGGCAGATCTAGATTCATGGGGTCAGGAGTTAGCTTGGTCGACCTGGACTCTGTGCTCTCCCAGAACCTTGACTGGCTCGTTTCTCCGATTTCTCTTATTTGTTATACCATCCTTACCGTATTTTATTTTTCCGGTGCGCATGATAGTAAACAGTCACGGGCTTTCTTTTGATCGCCATTGACACTGTCTGCTCCTTCAGTAGTTAGAAACTTAACACAATAGTAGTAGGTCGAACAGGAAGCCTTGAATTCCTGGATGAACGGGCGACCTAAAAACCCGTTATAAGTGGACGGAGCATCGACGATTACAAAGTCTAGCATTCTAGTTCGTCGGATCTCCGGATTCTTAGTAGATTCTAACTCGACTCCTAACCTGATCAGACCATAGGGCCGGGTTACAGATTCTCCGAAACCCATTATGGTGTGATCACAAGATTCGATATACATACTAAGATCCCCAACTTGCTTTTCCACCTGATGCAGAGTATTGACAAACAGGATGTTTGCATACGCCCCGGTGTCGACCAGGAGTCGATGCACCTTCAAGCCGAGAAGTCGGGCACTGATTGTTAATGAGTCATTGTGAGGGGTGATGACGTCGTCAAGATCATCGTCTGAAAAGGCAATTTGGTGGGAAGGTGGCGTGCTAGTTGACGTGCTCGCCACATGTACTTGATGAATGCTTTGCATGGCACGTATTTCCATCTTCTTCTGTCTGTTTGATAAAGTTGGCTCCTGGTAGCATCCTCCCACCGGCCCGTAATCCGGGCGGATCATATTAATTTTTTGCCCCTCCCGGCCCTTTTTTGTGGTTGGGGCTCATTTCTTAGGCAATTCCAACTGTCGGCGGAATTTCTCTTGATCGCTGTTTGATACCTCCTCTGCCTTATGCTTTCTCTTCAGATCACCCGGTCTTTCATCCCGGGTTTCTCTGTTCGTCGGTTTCTTGAGATACCAGGTAAGGCGGTTTTCCTCGTATAATTTCCAAAGTTTTCGTAAGAGATCGCGACATTCATCGGTGTTGTGCCCAATAAACTCGTGATACGAGCAGAACTTGGAAGTGTTGAGCTAGTTTTTATCTCGTGTAATTCGTCGGGGTTTTTCCAATATGTCCTGGTCCTTGATTTGATTATACACCGTCTCGGCTGAGACGCCGAGCAGACTTTGAAGTGTGTGCGCTTTGGTCCCTTCGTCAAAAGGCTTGAAAGAACCTGGGAGCTTGTATCCCCCTTCACCTGCTGATTTTTTACTGGCGACCATCTTTTTGCTTGTCCCTTCCTGGCCCGCCCAAGACTGGGCGAGCAACTCCTGCGTGGTTATAATTTTGGCCGCCCACTCACGGAAATCAGCATACGTGTTCGGCCAATCCTGATGCATGGCCTTCCACATATCCGTATTTAAAGTCAGGCACCCGACCACCATGAGGATCTTGGCATCCTCTTCCACGGGAGCTCCGTCATATAGACATTTATCGAATCTTTTCACGTTTACTCGATCTGACTCACTTTTCAACTGGGAAAATGTGTTAGCCTCTGTTTTGGGGCCTGGCGAGCACACGTGGATAAAAAGTGGGACAAGAATTTTTGTCTAAACTGTGTGAAAGACGTGATGGATGCGGCGGGAAGAGTTGAAAACCACCTATGTGCCCGATCGCCCAAAGTCATGGGGAACGAATGACACTGTGTTGCATCGGTGGCGCCCATGGCGATCATAAAGTTTGAATATTTACTAAGATGGGCATGCGGGTCAAACTCCGCGTCAAACATTGGGATAGGTGGACGTTTGTTGGCCACTTTCCCCTGTACTGCAGCGGACATGATCGCTAGGGAGAGCGGCGAGCGTTGCATAGGGCCTACTCGCGGCATCCCTTTGGTTGCGGCCAAGTCGGCCTGTAGAGTCTCAATTGCCTTCTGCATTTCTGCAAACTTTACAGAGTTGACGGACCCAGAATGAGGCTGGGTCCCATCATGAGGACTCTGATGGTCATGATCATGATGGGGCAGTCCCCCTTTCTGCGTTCGCCCGTGATCTTCCAAATGATGGCGGATGGACAATCTCGTCCCCACCGATTTTTCCGGCTCCTGTCGTTTTTCCAGGCGCAGACAAACATGAGGGGTCGAGTAGGCATGTGTGTTCAACTGTTGTTCCTTCCCAGGATTCGGGCATCGATTACCGCCGAGATGTTCTTTAATTGATAGCCTCAAACGTCCAAACGCCGATTATCTGGACCCTTGAGGTTGTTCGTCATCCGACAAGTCGTCGGCCTTCTTATCGGTCTGCTTTCGTGCGGCCCTTTTCTTGACTTGCTCGCTATCAAGAGTATGCGAGCGCCGATCGTCATCAACCTGGCCTTTTAGTTTGGCCAACTCTCTTTCGGCCCTCTCTTTTTGGGCCCTTAGTAGGAATGTAATGGCTCTTGTTGTGGCCGTGTGATCGTTGGTGATACCTTCCAGGTTAATGGTTTCCAGGGTCTGGTTTTCCTGAGGCTGAGGTTGTGCCTTTTCTTGAACATAAGGTCGGCTTTATCCCGACCCCTGAATTTGAGTATTTCTCAATTGAGGCATTATATTTCTTTTTTCTGCCTGATCTTTTTTGGTAGATGTTTAAATTGGTTTATGGACACCCTCCTTCTAGCGCCAATTATTGTAAGTCATGTTACGTGGAAAATATGATGTGGCGTTGAGTGTGACAACTTAACAAACAAAATGATGACGTGTCAATCACAGAGTGTGTGTGGCGAGCACGATGTAATGTAGAACGACAACAAGGATTTGGTAACCCAGTTCATCAGGAGTGACTATGTCTGGGGGCGTACCAAGCCAGGGTTGTTTTATTAGTAAAATGATAGTGTGTCAAGCACAATGTACTTGTGACGAGCACAACTGATATGTGAAATGGAGAGCAGGTATAAGAATTATAGTAGGGAAATTTCTGAACCCTATTTCTGACCTCTGAGGGTTTATTTATAGAGTTTTGACAAGCATGTGCTGCCCTGGCAAGCACGTGTTGGGGTTATATGTGAAAGTATGCTTTTACTTTGTATAACCTATGTATTAAACACTTATTTACTGAAATAAATAGTTTATCACTGTTGCTTTAAATATGATTGAATGTTATATATATTTATTGCAAACCATTCGTAGCAAGCGTTACATTGTAGTTAGCGTGGTGATACCAGATCACAGAAGATCACATTAACAGTTCCTTGTATACGAGTGTGTGTTTCAAAACTTAGATAGATCCGAACAATCTATTGGTAGAAGTTGATGTGTAAGGCTCAGATTGACTTGTCTTGACCAAGAGATTACACTAGTGCATTCGATGCGCTGAAGTGGACCTACAGAGAGGATAAACTCATTCGCACTGACTTAAGGGACGAAGAGTTAGACCTCAGTGGTTGTTGATTTCTTAATCTCTGTCACTTAATAAGGACTGTGTGTAATTAGTAGTTATTGCTTTGACTTATAAATGGGAAGAGAATCATTGCGACTTCGATACCCTATATCTTGGGCAATAATATTAATTGCACGACAGTTGCTAAATTAATACAGAGAATCGTGTGCTTGCAAAAGTCTTTCTTGACTGGTCCCCTTGGTGGGCCCGGAACCTTTATCATACCAAATCTTGCAAGTGGAATTAATTTTCCGGTATGGATAATAAAGCTGGGTTGTCCTTACTCCAAGGATAAAGATATTAATTAATATAAAGCATTTCAGTGGCTTAATTAATTAATGGACTAAATAATCTTAAACATGAGAAATGATAATCGGGAGCCATATTACCGTAATATGGGTTAAGATTGGATAGTGCAATATTAATTATATAGTGGTATTAATTAATATTAATGGACTGAATTATATTGTGGCTCAATATTGGAATTCAGAAGCCCATTGGAAGATCCATCTTAATTCTTCTAAAGGCCCCTCAAGTAGCCCAAATTATAGTCCAATAAATAAAAGGTGCTCAAAATAAAATAAATTTATTGTTGCAATATTTCCTATTTTTTTCAAAAATATTAAAGAAAAGATGGAGAAGGATTTTCTTGAAAAGATTTTATGGAAAGGAGATAATGTATTCTTGGAATACAAAATTATCCCATAAATTCAAGAAAACTCCCACTTGGCTTCTTTAATTGGATTTTTTGAAAATTATGTATAAGAAAGGGAAGAAAGATTTTCTTGATTTTCTTGGAAATATTTTATGGAGAAAGATATGTATTCTTGGAATACAAGAATATCTCATAAATTCAAGAAAGATCCAATCTTGCAAATCTTCTTGTTTTTTTCGAAAATTTAGGCTAAATAAGGGTGTGAGATTTTTGTGGAAAAATACACATGGATAGAAGAATATATTTGATATATTCAAGATTTCTTGGAGATCAAGAAAAGATCTTTCCTAGCCCTAATTGCCTTGAAAATTTTTAACACCCCCTTACTTATAAATAGGGGATGAATTTTTCATTCCCAATTAGTGTTTCATGTGTTGGAAATATTAGAAATCCACAAAGGTGGTACAACAATATTTTTATTTTCCTTATTTTATAAATCGTTCATCGGAGAACCTTCCACCGGGGTTATTGGATGAGGACTTAGGAATACTTGAGAAGGACTTTTGGTGGGTATCCAGATACTTGATCCTGTCTGTCTCAGATCGTCTCTTCAACGGGTACGTTTACGTAAACTCGTAGAAATTCTGCATGCTATGATCTTTTACGTGCAATTTTATTTGCATGATGTTGTTGGATTGATTATTATTTGAATTCACTTAGGTAAATTCATGCTAGTAATAATTGTTAATTTAAATTTGTGTTTATGAGGTCATCCCGATAGATCCTGGCATATGTTATCCCAACAACTGGTATCAGAGCTCTGGTTCGGGCTCTGATCTTTTAAACTGTAATTTAAATTGGTGTTCATTAAAATTGAAATTAGATAGTAGAACTGTTAGATCTGTTTTGCAGGTATCCAATTGTCATGGTATTTTAATGTGCTTATTTACATGCAAATAATTTGTTGGTTTTTAATTCGATTCGTTCGAATTCGTTTTGCCTCGTGAGAAAATCCATGAGTAGATTAGGATTTGTTTGATTTGATCAATGTAATAGACTAGTCTAGATCTATGTTTATTTATTTTTCGTAAATAAATTGTAACCGGATCGCGAACGAAGACGGAGACGATGAATTATAGACGGACGTCCAAGTGCCCGGACGTACGCGAGCCAAGGCAGAGCACGCGGACTAGGTGGAACGCCTAGCGACCGTGCGCACCACCCGGGCGATCGTGGACGGGGCATGGCGACGCACACTAGGCGTGCAAGGCCGACTCGGCATCGAGGGCTGCAGCGCACGGTGAGAGCGGTCGGACGTGCTCATGCGGGCTGTTTCTGGCGCGGGGCACGGGACCCCGGACGCGGGCGCGTCTGGGCGATGCTCCGTGCGAATGTGCTTCGGGCGACGGGGCGGGATGGCCGATCCGGACTGGGAAGTGCGCCTAGGCGCATGCGACTCGGTTACGGGTCGTGAGCTACTCATTTTCCGGACGTCGTCCTAACCCAAAACGGAGGACATTTTAAAGAATTGTTGCGGATTCAGTGGGAGCTCTTCGAGACGAACGATGAAAGCAAAAGAAGGGACGATTTCTCAAGATCAAGATTTGGATTTAAACCATGACAGTTGGATATATGTGCCCAACGTGATTTATTTAATCTTGATGCTTGTTTTAAATTCGTGCAATTTTATTTGTTAAATGTGTGTGCATGATTTAGAATTGTCAAAAAGAAAATCTCACTTTCGAAAATTACTAAGTATGTATTATTGACAAATTTTATTCCGGATAATAAAATTACGTCAAATTGACCTCCATGATTTATTTATTTGTGAATTATTTTGGAGAAATTTCCCCAACAGAACGGCCAAAAGATGGATTTCACATGAATAAATTCCCAAAAGGATGATTGTGAATTATTATTAGTGGCGACGATGACCCTCCCAACGAGGCTCGTACAAAGCGAAGTAATAATTCTGTATTTAATCATGGTTATTACTTAGGTATAAAATTGATATGCATATACTTCTCCGAAGTCCCTGTCAATTTTATATTGGTCAAGTGGGAGCCGACTATTAATTTTGAATTAAAGGTTTGTAACTGTTCTTGTTTGTAACCTGCTTGAATGTGTTTAAATAGACAGTTCACCCAACGTGACCTATTTAAACTGTTTTGAGATGTCGGTTGATGCATGTTCATATTGTTTTGAGATTTTGATATGAACTATGTGATCGAATTGAGTGATAATTTTGTGCTTACACAAATTGTTACTTATTTCAGTTCAGCATGTCGCAACCTTTTAATCAACTGTTATATACACTCAAAGAACATCAATTAACTGGTGATAACTATGTTGTTTGGAAACGAAATATGAGTTTTGTCCTACCTGCACAAGAATACAATTGGGTTCTCGAGATGCCCAAGCCAAACAAGCCAACTGAAAGATCAACCGAAGCGGAGAGATCTTTATATAATGATTGGGAGCAGGCCAATGAACCTATGAAGTATATAATCTTGACATCTTTGTATGAGGATTTGAGATACATTCATGAAGGTGTTGAATCTGCTGCGGAAATTATGCAAAGTCTCGAAGATATGTTTTTAACAAAGAACCGCATGATCGATCAGTTCAAATGTGATGGCGTGATAATGTTGAAAATGACTAAGGGAACACCCGTAAGGGATCATGTTCTCAAGGTCAAGCGTTATTTTGATAAGCTTGCTTATCTCGGTGCTAAGTATAGTAGTGAGGTTCAAGTGGATTCTTTGTTCCTAACTCTTCCAAAATGTTTTGATGAGTTTTACTGTAGTTTTGTGATGAGCGATCACATGTTCACTATGGATACTCTTCAAGAAGCTTTGGAGACGATAGAGAAACATCTGGGACAAGAAGATGGAGCCTTGGTGACCAAAAGTTTTTTCTCAAAATCTAGGCCAACGGAGGGCAAGGTTGATGAAAAGATGAATGGTGGAAACCAAGGAAACCTCACTGCCAAGAAAGGTAGAGAAAAGACGGTCAAATGGATGGGTGTCAAAAGGAATCCAAAAGGGAAGTGTTTCAACTGTGGTGAAAAAGGACATTGGAGAAATGCTTGTTCCAATCCCAAAAGGAGAGGAAAGAAAGGTAATTCTCACGCACTAGTTGTTGAAACTTGTTTAGCGGCTTATGCTACCCACTCGTGGGTAATACGCGATCCACTGATCATGTTTGTTTCACGTTACAGGGGTTCAAACTAACCCGACAACTTAGTGGAAGTGAGATCCTCATCACACTGGGCGATGCTACGAAGGTAGCAGCTGAAGCAGTGGGAGACGTGCACTTGTATTTTGAAGACAAGATTTTAGTTCTGAGAGATGTTCTTTACGTTCTAGTTTTTCGAAAAAACCTTATTTCAGTTTCAAAACTTATTAATGATGGATATTCTGTTCGTTTTTATAAGCAAGTTACTGTTTATCGTAATGATGTGTTTATCTGTCATGGAATTTTGCGGAACAATCTCTATACTATTAATTGTGCACACCACTCACAAAATGCATCTTATAACACATCGACTGTTTCATGCAATAAGAGAAAACGTTCAGAAAATGTGAATGAGACACTTCTATGGCATCTAAGACTGGGTCATATTAATCTAAATAGGATCCAAAGGTTGGTGAAAGATGGTTCACTGTCGGACCTACAGTTAGAACCACTTCCAACCTGCGAATCATGTTTGGAGGGTAAGATGATCAAGAGGGCATTTGGAGCCAAGGGGAATAGAGCCACATAAGTATTTCAAATCGTTCATACTGACGTGTGTGGTCCAATGTCAACCAAAGCTAGAGGTGGCTATGAGTATTTCATGACTTTCACGGATGATTACTCAAGGTTCGGGTACATTTTCCTCATGAAACACAAATCGGAAACCTTTGATAAATTCAAAGAGTTCAAAGCCTAAGTGGAGAATCATCAGGAAAAGAGTATCAAGTTTCTACGATCTGATCGTGGAGGCGAATACCTTAGCGATGAGTTTTTGAACTACCTGTCAGACGAGGGCATTGCTTTCCAGTTGACTGCACCCGGAACCCCTCAACAAAACGGGGTTGCAGAACGAAGAAACATAACACTCTTAGAAATGGTCAGATCCATGATGAGTTATTCAGATCTACCCAAGTCGTTTTGGGGTCATGCCTTGGAAACATCGGCTTACATTCTGAATCTGGTTCCATCCAAGTCGGTTCCCAAAACCCCTAAAGAGTTGTGGACCGGGCGCAAGCCCAGTCTAAGACACCTCAGGATATGGGGGTGTCCAGCATACGTGCTAGACAAGGAAGCCGGTAAGTTGGATGCAAGGTCGGAGCTAAGGCTGTTTATAGGATATCCCATGGGAACGAAAGGGTGCATGTTCTATAGTCCTGAAGATCAAATGGTGGTAATAAGTACGCACTTTAGTTTTTTGGAAGAAGACTTTATGAATAATCGAAAGCTCAAAAGTGAGATTACCTTAAATGAAATAAGAGGGCAAACTCCTATACCAACTGTACAGGTAGATATCCAAGCATCACACCGACACAATCGGAACCTCTTCGTTGAGGGAGGGTTGTTCGACAACCTGAGAGATTCATGGGGATAGGAGAATCTTCGGATTTGGTCACCGGGGATAGTGAATTAGACCCCTGGTCCTACAAGGAGGCGGTCCAAGATAAGGATTCGAAATCCTGGCAAACTGCGATGGAAGCCGAGATGGGCTCAATGGATCATAATCAGGTGTGGGAGCTAGTTGAACCACCCAATGGGGTAAAACCCATTGGATGCAAGTGGGTCTACAAGAGGAAAAGAGGACCGGACGGAAAGGTGGAAACCTTTAAGGCTAGGCTTGTGGCAAAGGGATACACTCAGAAAGAGGGTATCGATTATGAAGAAACCTTTTCGCCTGTAGCCATGCTTAAGTCCATCCGTATTCTCTTGGCTATAGTTGCGCATCTAGATTTTGAGATTTGGCAAATGGATGTCAAGACAGCTTTCCTTAACGGGAGTCTTGACGAGGAAATCTATATGCAACAGCCCGAAGGTTTCATCGAAAAAGGCCAAGAACACCTTGTGTGCAAGTTGAGGAAGTCCATTTATGGACTTAAGCAAGTATCTCGGGCTTGGAACCAATGTTTTGATCATGTAATAAAATCTTATGGGTTTGATCAAAATGATTTCGAGAGTTGTGTTTATAGAAAGTGTGACGGAACTGCCATGGTATTCCTAGTACTATACGTAGACGATATTCTGCTCATCGGAAACGATGTAAAGGTTTTGTCAGACGTAAGGGTATGACTGTCAAAACAGTTTGATATGAAGGACTTAGGGGAAGCCGGTCATATTCTAGGGATCAAGATCACTCGAGATCGAAAGAAAAGAATTATCGGCTTATCGCAAGCTTCATACATAGATACCATTTTGAAGCGTTTCAACATGCAAGATTCCAAGAAGGGTTTTGTACCTTTCAGTCACGGAATCCATCTATCGAAAGACATGTGCCCTAAGACACAAAGGGAAATAGATGACATGAGAGGCATTCCTTATGCGTCGGCAGTAGGAAGTCTCATGTATGCAATGTTGTGTACGAGACCGGATATCTTCTACGCCGTAGGCATGGTAGCAAGATATCAAATAATCCCGGAAATCAACATTGGACTGTTGTTAAGAACATTCTGAAGTATCTGAAAAGAACTCGAGATAGAATGCTGGTTTATCAGTCGGACCGTTTATTTCCAGTGGGATACACGGACTCGGATTTCCAATCAGACCTAGATTCCAGAAAATCTACCTCGGGTAGTGTGTTTTATCTGGGGGGAGGAGCTGTAACATGAAGAAGCGTTAAGCAGAAATGCATCGCCGATTCTACCATGGAAGCCGAATATGTAGCTGCTTGTGAAGCAGCGAAAGAAGCGGTGTGGCTCAAGAACTTCGTAGTGGACTTGGACGTTGTTCCGAATTTGCCCAGCACAATCACGATCTTTTGTGATAATGCCGGAGCAGTTGCAGATTCAAGGGAACCGAGAGCCCACAAGGCCAGCAAACACATTGAAATAAAATACCATCTTATACGAGAAATCGTTAAGAGAGGAGATATAGAGTTGGCAAAGATCGCGTCGGAAGACAACCTAGTTGATCCATTCACAAAGGGTCTGCCTCAGTTAACATTCGAGAGACATGTGGAAGGAATGGGTGTCAAGAGCATTGCCAATCTGCTTTGAGTATAAGTGGGAGAAATGTTATTAGGTTGATGTAGGTGACATTAGATGTCACCTGATAATACATCAGACATGTTGTGGTATACTTAAAAGCAGACTTTGAGTATAAGTGGGAGATTGTTGGGGTTATACGTGAAAGTATGCTTTTACTTTGTATAACCTATGTATTAAACAATTATTTACTAAAATAAATTGTTTATCAATGTTGCTTTAAATATGATTGAATGTTATATATATTTATTGCAAACCGTTCGTAGCAAGCGTTACATTGTAGTTAGCGTGGTGATACCAGATCACAGAAGATCACGTTAACAGTTCATTGTATACGAGTGCGTGTTTCACAACTTAGATAGATCCGAACAATCTATTGGTAGAAGTTGATGTGTAAGGCTCAGATTGACTTGTCTTGACCAAGAGATTACACTAGTGCATTCGATGCGCTGAAGCGGACCTACAGAGAGGATAAACTCATTCGCACTGACTTAAGGGATGAAGAGTTAGACCTCAGTGGTTGTTAATTTCTTAATCTCTGTCACTTAATAAGGACTGTGTGTAATTAGTAGTTATTACTTTGACTTATAAATGAGAAGAGAATCATTGCGACTTCGATACCCTATATCTTGGGCAATAATATTAATTGCACGACAGTTGCTAAATTAATACAGAGAATCGTGTGCTTGCAAAAGTCTTGCTTGATTGATCCCCTTGGTGGGCCCGGAACCTTATCATACCAAATCTTGCAAGTGAAATTAATTTTCCGGTATGGATAATAAAGTTGTGATGTCCTTACTCCAAGGATAAATATATTAATTAATATAAAGCTTTTCAGTTGCTTAATTAATTAATGGACTAAATAATCTTAAGCACGGAAAATAATAATCGAGAGTCATATTACCGTAATATGGGTTAAGATTGGATAGTGCAATATTAATTATATAGTGGTATTAATTAATATTAATGGACTGAATTATATTGTGGCTCAATATTGGAATTCAGAAGCCCATTGGAAGGTCCATCTTAATTCTCCTAAAGGCCCCTCAAGTAGCCCAAATTATAGTCCAATAAATAAAAGGTGCTTAAAATAAAATAAATTTATTGTTGCAATATTTCCTATTTTTTTCGAAAATATTAAAGAAAAGAGGGAGAAGGATTTTCTTGAAAAGATTTTATGGAAAGAGATAATGTATTCTTGGAATACAAGATTATCCCATAAATTCAAGAAACTCCCACTTGGCTTCTTTAATTGGATTTTTCAAAAATTATGTATAAGAAAGGGAAGAAAGAATTTCTTGATTTTCTTGGAAAGATTTTATGGAGAAAGATATGTATTCTTGGAATACAAGAATATCTCATAAATTCAAGAAAGATCCAATCTTGCAAATCTTCTTGTTTTTTTCGAAAATTTAGGCTAAATGAGGGTGTGAAATTTTTGTGGAAAAATACACATGGAAAGAAGAATATATTTGATATATTCAAGATTTCTTGGAGATCAAGAAAAGATATTTCCTAGCCCTAATTGCCTTGAAAATTTTGAACACCCCCTTACTTATAAATAGGGGATGAATTTTTCATTCCCAACTAGTGTTCCATGTGTTGGAAATATTAGAAATCCACAAAGGTGGTGCAACAATATTTTTATTTTCCTTGTTTTATAAATTGTTCATCGGAGAACCTTCCACCGGGGTTATTGGACGAGGACTTAGGAATACTTGAGAAGGACTTTTGGTGGGTATCCAGATACTTGATCCTGTCTGTCTTAGACCGTCTCTCCAACGGGCACGTTTACGTAAACTCCTAGAAATTCCGCATGCTAGGATCTTTTACGTGAAATTTTATTTGCATGTTGTTGTTGGATTGATTATTATTTGAATTCACTTTGGTAAATTCATGCTAGTAATAATTGTTAATTTAAATTTGTGTTTATGAGGTCATCCCGATAGATCCTAGCATATGTTATCCCAACAGCACGAGCTGACGGTTTCTTGTCATGCAAGAGTACACGTAGTGTTTGCCACGTTTCTTATCACACTTCTCTGGTTGACATCTGTCCTTGCTTGCCCGTGAAGTCATCGACTTGTCATCCAGGTGGTACTTTCTTAGTAGGTGATCTGGTCTTTCTGTTCGCTATTGTGTGCTTGTTCCTGAAAGGCTATCCTGATTCGCCGAGGGAGAACCCGTAGGATAAGCGCCTTGACCTTGCTTTACGCCTTTTATTATTTGGCGGCGGTCTTCCTTCTCTGTTCATCGGCGTTTTTGTTAAAACCTTTGCTGGTGCTTTCGGATGTCTAGGTGAGTATTTGTTGGAGTTCTTTGGGTGAGCATATATTTTTTTATGGTGTGGCGGTCTCTAATGTTCTCTCAAGTCGCCCAAGCTTATGGAGCTCTGGTGAGCATATATGGGATGACCAAGTGTGTTACGCTTTAGCTAAGCGATCACCTATCCTTTGATGGGCAGAAAGACACCTTCAAGATCTCGGCGAACATGTGGTAGAAAAGTTCTTGACCGTCATAACAGGTATCAGTTTTGATTTCGATCTGAAATCAATAGATACGTTTAGGTTGATTAATCAATCCTGCTTCCGTTTGTTCGATTCGGTTCGAAGAATCTTGATCAAATTTCTTGTTTCGATTCAATTCGTGTCTATCACGATCTTTCTCTGGTTTTTCTTCGTTTTCCCTGCCTGAATTCCCAAATTATGGCTATGGCATTTAATGGTGGTTCGTTTAATCCGGTTGACAATCCGCTTTCTCTACTCGCCCTGCATCCCAACGACAATTTGGCGGTGTCGATTATTCTGGATCCTCTTGACGGGTCGAATTTCATTTCCTGGAGTCATGCCGTCAAGAGGGCTCTTAGTGTTAAAAATAAAGCTCCGCTGATTGACGGTTCGCTTCATGTTCCTGCCGAAGGAGATGATCCTGTTGTTTACGCTGCTTGGATTCGTGCTAACGACTTGGTTCTCATGTGGATTCTGAATTCCATTAAGCCGGAAATCAAGAAGACGCTTGAGTATTTCACAAGTGCGAAGGATGTTTGAAACGAGTTCCACGCCAAGTATGCCCAATCTAACGATACTCGCGTATATGAGCTTGAGAAATCTTTAAATGTGATTTCTAAGGGTAGTCAGTCACTAGTTTCCTACTATAACATGTTTAAGTCATTGTGAGACGAATGGTTGAGTTTTAGACCTTCTTTACATTGTTCTTGTGGTGCGATGCTAAACTGTACATGTATGTTGCCTCGTTTGGTAGCTAAGGCTCAAGAACGTGATGCTATTGTTAAGTTTCTCATAGGTTTGGACGAATCATATGTTGTGAATCTGTCAATAAGTCAAGTACATATTTTCTTTGACAAAGCTGAAGGCCTTTGTCACTTCTAGCAACTTCTATGTCTAAGATGTACTTTAGAACACCAATATCTTTAATTGTAAACTTATCATGAAGAAAAGATTTCACAGATTGAATATCATTCAAACTTGTACCTGTGAGAATAATATCATCCACATAACATAACAAAACAGTGAATTGTCCTCCAGATGTTTTTGTGAATAAAGAAGCATCTGCTTTTGATTGTATAAAACCAATAGATAATAATGTTTTTGATAGTTTTGAAAACCATTGCTTTGAGGCTTGTTTTAGGCCATAAAGGCTCTTGTTAAGCCTGCAAACAATATTATCAGGGACATTATAACCAAAGGAGGTGTCATGTAAACTTCCTCAGCCAAATCAATCATATTGATGAATGCACCAATTCTTAGCAACGGGGGATAACGTATCAAAATAATACATTCCTTCATCTTGAGTGTAGCCTTTTGCCACTAATCTTTCTATATACCTTTCTAAACTACCCTCTGCTTTATATTTAGCCTTATAAATCCATTTACAACTTATGCAGTGCTTATCTCTTGGTAAAATAACTAATGACTAGGTATTAGTCCTTTCTAGATCATCAATTTCACTCATGGCCTCAATCTCTCTTCTGCATCTCTTCTCTTCCATAAAATTTGTCAATTAGTTTGAGAAACAAGCATGTCATCATATACATACTAATTATTTTTTTACAAAAAATGAGAAATCAATCAAAGCATAATCTGGGTGTGTTTTTAGTGATGAATTTAATCAAAGAATAATCTGGGCGTGTTTACACAAACTTGTGATGAATTAATTATTAGATATAAAATTATATTGTATATCATGTATTCATTTCCAGAAGTTAAAATACAAAGAAAAGAAAATATAGGATTTTACAACTGTGCAAGATTAATGCAAAGAAAATATAAATGAACAAATGACTATAATTCATTGAGTAACACTTATGTGCACCAACTGCATCTTGGATTCAAGTTTAATTTGAATGAACAATTTACACCTTAAGCACTAAATCATGAACCCTAAATCATGACATATTCGGGCCGGGTGAACCATAAACCACTTCGGTCGGGTTCGGGCCTGTGCCGGGCTTGGGTCGGGCCGAAAAAAGAAAAAGATAAAATTGAATTGAAATTCAATTGCACCAAATCAAATTTGATGCAAATGGTGCACAGGAGAATTTGTCAAATTCATTATAATATGAATGAAAAACTGTACTATAAATAAGTTACAAATTTCGGTAATTAACCTTATGAGAAAGGATCAATTATAATATGAATGAAGATTTGTACTACTAATTAACCTTCGGAGAAAGGATGAATTGACATTCATTGTTACTCAGGCAATTTTTGCAACAATCGAAGTATTGTGAGTTTCTGTTTTGACTTGTAGTTATCTTGCGTTTTTATCAATCAAATTTTGCTCAATTAGAGGTGGAAAAAATAGGAATTCTATAATTTGCTTAGCTTCAAACTGAAAAATAAACTATACTCCTACATCACAAGTTTTACTATACTCCTACATGGTTAATTTTTGATGGTATAGAGGTTTATTTCTCATAAAACATTCGCAACCTGAGATTATACTCCTACATCACAAGTTTTACTACACATATCATGGTTATTTTTTTATGGTATAGAGGTTTGTTTCTCATAGAACAATCGCAACCTGAGAGCTTTATTCATTTACTGAAAATTTCACGCCGATTGAATATTTCGAGAGATTGAGAATATGTCAGCGCGAGTTAATTAGAGAACCGAAGTTGAAAATCTAATATTGTTCCGATCCATATCAAAATTGTGTAATGTTAATATAAGATATTAAATATCAATTTATATAGGACTAAAAATAAAGATTAAAACTCGTATGAGAGAGTCTCATGCATGAGACGGGGTACAACTTAATACAATCAACATTCAACTCTTCCAAAATGTTAAAGCATCAATGCTCAAATTACACTCCGTCTCACCGTGAGACGGTCTCATGCAAATGTACCTCAAAAATAAAATATACTAGTAACTATTTACTTGATTCAACATAATTGATTTTCCTTTTAAAAAAATAAAAATCACATTAAAAAATTAAGAAGAAATTAAATTGATGGCGAAAAAAAAAGTCTTTTAACTTGATCTGTGATCATATTAGAGTTCATTCAAACTCAATTGTTAATGAAACAAAGTCAAATATAATTTATGAAGCCTAGGGGAGCGGATCAGGTGCTCCCAAATCGCACAGTATCATATTTTCCATATATTGTGTTTCATTTTGATGTTTCATATTGTAAATTAATAACACGTGTAATGGGCAAAAAAATCTAACGAACCACCATTAATCTGGGTTCATGTGTTAAAAATTCAGGAGATAGAATAATCTTGGAATACAAAAAAGTTGCACAGACGAATTCCCAAATGATACCGTTTTGCCATCTTTTTCATTTATCTAATAATTTAGTTTCTTTTCTATTTTTAATATTTACAGAAGGTCCACCGCCACTTTTTTTTTTTTTTTTTTAATTTTATCTCTATTTTTTTTTGTTCTAAATATTTATAGAACACCTTTTTCTTTATACGCCACGTTTCTGTTCTCATCCAAGTGGCCGCCACTTTCCTTTTTTCGACTACTTATGCTTTTATGCAAAATTATTAATTCTATATATCAGATACATTTATTATTATTTAATGTTACTAACTTATGAATTTTTTTTTGATAAATTTGCAGAAATAATTTAGATAATACCTTAAGTTTGAATTTTGAACATGTGAAATTTATTACTTCCTCCGTCCTATTTTAGATTGTCCATTCACTTTTTGGCTCGTGGTATTTGAAATGATAAAAAAAAATTTAAAGTGGGGTATAATAGTCATACCCTTCATCTATCTTACACCTCCTTAAAAGTTACTTTATTATTTTAAATACTAATAAACAACTCGCTCACTAAAACACAAGCAAAAAAGTGAATGATCAATCTAAATAGCACGGAGGGAGTATTAATTTATATATTTGTTTAATATATTATGTTTCTAAAAATTATTTGGACAATTCTTTTTTTTTTTTAAATAGCTTAGTATTCTTCACTTTTTGTTTTCTATCTAAGAAACAATTATACAATTGAAAAAATTATATAAATAAATTGGGGAAAACTGTATTGTTCTTCTATAATTATCTGAGTTTTTAAATTTTTCTCCTTTTTTCTTAGAAATAGCTAGTTGGTAATTTAGTGGAAAGAGATAAAAAAATATAATGGGAAGGAGAAAGAAAATGGGGAGAGTTTCTATAAATATTTAGAATAATAGGAAAAGAAAATATAGAAGAAAAAGGGAACTGGCTTGAATGAGCGGGGCAATATGAGAAAGCGGGTAGTGCTGGTTTATAAATATTTAGAGAAAAAAAATTAGAGAAAAATTAAAAGAGATTGAAACGGCGCCGTTTTGGAGGACAGGATGGTGTTGTACTGCACCAGATCCGCTTCCGCCTCATAGCAAGATGAATAACAATGTTTTTAGCTCAATTTGATTCAATTGCATAGCTTTAATTAGGAAAAAAAATACCAGAGTTATTGTTTTTCTTGGGTATATCAATATACAACAAAGTACCAAAAATATTTAGTGTTCATTACAGTTATTGTAAAAAAATAAGTTTCATCTTAGCAATGACATAGTTCTCCTATTTATGTTAATCCACTCCCTTCCCTTGATGGATGATGGAATTTTTTTTGATCCAAATCTAGAAGAGATTTCTATTAACCCTCAATAATTATCAATATTTCCTAAAACTTTATTAAATTGTTCTAAAATATTTAACTTTTATTATTCTAAAAAGTTCTACATGATTTTAGGGAAAAATAACAAATCATGTCTTCAAATATATTATGCTGGACAAATAAAATCACTGAAATTCATCAAAATCATTAAAATTATGAGTATTGAGATATAACCTTCGTATTACGCGAGTTGAAAATAAAATATAGTAGGTTTACAGGTTAACTTATGTGTATATTCGTATATTATGTTTGGTAAATTAAGTAGGAGCGGTCGTGATAGAGTGGTATCAGAGCACGATTTGAGTCCTATAAACTGTCTATATATGTACACGGGTTTAAAATTTGGGGAGCTCAATTATGCCAGTAAATTTTATGTTATGTTAAGTAACGTGTGTTCTGATTGTTTTAATCAAATATAACTATGTTGTTCAACTTTACAACCGAATTAAATAGTGTTTTGCCTTAGTATTGGAATTTAATAGTGTAAAATTAATATGAAAATAACTATATAATGAAATGATAACCAGTACCCACATTATGCAAATTATAATGTCTCATGAATCATAAAAGGATATACATTACACTTAGAATCATATAATTTTAAGAATATTTTGTTTATAAGAGCCTACACTAACTTCTCTATTAGAAGTTCCTAGTTTCTTTTATGATGCTTATTTAATAGACACAAATCATTGAAATACCTTAGTTAATTTACATACAAAGTGGGAAAAAAAATCATGACCATTTTACGAAATATTTGAAGATTAATTAAGATAGAAAATTTTGATTTCGTTCGACTACATAATATATTTAAGAATAATATATGGTAGAACACCTCACATTACTATACTCTTACATAACGACAATATTACTAAGATGTTATTATATGATCACCGTCACTGAGCCGTTGACTGCAGTAATGTATATATGCTCGTGAGCGTGTGTTGTCGTACATATGTATCGACGCATTGACGCATTGTACATGTGTGTATATGGGGTTTTAAGCTCGTGTTAAGAGTTTTGAAAAGAAAAGAGGAAGAAATTGTCATTGTGTGATATAAGGTGTTGAGTAAAATATATATATGAGAGATAACTCATGTAAATATATTTAATCATTCATTATAGTGGACGTTAGTTATCTTACGTGCATATGTTACATAATATATCTAGCTTTTTATGCTAATACCTTATTGCTTACAAGAACTAGTGTCACGTAAAAAGTAAGTTATAACATGATGATTCGGGAAAAAAAATGGAAAATGACAAGAGTTAGGCAACTGATATGTGTTCACTTTCCTCTCCTTTTCTATTACTTTCCTCCCCTAAACTTTCCAATTTTGAGTAATGGATTATTGTGGTAATAAATGGCCCAACACTTCTGGATTTGATTACATATATATATATATATATATATAACTATAAGCCGACCTCAGCACTCCACTTTTTCTAACACAATGTCTTAATCCATTTGATTTATAGTGATGCAAAAATTCAAATATTTTTATGTTTCTTTATCATTTTTAATTAATTCCATTATTAATTATTATTGTACAATATGTACATAGTAAAATATATATATATAACAATATTATATCAATATTGATGATACCCTCTAATCGCAGGCCTAATAATTTGTTTATCACTTGATTATGGACTTGTATTCACCAATAATACCATCCTAAACACCTCTCGTGCTGATTAAATAATAATAAAAAAAAAACTTTACACATTATAAAATTCTGTGAGGCATTGAGAGCAAAAAAGGTTGAAGATGTCATTAATTATTTGCAGTGTATTCTTGTTGTTCAATAAGATATAATTATCTCCATCTTGCAGCTACTTGATTAAGTACTTGATTATGTGTCCATTGGCCATAATTGCTACCTCCAATTAATTAGTAGTAGTAATTATTTTCTTGGCTAAAGTTAATGTTAGGATATATATGTGATCACTACTACTCACAACTTTAGCTGTCCCCTCTAATATATATTATACATATAGAAAAAAAAAACTTTTTGGCAACATTTACATTATCATATTGAGAAATATATAGTACATATATATACGATCGATAACAATGATATGAACATGGCCCCTCATGAAACTTGTTGTATATGGATCTTTTGGTTTTCTACGTATGGTAATATTGTGTTCTTTTAACTCTTTTATACATAACATGCATATACATGGAGATTGAGATCACCTGTTTCATTTTATATTTTATAATATGAATGAATGATACGTAGAATAATAAAAAATATACAGCGAACCACCATATTTTGGGTCCATGTGTGTTAAAATTTCAGTAAGATAAAACACCAATGAAATACGAAAAGTGAAACAGGAGATCACATATTATAAAACAGAGTTCAAGACTCAAATATATATGATCAAAATATATAGACCCCGTGCATGTGTTAAGTTTAAAAGGGATCAGTTTCGGATCTTTCATATTGCGATCTAATTTTTAATTTCATTTTATTAACCTTGTTATATGTTGCATGCTATAATATTCATATACACAAGATTAAAATAGGGCAGAAAAACACGTGATATATTAGTATATATATAAGAAGACAAATTAAATATGTCGAAGTTATTTAGATTGTGATGACAAGGTGTTGAGATGTTTGAGTTGGCTATATTCAGAATTGTTGTTAATGTTGTTAAAATGAGGAACAATCAGAAATAAATGAGCATATGCGTCACTGGTCCTCCGGTTTATATTCATTGCATCATATTCATATTTCATAACCTTATCTTCTCATATATATGAGACTGAAAAGATGGATGATATATCGTTTATCTCATCATATTACATGTATACACATATATAACCTTAATTAATTTAGGGGAAAAAAAAGTTTGGTCCCATAATTTATCTATTGTCCATCTTTCGTCCCAAAAAATTTTAATGTTCAAATTTGATCCATAATTAAATTGATTGTACAATTTTGATCCCAATTTTTACAAAAAAAAAAAATTTGCGAACAACGTCGTTTCGGTCACGTGCTAGTTAAATGCATGTAAAATTTGGAGGTTTTTTAAACCGTCGGTTAGGGGTGCTAAAAAAAAAAAAACGGCGGTTCGAACCGAACCGCCGGTTCCATTTCCATGATTTCGTTCAGAACCCAACCAAAAGAGAATCCCATCGGTTTGGTTCCGTTCTAGCAAAACCAATATGAGAACCGCCGGTCGAACCTGGTTTAAAATTTGAAAATTCTAGCCGTTGAGATCCAACGGCCCAGATTAAAGAGCCGTTGAGATCCAACGGCTGAGATCAAAGAGATGTTGAAGGAACCGCCGGTTCCGGTTCGAACCGGCGGTTTTGACCGTTTTTTTTTCAATATTTCATCTATAAATACCAACTCATTCCACTCCAAAATTCACACCAAAGTTTATTCATCTCTCTCTCAACTCTCAAGTCTCAACTCTCACTCAATTCTCAAAGTTTATTATTTACATATTATTTACATTACATATTATATTTATACTACACTATATATCATACTATACTCTATACACTACATATTATATTTATACTACACTATATATTATATACAATATATATTACACTATACTAATACTAGTATACTACTATAGTACTATACTACATATTAGTATATTACACTACACTTACATAGTTACATACATATTACATTACACTACACTTACATACATATATTATTTACATATACACTTACATACATATTATTATTATGGCAAGCCATCAAAGTAAGGGTAAGGGTAAAGGCAAAGCTTCTTCCACCTCTTCCGTTCGTCTTCCACATCCACCGGCACCGATCGAGTGGAGTTTAGATGATATTGAGGCCACACTTGGTCCCGGTTATGAGAATCCTCTTGAAGATGATGCTATACCACAAGGTCCACGACGTCCTACTCAAGAAAGCCAAAACCACCCAACAGAGTCCAATGCCGAGCCAACTCCAAGTCGAGCTCAACTTAAGTCGGATATTTTTGCACGTCACTTTAATAAAGTGATCAACGAGGATGGTACTATTAAAGTTCATTGCAACTATTGTGAAAAAATATATTCTTTTTGTCAAAGGAGGAGGATATGGAACATTAAAAAGCATTTGAAAAAAATTCATCCGGATAGAGTTGGAATTAGTTCAAACCAAGCACAACTTCATGGATTTACGTCAACCGGGTGGCGGTGGTGGAGTTCAAAACGAGGTAAATAACCCCACTTCTCTATTTACATTTGATCAAATGAAATATAGAAAATTGTTAGCTAAATTTGTGTGCACACAACACCTTCCTTTTCAATTTGCCGAGAATTAAATATTGGAATGATTTTGTTAACCTTGGTCTTCAACCCACAAGAAAAAAAAAGTTTCACGTCATACTACTACTATTTGATGTTGCTAAAGTTGTTTATGAGTATAAATATGCTTTGATTAATCTATTTGCCGATTTAAATGTTGAAGTTTGTATATATGCGGATATTTGGAGTGATAATTTTCAAAAGCATAGTTATATAGGAGTTACATGCACTTGGATTGATGATTAAGTGGATTCTTAACAAAAAGATTGATTGCTTATAGAGATTTTTTGATATCGAACACAATGTCGTTAATATTAGAGATAAATTGCATGATATTTTAAATGAGTATGCTCTTACTAAAAAATATTTTCTATTGGTTTTGATAATCTTTAGTGCAAATACGGCTACTATTGAAAATCTTACACATATTTGTCAACCATATCTTGGTGGAAAAAATTTTCATGTTAGATGTATGTGTCATATTTTAAATTTATGTGTTCAAGATGGTTTAGATGCTTTGAAAGAACAAGTTGGTCCTATTAGATCCGCTTATTTATTATATGTCGAGACATTCAAAATTGTTGAAAAAATTGAAAGTTTTTTTATAGAACATACAATATGCATCCCAAAAAATTTCTCTTGATGTGTCAACTCGTTTGGAATTCCACGATAAATTGTTAAAGGAGTCTATGGATTATAAAGATGCTTTATGTACATTTTTTACTCAAGAAAATTGTGGTATTAACTTATATCCTCAATATTGGGATTCATGCACTTCTTTGTGTAAAATTTTGGGAATTTTTAATGATTCCACAAAAGTGTTATCCGTGTTTATTATCTTACGTGTAATTTATTCCATTGATTATTGTATTAAAGTTGCTCATGTGTTAAATGAAAATATTACAAATCCTTTATTAAGTGGTGCTACTTTCTCTATGATGCAAAAATGGAAAAAATATTTTACAAATATTCCCAATCTATTCTTGGTTGCTAAAGTGTTTGATCCTAGAGTAAGATTGGATGGATTAATAATTATATGAATATGTATTATAATTAGTTATTTCCTAATAGATATATGGTCATGGGTGAAGATGATGTATATCCTAATCCGGAAGAGATTGGTAATCGGATTAAAGTTACTTTAATGTCTTTATTTAGAGAATATAGTGGTCCCGTTTTGAAGAAAATTTTTGGTGGTGGTGGCTCTTCTATGAGTCAAGAAGAAGATATATTAACAGATTTTTTATGATGAACGTTCTCAAAAAACGCGTCCAGTCTACTTTTAACCCTTATTATTACGAACTTGATCATTATTTATCCTCTTCATTTGTTATACATGATGAAGATGAAGACAACGCTACTTTTAATATACTAAAGTGGTGGTCGAGGATGAAAAATATCTATCCAATATTGTCAATGCTAGCAAGAGAAATTTTGCATCTCCCCCTCAACCGCTTGCCGTTGAACAAGCTTTTTAGTTTGGGAGGCTACACTTTGGATGCTAACGAGATCGAATATGACCGTTGAAAAATACGTGGAAAACCCAATGCTTGCTTGATGATTGGGTAAGAGCCGAAAAGAGAAGTCAAGAATTTGTTGATAATGATGATCAAGATAGCTCAAGAAGAAACTACCACCGGAAGTGATGCATGAAGAATCGAATCGATCCAAATCAACGAGGTAAGTTTGAGGTAAAGAGAACTACGTGGACTTTGATTCCTATTTTGGATCGTGAGGCAACTTAATTTTAAGTTTCAAACTTAGATTTTCTAAGTTTATTTCTTAAATTTAAGCTCAAGTCCAATTTCTTTAAATCCCCCCCTCCCCCAAATTTATTTTGTAAAGTTTAAAATTTTAAGTTGTAATTGTAATTACTAATTCGATATAGTTCACTTTGTAATTTGTAAATTTGTAATAGTTCAATTAATTTGTAATAGTAGATTACTAGCTTATTTTAAGTTAGAATTACTATTTTGTAATAGTTCAATTACTTTGTAATAGGCTACTAATTTATAATAGTTCAATTATTAATGTAATCTTCAATTTAAATCCTCATATTAACAATAACAATGCCCAATTTCATGATCTATCTATACATTCCTTCAAATTTTAGATCAAAAAAACTAAGAAACACAAGAAAAAATATATGAAAAAAAAAAAAAAAAAAAAAAAAAACCCGAACTCCATTGGTTGAACCGAAAAATTTTAATTCAAATTTGAACCATAAACCAAACCGATTGTACGGTTCGGATTCAGTTCCTCCTGCAAAAAAAAACCAACGCCGTTCGAACAAGAATCGCCGGTTCAATGCATGTAAGCATGCCTTTGATACGGGTCACGTGCTAGTTAAATGCATGTAAAATTACGACGTTCTTTTTCTTTTATTTATTTTTTATATTTTTAATAAATTAAATTACACATGTGTAAGTAACTCAATACATTAAATCAAAACTCAAATTTAAAATCTACAAATTTTAAAATGTCTAATTTTTACCAGCACAGGACTATCGTGTGATAAAAAACGATGTATTTTGCAATTTTTCATTGAAAATTGGACTATAATTGAACAATCAATTTAGTTATGAGATCAAAAATTGGACATTTAAATTTTTTGAGACGAAAAATGGACAGTAGATAAATTATGAGATAAAAAAACTTTTTTCTCATCAATTTAAAGCAGAGTAAAGTTTCATGACCTCTTTTTTTTTTAATGCATATAGAATATCATTTTTGTGTATATTAAGTATCATTGTTTAAAAAAATATTTCATTTTTAAAAAAATGACACTATAGTGATACTCATTATGCATGACAGGGGTAATTTATATACACAACATTGATATTTAAAAAAAGAGTTCACTTGATTTGAATTTACAGAAGTTTTTTGTTTTCAAATAAATTGTGGAAAGAGTGCGCAATAATCCAAATAAGATTGTTGTAAAAAACAGAAAAATTCACATTTGTTGGATAATTCAAATTAATTAGATTAAAATACGTGTAATTAATGAGCTCACCTAAGAATATATTAGCAAATGGATATAAATTTATGATCTTTAAAGCTAGTGCATATTTTATATATCAAGCAAAGTAGGACTAAAGTTGGTATGAAAATATATTAATCTATCTTAATTGTTTATTCAATTGAGGGGTTAGGGTGGGGTCCAAATAAAAATTCGAAGACAATAAATTATACCGACAACTATGTAGCATTCATGTGTAAATTTGTACCTAGGGGATTGAATTGTGAAGGCATAGAAACTTTGCGTTTACACTATATCAAAATCAATCGATTTATTTATCTTTTTCTCTCACTGAAAGAAGCGTCCACCCTCCTATCCCTCTATACAATTCGGCCGCCCACGACGGCGCCCATCTCCGACCACACCACCACACGTTCGGTAGATCCACCACCATCTTATTATCTCAGCCACGGTGGTTTTTGGGTCTGGTTTGTGGAGGCCGGCGGTGGTTGTTTTGTGGATCTGGTTTGATGCAAAAGAGGAATCATCTAGCTTCCTCCTCCTTCAATTCCTTTCTTCATTGACGGATTCCCGCCGCCGTCGGGATTGTTCATCTCCTCGTGCCGCCGCCGTGACCACTTATCTCTTTGCGCCGCCGTCGCTAACATCCGTCTCTTTGTGTGTCTGTCTCCTCCTTTCATCCGTCTCCCTCCACCTTCAATTAAATTAATAGAAGGTTTGGAAACGCTGTTACATATGTTTAAACCCCTCAAGCCCCTCAAACTGTGAACAATCGAGGCGGTAGTTTGCCTCCCAAATCAGAAAAATCCCCAGCTATTTTTCTCTCACTTTAAGGCGGTGAGCTCTTCCTCCCCAAGCATATGTGCTTATCGGTGAGACAACTCCGACCGCCGTTGGCGGATTCGGCCAGTTCCGGGTTTATTTCAACCGGTATTCTTCCCATTTTTATTTACTTGCAAAGTTATTGCAATTTTTCTCTCGCTTTAAGGCGGTGAGCTCTTCCTCCCCAAGCATCTGTGCTTGTCGGGGAGACAATTCCGACCGCCGGTGGCGGATTCGGCCAGTTCTGGTTTTTTTCAACCAATATTCTTCCCAATTTTATAGAGTCATCACTGGTTGTGGCGTTAATCGGGAGACGGGAAGGTAGAACCGTCCCAGTCCAAAGACCCATCACAGACCAGCAGTGCTGTTTCGGCGGAGGTTGACTCGGCTCAACCCCGTAACCAGCCATGAGTTGCATATGCTGGAATGCCCGCGGCCTCGGGGGACAACGGGCATACAAGAATCTTCAACGACTTATCCTCGACCAATCCCCCGATGTGGTTTTTATTTCCGAATCTAAATTGTCTAAGTTTGGTGCTTCTAAACTTAGTACGCGTCTCAATTTCGCTAATTGTTTCTGTGTTGAATCAATGGGCAAGAGTGGTGGTCTGGTTTTATTTTGGAATGATAAACTCGATGTTTCTATTTTGTCCTACTCGCAGGGCCATATTGATTGTTCGATTATCTTCGAGTGTAAAATGTGGTACTTTACGGGCTTTTATGGAAACCCAAACCATAACCTCCGACACCTTTCATGGGAATTGTTGGATAAAATCTCTAGAAGTCACACTAATCCCTCTGAAAGTTGGCTAGTAGGAGGTGATTTCAATGAAATCCGTTATGAAAAGGAAAAACATGGTGGCATTGCCCGTTCCTGTAAATATATGACTGCGTTTCAATCGGGTTAAAAAGCCGTTTGATCTTTATGATGTAAAAACAACGGTCCAAAATTTACTTGGAATAATATCGATCCGAGATCACAACATCTTGGTTTGGACCATTTTAAAACAAATGACTCATGGCTTACCACGTTTCGGATGCTCTATCTGAATCTTGATTTTCATGGCTCGGATCATTGGCCTATACTTTTGAAATTATGTAGTAATAATCAATCTATATCCCAGACCGCCTTTCTTCGTTTAAATTTGAACACAAATGGATCTTCGAAGAGGAGTATAAAAACATTGTGATCAATAGTTGGAAAAGTTCTTCTAATTTCCACTGGGTTGGGGGATAGATTAACGAAAGTGGCCGAGTCCCTTAAATTCTAGTCCAAGAGCTCTGTGGGAAATCTTGGAAGACAAATCAAAGATACTCGTGCCCTTCTTAATAAACTCTTGAATAATGAAGATCATGGTTTTGACCGACCAAAGATCAATTCTATTGAGAATCGGTTGGAGAAACTTCTCTTCCAAGAGGAAACCCATTGGAAACAACGGTCCAGAAGTTAATTGGCTTAACTCGAGACAAACCCTCCTTTTTCATAAGATGGCCTCGGATCGAAGAAAGAAGAATATTATTAGGTCAATCCTCGATGATGATGGAATTCTCCAAACGGAACAGAAGAAGATTAAGGAAACCATTGAAGGTTTCTATAGTAAACTTTTCAGCTCCCAGAACCCCTCCGAGGAGGATATAAGAGTCATCACTGACTCAATCCACCCTTCGGTTACAAAAGAAATGAACAGATTCCTGACGAACCCCTTCTCGGGGGAGGACGTTAGAAAGCTCTTTTGATTTAAACCCTAAAGCCCCCCGGCCGCACGACTTTTTGCTCTATTTTTTTCAAAATGCCTGGGGAAAATCGGGAGGATATCACTTTGGGGTGCCTCAGAATTCTTAATGGAGAACAGGGGTTGTACGATCAAAATCCGACGAATATTACCCTTATTCCTAAGGTCAAAGAGCCAAAATCGTTGAAAGACTATCGCCCGATCAGTCTTTGTAATGTCTCCTATAAAATTATGGCCAGAGCTATTACTAACCGATTCCGAAGGGTCCTTGGATCTCTTATTGACCCTAACCAAAGTCGTTCATCATACCGGTTTCCGCTAATTTTAGGACAACGTTATCCTGGGGTACGAATGCATGCATTGGCTCGAAAAACAAAAGAGTAAACAAGGCTATGCTTCTTTAAAACCGGACATGAGTAAGGCCTACGGCCAAAGTTGAATGGAGCTACCTTGAAAAAGTCATGCTTCAGATGGGCTTTGACACAAAGTGGATTAGTATTATCATGGAATGTGTCACTTCTCCTTCCTACTCTTTTCCTAGTAAACAACAACATCTCGGGAAAAGTCATGCCTTCCGGGGACTTGACAAGAGACCCCTATCTCCGTTCCTTTTTTTGTGGTGGTGGCTCAAGGCCTCTCCTCAAGATTAACGCCAATCGTCGAGAAGAAATATCATTTGGGGTCGGGGTTGCGAGGAAGCCCTTTATCACTCACCTTTTTCTTTGCGGATGATAGCTTGATTTTCTTTAAAAAATTTATGAATGGACGTCTTGACGTTAAAAAATGCCTTAAAGATTATGAAAAAGCATCGGACCAACTTATCAATTTTGACAAGTCCGCCATTACCTTTAGCAAGAATACCACCCAGGCCAATATCGATTCGGTCAAAGCTAGCCTCCAAATCCAGATTTGTCAAGACCATGATCTGTATCTTGGTCTCCCTACCTTCTTTACCCAGAGCAAAAAACTACAGTTTGGCTACTTAAGAAATAAAGTCTCAAAAAAGCTGGGGTGTTGGAAAATAAGTTCTTCACGGAAGAAGGACGTGAGATCCTTCTAAAATCCATTATCTAAGCTATACCAACCTATGCCATGTCGTGCTTCAGGATTCCCACTTCCATTTGTGGGGAAATAGAATCGATGAGTGCTAGATTCTGGTGGGGAGGTAACCAGGAGGATAAGAGGATTCATTGGAAGGATTGGAAATTGCTTACCAAATCTAAGAGGGACAGAGGAATGGGCTTTCGGGATTAGGTCACTTTCAATAAAGCGCTCCTTGCAAAACAAATCTGGAGAATCATCTTGTACCCGGACTCTCTGGTTGCTAAAGTTTTGAAAGCCAGATACTTCAAACACACTGACATAATGGAAGCCACCCTAGGGTCAAACCCTTCTTATATTTGGAGGTCATTAATGTGGAGCAAACCAACCATTTTCGAGGGTCTCTTTTGGAAAATTCACGATGGACATAAGGTGCACGTTAGAAATGATCGTTGGGTTTCTGAACTCTCCACCGGAGAGATCACATCCAGCTCCAGATTTGTCAACAACATCAAAGTACATGAACTCATCACTCCTTCTCATGAATGGGACCAGTCGAGAATCGATAACCTTTTTCCCAGTCATGAAGCACAAGCTATTAAAAAAATCCCCATAGATCAACAGGGCCAATCCGACTCTCGTTTCTAGCGCTACACAAAAAAAGGTCTCTTTACTGTCAAATCTGCTTATTGGAACACTCACACAACTCCCTCCAATTCCGACAGTAGAGTTATAACTTCATCCAGCAAGACTCATACCTTTTGGTCCAAAATATGGAACCTGAACATCCCCCCAAAGTCCGGAATCTTCCCCGGGGAAAAAACCCATAACGTGATTGTTCCGGCTAACCTTCTTTGCTCATCACGCCCCGTAACCCCCCAAATGCAAAGATGTGGACATTCTTTTGAGAATACTAATCATGTGCTTTTCTTTTGTCGAGGAGTGAAAAATGTTTGGAACAAAAACGAAGTGGTGACCTCTTATAAAAAAAAAGCGAGAGGAATCTCGGATGATAAATTTGCCATCCATCTTATTCTTACCCTAGACGAGGGTGAACTGGAACAAGTGGCCACAAAGATGTGGGGAGTTTGGAAAGAGAGATGTGACTTTATACACTCTAAAGGCGAAACTCATCTAAGGCGGAGAGTCCATGCTAGCTGGACTGAGGCATTCTGGAGCGATTTCACTCTGAAAAAGGAAAAGCTCAAACTTCGGAATCAACCCTGACTCAACTCCTGAGTCGGTATACTACCTGATCGTACCCATGACAACTTCATTATGAAAGCAGACGCACCTACAAAGAATAATCCAAGGCCTTTGCGGTGAGGGGCTTTATCTTTGACAAGGAAAAAAAAACCCCCATGTTCTTGGGGTATCACAAGATCAAACCACCATGATCGATCCTTGCTGCTTAAATTATTGTCATCATGGATGGGATCTCCTACTGGAACACGACCTGTCGAGAGACTATCACAATCTTGTCGGATTCAAGAGAAGCTATCAATGTCATTTACTCAGATACTCCCTATAAGGGGTATGAGGAGAGCCTGATCCTCATTTGCTTAAAAAACTTATCTGAAATTCCCAAGTGATTTTAATTGATATTGTCCGTCAAGAACAATAACATTGAAGCCAAGATAACCCTGGCTAAAATGACTACGAAAATCTCCCATCCCTCCGAAAACTTGGGTTGGAGATAAAAATTCTAAACATATCTTGTATTTTCTTTCAAAAGACACCTTCTCTATAATTAACATCTGTGTGAGCCTTCAAAAAATGGAGGAGTTTGTTATATATACAACTAAAACTGGAGTAGGCCACGTGAAAGTGACTCAAGAAAGGTACATGTTTCCAATAGGGTAATTATATACTACTTCACTAACACGACTAGGTTGCACTCGATCAAATATTTGAGTATTAATTTTCATTTTCATTTTCATTTTCATTTCATATATATATATATAATCCAACAACATATATATAATACACAGACATATGTGTGAGTACAATAATGCGTGACTGAGGCTCAAAAATATCGTTAATTTTAAGGGGCATAGCTATTTTTTATTATGCATAAATAATATATAAACTCTTATAATAAAGGTGTGACACGTACATATAAGGGTCCTACTTTAACACGTAGTATTTTAATTTTACCTTTTTTATTTATTATTTGATGATTTAGAATTTGTTAATGAAATTAAGAGTGAGTCAATAAAGACAAAATTATCTTTCATTAGTTAATTTATTATCAAGATAATTGTAAAATTATGAATTTTTTGGAATTTGGAGTAAAACGGAAAAAATATCTAAAACTCAAATAATTAAAAACAAGAATGCTGGCCCGAAACATCAAACAATACAAAATGGAGGGAGTATGTTTTATTTTAATCAAGGAAAAAGAATTTTATTACTCATGGGATAAGATATCCCCAGCTTAATATTTACAGTGCGTTTAGAAGTTAAAAAAAGCTATAGGATTTACAAATCAATCCTTTTGAGAGAGACGTTACCAGTAACCAGAAATTTTGACGAATATCAACTCCAAAGTCTCCCCTTAATTTTTTCTATGATCTTATCCGAACGAAATTGAGTATTTTAAAAAATCTTTTTGTTTCTCCAGTTCCACACCACCCAGACTACACATATCCAAATCTCTATTGCAATAGTTTTCCCTCTTTTACCGAGAAGATACCCGAGTGTAATTTATAATGTGAAATTACTTGATTATGTAGTGGTAGTGGAGCCAATCGTAGCAAGTGCTCCAAATTTTCCAAGTCTCCGAGCAGCCCGCGAAGATGTTATCGGGAGTATGTTTTATTATACAATATCTGTTTTCAAACTGATCATCAAACTAAAATATTAAAAAACATATATAAGTTCATATATTTTAAGAATTGAAAACTAGATGCGACCAATTTAAGGGAGGAAAAGTGAGAATAAAGAAATAATTTTCTTTTGAAATCAGAGTAATGGAAGAATTTAGATAAACCAAAAGAAACAGAAAAGTACTTAAGAAAAAAGTAAAAGAGAAATAATATTTGGAAGTAAAAAAACTAAGGGAAAGGGAAACAAAGGAAAACGAGGGTGTAAACTGGCCAATTTATGAGAAGAAAAGTGATACTTGAATAAAGGAAAAAAATATTTCACACAATTACACAAATGTCTACAAATGTCTGTTATTCAGACATATTTTTAGATTTATATGTCACCAAATTTAGGGACTGATACAAAAGAAAAAAAAAAGCAGTGTTTACAATTTAAAGATGCCAGTGAATATATATATGACATCATGTTGACTCCATGATGGGAATGATAGTACCATTTTTGCTTTCTCAACAAGCATTTGTTTTTATTGTTAAAAATAAATATTAGAGTCCCTCATATTCCTATATATTTGATTTCATTTTATACACTGTTAAACATAAATATTTGAGATTGGACTATTTATCTAACCCTTTAATCCTTTATACTTTAGCATTGATAAAGAAAGCTTATTCTTTAAAAAAAAAAATAAGAAAGCTTTTAAGCATATAAATCTCAAATATTCCACAGAGAGGTTTTGGGTTTGCAAAAGCTGTTTTTGTCAATCAAGCACATATTACACTTTTTAAGATCTCAAATTCTAACAACTCGACTTTGTGGATCTCTTGACGCCTCTCTTTATCACAAATTGCATTACAAACAACCGAAAGGGACACAAATATCAAATCTATCTATTTGTATACACAATATCACACAATATCACAGCATACAAGATTTTATCAATTTATTAATTAATCAAAAAGAAAAACATGTACGATTACGAATTAGTGGGTAAATAGATTAGATCCGCCATCGACACAACTATTTGTATTTATGTTTTATATATATTCGGATGTGAGTAGTACGTAACACCCACCAAATATACTTTAAACGCTCACTTTTTTATGCAGAGAATATGTGAATAATAAACTTCTCAATCTCCCGTGATTCGCATTGAGATGATGCAAATGAAAAAAATATGAGAAACTTGATAAATTTTTAATTCATTATAATAAAAAAAACTAATCATAATGTTTACAAGATGACCTCTTACATAAGAGTAGAAAAATTAATAAAAGGTAAGCACATATTTATGGAAATAAATCAAATCTTATAAAATAAAGATATTAATACTAATTTTCTTAATAATTTTGATTCTCAAAATCGAATCATAATTATACGAAATGGCTATCGCGATTTTGTCTCCTTCATTTTGTAATTTTATTTTGTTGTATTATTTTATTTAAAATAGATTGGATCTCATGTGCAAGGTGTCTGACTGCACACCCATATAAATTTTAGAATTTTATAAAATTTGTTTTTACACCGAATCGCAGAAACTTGTTTTTCCATATTAATAGTTGCACGGTTCCGTGTCAACAAATTACATATCACAGTACAATCAATTGCATAATTCTAAAACACTTTGCAAAAAACACTACAACTGATACATACAAAATTATGAATAGTAGATAAATTCTTGTATGAAACTCCATATGCCCATGGATAATCTTCCCCTTTAAAACATGACTGAATTGAAATTGCACAAACTCATAGGTACAATTTTTGTGTGATATTTTTTAAGAGAATTTTTTTTTATCTCATAATTTTCCTATAATTTGTTTTTTTTCCCAAAAATTTAATTATTCAATTTTAGTCTCATAACTATCTCAATTGTCTAATCTATTTTCACCGAAAAACATAAAAAAAAAATTTTATTAAAGCTTAAAATTTTTCTCATAATTTTTTTTGTCCTAATTTTTCAAAAAAATTTTTTTTTTTTTTTGAGCTTCAAACCTCCCGTGATTTCAGATGATTAAAAATAACAAAAAAAATCATTTCTGTCGAAAATGGGACCAAAGAAATTTTTTTCTCTATTTTTTAAGATGAAATAACGACTCAAATTTATAATCCCGTGGCATAGATAGTAATTCACTAAAACCACACTATTTCAGTTGTTTCTTTTGTGATTTTCTTTCAGTTGCAACTTAATAATTACCTCCAATACATTCTATATAAACCCACCATAATTTCAACTAGTCCAACAATTTTGCATCTCTCTCTCTCCCCTCTCTCTCTCTCTCTCACACATACACTCACTGAGTGTATTTCTACAATTAGTTACTATGTCAGAGAAAGGCGTTATTTCTAAGCAGAACTCAAACAAAGTGGCTGTCGATCAACTCAACAAAAAACGCTGCACCACCACCTGCCACTTCCGCCTACCGCGGCGGTGGGAGCTCATTTCTCCGGTCAGATGTCTGAAAAAAGTGGCGACGGCGGTGGCGCGGGCGACGGCGGCGCTGCCCATGTCCCGCCGGAATAACCGTCAACCGCCTCCGAAGACGAGCGTGGCGCCACTTGATTCTCAAAGGACCGAAGCTATACATGATTGTATTGACTTCATTAATTCTTCTTCAAATTTGCCAAGATCTAATTCTGTTGCTCGTTGATTTTTGATTAATTAATTTTCTCAATGTTTCTTTCTTGCTATGGATTTCCAATCAAGGTTGAAATAGGAATATATCTAAGTTGTCTATATTTTGATGTGTTTTTTTTTACTAAGTGAATTTTTATTTTATTTGTATATAAATCATTATTTTAATTGATAATAACTTATTTTTAATAGCAAATTATTGGGTGAATAAGTTTCACACAAGAATATGTGAAATTAATTAAGGAGCGTGACATATATTACTAAAGGATATTAGTTATGATAATTGAAATATGTGACTTTTACCATAAAAGGTATTATTCATAATACTAAATAGTGTGACTTATATTACAGCAGTGGTATTAAAAATGATAACTAAAAAGTGTAACTTATAGTACAAAAGGGTATTAGTCGTGATAATTGAAGTGTCATGCATGTAAAAAAAAATCAGTTTCACAACACACCAACTCTATTTTAATTTTGAATGGTTTTAATCATTAGTGGATCATAAAATAATAATTGCAAAATAGTTGCATATACGTAAATATATTTGCACTTTTGCTTGTAATGTTGACTTTTCGATATATGTAATTCAGTTTGTACCAATTAGTAATTTGCACTAAAAATTTACCTATTAGTATTTTTTCCTAAGATAAAAACATTGGAATGAAGTGTAAAGAAAAATATTAATTTGTATAATGCATAGTAATATTTGTTTTTCTAGTATATATATTGATTCCACGACAAAGCAAACAAATTATTTGGTTATTAATTTTTTTAATTAATATTAAATTAAAATTGCATCATGTGCACTATAGAATCTGTTGCGCCAAAATATTACCTAAATTTATGTGTGTGATATACGTTAAGGAATTTTGAGTTATTTTAGGACATTTCCACTTCAATATATATAACATAAGGTGCTCAACATTCTGATTAAGGCATGTTATGAGTAGATTCGGGAAATAACTAACCTAACATCCACATCTATGATATTGAATAGGAAGTGATATAAAATTGGGAACTTATATATACTTATGATGACCTAATTTTAGGTATTTGAATCAGTGTGAATCAATTTTATTAGGCTAACTCTCGTATGGATCCAGGTGTATCGTGCACTCATTATACATTTTAGAATTGTGCAATTTATTATACTGAAGTATACTGAACTGTGCAACTGTTAATATGAAAAATAGTTACACGTTTTAGTCTAAACAAGTTGCATCTTTCAGTGTAAATAAGTTGCATGGTTCTAAAATGCACTATGAATGCACGGTAAATCTGAATGCATAATAAGATTTAGTTTATTATGTCACTAATCTATGTTATGCCACTAATACTATCAGCCTAATGCGTTTTAATGGAACCACTATTATTATATATAAATTAAAAAAACACACAACATGTTTATTCTGATTAAAAAACTTGATGAGAAATGGAAAATGATCAATTTTGCTCCCCTTTTATCATGGAATGAAAGGAATATTTTTTACATGTATAAGTAAATTATTGTTGTAAATATTCATCTCACACTATCATTTCAAACAAGAATTTGCCTAAAGTGGGTTTTTTTTTTGGGGCCCCCATCTCATGTTTAATCTAAAATTTTAATTTCTTCAAATTCGAGTCTCTTGCCCCACCGCCGAACTTTCTTTTTGCTTTCTTTCGCACAAAGATATAATTCATATTATATACTCCTATTTGCCTTTTCTAATATAATTATCTCTACTTTTCCACACATGATTTGAGTAATAAGCAACTTTTCCTAATTACAACGAAAAAAACTGTTGTTACTCCTATTATTCAAATTTCCAGAAGACAAAAACTTATATAAATCGAGTTTATGATAATTTTATTTTTTTAAATATCACTATTATATATATACATTATCATTGTTATATGATTATGTACTATCACTATTTTAAACGGCAATATTTATGAATAATAGTAATAGAAATCATCGTGAACTCGGGTTTAGAACTCTTACCATAAACAATTCGCCCACTTTCTAATTAAGTAGAAAGTGTCGAACTATTCTAGTCCAGACATACACTTTCTCATTCTATTTTTCACTTGATACTTTGTTAGTTGTTTCAATTTTCATACACCTTTACATGAGAAAAGTTTAAATTTTAAACAGTTTTTTTTTTTTCCTGTATAGCAACCGAAACTGAGATTTTTTTTTTAACTCTATAAAGTAAAATAAACAAAAAAAGAAATCAACATTACTGGAAAATGGACGGTAAAGGCCGTCTAAATTAAGCATGAAAGACTTTTTAAAAACTCAACCTCAAAATAGAAATTAATTAAAATAGCTGTTTTAAAGTTAAAAAGGCTATGCTCATAATTTGGATAATTTTATTTTATTTTTTTGAAGGGGGTGAAATTGTGGACAATTGAACTAGGAAGAGAATGAAGAAGGTAGGTAGATTTATATTGTGGTCCAGAATAGATTTTATTGTGTTTGTCTCTGTTGGATGTACAAATTAATTGCAAAGCAAGATGAACATTTAATACCCTGTCATAGAGTTGGATGTGATCAATATATTTAATTTGTCTTCCACATTTTTATTCACTAAAAAATCATTCAACCTTAATTTCATTTTTACTTTCATGCTAAGCAAAACTGTTATGCTACTTGTTGAATGAAAATACATTTATGGGTCTTCATCAAGAAGTAACTGATGGAGGGGTAATTTAGTTAATTCTTCATATTCCATGTAACTCTAAATTTTACCTTATATAAATGGATCACTTATATAGAATAATATGTTGATGATATAGTGAAATCTTCTGGCTTGGTACGCCCCCAGACGTAGTCGTTCTCGACGAACTGGGTCAACAAATCGTCTCTATTATCCTACAACATGTTATCAATACGAGTTCTAGCCAATTAGATTTCAGAATTTTGCATCCTCTTGAATCAGATTAAGGAACGAAGGTATGGGCAATTATGAATTGATGAATTATTAATCCTGGCAAAGGTACGCGAATTCCCGATTTGAGTTATATAATTCGTAATTTTGCCGACTAATATTGTGGCCTTGACATCGTGAATATGCCCAGTTGATGTTTGCAATAATAAACATTGTTAACTTTAGGTTTATAGTAATAAACAACCTTTCTTGAAAATAAAAACATCATTATATTTGTTTGGGGTTTCAAGACACTAATTTCAGTAGAAGCAAAACAATCTGAATTTAATTAGGCGACATATTTGAGCAATTACAACGTGACATATTATATGATGTCTAATGAGTTTCATGTTGCCGAGTTGTGATATCAAATGCACTCGTATGCCTTTTGCCTCTACTCCCTTATTGGTTGATTTGATTTACACCATAAAAGATTTTAGATATATACATGACTAAGGAAAATATATACAGGAAATCTCTAAAATATGGAAAATGATATTTTCTTTGAATAGCAAGGATCCTCTAGTGATTTAATAATATTTTATGATCATCTTTAATTTGGATTGATTTGTTACCATAGTTATATTATTTGTTTGCTCAAGCCCAGAATAGCATGACGGATACAACATCATCTTTGAATTAGTCGTATATTTATATCTGATCAATTTACACATTTCATGATATTATTCTTCCCAAAATTAAAATACTTTAATTGTCCCCGTGAAAGCAAAGTAACAGAAGGAATATTGGACACTATTATTGGAAAGAAATTTAATGATATTTATATGCTATTAAAAATATTTAGCAATTGTAGCATCAGTTACATATTGTGCCAAAGTAGTTTTAATTTTGGGTATGTAACCCTATTAAATTTCCACTGCCTTTTACTTTTGGCTAATTCATATTTTTGTTGAGTTTTCTTTTGAACTCTATATTAGCCATCTATACATGAGCATATATTTTGATTGCTCCACCTATTTGAGATGAGCTTTAAGTCTGATGGAATTGCACTATATACAAGACGAGAAACTGGACATCTGAACCTCCCGCAAGCATGCACTCGACACGAGCTAACTCTTTCATCAGACGATTAGGAACCCTTATCGTTGGGTTTCGCTCTGGTAAAGAGGTTTAATTCATCTCTTTTAAATTTCAGCAATTAGAACTGTTTGCCGCAGAATAGGCTTGGAAATTATTTGTTGTAGAAATTAGGATTTATGTGAGGTTATGATTATTATTGTGAACTGAAAATTTTTATTTATTTAAATTGTCATCTACATGACATATTATGTTTGTATATGAATATACATGTTCCTCATTATACACCTTCACATGATAAAGAAAATTCATGAGTGAAATATATGAGTATAAATCAATGTGATAAAGTATTTTCACAAAGCATCGAAATATGTGACTTTTGGTCTCAAAATTCTATTTTTTTATGCACATTCTTGAAAAGTAAATATCTCATATTGCTATGTTTGAGTAATTAATATATAAACTCTCTTGCTTGCAGTAAAGGGCTTAACCAACTTGACCTGAATTTATAACATTGAGCTCAAAAGAAATTGAATATCATTGCTGGGTCTTCGATGTGGAAACTACCTTCTTAGGAAAGGGTTATCTTTTCACAATCAAACAATCCACTAACCCCACGGACGAAGAACCGTCTGACAAGGTCAAAATTAATTGTCCTAATTATATTTATAAGACAACATATCAATCCTAATTTATGCTAGGATTACCTTCAATTGTAAATACCCGAAGAACTGTGGGAGATTGAGACATTTTGGAAACATGAATGATATTCTGCTTCCAGAACTAACTGTCTAGTGTGAATGAAATCTTCTTACTTACTATTAAATGGTCAATTTTCTTGATAATGATATGTTGTGTATTGTTGCGAGTCGGTTTTTTATAAGAATACTATGTGGCTAATTTTAAAAAAAATCACAAACAAAATAAGTACGTGTACAATATTACAGTAAATAACAAGAAATTGTTGACCCAGTTCATCAATAAATGACTACTCTGGGGGCATTCCAAGCCAGGGATGTTATATTGCGAGGTTCAAGTATACAGTACACAATACTACTCGTGGTGAAAACTTTCTTCTATGAAAGAAGGTTATTTGGAGAATATGTGTGAGTACTTGGGAATTTTTCTCAACCTTTTTCTTGTTATTTTTGGGCCTATTTATAAGCTTTGGACGAATTGGTGGTGTCAAGGCTTGAGCTGGTGTTGTCCTGGCTAGCACGAGCTGACGATTTCTTAACATGCACAAATCTATGTGGTGTTGCCACGTTTTATGTTTGTGCTTCTTTGGTTGACATTTGTCTTTACTTGCTCGAGAAGTATACGACTTGTCATCCAGGTGGTGATGGTGGCGTCGTGGGTGACCTGATTCTAGTGCTCGCTTGGTTATGGTCCGTACTCGCGAGGCCCGACCCTTTTGTGGTCGTTCATTAGGCGCGGTCGTACGTCAAAAACCATTGCCTTGATTCGGTGCTCGTCCTAGGGGGCGAGCACATTCTTCTGCTCTCCACTCTTCCGGATTTCTGTCAACCATGTATGCGTGCTCGCTTCCAAACATGTCACTTTGCTTGCCTGGAAAACGTTGTTGTAGGCCAAGTGCCTTGATTCTTGCCGTATATTCGCCTTCGAAGGCGAGTATGTCTTTCCTTCTCTGTTCGTCTGGGCTTCGACTTTCCTTCTCTATTCATCTGGGCTTCATATTTCCTTCTTTGTTCGTCTGGGCTTCATCTTTCCTTCTTTGTTCGTCTTGTTTTCTGCTCGACCACTACCCGTGTTTGCCTGTCTGGGTGAGTGGTCATTGGGTTGTCGGGAGAGCACAATTTTTGCAATATGATGGCCTCGGCGCCGGCACCCTCCGTCGCCTAAACCGGGCAAACATAGATGGATGAGCGGAATGTGTATCCAGCTGGTGAGCACCTGTCTGATGAGCTAGCGGGCACTTTAAGTTTACTGGTCCACGTGTTCGTCTATGTACACGTGGCAAGAAAGATTATTTATGTGCACAACAATACCCCCCATTCTTGCCGCTTTGCGTTCGTCATGGGGGCCCGACTGTTGAAAGCCTTATCTTCACCTCTCCGCCCATTTACTCGCAGCATGGTTTGTTCATCGAAGGTGGATGCTTTTGGACCACGACCTCACCGGAGGGTTCGTAAGCCATTTGTCGTTCTCTCCTTTGATTCCAAGGAGGCGATAAACGAGCTAGGTCGGGAGCACGTTCTATTTTTCTGGATGATTCCGATGAGAATAGGTTGTTGCCGAGGGATGGTGCCCGGGTTATGGGTGATAATACTGTTGGTGAATCTGAAACCAAAAAAAAACTGGCGAGCATAATGTTGGGGCTGAGTATAGAGTCGAGGGCGTGGGTGAGCAAAATGTGGAGGTCGATAGCGAGTAGAACATCGCGCTTGGACGGCCCCATATCTTGAGTTACGCCGAATATAATGCTCAATACAATTTTGATTGGCCCGATCAGCCTCACCGGATTGCCGTTGAGAATAAATTGTCGGCGAGCAAAATTGCAAGCATAATCGATGCTGATTGGCTTGGTCAGTTGTACCTGGCTTATGATACTCCGAAAGATGTATTTTTCTGGGTGCCCAGACCTGATGAGCATGTGAATCAGCCTCACGAAGGTTGTGTGGCAGTAAATCATGACACCATGGAGGCGGGCCTCCAATTCCTTCTTCATCCGGCGATCTCCCATTTGCTCGTTGAGTGAGACATTACCATCACTCAATTGATGCCAAATCGAGAACACAAAGCTTGTTGTTGCTTGTACCTCCTTGTTCTGGTCGTCATATTTTGGTGCTGGCGGGGTGGGCAAAAAGGATTGTCCGTAGATTCTTTGAATCGCTTGTGAGTCTCCGGGTTGAAGATCTTTCCTACGCTCATCCTCAATTTTTTATGTGCTCGTACTCCAATATAGCGAGCCTTCTTGTACGAGTCATTTCTATGCTCGTCGATGACCACTTCTGGCGAGCACGTGCCAATGCCAATGAAGGCGTGCAATCTCATCGCCGAGAAGGCGGAGAATATTTTGCTAAATTGGTGGAATGAACATCGCCGAGGCAGTGGGGAGCCAACACCGAGAAGGCGGGCTGGTCGTCGCCGTAAAGGCCGACGATCTCATCACTGAGAAAGCGAACAGGTCATCACCAAAGTCCGAACTGGGGAGGTCCATGTTCGTCCAAACTAATGTGAGTCATTGGTCATCATCTCCCATCTACCGATCTCCAGGAAATCATCCTTGATTTCTTGTTCTTGCCAGAGGGAGTCGAGATGGTCGACCCCCCATCTGATGATGAGGACACGGACGTGGGCGAGCATGGGGGTGATACGACAGCTGGAGGCGAGCAGAGCGCTCAGGGCGTCTGTGAGCAGAGGGCTTGGGTTGGTGGCGATCAGAGTGTTCTGGATGGCGGCGAAAGTGCAGTCAGGATAAGATGGGACCGCTCAGCTTTTTGCTTTCGCCGACTCTGGATAATGAGCCCTTTCCTTAGACTTTTTCTTTGTAAACTCTGGTGTTAAGATGTTGAAGATGTTCACAGAAGATTATCATAAGGAGACGATCAATTTCTCCTATGCCTGTGCTTTCGCGGATGTCATGCGCACAGCACGTCGTGTCTTTCCGGTCGCCCAGCTCGAGCCATTTAAAACCGATCTGAAAGAATGGTTGGTTGATTATCCTCCGGTCCCTGGTCGCGATCTCCCTTTTGCCGACCTTCAGGATATTGGTATGGACTTCTCAATTTTACCAGAAGGGGTTCTGGTAGTTCATCCTCCTGAGGATGAGGCGATCATGGAGCCGGGAGGGAATAACCTCAACACGGGCGAGCAGACTGGAGACAAAATTTCAGGTGACGAGCAGAGTGCTCGGGATAGTGGCGAGCATAATGCTCTGGTTGGCAAGCAGGGTACTCATGGTGGCGAGCAAGGCATTCAAGGATAGAAAACTCCTCTTACTACTCCTCCTCTGGTGACTTCGAAGTTTTTAAGCTTTTTCTGGTTTGTAGTTTGAAGTATCTTTGTGTTAGGCTAGGATTACCTTGTTTCTGTTTGGCCGGAATGGCCTTTTAGATGTTTGACTCCTAGCTGGTCTTCTTGTATGTTTGGCCGTTAGCGCCTATTTTTCCGTATAAGAACTGAACCATCTGATGTGTCTGTGTTTGACTTGACTTTGGTTTATGATTGTCTTACGTTGGTGCAATCATGATTGTTGGCTTATTTAGGTGCAACCAGTTCTCGTTCGCGATCGGCTTACGTAACTGGCGATCACTTCTGCTCTGGTCGTCTTATTTATGGTGCGACCTATGTACTCAATGCGTGCTTTGTTGCGAGTATGGTAAGTACTCGTTCTTTCGCCAAGCAAACACAAACTCTGCTCTGTCCGATTCTTGTTGGATTCTGGTCGTCTTATTGCGATGCGACCCGATTGGGCATATGGCCAAACAAACTAGATAAATGAATAAACACCACGCAGGATGTTTTTAATCTTTGAGGCTCTTATCCACACTTGTTAAAACTCCTTTTTTATAGACAAGACTTGCTTACAAATTTACACTCGTGTAATAACCTTATTGATGCCTTGATGTCTTTGCCTTTTGCCGGTCGAGCAAAGGTTTTCTGGTTATGTGTTCGACACCCCTTGCTCGGCTTTTGTGGTCGGTCTGCTTGTCTTGAGCGAGCAGAGGTTTTCTGACCATGTGCTCGTGACCAGGCGAACACAGGCTTGTGCTCGACCTTGGTTTTTCTGTTGCGCTCACCACTACTGATAATATTTTTTCAAATTTGACGCATTCCATGAATAGGAAAATGGAGTTCCATCCATCGTCTCAAAATTGTATGCTCCGTTTAGCAAGCACTTCGATATTCGGTATGGGCCTTCCCATGCTCGGCCGAACACACCACCCGGGACCCTCGTTGCTCGCCTGAGGACGAGCTCACCGATTTTGAACCTGCGGATTCAAACTTTGGAGTTATAGAATTTTTCTGGCCTTTGCTTATACATGGCATTCTTGAGGTCGGCCTCGTATCATTTTTCATCCAACAAGTCTGTGCTAAGGGCGAGCACCTGGTCATTGGTACGTTCTCCAAAACACATAGTTCGGTGGCTCGGGATTTCGACTTCTGCCAGAATAACCGCTTCCGCACCAAAAGCTAAAGCGAATGGAGTCTCACCCGTGGATATTCGGAAAGTGGGCCGGTATGCCCACAAAGTTTCGGGTAGTTCCTCGGCCCATCCCCCCTTAGAATCACCAAGTTTAGCCTTGAGGGTATGCTTGATGATTTTATTGACCGCTTCAACTTTTCTGTTCGACTGGGGATATTATGGAGTGGAATAGTGTTTTTTGATTCCCCAGCAAGCACAATTCTGGCGGAACTCACTCATGTCGAATTGCTTGCCATTGTCCATCACTAGCGATTGGGGTAGCCCGAAGCGACATATGATGTTTTTCATTTTTTGTTCCGTGGCTTTCACAATGGCTTCAGCTTCTGCCCATTTTGTATAGTAATCGACGGCTACCACCGCAAATCTTACCCCCGATGTGCCAGTGGGGAAAGGGCCGATCAAGTCGACCCCCCACTTGGCAAATGGCCATTGGCTGTATACGGAAACAAGTTCTTCTGGCGGACTATGAATAAGCGGGGCATATACCTGACAATCATGACATGTGCGAGCATAGCAAGCGAATCCTTTTTAAGTGTGGACCAATAATACTCTTGTCTGATCGCCTTGTAGGCTAGAGCATGTCCGTCTGTATGATTCCCACACACCATGGAGTGAATTTGCATGAGAATTGTATGGCCTTCTTCCGGCGTTACACATTTTAACAACGGAAGAGAAGAACTTCGCTTATACAAGTGCCAGTCCAAAATGGTGTAGTGAGCAGCTTGCAAATGTAGGCGAGCAGCCTGTGCTTTGTTCTCCGGGAGGACCCCCCTTTGTAAATAGCTTAAAATCGGGGTCATCCATGTCTCTTGTTCGACCTCCATCTGGGCGATCGCAGCTCTCGGGATGGATGGCGAGTACGTTGTGACGATCACAACATCTGTTAAATTAGATACATCTTCTGCGGTAGCCAATCGAGCTAAAGCGTCCACAAATGAATTCTCCATCCTGGGGAGCTGTTTGATATATACCTGCTCAAATTGCTCGAACAATTCTTTGGCCAGTAATTGATATTGAGCCTATCTGCTCGCCCTGAGCCTCATATTCGCCCAGAACCTGATAGACGATTAGCTGGGAATCACTATAAATCATCAGTTTCTGAACACCCATTGCCATAGCCATGTGTAATCCGCTGATCAGAGCTTCATACTCGGCCTCATTGTTGGTGGCCGGGAAGTCGAAACGAATGGTCGTTGAGAAAGTTTGTCGAGTTGGACTGATGAGCACCACCCCTGCTCCGACTTTTGTGCTCGTCGACGAACCATCGACGTACATGTGCCATGGCTGGTCGATTTCTTTTTTGAGTTGTTGTGGGTATGTTAACTCGACCATAAAATCGGTCATGGCTTGACCTTTGATCACCGTTCGAGGTGCATACGTGATGCCGAACTGGCCTGGCTCTACAGCCCACTTTAGTAATCTTCCGGCTGTATCCGGCCGATGCAGAACTTGGCGTAGCGGGTAAGTGGTAAGAACTTCAACAGAGTGGTCGAAGAAATAAGGCCGTAGTTTGTGAACACTCATAACAAGAGCGTATGCTAGCTTCTCGAGAGGGGTAGCGAAGTTCAGCATCTTTCAATACTTGGCTGACATAATACACAGGCAAGTGGGTCGTTCCCTCTGCTCAGACGAGCACATCACTGATCGCGTGCTCGGAGGCGGCCAGGTACAAATATAGCTGCTCGCCCGGTATGGGTTTGGACAAAATCTGAGTGTCTGCCAGGTACAATTTTAAAGACTCAAAGGCACTTTGGCAATGGTCCGTCCATTGAAACCGTCCTTTCTTTAAAGCATCAAAGAAAGGCTTATATTTATCTCCGGTCCGTGATATGAATCGGTTCAGAGAAACCAGACATCCCGTCAGTTTTTGAACTTGCTTCACATTTTTGGGAGCTTGCATGTCGAGCATAGCTTGGATCTTTGATGGATTCGTCTCGATTCCCCGTTAACTGACCATATGTCCGAGGAATTTTCCCGAATGTACCCCGAAACTGCATTTCTTCGGGTTTAGCTTCATATTATATGCCCGACGGATATCAAACGTCCGTGTTAGGTGGGCGAGGTTGTCTTCTTTGTGCTCGCTTTTGACCATAATGTCATCGATGTACACCTCGACTGTCCGCCCTGTGTGTTCGTCGAACCTCTTGTTCACCAGCCTTTGATATGTGGCTCCGACATTCTTTAACCCGAAAGGTATGCGCTTCCAACAGTATATGTTTTTTCCGTTGTAGAACGAGGTGTTGTCATGATCGTCGGGATGCATAGGGATTTGATGGTACTCGGCAAAAGCATTCATGAACGTTATAAGCTTATGCCCCGCGGTGCTATCGACTAGATAATCGATGTGAGGTACGGGAAAATTATCTTTGGGGCACGCCTTGTTTAAATTGGTAAAGTCTATGCACAACCTCCAGGTTCCGTTTGGTTTTTGGACGAGAACAGGGTTTTGCTATCCATTCTGGGCATTTGACTTCCCGGATGAGCTTATTGTTGAGCAACTTTTTAACTTCGGCATCTAGAGCACTGTACTTCTCCGGACCGAACTTTCTTCATTTCTGAATTATTGGGATTTGTGCTGGGTTGATATTGAGATGGTGGCATGCATGATTAGGATCGATGCCAACCATGTCCTCATGTGACCAAGCGAACACATCCAAATTTGTTCGGAGATACGAGATCATTTCGGTCCGGAGCGGTTCCGGGAGTTCTGAGCCGATAAAAATATCCAAGTCTGGCCTGGCCGGGTCGGCCATGACGGACTCTAGCTACTCAACAGGTGTTGCTCGTCTTTTCTTTTGTTTCCACCGGGGATCTATGTTCGACCCCCGGTGCTCATCTTCAACCTCCATAGGGTCGAAAACTATGAGAGGTTCTAAGTCCGGTAACCCGCGGTCAGATTATTCTTTGGGCAGATCTATACTCATGGGATCGGGGACCTGTCTGGTCGCCCCGGGCTCCATGCTCGCCCGGGGAGTTATGTCCGCCCGGAACGATGTATTCGCTCGTTGGCTTGAATCTCCGACTTCCCATATTGGTTCTACCATGCTGACAGTATTTTGTCTTTCTGGCACGCATGATAGTAAGCAATCTCGAGCTTTTTTCTGATCGCCCTTTATGTTGCCCGTTCCATCAAGAGTAGGAAATTTAAGACGATAGTAGTAAGTCAAACAAGCTACCTTAAATTCCTGGATGAACGGGCGACCTAAGAACCCGTTATAGGTAGATGGAGCATCAACGATTACAAAGTCTAGCATTCTAGTTCGTCGGATCTCCGGATTTAAAGTTGACTCTAGGTCAACTCCTATCCTGATCAGACCATAGGGCCGGGTTATAGATTCCCCAAAACCCATGATGGTGTGATCACATTGTTCTATATACATACTGAGATCCCCAACTTGCTTCTCCATTTGGTGCAGTGTGTTAACGAACAGAATGTTCGCGTATGCTCTGGTGTCAACCAGGAGGCGATGCACCTTCAAACCGAGAAGACAAGCTCTAATGGTTAGAGAGTCATTGTGGGGGGTGATTATTCCGTCGAGATCATCTTCCGAGAACATGATTTGGTGAGAGGGTGGCGTGCTAGCTGATGTGCTCGCCACATTCACCTGATGGATGTCCTGTATGGCACGCATCTCCATCTTCTTGCATCTTTTTTATAGGGAAGGCACTTGATAGCAACCCCCACACAGGGCCGTGGTTCGGACGGATCATGTTAATTTCTTGCCCTTACCTACCTTTGTTCGTGGTTGGGGCCCCTTTCTTCAGTAAGTCCAGCTGTCGGCGGAATTCCTCCTGATCGCTGTCGGACACCTCTTCCGCCTTACGCTTTCTCTTCTGATCGCCCGACCTCTCGCGCCGGGTTTCTCTGCTCGCCAGATTCTTAATATATTGGGCAAGGCGATGTTCCTCATATAATTTCCAGAGATGTCGCATGAGGTTACGACACTCGTCTGTATTGTGCCCAATAAACTCATGGAACGAGCAGAACTTGGAAGGATTTAGATGGGTTTTATCCCTGATAATGCGCCGGGGGTTTTCCAACATGTCTCAGTCCTTGATCTGGTTATATACTGTGTCGGCCGAGACCCCGAGAATACTCTGAAACGCATGCGCTTTGGCCCCCGTATCAAATGGTTTGAAAGATCCAGGGGGTTTGTACCCTCCTTCGCCTGCTGGTTTCTTTCCGGCGATCACCTTCCTGGTCGCCACCTCTTGGCCTGCTCGCGACTGGGCGAGCAGGTCTTGCATCGTTATAATCTTGGCTACTCGCTCGTGGAATTCGGCATATGTATTTGGCCATTCTTGATGCATGGCCTTCCAAATGTCCGTATTCAGGGTCAAATCTCCGACCACCGTGAGGATCTTGGCATCCTCTTCGACGGGAGCCCCATCATACAAACATTTATCGAACCTTTCCACATATTCCCGATCTGACTCTCCCTTGAGTTGGGAAAAACGTGCTAACCCTTGCTTCGAGGCCTGGCGAGCACACATAGATGAGAAATGGGACAGGAATTTCGGTCCCAATTGGGCGAAAGAAGTGATGGACGCGGCGGGCAGAGTAGAAAACCATCTGTGGGCGCTTTCACCTAACATCATGGGGAATGATCGGCACTACGTTGCGTCGGTGGTGCCCATGGCGATCATAAAATCTGAATACTTGTTGCGGTGAACATGTGGGTCGGACTCAGCATCGAACATAGGAATTGGTGGTCGGTTCTTTGACACTTTTTCTTGTACTTCGGCTGCCATGATCGCCGGTGTTAGTGGCGAGCATGGCATTGTGCCCACCTGCGGGAGTCCTTTCGTTGCGGCCAGGTCGACCTGTAAACCCTCAATTGCTTTCTGCATTTCCGCAAATTTCGTGGAACTGACAGACTTAGATCGGGGTTGTGTCCCATCATGAGGACCCGGGGGGTCAGGATCATGATGGGGCAGTCCCCCTTTCCATGTTCATCCTTGACTACCCAATCGATGATGGATAGACAATTTAGTTCCAGTCGATTTTTGTTGTTCCTGTCGTCTTTCGGGATGCGGGCGATCATGAGGAGCTGAAGGAGCTGGCATGTTCATCGGTCGTTCCCTCCCGGGATCCTAACGCCAATGATCGCCAATTCGGTCTTTAACAGAGAGCCTCAAACGTCCAAACGCCGATTATATGGACCCTTGAGGCTGCTCGTCGTCCGACATATCAACAGCCTTTTTGTTGGCCCATTTTCGGGCAGCTTTCATCTTAACTTGCTCGCTATCAGGTGTATGCGAGTCTCAATCATCATCATCTTGAACTTTCAACTTGGCCAACTCCTTTTCGGCCCTCTCTTTCTGTGCTCGCAACAAGAAAGTGATGGCCTTTGTTGTAGCCGTCGGATCGTTGGCGATATCTTCAAGATTGATGGCTTCCATGGTCTGATTTTCGTGTGGCTGATGCTGAGCCTCTTTCAGAGCGTGAGGTCGGCTCTGTCCTGACCTCTCCATTTGAGTATTCCTAGATTGAGGCATCATATTTCTTTTTTCTGCCTCGATTTTTTAGGATTGTGTATGGGATGGTTTTTTCTACTACCCTCCTTCTAGCGCCAATTGTTGCAAGTCATTTTTTTATGAGAATAATATGTGGCTAATTTTAAAACAACTCACAAACAAAATAAGTACGTGTACAATATTACAGTAAATAACAAGAAATTGTTGACCCAGTTCATCAATAAATGACTACTCTGGGGGCATTCCAAGCCAGGGATGTTATATTGCGAGGTTCAAGTATACAGTACACAATACTACTCGTGGTGAAAACTTCCTTCTATGAAAGAAGGTGATTTGGAGAATATGTGTGAGTACTTGGGAATTTTTCTCAACCTTTTTCTTGTTATTTTTGGGCCTATTTATAGGCTTTGGACGAACTGGTGGTGTCAAGGCTTGATCTGGTGGTGTCCTAGCTAGCACGAGCTGGCGATTTCTTAACATGAACAAATCTATGTGGTGTTGCCACGTTTTCTGTTTGTGCTTCTTTGGTTGACATTTGTCTTTACTTGCTCGAGAAGTATTCGACTTGTCATCCAGGTGGTGATGGTGGCGTCGTGGGTGACCTGATTCTAGTGCTCGCTTGGTTGTGGTCCGTACTCGCGAGGCCCGACCCTTGTGGTCATTGAGTAGGCGCGGTCGTACGTCAAAAACCATTGCCTTGATTCGGTGCTCGTCCTAGGGGGCGAGCACATTCTTCTGCTCTCCATTCTTCCGGATTTCTGTCAACCATGTATGCATGCTCGCTTCCCAATATGTCACTTTGCTTGCCTGGAAAACGTTGTTGTAGGCCAAGTGCCTTGATTCTTGTCATATATTCGCCTTCGAAGGCGAGTATGTCTTTCCTTCTCTATTCGTCTGGGCTTCGACTTTCCTTCTCTGTTCATCTGGGCTTCATATTTCCTTCTCTGTTCGTCTGGACTTCATCTTTCCTTCTCTGTTCGTCTTGTTTTCTGCTAGACCACTACCCGTGTTTGCCTGTCTGGGTGAGTGGTCATTGGGTTGTCGGGAGAGCACAATTTTTGCAATATGATGGCCTCTGGCGCTCAGCACCCTCTGGTCGCCTAAACTGGCGAGCACGGATGGATGAGCGGAATGTGTATCCAGTTGGTGAGTACCTATCTGATGGGCTAGCGGGAACTTTTAGTTTACTGGTCCACGTGTTCGTCTATGTACACGTGGCAGGAAAGATTATTTATGTGCACAACATGTGTTAAAACACGCTCTACCTTCTGTGAAGAGTAAATCATAGAAAATGATTCTACTTTCCTTTTATTATTCATGCATAGCAGTTTTGATTTTATTGATAGGCTTTAGCTTCTTAACTGCTTCATATTTTTAAATCTATGGTGTTTTGCATACTTCTTTAACCATTTTTTAAAAGGATGATTTTATTGATCAAGATCTTATTTTTATGAACTATCAACTTTTATAAATTCAATAAGAAAATAAGGGAAGTATTTTTTTCTGTCCCGTGTGTGGTCATTATTATGCTATCAGTCCTGGTGAATTGCCCAAATTTGTATTGGGTTTGTACGTTTTCATAATTAATTTTTTGTCCAGCCAACAAGTTCCTTGATGATGTGGGCCATCTTATAAGAAATTGAAAAGTACGACAAAATTCTTTTAAATAATAATGTCAAACCTGATGGGACAAACAAAAAGCCCAACGCTAACTTTATTAAGGGAACAACGAAAAAAGTCCCAAAGGAAAGTGGACACGACGTGTTAATCTCTACCAACGTGAAAACAATAAATGCACCATGTGGTACGGGCTGTGGAACCCATGGTAAGGGTCACCATTACCATGCAAGCACAAAGTAATAATTAATTATAAGAGGCATGGGGAATCTAAAGAACATGAAACTCACTATATGGAAGGCGAGAATCATCGTAACGATGTTAACCTTTGTTGTAAGTCGTGTTGCGTGGAAAATCTGATGTGGCGATGTGTGTTACGACTTAACAAACAAAATAATGATGTGTCAAACACTCTGTGTGTGTATGACGAGCACATCTGTATGTAGGATGACAACAAGGATTTGATGACCCAGTTCATCAAAGTTGACTATGTCTGGGGGCATACCAAGCCAGGATTATATTATTTATGGTTTGGGGAGTGCGTCGAACACAATGTGTTAGTGACGAGCACAATGGTTATGTGGGAGGGAGAGTTGATACAAGAGCTATCTTAGGAAAATTTATGAACCCTTCTTTTGTTCTTTTTGGGCCTATTTATAGGATTTGGATAAGCTGGTGGTGTCCTGGCTAGCACGAGCTGGCGATTTCTTAACATGCACGAATCTATGTGGTGTTGCCACATTTTCTGTTCGTGCTTCTTTGGTTGACATTTGTCTTTACTTGCTCGAGAAGTTTCCGCCTTGTCATCCAGGTGGTAATGGTGGCGTCGTGGGTGACCCGATTCTTGTGCTCGCTTGGTTGTGGTTCGTACTCACGAGGACCGACCCTTGTGGTCGTTGAGTAAGTGTGGTCATAAGTCAAACGTCATTGCCTTGATTTTGTGCTCGTCCTAGGGGGCGAGCACACTCTTCTGCTCTCCACTCTCTCGGATCTCTGTCAACCACGTATGCGTGCTCGCTCCCCGATAAGTCGCTTTGCTTGCCTGGAAAACATTGTTGTAGGCCATGTGCCTTGATTCTTGCCGCATATTCGCCTTCAGAGGCAAGTATGTCTTTCCTTCTCTCTGTTAAATGCAGGCTTCGTCTTTCCTTCTCTGTTAAATGCGGTTTTCGTCTTTTCTTCTCTGCTCATCTGGGCTTCATCTTTCCTTCTCTGTTCGTCTGGTTTTCCGTTCGACCACTACCCTTGTTTGTCTATCTTGGTGAGTGGTCATTGGGTTCTTAGGAGAGAATTTTTGCAAAAAGATGATGGCTTTCGGCGCCCAAAGACCCTCTTGTCGCCCTAAATCGCGTGCTCTTCTCAAGGCGAGCATGTATGGATGAGCGGGATGTGTATCCAACTGGTGAGCACTTGTCTGATGGGCTAGCGGGCACCTTTGTTTTACTAGTCCACGTGTTCGTCGTGCGAGCACGTGGCAGGAAAGATTATTTATGTGCACAACAACCTTACGATTGCAAATTTCAATGGCAACAAGCACTTTGCCCAATCAATATGTATTCGTGATTTTGACTGCTTTACTTTATCAATTTCTCATTTTTTAAGAATGATTTTAAGGCATAGTGCCTCCTTTTATTTGAACAATTACTTTGGGTCTTAAAGTTATTTAGACCGATGATTTCTTAGTTTGATTTTTGGATTAAGATCATTTAGTGACATTGGCTTATTAATTTAAACTTTATTCTAAAAGTAATAAATTTATTTCAATATATTGTGCAACACTATTCCTTGTTAAACTTTAAAGATATTTGTGCCACGTAATCATTTGGAAGCTCATAATGAAAATGAAATTTAATTGTCTAATGACTGTGGAAGAACACACACATTAGATAAATTAATAAGTCCATCTAGTGAATTGTATCTCACTACTATTTGGATTCTCGAATCATATGTTGTCGCCAATAATGAACTATGGGACACTGATTCACATAGGTTTTGTCATGACCGTCTCAAATATTCAGGTCTTGGTATGATGATCCGTAATTCGAAGAAACTAATGTGGACATCCTTTATTGAGTGAAATATAAAATTGGATAAATTTTTGATACAATGCACGATATTGATCATGTTACTTTGTAGCAACCTTTGTTTTCTACAGCATCAGAAACACTATTTACATCCCACTCTGGCTCATTATAAATCTTAATGGCACATCACTCATTTTACAAAGCCTGCACTTTAGCAAAAGTAATAATGAGACTTGCTGTAATATCACGAAAATTCAAAAAGTTTCCTAAATTTATTTTTTGTGAAATTTATGTCATTTATTTATTTAAGGTGTGCAATTATATGATTACCATCCTTAAGTTATTTATTCTTAGATTTTATTAAAGTTTATGATTATGGATGAGAATACTTTATTTGGCTTTTCATAAAATAATAAGAATAAGGATCAAGTTAAGTGGAGGGAAAGACCCAATTTACAAGTAAGAAGACAAGGGCCCTTAGGGCCCAATTAAGTGGAAACCCTAGTCTTGGAGGGCTTTATAAATAGGCACTTTCAGCCCTTGTGCACAAATTTTGCACTTCATATTTTTTAAGGTAAACACTCTCTACACACATTACACACACACTACACCATCGAACTTAAACTGAATTTCGGTCAACCATATAAAATCAGATCTTCAATCAGCAAGAACCATCTGAAAGCTCTAGTCCAGAGCTTTCTAGAACATCTTCCGGTTTTGCGATTGGAGTTCTGGATCTCCGGTTATTGCCGACGGAAGTTGGAGGGATGCCCTAGTAGGCGGACTGACTTCTTTTTATCATAATATTATGTAAGCATTTCCAAAAATTATGTTCTTGGTCTCCTTAGAAATCTTATTTCACGAGCTTTCGATAACATCTTCTGGATTCTCATTTGGAGCCTTAGAACTTTGGTTATCTCCGGTGGAAGTTGGAGGGATGCCCAAGTAGGTGGACTGACTTCTTTTTATCATAATAATCGGTACACATTTCAAAAAATTGTGTTCTTGATCACTTTAGAAATCTTATTTCAATATCTTTCCAGAACATCTTCTGGATTCTCGTTTGGAGGCTTAAAACTCCGATTATCTCCGGTGGAAGTTGGAGGGATGCCCTAGTAGGCGGACTGACTTCTTTTTATCATAATATTCTGTAAGCATTTTCAAAAATTATGTTCTTGGTCTCATTAGAAATCTTATTTCAAGATATTTCCATAACATATTCTGGATTCTCATTTGGATCCCTAGAACTCCGGTTATCTACGGTGGAAGTTGGAGGGATGCCCTAGTAGGTGGATTGATTTCTTTTTATCATAATATTCTTTAAAGATTTCGAAAAATTGTGTTTCCAGTCTCTTTAGAAATCTTATTTCAAGAGCTTTCTATAACATTTTCTGGATCCTCGTTTGGAGCTCTAGAACTCCAGTTATAACCGATGGAAGTTAAAGGGATGCCTTAGAATGCAGACTAAATTCTATATGTCATAACCTTTTGCTCAGTTATTCAAATATTGTGATTCTGGTCTTGTTGGAAATCTGATTTCAATGGCTTTCCAGAACATGTTTTTATCTTTAAATCAGAGTTATAGAAGTCAAGTTATGTTATCAAAGTTCTAGAAATAATATAAATGTCCTCAAACATAAAATAAACATAAAATGCTCATTTCTTATCCGTTTTTGACGAAATCAGTGGCTAATCGACCCAAATTCCAAAATTTACAGTTTTTCATAAAATTAATTGGACTTTCAATTTTTCAAAATATCAAGAAAGCCTTTAAACCCCTGCGATTTTGCATTCTTTACAAATTCTAGACCTTTTTGTGAATCACTTAACTACCAATTTATAATACACTTAATCGTGCACTTACACCATTAGTTTATTGTTTTATTAGTGAGAACTAAGGGGTAGAATTTCTTGATTGTAGGACTTGAGAATCACGAAGTAGGTGTAGGTCTCGAACGGGTTTTGTGAGGGCAGAAGTCTAGAGGGGAGGGGTGAATAGACTTCTGAAAACTTTTTGTGCAGATCAGGTGTGATGGCAGATAGCCTGATCAGAGTGCGAGTGAATCAGTTTGGACTGATAACCAACTTACTAATCGCCTGAAGGCAGATCAGTTCGGTAACTATCAGTTTAACTGATGTGTGCGGAAGCTAAGTTTTACCCGTGTGAAAAACCAGTTTTGATAAATCAGATTCCAAAGTTAGTCTTTTAACCAGTTGACTGAAGTGTCAAGCTTGATCAGATCAGAAGCTTGGTGCTAGCTGATCTCAACTTAGAATATGTATGCTGCTTTAAAAGTTGTGTGCGATTGTGTAAACAGTTAATCAAAGCGGTAAAGGCACACAAGATTTATAGTGGTTCGGACAAACCAGTCCTACGTCCACTCTTCCCTATCACAAGGGGCACCAACTAAACCAACTGGACTTGGATTTTTGTGTTAGTCCAACACAGTACACCGACAGATATTTAAGGAGTTCTCACTCAACCGATCCCAGAAATCAGAACTAGAAACCCTAGTCTGAAATCTTGCTAAACAACTTAACCTAACTTTGGGTTTGGATAAGATTGTTTTGGTTCCAACTATGAAATCTTTTCTAGTGTTTAAGATAGTCTATCAGCTAGATGAAAAGATTTCTACGCTAAGAACTTATGGGATGAACACTTAATAAAATAATCTTCTTGATCGTGTTCTTCGTGCGGAAATCTGATAATTGCTTGAGCTTCTTGATCATTTCAGGTTTTTCGTGTCTTCACTCTGAAGTGTGATCCCATATTTATAGACCTTGAAATCAAAGAGTCATTGGAGAGCAATTTGAATTTCAGGCTATATTTGGTAGGTTTGCAGGATTGATGTGATGTGCTTCAGGAACGGCATGGCTGAAAGCGTGAATTTTGTATTTTATAGCCGTTAGAGAGAGCAGCATCAAATCCCATAATTGTCGGCTCCGATCATACGTGTCTTGTTCTTATTGGTTAACAGACGCACTTTTCAGTGTTGTTCTTCCAACTAAGGTTGACATTCTTCTTGTTCAGATCATCGACGTATGATTAGGTGAGACATCAGTTTTCACCTGGTGAGCTGACCTGATCAGTCAAGGCTGATCAGTCTACCTGATGGAGTCTTCTGGTGCCGGTTGACTTAGCTTCAACTAGCAAACTCGGCTGATGTAGGTCTTCTGGTCTGATCTTCTGGAAGTCATCTGATCTTCAAGTATTCTGAGTTTGAGCTTAATGACTTCAGCTGAGATATCTGACTTGATCAGATCGATCTGATCTTCTGTTCTTCTCTTGCATTCTGGCCTGTCGGATATTAGCTATTCTTGGATCTTCAGATCTGACCTATACATATTGAGGTTCCCCCTCAATATGTGACATATCTATTACATCAGTTGTTCTATACAGTAATTATCAACTGGTATTCTATAAACGGTAATATAAACATCAGTCAGCTAACAGGTCTGACTGGTCCTATTACATGTGTTTCTGGAACTTTCATCAAAACACTAAATTTCCCTACAGTAGGAAAGAGCTTGGGACTAGGAGGAGACGATACAGCTTAGCTCGTACAAACTACTAGGTGGGGTAACTCTCAGTGGATCTTATAATGTCTACTTTCATACTTTACAATTTATTGCCTTAATTGTCTTACATGAAAGTTTGCAATGAATACCAAAGGTGAAGATGCATGTTATGATTATTTGCATAAATGTATGTTCGAACATGAAGATGAGTATTATGATTGATTGTATATGTATCCAAATGTGAAAGTGTATGCAATAAGGTCAAGACCGTACAAGATGTATGTTATACGGGTAATATCGTTATAGCTATGATAAGATCACGGGTAAAACCATACAAGATTTGATCGAAAGATCATTTTCGGGTAGCTCCCGAACAAGATGCTCGAGCGGGGTAAGGCGTGCCCCAACAAGATTGATGTGCTCTTATGTGTAACTTATATTAAGTATACACTAGATCTGGACGTATAGGATGAAGTTGAACGTGGCATGTGATTTGTTATATGATTGCTGGATTCTTGAAACATGTACTACAAAGTTGTGAGTATGTGATCCTAATGTTATGAATAAGATTAAGAGTCTTGTTTGTCTTTATGATGATATGTGGTTATTCATGTACTTGACTATTATTTCAATAATTTGTATAGTGTATTAGTGGGCATTCGAGTGAACCCACAGGGTGTTTTTACGAACACTCACCCCTTCCCTTTTCAGGTTGAGATGCGTAAGAGGAATGAAGGTGGACGTGAGCTCTTGGACTCGAAAGTGCAAAGCTTTTTAATTTATGGAAAGTAAACTTTAGCCTTATTTTGACAAATTAACATTAGTGTCGTTTTGTTGTGATGCAAACTTTTACAACTCTTCAATTTACCTTCTTTTCCGCTGCTACTTATTTAAGATTGTTCTTGGTTTTGGTGGTGATCACCCATAATTTTATGAAGTGCATTACTTTTGTTAATTGGTTCGTTTAAAAAAATAGTTTATTTCTTTAAAAAAAAAAATCGAGGTCGTTACAGTGTGGTATCAGAGTGGGTCTACCTTTCTGGAAACTTGCTCACTAGTATCTTTTAATAAAGAAAAAAAAAAAAATCCTTCTAAATGTTACGCACTTCGAGACGAGACTCACTTCCAGCTTCAGTGCGACGCTACAATTTGGTAAATTTTATTGAATGTGTTCGATTTCATGCTTGATGTATATGTGTTATTGTTTTATGGGAGTGAATACGTAGTTGGGATGTGAGACAAATTTTAAGATTAGTGGGTTCTTACCCTTAGGAATAGATGATGGTATGATTGATGCAGACTGCTCGAAAGTCCACGAGTGGACAACAAATGATTCGGGTGGCGGCAATGAGGAGGTATCGCAACTACTTGATAGCAGAGGGAGATTCTGCTGGTATGCACATATCCCGAACGATGGATATGTGGAGGGAGGTTAGGAACCACCCGCGTGGGGTTACTTCTTAATTAATTGGGTTACTTTGTCACTTCTAGATATTCATGTGAGTGTTAGTATTACTTGGCTGCACTTATCTCTTGTAGGCTTAGTTTCCACGATAGGTTGGTATAGTAACTTTTCCAATTGTGTGCATTAATAGAGCAGTATCTTTAAACCTTTTTCACCCATGTGACCCAGTCTCTTGTGCCATGAACTAGTATCATTCCCACTCATGACCACCTCAGCTGAACCAACAATTGTTTTACTCTTAACCTTTTCACCCTTCATAATTGTTCTTTCTCCCTTAGTTACTAGTATGATGTCGTTTTTAGTTTTGAACTCATATCCTAGAGCATTAAGTGACCCAAGATAAATTACAATTTCTCTTAAGACCTGGAACAAACCTCACAATTGTTAGGATCTTATGTTTCCCATAAATATTTTTATCCTCACTGATCATTCCCCTTTGACTTGACATCGTTCATTATTTCCAAGCAGTACTATGCCCCCATCAGATTTCTTTAAATCAAGAAACCATTACTCTATGGGACACATGCGGAAAAAGCAACCAGAATCCAGTACACACTCTTGACTTAGCTTATTATTTGTTACGGCTAAAGGCCTCTGAACTTTCATAACCACCTTCAAGATAATTTTTTGTTCAGATGTCCCACTTTATATCACTTGAAACATTTTATTTTCTCAACAAAGTCTCCAAATTGTTTATGATCATCCTAATTTTGCTTCCCTCTATTTTTCTTGTTCTGGGATTTCTTGTTTCCAACATTGAATTTGACATTTAGACTCTCACCTTGGTTTTGAGACTTCTTCCCTCCCAAAGAGCTGTTAAGGCTCTTGGTCTTCCGAGCTGTTTGATTTTTCTCAAAAGTCATTTTTGACTGCCTTCCAAACAGTAAGGTATCTTTGAAACTTTCCAAACACTTTTGCAATGCATTGAGTAATTAGGGCTTTGTCCTCATCTTCAAGCTCCACATCCAGCTTTCAAGATCATCAACTACTTGATTGAATTCATCAACCTGACCTCCAAGAGATATTATCATTTGTCATCTTGTATGACATTAATTTCTATTTTATGAATAACCGATCAGATTTTTTTTCAAGTGTAAGCTACCCAGCTTTCTCCACACATCCGTAACTTTTGTTTCCCTTGCAACCTCTCTCAACACATTACCACCAAGGCACAAGATAACTGTGATATGTGGTTTCTCTAGAACTTCTGCTTTCTTGGCCTTATCAGTTTCAGAGGCTGCTTCCTCCAATGGTTTGGCTCCAAGCCAACCATGCCATAATCAAGTGTCACAAAAAAAAAGTATCATTTATCATCCCTGGAGAGGACGAATTCACTTTCTTTGGGGGTGAAATCCATGTTAATGCCTTAGGTTATATCCGTAATGAAGGCGTCTAACTTAATAAAGAGAGAAGACGTTCGAGCCTACTTTGTGATTGTGACAGACTCCAAGCCTTCGAATCTAACTTTGGATGATGTGCCGATAGTGAGGGAATATAAGGATGTTTTCCCTGAAGACTTGTCGGGTTTACCTCAAAACCGACAAATGGAGTTTACCATAGACCTTCTCCCTGGAGCTGCACCTGTGTCAAAGAACCTTACAGAATGGCACCAAGAGAACTACAAGAGTTGAAGGTTCAACTGCTAGAGCTTCTGGATAAAGGATTCGTACGACCTAGTATCTCTCCATGGGGGGCCCTAGTGTTGTTCGTTAAGAAAAAGGATGGAACTTTTCGAATGTGCATTGACTACAGAGAACTGAACAAGCTCACTATAAAGAATAAATACCTGCTCACATGGATCGAGGATCTATTCGACCAACTTAGAGGGTCAACCGTGTTGGGGTTATACTGGAAAGTATGCTTTTACTTTGTATAACCAAACTGAATTTTCTGTCTTATTTACTGAAATAAATTATTTATCACTGATGCTTTAAATATCATTGAATGTTACATATATTTATTGCATAATTGTTCAATAAACTGTACTCGTTACATTGTAGTTAATTTAGTGATACCAGATCACAGAAGATTAAATTAACAAGTCCCTTGTAACTAAAAGTATGCGGTTCACAACCAAGATGGAAATGAACAATCCATCATGAAAGGTTGAAGTGTAAAGCTCAGATTGGCTTGTCTTTACCAAGAGATTACACTAGTGCATGATTGATGCACTGAACAGGACCTACAGGGAGGATAAATTCTTCAGCACTGAACTAGGGAGAATTAGACCTCAGTGGTTCGTTATTTCTTAATCTTTGTCCCTTAAATAGGATCGTGTGTGGTTAGTAATTATTGTTTTGACTTATGACTGGTATAAAATCAATGAGATTCAATACTTTATATCTTGGGCAATGTTACTGGTCACATGCGATTGCTAAGATTTAATATGAAGAATCGTGTGCGAGTACGCTCGTTTGATTTGCCCCCTTGGGAGGTTCATAAGATTTATCATACCAAATCTTGCAAGTGGAATTTGTTTCCGGTATGGATAATAATGTTGAATCGTTCCTTGACCAAGGACAAAAGATATTAATTAATGGAAAGCTATTTCAGTGGCTTGAATTAATTAATGGGCTAGATAATCTTAAACACGGGAAATAATAACCGGGAGACATATTAACAGTAATATGGGTTAAGATGGATAGTGCAATATTAATTATGTAGTGAGATTAATTAATATTTATGGGCTTGAATAATATTGTGGCTCAATATTAGATATTCAAAGTCCATTAGAAGGTCCAATCTTAATTCTCCTAAAGGCCCTCAAGTAGCCCAAAAATAATGTCCAATAACTGAAAAAGGTGTTTAAAATAAAATAAATTATTGTTGCCTATTTTTCCTAATATTTCGAAAATAATAAATAAAAGAGGGAGAAAATTTTTCTTTGAATTTTGTTATGGAATGTAGATAAGTATTCTTGGAATACAAGATTGTCTCATTAAATTCAAGAAATCTCCCACTTGGTTATTTGTTAAGAGATTTCGAAAATTTTGAATAAATAAGGAGATGAAAGATTTTCTTGATTTTCTTGGAAAGACATTATGGAAGATATGTATTCTTGGAATACAAGAATATCTCATAAATTCAAGAAGATCCAAATCTTGGATTCCTATTCCTTAATTTTTCGAAAAATACCATAACAATAGGGAGTTGGGATTTTTGTGGAATTTTTTATTATGGAGAAAATAATATATGGGATATATTCAAGATTTCTTGAAGATCAAGAAAAGATTTTTCCATCCTATTTTCCACCCCAAAAATTCGACCAACCCCATATCTATAAATAGGGGATGAGTGTTTCATCCCCAGTGCAATTCCATGTGTTGGAAAAATTAGAAATCCACAAAGGTGATGCAACATAATTTTATTTTTCCTTTTTGTTAAATTGTTCGCGAGTTCCTACCACCGGATTGTTGAACAAGGATAAAGGGAATACTTGAGAAGGTCTTTAGGTGTGTTCGATTGAACGAGATTAATCTTCTCAACGGTTGTCACTCCAAGAGGTTAGTTCACGTAAATCCGTAGTAATTCCGCATGCGTAGGTTTTATGTGAACTGTTTATATGCGTGATTGGTTGTTGAATTATTATTTGAATTAATATAGGATTAATTCATGCTAGTAATAATTGTTAGAAATAAATTTGTATTTAAATATTCATCCCGAATAGATCCGGACAATTAATTCCCCAACAACTGGTATCAGAGCCTCGGTTTTGGGCTCTGAATTTTAAATTGTAATTTAATTTGTTTTCATTAAATTTAAAATTGGATAGTAGAATTGCTAGATTTTTTTGCAGGTATCCAATTGTCATGGAATTTAATGTGTTTATTTATGCATGCATATAAATTGTGGTTTTTAATTTTAATTCGAATTTGTTTTGCCTAAATGATAAAATCCACGAGTAGATTAGAATTTGATCAATGTAATAGACTAGTAGATCTAGGGTTTATTTATTTTTCATAAATAAATTGTAACCGGATCGAAACAGGCGAGGCGGAGAATTAAAGATTGATCCTAATCACGATTTATTTTGTACTAAAGGAGGCTAATGGGCGAAAATCCGCCACATAAATTTAATGGTGTGTGGTATACGCTTTCCACTTTGCGGCGTCGTTTTCATTATTTGTGCACCCACCCAAATTGGAATTTGAGACGATCGAGTGGGAGAAATTCAAGAAGGCATTTCTTCAAAATCAAGCGAGAAAAAATCAAACCATGAATTGGATAATTTGTGCCCAATATGTTTATTTTACTTTTGCTTGATTTATTGTTGTGTTTTCTTGTGCTTTATTTAATTTGTTTAAATGTGTTTGCATGAGAATTGCCCAACGAAAAAATCTCATCTTCAAAAATTACTAAGTATGTTTAAACAATTAATTGACAATTTTATTCCTGGATAATAAAATTGAATTAATGTTAACCTCCATGATTTATTTATTTGTGGATTCTTTTGGAGAAATTCCCCTACGGAATGACCAAGAGATAGATTTCACATGAATAAATTCGAATGGATGATTGTGGGTTATTATTAGTGGCGGCGATGACCCTCCCACGAGGCTCGTTCAAAGCGAAGTAATAATTTCATATTTAATCATGGTTATTACTTAGGTATAAAATTGATATGCATATATACTCCCCAAAGTCCCCTCAATTTTATATTGGTCAAGTGGGAACCAACTATTAATCTGGATATTAAAGGTTTATAAATCGTTTCTTGTTTGTAACTCTTGAATGTGTTTAAATATTGACCCACCCCACGTGGCTTATTTAAACTATTTTGAGATGTTGGCTGATGCATGTTCATATTTTTTTTGAGATTTTAATATGATGCATGTGATCGAACCTTGTGATATGTTTTTGCTTGTACAAATTGTTATTTATTTCAGTTCAGCATGTCGCAACTTTTTAATCCACTGTTATATACACTCAAAGAACACCAATTAACTGGTGATAACTATGTTGTTTGGAAACGGAATATGAGTTTTGTCCTACCTGCACAAGAACATTATTGGGTTCTTGATGTACCCAAGCCCCGTATGCCTACTGATGGATCAACTGATGCGGAAAGACACTTGTATAATATTTGGGAGCAGGTCAATGAACCCATGAAACGTGTAATCTTGACTTCACTGTCTGATGATTTGAGACACATTCATGAAGGTGTTGAGTTTCTTTGCGAAATTATCTGAAAGTCATGAAGAAATATTTTTAACAAAAGACCGCATGATCAATTAGTTTAAAAATGACAACGTGGCCAGGCTAAAAATGGCTGAGGGAACACCCGTAAGAGAGCATGTTCTCAGAGTAAAATGCCATTTTGATAAACTTGCTTATCTCGGTACTAAGTATTGTGATGAGGCTCAAATCAATTTCTTTTGCTAACTCTTCCAAGATGCTTCGATGGGTTTTTTATAGTTTTGTGATGAGTGATCACATGTTTACTATGGAAACTCTGCGAGAAGCCTTGGAGAAAATAGAGAAGAATTTGGGAAAGAAAATGGCGAAGCATTGGTAACAAAAGTCCTTTTCGGAATCTAGGCGATTTTCAAAATCGATCCAAAGCAAACTCATTACCAAGAAAAATCAAAAAACAACTAGTTGGATGGGTGTGGATAAAATTTGTTACTGCCCATTGATATGGAAAGAAAGGTAATTATCACGCACTTTTTGTTGAAACTTAGTTAGCGGCGTATGCCTCCCATTTATTTATTTGGATCTGATCCACCGATCATGTTTGTTTTTCACTTTTGTGGGGGTTTAATTAGTGTTTCATCACACCGTTTCTGAGAGGCGGCGTGATGGGAGAAGTGACCTGAAATTTTAAGAGATGTTCTTTACGTCCAACTTTTTAGAAAAATTTAATTTCGGTTTCTAAACTTTACATTGAATATTAATTTTGATAAAGTTGTTATGTTTAAACGTTGTTGAATAATCTCTATATTGACCAATTTTATTGTTTTAGATAATTCAAAATTGAATCTTATAATTATTAATCCAAAAAGGATTCAAAGATTTATTTCATTTGAGTCTCTTTGAAACAATCCCAACTTGCGAATCTTGCTTGGAGGGTAAAATTTCACAAAGAAGTGTTAGAAATTTCACACGAATGTGGTCCAATGTAAATAAAATCAAGATGAGGTTATGAGTATTTCGTTATGATTACTCAAGAATGCGGCTATATTTTCCTTATGAAGCATAAATCTGAGACCTTTGACAAATTCAAAGAATTTAAGGCTCAGCTCATAAAAAAGCGATCAAGTAATAATCGTGGAGGCGTATTTTTTTGAACTACATGAAGTTATCGGTACTTGGGGTTGCGGGAGCGAAGGTATAAAAAATGGTTAGATAAATGATGATTATGCGGATCTACCCAAAGTCCCTTTCAATTTTATAACTTGGTTGGTCCCAAAGAATTGTGGACCCAAGCGCAAGCCGAACCAACTATTAACTGATCGATATTAAAGGTTTATAGGATACCCCAAGAGAACAAAAGGGTGTATTTCAAAAAGGTTGTAATAAGTTTGATTTTTGGAAGAAGACTATATGAACAAAAAAGCCCCGAAGTGAGATTACTTTAAATGATGTGTTTAAATATTGACATACCCACACAACCGCTTATTTGGGAAACCGTTTTTGAGACTCATCATAGGAGAGTCCTCGATGATGAATCGCATATTTTTTTGAGATTTTCTATATCATAACAGAGTGTGGGGAGCTAGAACCAACCAATGGTCAAACCCATTGGGCTGCAAGTGGGTATACAAGAGGAAAAAAAGGACCGGACGGGAAGGTAAACCTTCAAGGCAAGGCTTGTGACAAAAAAGGTTATACTCGTAAAAAGAAGGGATCGATTGTGAGGAAACCTTTTCACTTGTAGTTTCTCAAGTTATCCGATTTCTCTTGTTGATTCTTTAGATGTCGACTTTGAAATCGACAAATGGATGTCAAGACGGTTTTCCTTAATGGAAGTCTTGAAGAATAAATCTATATGCAACAACCCCAAGGCTTCATTGAAAAAGGCCAAGAACACCTAGTTTGTAAGCTCAAGAAGTCCATTTACGGACTCAAACAAGCATCCAATTGGAACCAATGTTTTGATCATGTAATAAAGTTTATGGGTTTGATCAAAAATGAATACAAAAGTTGTGTACACAAGAAGCGTTCACATTGGTATTCTTAGGTACTATGATGATATTACGCTCATCGGAGACGATGTAAAAGTATTTTCGGAAGGGCATGGCTTTCAAAAAAAGTTTGATATGAAGGACTTAGGGAAGTCAAGCACGTCCTTGGGATCAAGATCACCGAGATCGCAAGAAAAGGGTGATAGATCGCAGCTTCATATATAGAACCCGAAAGCGATTCATCATGAAGATTCTAAGAAAGGCTTCGTACCTTTCGGGGCATGGAATCCATCTATCGAGGATATGTGCCCTAAGACACTGAAAGAGATAGATGACATGAAAAATTCTTTATGCTTCAACCAACCGACATGTATGCATTCATGAAGGACCCGGATATTTGTTTTGTCGTTGGCATGGTGGCGAGATATCAAAGTAACCCGAAAAAAGAGCATTGAAAACATCGAAGTATTTGAAAAGAACTCGGGATAGAATTTTATCGATAAAAAAAATCCCCATCTATTACACCGACTTAGACTAAAAAATCTACCTCCTGTATGATCAATTAGTTTAAAAATGATGGAAGCGAATCAAATGCGGTGGGCGAAAAAAACGGTTTGGCTCAAGAACTTCCTAAGGACTTGGATGTAGTTCGAATTTGCCCGCCACAATTTTTATTGTGATAATAAATGTTGCTTCAAGGGAAAAAGAGATCACAAGGCCAAAGAACACACATTGAAAGGAAATACTGGGGAATTAATTGTTCGGATCTATTCGGGATGAATATTTAAATACAAATTTAATTCTAACAATTATTACTAGCACAATTAATCCTATATTAATTCAAATAATAATTCAACAATCAATCATTATAAAACAGTTCTAATTCTAATAATTCAACAACCAATCATGATATAAACCGTTCACATAAAACCTACGGGTTTACGGGTTTTTGAACTAACCTTTTGTGATTGAGAAGATCTCAATCACACCGAAAGACCTTCTCATGTATTCCCTTTATCCTTGTTCAACAATCCGGTGGTAGGAACTCGCGAACAATTTAACAAAAAAAGAAAAATAAAATTATGTTGCACCACCTTTGTGGATTTCTAATTTTTCCAACACATGGAATTGCACTTGGGATGAAAATACTCATCCCCTATTTATAGGGAAGGAGGTGGTCGAAATTTTGGGTGGAAAAATAAGATGGGAAAATCTTTTCTTGATCTTCAAGAAATCTTGAATATATCTCATATATTCTTTTCTCCATAATTAAATATTTTCACAAAAATCCCACCTCCTAATATTATGGAATTTTCGAAAATAATAAGGAGTTGAATCCAAGATTTAGATTTTCTTAAATTTATGAGATATTTTTGTATTTCAAGAATACATATCTTCCATAACATCTTTTCAAGAAAATCAAGAAAATCTTTTCTTCCTCATTTTCTTCTTGATTTTCGAAAATTGCTTTAATAAATAACCAAGTGGGAGATTTCTTGAATTAATGAGATAATCTTGTATTCAAGAATACTTATCTACATTCCATAACTAAATTCAAAAAAAAATCTTTCTCCCTCTTTTATTTATTGTTTTCAAAAATTTAGGAAAAATTAGGCAACAATATTTTATTTAATTTTAAACACCTTTTCCAGTTAATGGACATTATGTTTGGGCTACTTGAGGGGCCTTTAGGAGAATTAATATTGGACATTCTAATGGACTTTGAATATCTAATGTTGAGCCACAATATTATTCAAGCTCATAAATATTAATTAATCCCACTACATAATTAATATTGCACTATCCATCTTAATGTTGGGGAATAAGTTGCACAGTTCTATTCGGGATGAATATTTAAAAACAAATTTAATTCTTATAATTATTACTAGCATGAATTAATCCTATATTAATTCAAATAATAATCCAACAAAAAATCATGCATATAATCAATTCACGTAAAACCTACGCATGCGGAATTTCTACGAGTTTACGTGAACGTAACTCTTGGGACAGCAATGGTCTTGTTGATTAGATTCACCAAAAAAACTTCCCAAGTATTCCCTTAATCCTTGCTCGACTATCCGGTGGTAGGACACTTGCGAACAATTAACAAAAGGAAAATAAACTTTGTTGCACCACCTTTGTGGATTTACTAATTTTTTCAGCACATGAAATTGTACTTGGGAATGAAAGAATCATCTCCTATTTATAGAGTGGAGGTGGTCGAATTTTTAGGGCAAAAACAATGTGGGAAAATCTTTTCTTGATCTCCAAGAAATCTTGAATATATCTCATATATTCTTTTTCCCATAATTATAATATTCCACAAAATCCCACCTACTCTTTGTTATGGATTAATTTTGAAAATTATAGGGCAAGAATCCAAGATTTGGATCTTCTTGATTTTATGAGATATTCTTGTATTTCAAGAAATACATATCTTCCATAATATCTTTTCAAGAAAATCAAGAAAATCTTTCTTTCCCTTAATTATCAAAAATTTTGAAAATTGCTCTATGGATAACCAAGTGGGAGATTTCTTGAATTTAATGAGATAATCTTGTATTCCAAGAATACATATCTTCATTCCATAACAAAATTCAAAGAAAATCTTTCTCCCCTTTTATCCATAAATTTTGAAAATTATGAGGAAAAATAAGCAACAATATTTATTTTATTTTAAACATATTTTTCAGTTATTGGACAATATGTTGGGCTACTTAGGGGGCCTTTAGGATAATTAAGATTGGATCTTCCAATGGATCTTGAATTATCAATATTGAGCCACAATATTATTCAAGCCCATAAATATTAATTAATCCCACTACATAATTAATATTGCACTATCCATCTTAACCCATATTACAGTCAATATGGCTCCCGGTTATTATTTCCCGTGTTTAAGATTATCTAGCCCATTAATTAATTCAAGCCACTAAAATAGCTTTCCGTTAATTAATATCTTTAGTCCTTGGTTAAGGAATGGTTCAACATTATTATCCATACCGGAAACTAGTTCCACTTGCAAGATTTGGTATGATAAAGCTTATGAACCTCCCAAGGGGGCAAATCGAACAAGCGTACTTACACACGATTCTCCGTATTAAATCTTAGCAATCACATGTGACCAATAATATTGCCCAAGATAAAAAGTATTGAATCTCGTTGATTCTCTACCCATGATAAGTCAAAGCAATAGTTACCAACCACACGTGATCCTATTTAAGGAACGAAGATTAAGAAATAACGAACCACTGAGGTCTAATTCTTCCTTGTTCAGTTCTGAAGAATTTGTCCTCCTGTAGGTCCTATTCAGTGCATCAGTCATGCACTAGTGTAATCTCTTGGTCAAGACAAGCCAATCTGAGCCTTACACTTCAACCTTTCACGATGAATTGTTCATTTTCATCTAGGTCGTGAATGGTGTACTTTTAGTTACAAGGGATTCTTAATTTAATCTTATGTGATCTGGTATCACTAAATTAACTAAAATGTAACACATACTATTTAATGAACACTTATGCAATAAATATATGTAACATTCGATGATATTTAAAGCATCAGTGATAAACAATTTATTTCAGTAAATAAGTCCAAAATTCAGTTTTGATTATACAAAGTAAAAGCATACTTTCCAGTATAATCCCAACAATCTCCCACTTATACTCAAAGTCTGCTTTTAAGTATACTACAACATGTCTCGTGTAGTTCCTAATTCGTGACATCTAATGTCACCTACACGAACCTAATAATTTCTCCCACTTATACTCAAAGCAGATTGGCAACGGTCTTGACACTCATTCCTTCCACATGTCTCTCGAATGTATTCAGAGACAGACCCTTTGTGAATGGATCTGCTAGGTTGTCTTCTGAGGCTATCTTTGCCACATCTATATCTCCTCTCTTAATGATATCTCGTATAAGATGGTATTTTCTTTCAATGTGTTTGCTGGCTTTGTGGGCTCTTGGTTCCCTTGAATTTGCAACTGCTACGGCATTGTCACAATAAACATTGATTCTGCTGGGCAAATTCGGAACTACATTCAAGTCCACTAGGAAGTTCTTGAGCCAAACCGCTTCTTTCGCTGCCTCGCAAGCAGCTACATATTCGGCTTCCATGGTAGAATCTGCAATGCATTTCTGCTTGGCGCTTCTCCATGTCACGGCTCCTCCCCCCATGCAAAACACACTACCGGAGGTAGATTTTCTGGAGTCTATGTCTGATTGGAAATCCGAGTCCGTGTAGCCGATGGGGATTGGACTATCTGACTGATAAATTAACATTTTATTCCAAGTTCTTTTCAGATACTTCAGAATGTTTTTAACTGTCGTCCAATGTTCTTTCCCCGGGTTACTTTGATATCTTGCCACCATGCCAACGGCAAAGCAGATATCTGGTCTCGTACACAGCATTGCATACATAAGGCTTCAAACAAAGTACATAAGGAATGCCTCTCATGTCATCTATCTCCTTTTGTGTCTTAGGGCACATTTTCTTAGATAGATGGATTCCATGTCTGAAAGGTACGAAGTCTTTCTTGGAATCTTACATGCTGAATCGTTTCAAGACAGTGTCTATGTATGAAGTTTGCGATAAGCCTATCATCCTTTTCTTGCGATCTCGAGTGATCTTGATCCCAACGATGTTTGCGGCTTCCCCTAAGTCCTTCATATCAAACTGTTTTGAAAGTCATGCCCTTACGTCTGATAACACCTTCACATCGTTCCCGATGATCAGAATGTCGTCTACGTATAGTACTAAGAATACCAATGTAGTTCCGACACGCTTTTTGTACACACAATTTTCGAACTCGTTTTGATCAAACCCATAAGACTTTATAACATGATCAAAACATTGGTTCCAAGCTCTGGATGCCTGTTTGAGTCCGTAAATGGACTTCATGAGCTTACAAACTAGGTGTTCTTGGCCTTTTTCAATGAAGCCTTGGGGTTGTTGCATATTGATCTCTTCATCAAGACTTCCGCATGAAAGCCGTCTTGACATCCATTTGCCAGATTTCAAAGTTGAGATCTTGCTTGAATCGATAAGAGAATTCGGATGGACTTGAGCATGGCTTACGGGAAAAAAAGTTCCTCATATTCGATCCCCTTCTTTTCTCGAAAGTATAACCTTTTGCCATGAGTCTTTCCTTGAAGGTTTCCACCTTCCCGTCCGGTCCTCTTTTTCTCTTATACACCCACTTGCAACCAATGGGTTTGACCCCATTAAGTGGTTCGACTAGCTCCCACACTCTATTATGAAACATAGAACCCATTTCAGCTTTCATTGTTGTTTGCCAAGAATCTGCATCCTTGTCTTGGATTGCCTCGTCATATGTCCATGGGTCTGATTCGTCTTGTCCGGGAATCAAGTCCGAGGACTCTCCTCTTCCCATGAATCTCTTGGGCTGTTTCACAACCCTCCCACTACGACGAAGTTCCGGTTGTGTAAGTGTGTCGTTTGGTATGTCATCTCGTACAGTTAGCATTGAGGTTAGCCCCCTTAGCTCATTTAAGGTAATCTCACTTCTGGGTCTTCTTTCGTTCATATAGTCTTCTTCCAAAAATCTAAAGTGGGTGTTTATTACCACCTTTTGATCTTCGGGACCATAGAACATACACCCTTTTGTTCCCTTGGGGTATCCCATAAACAACCTTAATTCTGATCGAGGATCCAATTTACCGGCTTCTTTGTCCAACACGTAGGCCGGACACCCCCAAATCCTCATGTATCTCAAACTAGGCTTGCGCCCGGTCCACAATTCTTTGGGAGTTTTGGGAACCGATTTGGATGGCACCAAGTTCAGAATGTAGGCTGCTGTCTCCAAGGCATGACCCCAGAACGACTTGGGAAGATCCGCATAACTCATCATAGATCTAACCATTTCCAAAAGAGTTCTGTTTCTTCGCTCTGCAACCCCGTTTTGTTGAGGGGTTTCAGGTGCAGTTAGCTGGGATGCAATCCCTTCATCAGATAAGTAGTTTAAAAACTCATCGCTGAGGTATTCGCCTCCACGATCGGATCGTAGAGACTTGATACGTTTTTCCCTATGATTCTCTGCTTGAGCCTTAAATTCTTTGAATTTCTCAAAGGTCTCAGATTTATGCTTCATAAGGAAAATATAATCGTACCTTGAGTAATCATCAATAAAAGTGACGAAATACTCATAACCTCCTCTTGCTTTGGTTGACATTGGACCACATACATCTGTGTGAACGATTTCTAACACTTCTTTGGCTCTATTCCCCATGGCTCCAAATGCCCTCTTGGTCATTTTACCCTCCAAACATGATTCGCAGGTTGGAATTGGTTCAACTTGGAGAAACTCCAGTGAACCGTCTTTCACCAACCTTTGGATCCTCTTTGGATTTATATGACCCAATCTTAGATGCCATAGAAGTGTCTCGTTCATGTCTGATGAACGCTTTCTTTTCTCGGAAACAGTTGATGTGTTATAGGATGCATTTTGTGAGTGGTGTGCACAGTTAATTCTATAGAGATTATTCGACCAATGTCCCATAACAGATACACTCATCATTTCAAGAAATGATGTCATTCTTATTAGAAGAAACTTAGTGTCCTTTAATCAAATTTTAGAAACTGAAAGTGAATTCTTTCCAAAACTGGGAACATAAAGATAATCTAAGAAAAACTTCATCTTTAAAAGACAGGTGCGCTTCTCCCACTGCTTTAACCACTACTCATGTAGCACTGCAATATCTACTACTTGCGTAGCATTGCAATAACTGTTACTATCGTAGCATTGCAATATCTGCCACTTACGTAGCATTGCAATAATTTCTACTTTCTTAACATCGCCCAGTGTGATGAGGATCTCACTCCCACTAAGTTGTCGGATCAGTTTGAACCCGTGAAGCAAACATGATTAGTGGATCTCGTATCAACCACCCACGAATGAAAAGTATACACCGCTAAACAAGTTTCAACAACTAGTGCGTGAGAATTTCCTTTCTTTCCATCCCTTTTGGGGTTGGAACAAGCAAACCTCCATTGTCCTCTTTCACCGCAGCTTAAGCACTTCATCTTTGGATTTTCCTTGACACCACAAGCATTCCTCATCTTACCATTGCCCTTGGCAATAGTTGAGTTTTATTGCTTATGGCTTTTGGTCCTCTTCTTTTTCTTGCCTTCCCTTGGCTTAGAAAATGAAGATTTACCACTTGCCGTTAAAGCTTGAGTTTGGTGCCCCATCAATATCTCTGCCGAGACCAAAGTTTGCAACAAATCAGCTAGCGAGGCCAAAATGCTCAGAAACTTTTGTGCAGAGAGTGAAATACCAAATTCATCTAAGTCTCCAGATTATAATCTGCACTCAGAACCTCAAGTTTGTTCAGATTGGCCATCTATTTTGAGGACGTAATCCCTTATGGTTTTGCCCTCCACCATTTTTAGTGACGACATCTCTCGCAAGGTGATCTGACGAGTCCCGCATTTTTGACTCGTCAGTTGGCTCATCTGATTTTGGTGTGTCAAGAATCCACTTGTTCTTTTGTGCAGTTAGGATAATTATAATTTTTCGTTTCCAATCAATATAGTTTCCATACATATTGTATGGACTTTAAGTATATTAACAGTGGATTAAAAGGTTACGACATGTTGAACTGAAATAAATAACTATATGCATAAGCACAAGTATATCACAAGGTTTGATCACATGCATCATATTAAAATCTCAAAAAAAATGAACATGCATCAGCCAACATCTCAAAACAGTTTAAATAAGCCACGTGGGGTGGGTCATTATTTAAACACATTACAAACAAAACGTTACAAACCTTTAATATCCGGATTAATAGTTGGCTCCCACTTGACCAATATAAAATTGACAGGGACTTGGGGAAGTATATGCATATCAATTTTATACCTAAGTAATAACCATGATTAAATACAGGATTATTATTTCGCTTTGAACGAGCCTTGTGGGGAGGGTCATCGTCGCCACTAGTAATAATCCACAATCATTCATTTGGAATTCATTCATGTGAAAGCTAACTTTTGACCGTCCCTTGGGGGGAATTTCTCCAAAAGAATTCACAAATAAATAAATCATGGAGGTCAAAATTAATTCAATTTTATTTTCCGGAATAAAATTGTCAATTAATTATTTAAACATACTTAGTAATTTTGAAGGTGAGATTTTTTCATTGGGCAACTCTCATGCAAAACACATTTAAAACAAATTAAATAAAGCATAAGATAACACAATAATAAATCAAGCAAGGCGGAAAAATAAACATATTGGACACAAATTATCCAATTGTCATGGTTTGATTTTTCTTGGCTTGATTTTGAAGAAACGCCGTTTTGAATTTCTCCCACTCGATCGTCTCGAAAAAAACTCTGTCTCGAAACGCCACGCCACTGTAGCTCGGCCAAGGATGCACGCCAATTTCGCGTCCGCCGCCCCTTGCCGAGGATCGGCGTCCGCCTGCCGCCGCGACAAGACGCCTGGAACTTCGGCCAACACATGACTTTTCTTCGGCGACCTCGGCGTAGACCGCCCGCCCGTAGAACCCCGACGCGCTCGCCTCGGCCTCGCCACACGCCCGTGCATGCCTGCGTGCGTCCGCGTCGCGCGCGAACCTCCCTTGGCACATTTCGTTTGACGCACGCCGCCTACGCCCGGTTCTGGATTTTATCCTTTAATTCTTCGTCTCCGCCTCCATTTCTGATCCGGTTACAATTTATTTACAAAAAATAAATAAACCTAGATCTAGACTAGTCTATTACATTGATCAAATCAAACAAATCCTAATCTACTCGTGAATTTTCTCACTAGGCAAAACGAATCCGAACGAATCGAATTAAAAACCAAATTTATATGCATGCATAAATAAACACATTAAATTCCATGACAATTAGATACCTGCAAAAAAGATCTAGCAATTCTACTATCCAATTTCAAATTTAATGACAACGAATTAAATTACAATTTAAAATTCAGAGCCCGAAACCGTGGCTCTGATACCAGTTGTTGGGGAATAAGTTGCACGAATCTATTCGGGATGAATATTTAAATACAAATTTAATTCTTATAATGATTACTAGCATAAATTAATCTTATATTAATTCAAATAATAATCCAACAACAAATCATGCATATAATCAATTCACGTAAAACCTACGCATGCGGAATTTCTATGAGTTTACGTGAACGTACCTCTTGGGACGGCAATGGTCTTGTTGATTAGACTCACCAAAAGAACTTCCCAAGTATTCCCTTAATCCTTGCTCGACTATCCGGTGGTAGGACACTTGCGAACAATTAACAAAACGAAAATAAACTTTGTTGCACCACCTTTGTGGATTTACTAATTTTTTCAGCACATGGAATTGTACTTGGGAATGAAAGAATCATCCCCTATTTATAGAGTGGAGGTGGTCGAATATTTAGGGCAAAAACAATGTGGAAAAATCTTTTCTTGATCTCCAAGAAATCTTGAGTATATCTCCTATATTCTTTTTCCCATAATTATAATATTCCACAAAATCCTACCTACTCTTTGTTATGGATTAATTTCAAAAATTATAGGGCAAGAATCCAAGATTTGGATCTTCTTGATTTTATGAGATATTCTTGTATTTCAAAAAATACATATCTTCCATAATATCTTTTCAAGAAAATCAAGAAAATCTTTCTTTCCTTAATTATCAAAAATTTCAAAAATTGCTCTATGGATAACCAAGTTTTCTTTCTTGAATTTAATGAGATAATCTTGTATTCCAAGAATACATATCTTCATTCCATAACAAAATTCAAAAAAATCTTTCTCCCTTTTTATCCATAAATTTGAAAAATTAAAAAAATAAGCAACAATATTTATTTTATTTTAAACATCTTTTTCGGTTATTGGAATATGTTGGGCTACTTAGGGGGCCTTTATTAAATTGGACCTTCCAATGGATCTTGAATTATCAATATTGAGCCACAATATTATTCAAACCCATAAATATTAATTAATCCCACTACATAATTAATATTGCACTATCCATCTTAACCCATATTACAATCAATATGGCTCCGGTTATTATTTTCCGTTTTAAGATTATCTAGCCCATTAATTAATTCAAGTCAATTGAAAATAGCTTTACGTTAATTAATATATTTTGTCCTTGGTTAAGGACGGTTCAACATTATTATCCATACCTAAAACTAGTTCCACTTGCAAGATTTGGTATGATAAAGCTTATGAACCTCCCAAGGGGCAAATCGAACAAGCGTGCTTGCACACACGATTCTCCGTATTAAATCTTAGCAATCACATGTGACCAATAATATTGCCCAAGATAAAAAGTATTGAATCTCGTTGATTCTCTACCCATGATAAGTCAAAGCAATAGTTACCAACCACACGTGATCCTATTTAAGGAACGAAGATTAAGAAATAACGAACCACTGAGGTCTAATTCTTCCTTGTTCAGCTCTGAAGAATTTGTCCTCCTCAGAGGTCCTATTCAAATAAGATCGACCATGCACTAGTGTAATCTCTTGGTCAAGACAAGTCAATCCGAGCCTTACACTTCAACCTTTCACGATGGATTGTTCATTTCCATCTAGGTCGTGAATGGTGTACTTTTTAGTTACAAGGGATTGTTAATTTAATCATCGTGATCCGCATCACTAAATTAACTACAATGTAACACGTACTATTTAATGAACAGTTATGCAATAAATATATGTAACATTCGATGATATTTAAAGCATCAGTGATAAACAATTTATTTCAGTAAATAAGTCCGAAATTCAGTTTTGATTATACAAAGTAAAAGCATACTTTCCCGTATAATCCCAACACTTAACCCATATTACTGTTAATATGGCTCCCGGTTATTATTTCCCGTGTTTAAGATTATCTAGCCCATTAATTAATTCAAGCCACTGAAATAGCTTTCCATTAATTAATATCTTTTGTCCTTGGTCAAGGAACGGTTCAACATTATTATCCATACCGGAAACAAATTCCACTTGCAAGATTTGGTATGATAAATCTTATGAACCTCTCCCAAGGGCAAATCAAACGAAGCAGACGTCTGTACACCGATTCATCGTATTAAATCTTAGCAATCGCATGTGACCAGTAATATTGCCCAAGATATAAAGTATTGAATCTCATGGATTCTCTACCCGTCATAAGTCAAAGCAATAATTACTAACCACACACAATCCTATTTAAGGAACGAAGATTAAGAAATAACGAACTACTGAGGTCTAATTCTTCCTGGTTCAGTACTAATGAATTTATCCTCTTGTAGGTCCTGTTCAGTGCATTAGTCATGCACTAGTGTAATCTCTTGGTCAAGACAAGCCAATCTGAGCCTTACACTTCAACCTTTCACGATGGATTGTTCATTTCCATCTAGGTTGTGAACCGAGTACTTTTAGTTACAAGGGACTGTTAATTTAATCTTCTGTGATATGGTATCACTAAATTAACTACAATGTAACACGTACTGTTTATTGAACAATTATGCAATAAATATATGTAACGTTCAATGATATTTAAAGCATCAGTGATAAATAATTTATTTCAGTAAATAAGACAGAAAATTCAGTTTGGTTATACAAAGTAAAAGCATGCTTTCCAGTATAACCCCAACAATCTCCCACTTATACTCAAAGTCTGCTTTTAAGTATACAACAGCACATCTCGTGTAGTTTCTAATATGTGACAACTAATGTCACCTACACGAACCTAATAATATCTCCCACTTATATTCAAAGCAGATTGGCAACGGTCTTGACACCCATTCCTTCCACATGTCTCTCGAATGTATTCTGAGGCAGACCCTTTGTGAATGGATTTGCAAGGTTGTCTTCTGAAGCGATCTTTGTCACCTCTATATCTCCTCTCTTAACGATTTCTCGTATAAGATGGTATTTCCTTTCAATGTGTTTACTGGCCTTGTGGGCTCTTGGTTCCTTTGAATTTGCAACTGCTCCGGCATTATCACAGTAAATAGTGATTGTGCTGGGCAAATTCGGAACTACATCCAAGTCCACTAGGAAGTTCTTGAGCTAAACTGCTTCTTTCGCCGCCTCGCAAGCAACTACATATTCGGCTTCCATGGTAGAATCGGCGATGCATTTCTGCTTAACGCTTCTCCATGTCATGGCTCCTCCCCCCATGCAAAATACACTACCGGAGGTAGATTTTCTGGAGTCTAAGTCTGATTGGAAATCCGAGTCCGTGTAACCGATGGGGATTAGATTGTCTGACTGATAAACTAACATTCTATCCCGAGTTCTTTTCAGATACTTCAGAATGTTCTTAACTGCCGTCCAATTCTCTTTTCCCGGGTTACTTTGATATCTTGCCACCATGCCAACGGCAAAGCAGATATCCGGTCTCGTGCACAGCATTGCATACATAAGGCTTCCGATAGCCGAAGCATAAGGAATGCCTTTCATGTCATCTATCTCTTTCTGTGTCTTAGGGCACATATCATTGGATAGATGGATTCCATGTCTGAAAGGTACGAAGCCTTTCTTGGAATCCTGCATGCTGAATCGCTTCAAGACAGTGTCTATATATGAAGCTTGCGATAAGCCTATCATCCTTTTCTTGCGATCTCGAGTGATCTTGATCCCAAGGACGTGTCCGGCTTCCCCTAAGTCCTTCATATCAAACTGTTTTGAAAGCCATGCTCTTACGTCTGACAATACCTTTACATCGTCTCCGATGAGCAGAATATCATCTACGTATAGTACTAAGAATACCAATGTAGTTCCGACACGCTTCTTGTACACACAACTTTCGTATTCATTTTGATCAAACCCATAAGACTTTATTACATGATCAAAACATTGGTTCCAAGCTCTGGATGCTTGTTTGAGTCGGTAAATGGACTTCTTGAGCTTAAAAACTAGGTGTTCTTGGCCTTTTTCAATGAAGCCTTAGGGTTGTTGCATATAGATTTCTTATTCAAGACTTCCATTAAGGAAAGCCGTCTTGACATCCATTTGCCAGATTTCAAAGTCGAGATGCGCAACAATCGACAAGAGAATTCGGATGGACTTGAGCATTGCTACACGTGAAAAGGTTTCCTCATAGTCGATCCCTTCTTTCTGAGTATAACCTTTCGCCACAAGCCTTACCTTGAAGGCTTCCACCTTCCCGTCCGGTCCTCTTTTACTCTTGTATACCCACTTGCAGCCAATGGGTTTGACCCCATTTAGTGGTTTGACTAGCTCCCACACTCTGTTATGATACATAGAACCCATTTCGGCTTCCATTGTTGTTTGCCAAGAAACCGCATCCTTGTCTTGAATTGCCTCGTCGTAAGTCCATGGGTCTGATTCATCTTAACCGGGGACTAAGTCCGAGGACTCTCCTATCCCCATGAATCTCTCGGGTTGTTTCACAACCCTCCTACTACGTCGAGGTTCCGGTTGTGTAAGTGTGTCGTTTGGTATGTCATCTTGTACAGTTGGCACTGAGGTTAGCCCTCTAAGCTCATTTAAGGTAATCTCACATCTGGGCTTTCTTTCGTTCATATAGTCTTCTTCCAAAAATCTAAAGTGGGTGCATATTACCACCTTTTGATCCTCGGGACCATAGAACATACACCCTTTTGTTCCCTCGGGGTATCCTATAAACAGTCTTAATTCTAATCGTGGATCCAATTTTCCGGTTTCCTTGTCCAACACGTAGGCCGGACACCCCCAAATTTTCATGTGTCTCAAACTGGGCTTGTGCCCGATCCACAATTCTTTAGGAGTTTTGGGAACCGACTTGGATGGCACCAAGTTCAGAATATAAGTCGTTGTTTCTAAGGCGTGACCTCAGAACGACTTGGGTAGATCCACATAACTCATCATTGATCTAACCATTTCTAAAAGAGTTATGTTTCTTCGTTGTACGACCCGTTTTTGTTGAGGGGTTCCGAGTGCAGTTAGCTGGGATACAATCCCTTCATCTGACAAGTAGTTCAAAAACTCATCGCTGAGGTACTCGCCTCCACGATCAGATCATAGAGACTTGATACGTTTTTCCCTATGATTCTCTACTTGAGCCTTAAATTCTTTGAATTTATCAAAGGTCTCAGATTTATGCTTCATAAGGAAAATATATTCGTACCTTGAGTAATCATCAATGAAAGTGACGAAATACTCATAACCTCCTCTTGCTTTGATTGACATTGGACCACATAGATCTGTGTGAATGATTTCTAACACTTCTTTGGCTCTATTCCCCTTGGCTCCGAATGCCCTCTTGGTCATTTTACCCTCCAAGCAAGATTCGCAAATTGGGATTAGTTCAACCCGGAGAGACTCCAATGAACCATCTTCTACCAACCTTTGAATCCTTTTTGGATTAATATGTCCCAATCTAAGATGCCATAGAAGTGTCTCGTTCACGTCTGATGAACGTTTTCTTTTATCAGAAACAGTTGATGTGTTATAGGATGCATTTTGTGAGTGGTGTGCACAGTTAATTGTATAGAGATTATTCAACAACGTTCCATGACAGATAAATTTATCATAAAGAGAAATGGTAACAACTTTATCAAAAGTAACCGAATATCCATCAAGGTAAAGTTTAGAAACCGAAATTAAATTCTTTCTAAAACTGGGAACGTAAAGAACATCTCTTAAAATTAAAATCCTGTCTTCAAAAGACAGGTGCACTTCTCCCAATGCTTCAGCTGCCACTCTCGTAGCATCGCCCAGTGTGATGAGGATCTCACTCCCACTAAGTTGTCGGGTCCGTTTGAACCCCTGTAAAGTGAAACAAATATGATCAGTGGATCCCGTATCCACCACCCATAAATGGGAGGCATACGCCGCTAAATATGTTTCAACAACTAGTGTGTGAGAATTACCTTTCTTCCATTTCCATTAGGATTGGAACACGCTGACCTCCATTGTCCCGAACTTTCGCTCTCCAAATGTTTCCTCTTGTTTGACCCTTCACTCTTAATGGACGTTGAGTCTACTTGGTTTAGCCTTTCTTTCTCACCCTTCTTACCACCAATTGGCCTAGAAGGAAAAGAAGACCCTTTTGTGACCAAGTGTTTTTCCTTGCGCTCCTCTTCCTCTTCGACCAATGTAAGAGCATTTACCAGATCGTCCACAGTGAAATCAAGATCTTCCAATAGGTACTCTAGATAGGGATGATCATAGCTCTTTGGTAGAGTACTGAGAATGAAATCAACCTTAGTTTTGAAATCGCATTTTTCGCCAAGAATCTAAAACTCCTCAAAGAGAACCATAACCCTAAGAACGTGCTCCCTTGCGGTCGTTCCTTCTTCCATTATTATCTTGGCCATTTCAAGCCTTATCCTTTGGATAGCCATATGGGCCGAATGTGAAAATATCTCTTCGAGATTCTGCATAATGTCTGCAGCTGATTCAAATCCTTGATGAAGGTGTTTCAACAAATCAGACATATTTGTCAACATTGTGTCCTTCACCAATTGATTAGTCAACTCCCATTCACTATGTTCTATCTCGTCCCATATGCCAGTATCTTTAGCAGGTTTTTCGAGTTTTGGTGTGTCAAGCACTCATTCGGATTTTTGTGCAGTTAGAACAATCATGATTTTCCGTTTCCAAACGAAGTAGTTTTCACCAGTTAACTGATGATCTTTAAGTATAGAATACAGTGGATTAAAAGGTTACGACATGTTGAACTGAAATAAATAACAATTTGTATAAGCACAAATATATTACAAGGTTCGATCACATGCATCATATTAAAATCTCAAAAAATATGAACATGCATCAGCCAACATCTCAAAACAGTTTAAATAAGCCACGTGGGGTGGGTCATTATTTAAACACATTCAAGCAGGTTACAAACAAGAAACAGTTATAAACCTTTAATATAAAGATTAATAGTTGCCTCCCACTTGACCAATATAAAATTGACAGGGACTTCGTGGAAGTATACGCATATCAATTTTATACCTAAGTAATAACCATGATTAAATACAGAATTATTACTTCGCTTTAAATGAGCCTCGTGGGGAGGGTCATCGTCGCCACTAATAATAACCCACAATCATCCATTCGGAATTTATTCATGTGAAATCTATCTTTTGGCCGTCCCGTGGGGGGAATTTCTCCAAAAGAATCCACAAATAAATAAATCATGAAGGTCAAAATTAATTCAATTTTATTATCCGGAATAAAATTGTCAATTAACTGTTTAAACATACTTAGTAATTTTTTCGAAGATGAGATTTTTCGTTGGGCAATTCTCATGCAAACACATTTAAACAAATTAAACCAAAGCACAAGAAAACACAACAATAAATCAAGCAAAGCAGAAAAATAAACATATTTGGCATAAATTATCCAATTGTCATGGTTTGATTTTTCTTGGCTTGATTGAAGAAACGTTGTCTTGAATTTCTCCCACTCGATCTTCTCAAAAAGAACTCCGTCTCGAAATGCCATACCAAGTAGCTCGCAGTCGGGATGCATGCCCGTTAAACGGCCCCCCCCCGCCGCGCGATCGTGCCCGCCGCCGCGACCTTAGCGACCTCGATGCGCCTCGGTAGGCATCGCATCGCCGCCACCTCACCTCGACCGCTCGGCGGGTCTCGGCGGCACCTCGGCGACCTCGATAGGCCTCGCCCGACCTCGCCTCGGCGAACTCGGCGGCGCGCGTGTACCCGCGCGCCCGTACCCCACCTCACCTTCGCTGCGCGCGCGCTCGCCACGAGCATGGTGCCGCCATTCTCCGTCGCGCCCACATGTCGCGCCGCGCATCGAGCCCGCCGCCCGGCGCTGGCGTCGTGCCCATCCGCATGGCGATGTCCGCGTCACCGCAGCGTGCCTCCTTGGCACGCGTTTAAATGCGATGCACGTCGTCCATCATCTGATTCGAATCTATCCTTTTAATTCTTCGTCTCTCGCCTCCGTTTCCGATCCGGTTATAATTTATTTACGAAAAATAAATAAACCTAGATCTAGACTAGTCTATTACATTGATCAAATCAAACAACCCTAATCTACTCGTGGATTTTCTCACAGGGTAAGACGAATTCGAACGAATCGAATTAAATACCACAATTTATATGCATAAATAAACACATTAAATTCCATGACAATTGGATACCTGCAAAAAAGATCTAGCAATTCTACTATCCAATTTCAAATTTAATGAAAATGAATTAAATTACAATTTAAAATTCTGAGCCCGAAATCGAGGCTCTGATACCAATTGTTGGGGAATTAATTGCCCGGATCTATTCGGAATGAATATTTAAATACAAATTTAATTCTAACAATTATTACTAGCATGAATTAATCATATATTAATTCAAATAATAATTCAACAACCAATCATGCATATAAACAGTTCACATAAAACCTACGCATGCGGAATTACTACGGGTTTACGTGAACTAACCTCTTGGAGTGACAACCATTGAGAAGATTAATTCCGTTTAATCGAACACACCGAAAGACCTTCTCAAGTATTCCCTTTATCCTTGTTCAACAATCCGGTGGTAGGAACTCGCGAATAATTTAACAAAAAAAGAAAAATAAAATTATGTTCCACCACCTTTGTGGATTTCTAATTTTTCCAACACATGGAATTGCACTTGGGATGAAACACTCATCCCCTATTTATAGGGAAGGAGGTGGTCGAAATTTTGGGTGGAAAAATAAGATGGGAAAATCTTTTCTTGATCTTCAAGAAATCTTGAATATATCTCATATATTCTTTTCTCCATAAATAAATATTTCCACAAAAATCCCACCTCCTAATATTATGGAATTTTCGAAAATAATAAGGAGTGGAATCCAAGATTTAGATTTTCTTGAATTTATGAGATATTTTTGAATTTCAAGAATACATATCTTCCATAACATCTTTTCAAGAAAATCTTTCCTTCCTTATTTTTTTCTTGATTTTCGAAAATTGCTTTAATAAATAACCAAGTGGGAGATTTCTTGAATTAATGAGATAATCTTGTATTCCAAGAATACTTATCTACATTCCATAACTAAATTCAAAGAAAATCTTTCTCCCTCTTTTATTTATTATTTTCGAAAAATTAGAAAAAATTAGGCAACAATATTTTATTTAATTTTAAACACCTTTTCCAGTTAATGGACATTATGTTTGGGCAACTTGAGGGGCCTTTAGGAGAATTAAGATTGGATCTTCTAATGGACTTTGAATATCTAATATTGAGCCACAATATTATTCAAGCCCATAAATATTAATTAATCCCACTACATAATTAATATTGCACTATCCATCTTAACTTATATTACTGTTAATATGGTTCCCGGTTATTATTTCCCGTGTTTAAGATTATCTAGCCAATTAATTAATTCAAGCCACTGAAATAACTTTCCATTAATTAATATCTTTTGTCCTTGGTCAAGGAACGGTTAAACATTATTATCCATCTAGGAAACAAATTCCACTTGCAAGATTTGGTATGATAAATCTTATGAACCTCCCAAAGGGGCAAATCAAGCGAAATATTATGCTAATCACGATTCTTATTGAATTATTAAATCTTAGCAATCACATGTGACCCGATAATATTGCCCAAGATATAAAGTATTGAATCTCATTGATTCTCTACCGTCATAAGTCAAAGCAATAATTACTAACCACACGATCTATTTAAGGAATCTCTGGTCAAAAACAAGATTAAGAAATAATGAACCAGTGAACTCGAGGTCTAATTCTTCACGGTTCACTATCTTTGAAGAATTTATCCTCACAATGTAGGTCTGTTAAGTGCATCGATCATGCACTAATTTATGTAATCTCTTGGTCAAAACAAGCCAAAGTGAGTCTTACACTTCAAACTTTTACGATGGATTGTTCATTTCCATCTAGGTTGTGAACTAAGAGGTGGCAAAGTTACAAAGGGACAAATTAATTTAATCTTAAAGTGATGCGGTATCACTAAATTAACTAATCTGATGTAACACGTCTTTGTTTATTGAACAATTTTGCAATAAATATATGTAACATTCGATGATATTTAAAAGCATCGATGATAAATAATTTATTTATGATAAATAAATCCAAAAAAATTTCGGTTTGGTTATACAAAAAGTAAATTATTTACTTTCGATTTAAATATCAACAATACCATCTTTATCACGAGTTCAATAGTTAAGTTAGAGGAGATATAAAAGTTAATTTAGTGATACCGCATCAAAGATTAAATTAACAAGTCCATGTAACGGAAAAGACAACCTAGATGGAAATGAACAATCCATCCGAAAGGTTCCTGTAAATCTCTCATATCGTTGTCTTAACCAAGAGATTACATTAGTGCATGACATGTGAAATTAGAATGGATGATAAATTCTTTAAAGACTTAACCAGGGAGAATTAGACCTCAATTCGTTATTTCTTTTCGCCCCTTAAAAGTGGGGTTAGAATTATTATTACTTATGACGGGTGGAGAATCAATAGATTCAATATTTATATTTTGGGCAATGTTATCGGGTCACATGCGATTGCTAAGATTTCATACGAAGAATCGATGTGTTGTAGTATAATTGTTTTGAAATTACTTTGGGAGGTTCATAAGATTTATCATACCAAATCTTGGACTTTGTTTCCGGGATAATAATGTTGAACCGCTTTTTTAATGACAAAAGATATTAATTAATGGAAAGCTATTTCAAAGGGCTTGAATTAATTAATGGGCTAGATAATCTTAAACACGGAAATAATAACCGGTGAGCCATATTAACAAAGAATACGGGTTAAGATGGATAAGTGCAATATTAATTATGTAAAGGGATTAATTAATATTTATGGGCTTGAATAATATTGTGGCTCAATATTAGATATTCAAAGTCCATTAGAAGGTTCAATCTTAATTCTCCTAAAGGCCCCTCAAGTAACCAAAAGATAATGTCTAATAACTGAAAAAGGTGTTTAAAATAAAATAAATTATTGTTGCCTATTTTTCCTAATATTTCGAAAATAATAAATAAAAGAGGGAGAAAGATTTTCTTTGAATTTTGTTATGGAATGTAGATAAGTATTCTTGGAATACAAGATTATCTCATTAAATTCAAGAAATCTCTCACTTGGTTATTTGTTAAGAGATTTCAAAAATTTTGAATAAATAAGGAGAGGAAAGATTTTCTTGATTTTCTTGGAAAGACATTATGGAAGATATGTATTCTTGGGATACAAGAATATCTCATAAATTCAAGAAGATCCAAATCTTGGATTCCTATTCCTTAATTTTTCGAAAAATACCATAACAATAGGGAGTTGGGATTTTTGTGGAATTTTTTATTATGGAGAAAATAATATATGGGATATATTCAAGATTTCTTGAAAATCAAGAAAAGATTTTTCCATCCTATTTTCCAACCCAAAAATTCGACCAACCCCATATCTATAAATAAGGGATGAGTGTTTCATCCCCAGTGCAATTCCATGTGTTGAAAAAATTAGAAATCCACAAAGGTGGTGCAACATAATTTTATTTTTCCTTTTTGTTAAATTGTTCGCGAGTTCCTACAATCGGATTATTGAACAAGGATAAAGGGAATACTTGAGAAGGTCTTTCGGTGTGTTCGATTGAACGGGATTAATCTTCTCAACGGTTCACGTAAATCCGTAGTAATTCCGCATGCGTAGGTTTTATGTGAACTGTTTATATGCGTGATTGGTTGTTGAATTATTATTTGAATTAATATAGGATAATTCATGCTAGTAATAATTGTTAGAATTAAATTTGTATTTAAATATTCATCCCGAATAGATCCGGGTCAATTTATTCCCCAACAAAGCGTACTCTCCAAGATCGACTTACGTTCGGGTTATCACCAGGTGAAAACAAGGAAGTAGATATATCCAAGACTGCCTTTTGAAAGCGATACGGACATTACAATTTTTTGTTCATGCCCTTCGGGCTTAGTAATGCACCATCAATATTTATGGACCTGATGAACTGAGTTTTCCATCCATTTTTTAATAGATTCGTGATTATTTTTATCGACGACATATTGGTCTACTCTCGTGATAGGAGACAACATGAGGAGCACCTAAGGATCACCTTGGAAACTCTTAGGAAAGAGAGGTTGTTCGCCAAGTTTAAAAAGTGTGAGTTTTGGTTGGATAAGGTTGTTTTTCTCGGCCACATCGTGTCAGCTAAAGGCATTGAAGTAGACCCAGCCAAGGTGGATGCGGTGAGTAGCTGGAGGACACCAACCAATGTAAGTGAGGTTTGAAGTTTTCTTGGTTTAGCAGGGTTCTACCGAAGGTTCATCGGAAATTTTGCAAAAATTGCAGTACCCCTAACTCGTCTTACCCAAAAGGGAGTGAACTTTCAGTGGACAGAAAAGTGCGAGAACAGCTTCCAAGAGCTCAAAAATAAGCTAATTTCTGCACCTGTCCTAGCTATACCCAATGGTACTGAGGGATTTGTCATCTATAGCGATGCATCTAAACTTGGACTTGGTTGTGTTCTGATGCAACACGGGAGAGTCATAGCGTATGCCTCGAGACAATTAAAGACTCATGAGAAAAATTATCCGACTCATGATTTGGAACTTGCTGATGTTGTTCATTCTTTGAAGATATGGCATCACTGTTGGGATTATACTGGAAAGTATGCTTTTACTTTGTATAATCAAAACTGAATTTCAGACTTATTTACTGAAATAAATTATTTATCACTGATGCTTTAAATATCATTGAATGTTACATATATTTACTGCATAATTGTTCAATAAATAGTATGTGTTACATTGTAGTTAATTTAGTGATACCAGATCACAGAAGATTAAATTAACAGTTCCTTGTAACCAAAAGTACACCATTCACGACCTAGATGGAAATGAACAATCCATCGTGAAAGGTTGAAGTGTAAGGCTCATATTGGCTTGTCTTGACCAAGAGATTACACTAGTGCATGACTGATGCACTGAATAGGACCTACAGGAGGACAAATTCTTCAGCACTGAACTAGGAAGAATTAGACCTCAGTGGTTCGTTATTTCTTAATCTTCGTTCCTTAAATAGGATCGCGTGTGGTTAGTAATTATTGCTTTGACTTATTACGGGTAGAGAATCAACGAGATTCAATACTTTATATCTTGGGCAATATTATTGATCACATGCGATTGCTAAGATTTAATACGGAGAATCGTGTGCAAGTACGCTTGTTCGATTTGCCCCCTTGGGAGGTTCATAAGATTTATCATACCAAATCTTGCAAGTGGAACTAGTTTCTGGTATGGATAATAATGTTGAACCGTTCATTAACCAAGGACAAAAGATATTAATTAATGGAAAGCTATTTCAGTGGCTTGAATTAATTAATGGGATAGATAATCATAAACACGGGAAATAATAATCGGGAGCCATATTGACTGTAATATGGGTTAAGATGGATAGTGCAATATTAATTATGTAGTGGGATTAATTAATATTTATGGGCTTGAATAATATTGTGGCTCAATATTGATAATTCAAGATCCATTGGAAGGTCCAATCTTAATTCTCCTAAAGGTCCCCCAAGTAGCCCAATATAAAGTCCAATAACTGAAAAAGGTGTTTAAAAATAAAATAAATTTGTTGCTTATTTTTCCTCATAATTTTCAAAAATTATGAATAAAAGGGGATAAAGATTTTCTTTGAATTTTGTTATGGAATGAAGCTATGTATTCTTAGAATACAAGATTACCTCATTAAATTCAAGAAATCTCCCACTTGGTTATTCATATGTGATTTTCAAAATTTTTGAAATAAAAGGGAAAGAAATTTTTTTTTGATTTTCTTGAAAAGATATTATGGAAGATATGTATTTCTTGAAATGCAAGTATATCTCATAAATTCAAGAAGATTCAAATCTTGGATTCTTGTCTCTTGATTTTCGAAAATATTGTCATAACAAGATGAGGTGGGATTTTTGTGGAATATTTTAATTATGGAGAAAAGAATATAGGAGATATATTCAAGATTTCTTGGAGATCAAGAAAAGATTTTCCCACATTGGTTTTTCCTCAAAATTTTGACCACCACCCCATCTATAAATAGGGGATGATTCTTTCATTCCCAAGTACAATTCCATGTGCTGGAAAAATTAGTAAATCCACAAAGGTGGTGCAACAAAGTTTATTTTTCCTTTTGTTAATTGTTCGCGAGCATCCTTCCACCGGATTGTCGAGCAAGGACTGGGGAATACTTGGGGAGGCTTTTTGGTGTGTTTAATCGACGAGACCATTGCCACTCCAAGAGGTTAGTTCACGTAAACTCGTAGTAATTCCGCATGCGTAGGATTTACGTGAACTGTTTATATGCATGATTTGTTGTTGAATTATTATTTGAATTAATATAGGATTAATTCATGCTAGTAATAATTGTTAGAATTAAATTTGTATTTAAATATTCATCCCGAATAGATCCGTGCAATTAATTCCCCAACAGTCACTACCTTTACGGTGGAAAGTGTGAGATATACACTGATCATAAGAGCCTCAAGTACTTGTTTGAACAAAAAGAGTTGAACATGAGGCAGAGGAGGTGGTTAGAATTAGTTAAGGATTGTGATTGCGCCATCTTGTATCACCCCGGAAAGGCTAATGTAGTCGCTGATGCCCTAAGTCGAAAGGGAAATGTGGCATGCATGTTGACTTCTCAAGAGAAACTAATAAATTAGTTTAGCAGGTTGAATTTGGAAGTTGTATTTCCACCTGTAAGCACTATGACCATCATAACAACTTTTGTAACGAAGCCTACTCTACGAGGAAGGATTATTGAAGCTCAAAATAGAGATGCATTTTTGGAGAAGTTAAGGGATGAAGTCGTAAGTGGCACCACAAAGGGTTTGGCCATAGAAATTGATGGGGCACTATCATATGGAGGAAGAATATGCATTCCAAAGGATGAGGATATCCGAAAAGAGATCCTTGAAGAAGCACAACACCCCATACACTGCCCACCCGGGAACCACAAACATGTATCGGGACTTAAAAAGGATGTTCTGGTGGAGGAACATGAAGGGGTGCATAGCACTATTTGTTCAGAAATGCTTAACTTGTCAGCAAGTCAAGGCAGAACATCAACGACCCAGCGGCCTCCTCCAGCCACTCGAAATTCCAGAATGGAAGTGGGAACACATTGCAATGGACTTTGTGGTTGGTTTGCCAAAGTCAGCACGAGGTAACCATGCAATTTGGGTCATTGTTGATCGTTTAACCAAGTCCGCTCACTTTTTACCAATCAAGATGACCTTCAGTTTGGATAAGCTGGCTCACTTATATCTTGAAGAAGTGTTGAAACTCCATGGAGTACCCATATCAATAGTTTCTGACCGTGACCCGAGGTTCACATCTCAATTTTGGCAAAGCTTGCAAAGGGCTATGGGGACAAAGCTCAATTTTAGCACTGCATTCCACCCACAGTCAGATGGTCAGTCAGAAAGAACTATACAGACACTAGAGGACATGTTAAGGGCTTGTGTATTGGATTTTGGAGGAAAATGGGAAGATTTTCTGTCTTTGGTAGAATTTGCATATAATAAAAGCTTTCAAGCGACTATAGGAATGGCGTCTTATGAAGCACTCTATGGGAGAAAATGTAGATCACCATTATATTGGGATGAGGTTGGAGAAAGAAGGATCTTAGGCCCAGAAATTATTGAAAGAACAGTCGAAGTTATTGATAAAATTAGAGCAAGGATCAAGACGGCTCAAGATAGACAAAAAATCTTACGCTGACCAACGACGAAAAGACTTGGAATTCACAGTTGGAGAAAAGGTGTCACCTGTTAGAGGTGTTGTTCGATTTGGTAAAAAGGGTAAGCTACAACCCAGATTCATCGGACCGTACAAAATTTTAGAACATGTCGTGGAAGTTGCTTATCGCCTTGCTCTACCACTCGATCTATCTGGGGTGCACAATGTGTTCCATGGTTCCATGTTGAGAAAGTACGTGTTTGATGTGAGTCATGTAATCCATCATGAAGGGCTTGAAGTCCAAAAGGATTTGTCCTATGCAGAGTCACCAATCGTAGTACTAGAACGCAAGACGAAAAAGCTTCGTAACCACGAGATTCGTCTAAGTTAAAATTCAATGGAACCATCATGATAAGGAGGAGTCTACTTGGGAGCTTGAGAGTGATATTCTAGAAAAGTCCCCAACCTAACGAAACTTGGTACATGTTTACCATTTTAATTTCGAGGACGAAATTTCTTGAAGGGGGGTAGGGTGTAATATCACGAAAATTCAAAAAGTTTCCTAAATTTATTTTTGTGAAATTTAAGTGATTTATTTATTTAAGGTGTGCAATTATATGATTATCATCCTTAAATTATTTATTCTTAGATTTTATTAAAGTTTATGATTATGGATGAGAATCATCGTAACGATGTTATCCTTACGATTGCAAATTTCAATGGCAACAAGCACTTTGCCCAATCAATATGTATTCGTGATTTTGACTGCTTTACTTTATCAATTTCTCATTTTTTAAGAATGTTTTTAAGGCATAGTGTCTCCTTTTATTTGAACAATTACTTTGGGTCTTAAAGTTATTTAGACCGATTATTTCTTAGTTTGATTTTTGGATTAAGATCATTTAGTGACATTGGCTTATTAATTTAAACTTTATTCTAAAAGTAATAAATTTATTTCAATATATTGTGCAACATTATTCCTTGTTAAACTTTAAAGATATTTGTGCCACGTAATCATTTGGAAGCTCATAATGAGAATGAAATTTAATTGTCTAATGACTGTGGAAGAACACACACATTAGATAAATTAATAAGTCCATCTGGTGAATTGTATTTCACTACTATTTGGATTCTCGAATCATATGTTGTCGCCAATGATGAACTATGGGAGACTGATTCACATAGGTTTTGTCATGACCGTCTCAAATATTCAGGTCTTGGTATGATGATCCGTAATTCGAAGAAACTAATGTGGACATACTTTATTGAATGAAATATAAAATTGGATAAATTTTCGATACAATGCACGATATTGATCATGTTACTTTGTAGCAACCTTTGTTTTCTACAGCATCAGAAACACTATTTACATCCCACTCTGCCTCATTATAAATCTTAATGGCAAATCACTTGTTTTACAAAGTCTGCACTTTAGCAAAAGTAATAATGAGACCTGCTGTAATATCACGAAAATTCAAAAAAGTTTCCTAAATTTATTTTTGTGAAATTTATGTCATTTATTTATTTAAGGTGTGATATTTATGTCATTTATTTATTTAAGGTATGCAATTATATGATTATCATCCTTAAATTTATTTATTCTTAGATTTTATTAAAGTTTATGATTATGGATGAGAATACTTTATTTGGCTTTTCATAAAATAATAAGAATAAGGATCAAGTTAAGTGGAGGGAAAGACCCAATTTACAAGTAAGAAGACAAGGGCCCTTAGGGCCCAATTAAGTGGAAACCCTAGTCTTGGAGGGCTTTATAAATAGGCACTTTCAGCCCTTTTGCACAAATTTTGCACTTCATTTTTTTAAGGTAAACACTCTCTACACACATTACACACACACACTACACCACCGAACTTAAACTGGATTTCGGCCAACCATATAAACTCCGATCTTCAATCAGATAGAACCATCTGAAAGCTCTAGTCCAGAGCTTTCTAGAACATCTTCCGGTTTTGCGATTGGAGCCCTAGAACTCCGGTTATCTCTGGTGGAAGTTGGAGGGATACCCTAGTAGGCAGACTGACATCTTTTCATCATAATAATCGGTACACATTTCCAAAAATTGTGTTATTTATCTCTTTAGAAAGCTTATTTCAAGAGCATTCTAGAACATCTTCAGTATTCTCGTTTTGAGCCTTAAAACTCCGGTTATCTCTGGAGGAAGTTGGAGGGATTCCCTAGTAGGCGGACTGACTTCTTTTTATCATAATATTCTGTAAGCACTTCTAAAAATTATTTTCTTGGTCTCATTAGAAATCTTATTTCAATATCTTTCCATAACATCTTCTGGATTCTCATTTGGATCCCTAGAACTCCGGTTATCTCCGGTGGAAGTTGGAGGGATGCCCTAGTAGGCTGACTGACTTCTTTTTATCATAATATTCTTTACATATTTCCAAAAATTGTGTTTCCAGTCTCCTTAGAAATCTTATTTCAAGGGATTTCTAGAACATCTTCTGGATCCTCGTTTGGAGCTCTAGAACTCCAGTTATAACCAATGGAAGTTAGAGGGATGCCTTAGAACGCGGACTAACTTCTATATGTCATAACCTTTTGCTCGGTTATTCAAATCTTGTGATTATGGTCTTGTTGGAAATTTGATTTCAATGTCTTTCCAGAACATATTTTTATCTTTAAATCAGAGTTATAGAAGTCAAGTTATGTTATCAAAGTTCTAGAAATAATATAAATGTCCTCAAACATAAAATAAACATAAAATGCTCATTTCTTATCCGTTTTTGACGAAATCAGTGGCTAATCGACCCAAATTCCAAAATTTATAGTTTTTCATAAAATTAATTGGACTTTCAGTTTTTCGAAATATCAAGAAAGCCTTTAAACCCCTGCAATTTTGCATTCTTTACAAATTCTAGACCTTTTTGTGAATCACTTAACTACCAATTTATAATACACTTAATCGTGCACTTACACCATTAGTTTACTGTTTTTATTAGTGAGAACTATGGGGTAGAATTTCTTGATTGTAGGACTTGAGAATCACGAAGTAGGAAAGAGCTTGGGACTAGGAGGAGACGATATCGCTTAGCTCGTACAAACTACTAGGTGGGGTAACTCTCAGTGGATCTTATAATGTCTACTTGCATACTTTATAATTTATTGCCTTAATTGTCTTACATGAAAGTTTGCAATGAATACCAAAGGTGAAGATGCATGTTATGATTATTTGCATAAATGTATGTTCGAACATGAAGATGAGTATTATGATTGATTGTATATGTATGAAAATGTGAAAGTGTATGCAATAAGGTCAAGACCGTACAAGATGTATGTTATACGGATAATATCGTTATAGCTATGATAAGATCACGGGTAAAACCATACAAGATTTGATCGAAAGATCATTTTCGGGTAGCTCCCGAATAAGATGTTCGAGTGGGGTAAGGCGTGCCCCAACAAGATTGATGTGCTCTTATGTGTAACTTATATTAAGTATACACTAGATATGGACGTATAGGATGAAGTTGAACGTGGCATGTGATTTGTTATATGATTGCTGGATTCTTGAAACAGTACTACAAAGTTGTGAGTATGTGATCCTAAGGTTATGAATAAGATTAAGAGTCTTGTTTGTCTTTATGATGATATGTGGCGATTCATGTACTTGACTATTATTTCAATAATTTGTATAGTGTATTAGTGGGCATTCGAGTGAACCCACAGGGTGTTTTTCCGAACACTCACCCCTTCCCTTTTCAGGTCGAGATGCGTAAGAGGAATGAAGGTGGACGTGAGCTCTTGGACTCGAAAGTGCAATACTTTTTAATTTATGGAAAGTAAACTTTAGCCTTATTTTGACAAATTAACATTAGTGTCGTTTTGTTGTGATGCAAACTTTTACAACTCTTCAATTTAAGATTGTTATGTGTTTTGGTGGTGATCACCCATAATTTTATGAAGTGCATTACTTTTGTTAATTTGTTCGTTTAAAAAAATAGTTTCTTTCTTAAAAAAAAAAATCGAGGTCGTTACACCTGCTTATGCTAAAGTTGCAAAACAAAGTATTTCATTCTTACAAAGAATAAAAGACGATATTTGTGGACTATTCACCCAGAATGCGGACCATTCAAGTATTTATGGTTCTGGTTGATTCTTCGAGATATGATCACATGTCGCTTTACTGTCCACAATTAATTCTGCATTGCAAACTCTTAGCACATATTATATGGTTAAGGGTTCACCACCCTTATCATCATCAAAAGCATTTGATAATTATTGTATATTTATTAAGATCAATGTAAAGCATCATGTACCCCTTGTGCTACACAAATGGTCTCGCAGATGCCACCATCAAAAGAAAATAAATGGCGGCTAGTGCACTGTTTATGCGCATCAACATTCCTATCTCTGCATGGGGTTATGCAATATTGCATGCAACTTTACTTATTTGTTTCAAACCCACTATTGACCAATCATTGTGCGTACCAGTTGGTAACTGTGTATAATCCTGATATTTCACATTTACGCATATTTAATTGTGCAATATACGTGTTTATTGCGCCCCCACATCGTACTAAGATGGGTTCTCAAAGACAATTAAGTATATAAGTTGGATATGAATCCCCAACAATTATCCACTATTTAGAACCTTTGACCGACGACCTATTTACCGCTAGACTTGCGGATTGTCACTTTAATGAGACAATTTTCCCGTCATTAGGGGGAGATAAGAAAAAGAATTTTCTAAGGGAACGACTGGAAGTATCGTGGTCTATCCCCACTACGACTCATTTTGATCCCCAAACTTCGCAACGTGAAAGTGAAGTAAAATTAATAATTGATATTCAGAATGTAGCAGATTCGATGCCTGATACGTTTAGTAATATTTATATAGTGACTAGGTCTCATATACCAGCTGCAAATGTCTGCAAGGTTAGAATTCCCCAATAAGGGGCACAATGCCGTAGAAAATGTGTTGCAACCATACTTGGTGGAAGTGTGGTTGAGGCCGTGGCTCTAAAAAGGAAATGGGGGAAGACATCTGGTTCGATTGATAACACCTAAAGAAATAAGGATAGGTATGGCACAATTCAATTTATTGATCATCAATGTCGAGAATACATCTCGTGAGATTATCTCTGATTATTGTTATGTCCACGAATCATTACTGGAGAACGCTTCTAAGTTTTATATGATTCCAGAGATAAAGAAATCTCAATATATTATGAGAGAGCATATGAGTCGATGGATAGACATTGCACACAGATTGATGATATATTTGATTATACTGTTGCTCAAGGAATTATAGAGCACAAGGATATCGAACCACGCTCAATTGTATAATGACAACAAAGAGCATATTGGCCTAAATGAAATAAGCAATCCAGGGAGAACTTGAATACATGACAAAGACACAGGTATTTGGTCAGGTAGTGCTAGCTTAACCAAGTGTAAAGCCTATAGGACATAAATGAGTTTTTGTTAGAAATCGTAATGGGAAATATAAAGTTCTGATATGTTTCTCACTACGCCCTGGATTGACGTAATTGACGTTATAACGTTTCGCTAATTAGTTAGCCTAATAGTTTCCAAAGAACTGGAAATGCAGCAAATGAAAGTGGTTACTGCATATCTCTATGGGGATTTTAATTTAGAGATATATATGGAAGTGTCTGATGGTCTTTCAATTACTCAAGTCAAGTGACACTAAACCACGGGGTGTGTTTTCAATAAACTTGAAATACTCACTTTAAATTGAAACAATCTGGACGTATGTGATATACCCGCTTAAGTGACTACTTGATTGGGAAATATTATAGAATGACGAAAAGTGCACCTGTGTTTTATAAAGAAACAAGTTTTGGATTTACAGTTTATATTGATGGATGAACATAATAGGTACTCTTAATGAACTAAGAGAAACCACAAATAATAGGTACTCTTAACGAAATAAGAGAATCATGAGCTACTTGCAATTCGAAATTGAGATAAAGAATCTTGGGAAAACTCAGTTTCTCACTACGCCCTGGATTGACGTAATTGACGTTATAACGTTTCGCTACTTAGTTAGCCTAATAGTTTCCAAAGAACTGGAAATGCAGCAAATGAAAGTGGTTACTGCATATCTCTATGGGGATTTTAATTTAGAGATATATATGGAAGTGTCTGATGGTCTTTCAATTACTCAAGTCAAGTGACACTAAACCACGGAGTGTGTTTGCAATAAACTTGAAATACTCACTTTAAATTGAAACAATCTGGATGTATGTGATATACCCGCTTAAGTGACTACTTGATTGGGAAATATTATAGAATGACGAAAAGTGCACATGCGTTTTATAAAGAAACAAGTTTTGGATTTACAGTTTATGTTGATGGATGAACATAATAGGTACTCTTAATGAACTAAGAGAAACCACAATAGGTACTCTTAACGAAATAAGAGAATCATGAGCTACTTCCAATTCAAAATTGAGATAAAGAATCTTGGGAAAACTCAGTTTGTCTAGACTTTGTACTAGAACTTGAGCTTGTGGAATACTTTGTTGGGGTTATACCCCTTATTTCCCAACATACTTATCCACCAATCTGCATATGTCCAAAATATGTTCAAGCGATTTAACATGGACAAGATGCACCTGGTTAGCACTCCCATGATCGATCGAAGTATTGATTTAAAGAAAGATCCATTCCGTCTAAAGAAAGATGACGAAGAGCTATTGGGATCTGAAATTTTCTATATAAATTCAGTATGCGCATTATTGCACTTAGCTTAATGCACTCGATTGATTATTATTTCTCAATGAACTTGTTATCTAGATTTAGTTCAGGACCAAACGCAGTATCATCGGGATAATGTCATAGATACGCTCTGATACCTAAAAAGGAACCTTTGAATGGGTTTGCTATGTCATTATAGAAGATGCTAAAGGGACCACATTATGCAATTGTGACCCCTAAAGAAATATACAAAGGGACAACAAATGAAATTGTAACCCTTAAAGAAATGTTGAAGCTACCCCCTACACCTATAGACTAAATAATGTGTTAGTTGGTTTTGTTTATGTTGATCATCTATTTAATATACACAAAAGGTCATTTTCAAAATGGTTTATGTATTTACCATGGGAAACAACAAGTTTTACTCAATTACAAGTAACTCAAGTAAGCTCTAATGTAATTGTGTTTGATTTGTTTACATAATTATTGCCAAGAACAATTTTTTAGAAGTATATGACAAGAATTGAAATTTGTAACCCACATGATAAACGTACTTATCAAGTGAGAGGTGTACACTTCAGGGGGAGTCTTGACATAAGTGTATTGTAACTCTTTTCCTTTTCGACCAAGATGTATTTTCCCACTTAGCTCTTATTATTTGGCAAGGCTATTAGCGAGGCAATATTCATGCACCATCTACCCTCTTGATTTGGCACAAGGGGGAGTGTTGAAGGAAAATACATTTATGTGACCTTCATCAAGAAGTAACTGATTGAGGGGTAGTTTAGGTAATTCATCATATTCCATGTAACCCTATATTTTACCTTATATAAAGGGATCATTTGTATAAAATAATATGTTGATGATATAGTAAAATCTCCTCGACTTAAGACGCCTTGGACGTAATGGATTCTCTAATTTAACCCAATTAACAAATCGTCTCTATTATCCTACAACTACTTAATTTTTTCTTACTTTATAAAATTCAACTATTGCTAGAACTAAGGGCCCGTTTGGCTAAGTTTGTTTTATACATCTTATAAGATTTTTTAAGAGCTTATAATATGTAACTTTTAAGTAGTTTATAAGTTGTTAAAATGTTTGGCTAAAAAAACTTAAATATTTTTTTAATTCTAATTAAGTATAAATAATATTTTATTTTTTTTGTCGGGCCAGGTTCGCGTCGGACCGTGATCGGGTCAAGTTTGGGTTCATGTAGGGTTTGGGTTGGGCCAGGTAATTGTGATCGGGCCGGGTCGGGCCATCTTGGAGGCCAAGTTGGGGTTGGATGATGATATAAGGGAGTATAACTTATACAGTTTTAGTAAAATAAGTTAGGATACATCAACTTATTTTTTTTTTTACTTATAAATTCTTAAATGCTTATTTTAAAATTTTACAAAATGTTGAACATTTTATTTTATCAAATAAATTTGGACAAGTTATAAATTTCTAAACAGCTCATGAATTATTTTAAAGAGCTTATAAATTGAGACAAACTTGCTCTAAATATATAGTATATTGAACAACGTTGCTCAAAGTTAATTTTCAAGTGTCATTGCTCGATTGTTAAAGAACTGTTGCTTGTGGGGTTTGAAAACTTGGGACCAATCCGGAAAAGACCCATGAGTTGACTAATTGTGTTCACGTTATGATCAACACTTGTAAAAATAAGATAAAAATTCATATGAAATCGTCTCATATATCAAATGGGATACAATTTAACATAAATTAATATCAATTTATCCCAAAGTGTTAAAAACGTCAATTTTCATATTATGTTCCGTCTTATTGTGAGATACTCCCACACAAATGTGGCTCTAAAAATGAGACCGTCTCACATAATTGAGGTTCCAAAAATAAATATAGAACAACAGCTTATAAGAAGAAGGATTGGGCATGGAGGAAATAATTAATATTTCAACTAAAGCCAAATTCGCCAATAAAAATAATAATCTTCTATAAAGTACAAGTGTAGTTGTATAAAGTCTCATTTTAACGTCTTTACAATTTAATCACAACTTCTTAATTTTAGCAATGTCATACATACTTTAATATATAATTCTTCAATTCATGAGGCTATATATACTTGGACAATTCTTACCGCAACGTCACTTAACTCTGTTATTTTTTATTTATAACAATATTTAAATGGCTGAATATTGGGCCGTTTATCTAATTTGAGGCCCAAACTGTGAAAGTTGGATAATATTCAGATTTGGGCCTAATATTAATTCTATGCATATCATAAGCCCACTCTTGAACCATTTTCCTTCTTTGAGAAATATGGCCTGCCAGCTTGAACTCATAATTCATAAACACACATCTTGGGAGAATCACCCGTTAAATATTTTAATGCTTTTCAAATATTAACTAGTAGTCTAGGTACATTTTAGTACGAATATTTTAGAAGTTAAATTTTGCTACAAATTTAAAATATAAAATATTATCGACTAATATCTAATTTTCGATGCAAATCGGTATATCACCATTTGCAATAACGGATTCAGGAATTTTACTTGTAGCCCCCAACAGTATCAAATGACAAAAATTCATATGAGACGGTCTCATGCATGAGATGAGGTACAACTTAACACAAATTACATTCATCCCTTCCAAAGTGTTAAAGCGTCAATGCCCAATTTATATTTCGTCGCACCGTGAGACCGTCTCATGCAAGTGTGTCTTGTATCAAAAAAGAGGGGGAAAGAAACATATATAAAAAGAAATCAACTAATATTGATCAAAAATTTAAAGAAGGGTATCAAAAAAGTTACTCCTCTAAATAAAAGAAATAAGTCTCGTTCCAAAATTACAATAAAAAAAAAACAAGTTGTTAATTTGCTGATACAAATTAACGACACACCTAAATCAAAATACCAGCGAGATCAAACACTTAAACTGTCCCATGACTGTTTGCACAATTAATATGATTCTACAACACGAGATTGAAACTCTCAAATTGCGTAGCCACTAGATTGCTATTTTCGATTATTTCTGCCTTTGCATTCTATTTTGACACATGAAATGCCCCTTCAATTTTAGAACTATTGAAGCAGTCATGTGAAATCAATAGAAATACAGGCCTCTTTTGGGTATTTTTAGGGTTGGTAGTTACTGTTTGTAGGGGTGGTAATAACGATTATTTGTGCCTTTCTGGGTAGTTTGTGGTGTTGTAATAATTTTGGGATATATTTAATTTTACATTTAAATACACATTTACCAATATTATACATCTATACTCTAAAACTATTGAATTACAAATGGTTCTGTAATTTTGTCCGAATCTACAAATAGTCCTGTAAATTTTTATTTTATCAATTTTTGTCCTTTTGGTTTCAATTTTAGTCATTTTCGGCAAATAATTTAAAATTTGATATCAGAAAATTGACCTGACTTTTTATTCTGCTCACGTCAACGGACGCCACCACTCTTATTTGAACTGTTTTTCATTGAGGAAGAAAAACTCTCAAACAATTTTATATTTTGATTACACCTCCCCTGTGAATCACAACTTCAAAATCACAAATTTCATTCATTATTGTAACTAATTTCGAGTGATTTACGTTGAGGCGATGGTCGAAACATATACTATTATGTTTCTCTCACTGAACCTGTCATTTCAATATTTATTTTTTTGCATTATTTTGTATGCTAAAAAGGACTAGAATTGAAACCTAAAGTACAAAAATGATAAAGTAAAACCTTACAGGGCCATTCGTGGATTCAGATAAAGTTTCAGGATCATTTGTGATTTTTTCTCTAATTACTTAAGCTAATTCTGAAAAGGCAAAACCTTGTATGCAATATTGCATAGTGTGATTTATGTGCAATTAACTCAAATTAGAGAGTCTTAATTTCTCGAGGGTCAGGTCCAGGCCCATTTCGGATCCGGCTCTTCTAGGGTTCTTTTTTCTCGCGATCTACCAAATTTTTCAGCGATGTGTTTCTAAGTTTTTCCTTTTCTTCTCTTGTTCTTTTTTTTTCTCTCTTCTTTATTCAAATTCTTCCATATTCTTCTCTATTTCTTCAGTTTTCTCATCCTTGCAAACTTACAGGTTCTTTCGTTCTTTTTTCTCTCAATTTTCTGGCGCAGTCTTTTAGATCCTTCTGCACTCTTCTCACGTTATTCTTTAAATATGTAATTTTGGACTGAGATTTTTTTTTCGCTTGTACTGTTTTTTGTTCATGTGGTGGCACGTTTTTCTTCATAGGGTAACATTTTTTTGTTCATGTAATAACACATGTTTTTTTAGTAATATGTAACATTGTATGCATGTATTCGTAATACTATGTGAATACTATGTGTTATCATATGAATAACAATGTGTTACCTTATGAACATTCATGTGTTACGTTATGTTTTAATACGTGTTACGCAATATATGAAGTTTTTTTCAGTATAACAATGTAGTAACACTTACTTATCCATTCAGCAACACATAGAGAATGATAATATTTTTTTTTTAATGATAATGTAATTTTTATTTCATGTTGTAATATATTTCATTTCTATAAATATCACATTTTTTTCATTTGTAACACACAAAAATTTGACCAAAAAAATAAATAAATAAATAATGTGTTCAATAAGAATTGAACATATGACCAAATACATTAACAATGGACTGAAACCACTAGACTATGACGAAACTTGATAAAAATATTATTGTATAAATATATATCACGTCAACAGCCGAATCTAAGGAGCGTCCGCCTGACCCGCCCGACCCACATCATGACCCGCGAATTAATTGTCTAATCAGCGGTCAATTAATTAGTATTCGTTCCAAAAGCGCAAGCCAAGAAACTGTAGGCAGCTAGAGTTTGTAAAGATGAGGAAAAGTTATGGTGTCACTGTATGAATTGCAGTATTAGACATATGTAGGTAGTAGTATAGGAATAGGAGACATGCTTTTGACTTGATGATTTCATAATGTCTCATTCAATTGGCATCTTTTATATGAACCTTTTTGCACTATATATGATCGCAACACTGCTCTCTTAATTAATTTAATTTTGATTTCATCGTTACGATATAATTGACTTTATGTAATATTTTTAATTTATGCAACACATTATAATATTTTTATAATTTATATATTATGTAATATATTATTAATATATAAAACTTTTAAATAGGAAGCACTTTTACATAAGTAATATTTTTACAAGTTTTCAAAAAAAAAAAAAAAAAAAAAAACACAAGATAACACTTTTACATAAATAACACTTCTTAGCTAGACTTTAACAAATATAACACTTTTTAACTAACACTCTAATATAAATAACATTTTTAGGTAACACTTTTATTTATATATCATGTTTTAATAACACTTTGTATTAATTATTTAAATATATATATGTGTATAAATATACTTTATTTATGATACATATAATTGATATATTTGATATATATATTATAATCACTACATTTATATAAATTTCTTGCGTAAATTAATTTATTATATTATTTATTATTTTAGTAAATAATATATAAAATATTTTTATAAATATAAATATAATATTTAAAAAATTATGTTCATATCATTTAATTTTATTACATAATAAAAATATCTATGTTTTTTACAAGAAAATATCTATGTTTATTATGTACCAAAAAAAATCATAATTCAAACTTTTTTTTTAAAAAAATTATAACATAAAATGCAGTTATATATATATATATATATATATATATATATATATATTTAATATTTTTTAAAAGAGTAGATAGGAAATTGTTTGGTCCATTGAGAATTAATGAGAAAAACGAAAAAATGGTATTAAGTATTATATATTACCGTCCAAAATGTAGAAAATCTCATGGATTATTGTAATTGGTAATTTTTTAACTATGAACTACATTTTCTTTCATATTTTCTTATAAAAAATATTACCTGGAGTTTATATAATAACGTTTTTAAAGTGTTATTATAAATTTGCATAATCTATTTTCTAATAAAAAGTGTTACCTGAAGTTCATATAACAACGTTTTAAAAGTGTTATTAAAGTGTTATATAAGTTATTAAAAGTGTTACTTTAGATTTTAAGTTGCATTAACAATTGCAACACTCTTAAAAGTATTACTTATTGGCTATGGTCATACATTCTAGCTATTAAAAAAAAAAAAAAAACTATCTAATTTTGGTCTATACTATAGTTATATGTCGATTGTTCAATTTTTATCTCATTTTCACATGAAATAGTAACCGACGTTGTTTTCGGTCACGCGTAAGTGGTGTGGCGGTTAAAATTTGTGGTGGGTGGGTGGGGGTGGTTGAGTTCGTAGCTGACTTGGCGTTGATTATTAAAAAAATATCATTAATTATGTAATTTAAGAGGAATTTTCTTGTTTTTTTCTAATTTTTATAAAAATATATTATTATTTTTGTAACGGTCAACGTCCACGTTAGCTACGAGCTCCGATTGTCCCAATTTTAAACGACATATGATTTGCACATGATAGAAAATAACGTTGTTTCTATGTTTCGACTAAAATGGATGAGGTCTAAATTGGATAGTTAAATTTTTTTAGGCGAAAGCGGACAACGAAAAAAATTATGGGACTAATTTTTTTCTCATATATATATATATATGCAGTCGGTCTAATTAAGTTTACAAATTTGAAAATATAAGTATTGTTTTCTTATTTTTAATTAAGAAAATAATAATAGTACTAGAAGTCGTGGCTACTACTTATATTATGTACTCACTCAGTTAAAATACTTGGATCCAGTACTCAGTCGACCCCCAACTTTGTGGTAAAGACTTTTTTTAAAATAAATAAATTTGACCACTCAATCAATTGGTTCTCAATTACTAGAATTTATGGTTTTACCACAATTTTATAATTTCAAAAAAGATAACAACTCATATTGCAATGTTTTGCAAGCTGGGATAGAGCTAGGGGCCAGGGGCCATTTGTGAATGACAATATTTATTCATCATTTTGACCTTGCAGATTCTATAGAAATGTGGACAAGTTAATGTTCAAGTTAATATGACATTAATTCATACGACCGAACGTATATTTTAATTTTTATAATATGTTTATTCTCTTGTACACATATTTATTCTTATAATTAAATCTATCATCTTTCATACATACATTAATGTATGCATTTCTTAACACAAATTAAATCACTATATGCATTTAGCCACCCTCAATTCGTCAATTAATGTTCCAACATATATAGAGTTTAATGTAGAACCATGGCTTTGTATATTTCAGTGTTTTCAGAATCAGGTTGAACAGGAAATTGGCCATCACTACAAAAAAGACGGGTTTTAACGACGGAAATTAGCGACGGTTAACCAATCCATCGGTAATAGCGACGGTTTTGTCGACAGTTTCAGTCAAACCGTTAAATTCACAACATTTAGCGACGGAACAAAAAATCGTCGGAGTCAGCGACGGTTTAACGACGGTTCATCGACGGTTATTCCGAATCGACATTTTAGCGACGGAATTAGCGACGATTTTTTTAAAAAACCGTCGCTACACTTTGCAGAAAACGAAGAGATACTCTCGTTGGGAGGAGATCCGCCCGTTGGGAGGAACATTAAAGTTAGCGACGGATTTGTTAAATCCATCGCTAAATCCAATTCTATAAATACCTGACCAGCCTACCCATTTGTTTCATCAATCAAATCAAAAAGCAATACAAACAAGTCTCGTTCATCTGTATTCTTCGATATTCACGGTACTACTTTAATTATTTTTTTGTATATTTATTTATATTTAATTTTATTTTATATAATATAATTAATATATAAATTTCATATTTTATTTAGATGGCTGCTGAAAGTGGTAACGTTCATGCTTCATCCCGAGGGCCTACTACTGGTTTGTCTATCAATATTATTAATGGAGCGTAAGTGTTGTTTTTTTATACGATAATAATTATATAATTAATTAATTTAATACAATAATTATTAATTCTGTATTTATTTTTTAATGTGTTATATATAGTATTGTACCTGGTCACTAGGCTTCCTGTACAGCCTACAACGTCATCATGCGGGTGGGAATTGCTGTCAACGCTTATTGTTGGAAAAATGTGGCAACTGATCAGCGTCAATTGTATTTTGAGGAGTTTAATGTATAAAATTTACTTAAAATATTTTATTTTAATATATATTGTTAAAATTAATTTAATTAATTATTGTATTAATTTCAAAATATAGAAACAAACTACGTGGAGTCCTGAGCTCGAGACCGATGTAGTTTATAAGGCATTTTGTAAACTTGTTGCACCGCGTTACCATGAGATGATGTACAAGTGGCGTACACAGTGGAGGGAAGACGGGGTGAATTTATCAGAAAAATTTGGGCACGAAGTTTGGGAGTCAATTGTAGCTGTTTGGAGGGCAGATCTCTTCTAGGATCATTGTTATTTTAATTATGTTATGAACAATTTTTAATTTTATGTTTTTTATTTATTTTTAATTATGACTGAACACTTTTAATTATCATTGAACAATTTTAATTTATGTTTTTATTTTTAAAAAATTGTGTATTTAGCGACGGTTATTTGAATTCCGTCACTAAACCGTCGCTATTAACGACGAAAATATCCGTCGCTGTACCGTTGTTAGTAGCGACTGTTTCTAGACCGTCGCTAAAATCCCTAACAAAACCAGACAACTCAGTCTGCAGAACAGTCGAAAACCAACGCCAAATTTTGTGTAGATAGAGGCGAAAATCGTTTTTTGAAGTACATATTGTGTAGCGGAAGCATATCTACTCCTCGAGGAGGATTTTAACGTACGTTTTCACATTTCTACCGTTTAAAAATATATATAATTGATAAGTTTGGTATTGACATATATTTTATTGATAGTTTATGTTAAATGAATGTTGTGATCATAGCTAGATGAATATTGGGTAGATAGTTTATGTTAAATGAATGTATTTGATGTTATTTGATAGAAGAATATATTTGGATATTTACATATACAGACGAAACTCTGCCAAATTTTTTGTAGAATTAACATATTGATAATGATTTGAAACAGATGGAATATCTGAATCGTCAGTGGATGTATTTGACTCCTCGACTTATCAACGGAAGTATAAATATGGAGTTCTTGAATGAAGTTAATAACTTCAATCAGTTTGCAATTAATCATGGTGCAACAAATTCAGAAGGTCATATAAGATGTCCGTGTAGTGCAAAAAAATGTCAAAACAAGTCATACAGAGAGACTGTGGATGTTCAGACACATATCATCACGAATGGTTTTGTTCCATATTACTACAATTGGACATGTCATGGTGAAGAGCGATGGAATGTTGATTTCAATGACCTTGAAGTGTAGTATAATACTCTCGAATACAATGAGACACACGATGATCATGGATTCGATGATCCCGAGTATGATTCGAGCCACCCCAGCGATGAATCGCCGGATATGTATCATATGATGATCAGGGAAGCTGGTGGGATTCAAGATGAGGCTATGGAGGAGAAACCAAATGAGGAAGCAACTAATTTTTACAGAATACTCAAAGCAGCTGACGAAGATCTGTATGATGGATGTCAAACTCACTCTCTATTGTCATTCAATGCTCGACTCATGGCTATCAAGGCTGAGAACAAACTTTCTCAAAGAGCCTATAACCAGATTAGTAAGTTGATCAATGAGGTATGTCCTCCCGATAATAAGGTGTCTATTAACAAATATCAAGCCAAAAATTTGTTGAAGAGTATGGGTCTACCAGTAGAGAGTATTGATTGTTGTATCAATAATTGCATGTTATTCTGGGGTAACGAAGAAGATGTGAATCTAGATAAGTGTAGATTTTGTGGGCACTCTCGGTACAAAGTACCGTGACGGAACTGGACTGACGGTCGAGGGAAGCAGTAAACGAAGAAGAAAGTGGCAAATAAAATAATGTATTACCTCTCGATCATTCCTCGTCTTCTGAGACTGTATCAATCTAGTGCCACAGCCAAAGATATGACATGGCATCATACAGAGACTAATCCTGATACCTTAGAGATGAGACACCCTGCTGACTCGATGGCCTGGAAACATCTTGACGAGGTATTTCCTATTTTTTCTGACGAACCTAGGAACGTTCGGTTAGGTCTCAACACTGATGGTTTTTGTCCATTTGGAATGCACGGTAAGCATTATTCGTTATGACCGGTTATATTGACTCCTTATAATCTACCTCCGTGGATGTGCATGAAGCCCCAAACGATGTTTCTCACGGTATTGGTACCTGGTCCAAAGAATCCAAAGGACAAACTAGATGTTTTCCTTCAGCCCCTGATAAGAGACTTAATACATCTGTGGGATAATGGAGTGTTGGCATACGATGTATCGAGAAAGCAGAACTTCACGATGAGGGTTGCCCTGCTCTGGACGATCAGCGACTATCCTGCGTACTCCATGTTGTCCGGATGGAGGACGGCTGGGAAACAAGCATGTCCTTACTGCATGGAGGATTCTGACGCTTTCAGTCTCCCGCTTAGCAGAAAAGTTTCATGGTTTGATAACCATCTAAAGTTTTTACCAGAAGATCATTCTTTTCGAAAGAATAAAAAGGACTTTATCAAGAACACAGTCGTTATAAAAAAGGGTTTGAAAAAGAGATCAGGTATTTTTATATTAATTGTTTTAAATTAATTAATAGATTTCTATCTACATATGATAAATTAATTAACTTATAACTCTTTGCATTCATGCAGGTAAAAGGTTGTTAAATCAAATTAATCAGAAGGGATTGAGGAAAACAACAGAAGAACATGCGGAGGAGTATAATAAAATGGTACCGGGTGGTTGGAAGAAGAAGAGCATTTTCTGGGACTTTCCCTACTGGAGCTCACTTTTGTTTCGGCACAACTTAGATGTGATGCACATCGAAAAGAATGTGTTCGATAACTTGTTCCACACAATCATGAACACAGAGGGCAAGACAAAAGACACTGCAAAGTCGCGTGATAAGTTGAACGAGATATGTAAACGTGATCACTTGAAGAGGGATGAGGGTACCGGAAGATATCCCCAAGCCAATTACACACTTGATAAGAGACAAAAAGTGGCTTTGTGTAATTGGATTGAAGATCTGAGATTTCCAGATGACTATGTCTCCAATCTGAGTCGTTGTGTAAACACATCAAACGGGAAGTGTCCGGGATGAAAAGCCACGATTGTCACGTGTTTATGCAACAACTGTTGCCCCTCGCATTCCGGGAATTCCTATCGAACAATATCTGGAGGACTGTAACTGAGTTGAGTTTATTCTTCAAAGATTTATCGTCTACAATGATTAAGTGGGACGACATGGTCCGTTCGGAGAAAGACATTCCAGTTATTTTATGCAAGTTGGAGCTCATTTTCCCTCCAAGCTTCTTTGATTCAATGGAGCACTTGCTGGTGCACTTAGCATATGAAGCCAAAATTGCCGGTCCGGTGCAATACAGGTGGATGTATCCATTTGAGAGGTAAACCTTCACTTCACAACTATTTATACAAATATTAATATATTTATGTTTTGATCTTATAATTTTTATTATATATATATATAGGTATCTACATAACTTGAAGTTCAATGCTAAACAAAAGGCAAAAGTTGAAGCATCAATTGTTAATGTCTACTTGTGTGAGGAGGTTACAACATTTTGTTCTCACTATTTCGAGGATCATGTTAGAACGAGGTTGAGAAAACGAGCCTCGTAATTCTGACGGATGAGAGAACCACGAACAATGTTCTTTTTAAATGATATTGAGGGTATGTTGTCCGTGTTTAAGTTTCCAGGTCGATGTTTGGGTAAGACAAATGAATGGCCATGGTTGAACCGACAAGAGATTGAAGTTGCACATAAATATGTGTTATTCAATTGTGATGAAGTCCAACCGTACATTGAGTAAGTATTTCATATACGTATCATTTACATAATTAGAATATTAATTTATTATATAATACTTGATTAATATAATATATTACTTTCAATTAGGATATTTCTTGAAGATCTACACCATATAGATCCGGACATCTCGGATGCACAAGTAGGTGAATATATTACTATTCGTGGTTTTGCACTATCTTCAAAAGAGTGGTTCCAAAACTATAAAATGAGTGGTTCTAAAAATCATATCCTTTATTAATAAATTCATATTAAATGTTTGCAATTATATATTTAACCTCAAATCGTCAGTCCCCAATCGGGGCTATAATGGTGGAATTGTGAACCCATTCATGCGGGATCTCGAGAGAGGACCCCTACGTGTGGTCAACATCGTACCAAGGATACTATGTAAATGGTTACAAATTTCATACGAAGAGTGGATTATGCATCGACCAAATCTACTATGAAATCGTGTGGTGTTTTGCATTAACAATGCAATGTTCGATGGAGAAACACACATTGACTACTTTGAACACCGCAAGAAGTCGTTGAAGTAGAATATCCGGGGTTCCCAAAGAAGACCATCAATTGTGTTGTTCAAAAGTGTGATTGGTATGATCCATCAATTTGTATCGAGCTTCAAACGAAACAAGGATTCATCCCAAATCAAAAACCGTTGATGTTCATTAGAAAAAGAAGATATCCGGGAATGATCCGTTTGTGTTTTTTTTTAAGATCGATGATACTTGAGTTGGTATCCCAAGTATACTCATGAAATCGCGTATCGATCGGTTTTCGAAAAAATCAAATAATGAATGGATGGTTGTTTGCAAAGTAAAGGCGAGATCACGATTGCGAAGTTCCTAAACCGATTCAATCAAAGCTAGTAGTTGACGATCGATTCCGTTCAAAAAAAGCTTGATTTGCCACTCAAACCAAGTGCATCTGAGAGATTTCAATATTTTTCAGTAGACTTAACGGTTTGCAAATCCAGTTTTGATAGAGATTGGCAAAGAATCGGGAAGAGAATGAAGATGGTGAGGAAGAGGAGAATGAAGATGGTGTGGGAGGATGAGGATGAAGGAAGAAGAGGAGGAGGATGATAATACAAATGGGGGTCAAAAAATTGATGAGGATGAATATTACGAATAATAATTATATTGTATTTCATTTGTAATATTTCAAATATTCAAACAACTCCATTCAAGAACACAGCTTATATTATGATATTACTAGTTATTTAATTTTGTTCTTAACATAATTTATTTTTTGGTAATTATCCAATATAAACACAATTTTAAATTTAAAAAACTATAATCATAAATATAAAAATAACTAAATTATTATATTAAAATGTAATTGAATCATTAATTAATTAAGATAATTGAAAAATGAATGAATTTTAAATAAATATACAAATAGTTTTATTCAAAATAATTAAAAAAAATCGGAATTCATATTAAATTTATAAATAAAAAATATATATTATTACATTAAAATGTAATTGTCATTAAATAAGACAATTTAAAAAAAAATTAAAAATGAATTGTAAATTGATATAGAATTAATTTTATTAAAAATAAGTTTAAAAAAATACGATTTTAATTTAATTAATTTAATTACAAGTTATAAATAAAAAATATAAATTATTATATTAAAATGTAATTGAATTATTAAATAAGATAATTGAAATAAAACCTCAAAATTTTAAAAAATTGAAAAAAAAAATTTTTAGGACATATACAATTAAATTCATTAAGTAAACGCAATAATGCAAACAAGTGTCCGGACTACGAATTGATCATTGAAGTAAATATCCAAGGTCCCGTGTTCCGGGTTCCCCGGTCTATGTTGTTCGTTACGATTGGTATGATCCATCCGACGAAAATGATTCATCCCGAATAAAGGCCTTCATTTAATTATCGGGAGGCTTGGTGGCTTATATATCCCAGATGTTGGTGGTTGGGTTAAATTAATGAATGGATGGTTGTTTGCAAAGTAACGATAGATCATTTTGTGCAATTTCCTAAACTCTTTTGATTCAACCAAATAATGTTTGGTTGTTTGACGGTATAAATGACGTCATAAAACTGCTGGTCCAATGTGTAAACGAGTCTTATAGAGATTTCAAAGTGTATGGGGGAAATACATGTGTTCAAGGAGGAGGATGTTTTTAAAACTTTTTGATAATCGAGGTCAACGATGAGGTGATAATCCTAAAGATTAGGTTTCATTTGTAATATTTCATGATCGCTTTATATTATGATATTACTAGTTATTTAATTTTGTTCAAAATTTATTTTTTGAGATTATCCAATATAAACACAATTTTAAATTTAAAAAACTATAATCATAAATATAAAAATAACTAAATTAATCCCAAAATGTAATTGAATCATTAATTAATTAAGATAATTGAAAATAATGAATTTTAAATAAATATACAAATAGTTTTATTCAAAATAATTAAAAAAATCGAATTCATATTAAATTTATAAATAAAAAATATATATTATTACATTAAAATGAACCCTCATTAAATAAGACAATTTAAAAAAAAAAAATAAAAATGAATTGTAAATTGATATAGAATTAATTTTATTTAAGTAAAAAATCTTTTTTAATTTAATTAATTTAATTACAAGTTATAAATAAAAAATATAAATTATTATATTAAAATGTAATTGTTATTAAATAAGATAATTGAAATAAAAGAATTTTAAAAAATTGAAAAAAAAAAAAAAAGAATATTAGGACATATACAATTTTAAGCTTAAGTAAATATAAAAGAAAACCTTCCCTTTATGAAATAAAGTGATTGGTGGCTTATATATGAGATGCTTGTGATTCAAATTTATGCAACTTGGGATTGATTCCAATGACGCCCAATATCGGTGAAAAGTATGCTTTCAAAAACTTTTTCAAGTCGATGCAATCACGAAGATAGGCGACGATATAAGGAAAGTCTCTTGAATAAAAACTCTCGAACCCAAAGTCCTCATTATAGATCCAGGTTCTAGATCGATAACTAACTTCTTGAACTCAAGCTCCTATCGCTCACTCTCCCGACTCTTTTAAAGCTGCGTAAAAACCTTCCCTTTATGAAATAGTGAAATTCACTTATCAACTTTTGAAAAGCTTTCAAAATCAAGTCAATGTAACTACCTTGAACACAAAGAATAGTTTACTTACTCAACTTCGTACTCTTGAGATTATCAACTACTCCATTTTACTTACTCAACCCGACCTTGAGCTTTTACTCAACTACCTCCGTAGTTTACTTACTCAATCACACACAAGCTTTCAATCACACACCCCCCGGCTTACTAACTAACTCCTCTAGAGTTTTTACACTACTCGGCGTGGTTTACTAACTCTTTACAACACTTCTCACCAACAAACACACTCCAACTACCTTTACAAGGGTTTGGGGTTTCTTGGTTGGTTTCCAACTAGGATGAGATATCCTTTATAATGAAGCACAATGCAAAGGGTTAGGATATCTCGACTAAGCTTTGGATAGTTCTTATCAAGCTAGGCTTAGTATAGTGAGCTCTCTTCAATATTGAAGCACTTGGGAAATTCTAAGTTTTTCGAGTGCTTTTAACTTTTTACAAGAATAAGTTTGAGCTCTTAAGTTGCGTATAAATTTCTCGTAACCTTACAATGTAGAGGGTCACCAGTATTTATAGGCATACACCAAGGTCACTCTTGAAAACTATCCGTTGGAGAGACAGCTTCGTGAGTTCCCTCTTGTGATGTGTGAAACGACTATATTTAGGGTTTGAAACTCCCTAACACTTTCTAGGCAATAACCTTTCATGTAGCCGGTCTTCACTTTTTGCAGTCTGGAACTTTGTACATCTGACATCCCTTTTAGAGACACATCCACCGATTATCGGATGGTACGATGTTGTCTTCCTTTTTTGACTTTTGTCTCCGATTAAAGGTATACACCTTCAACGGCTCTTTTTGGTTACAAACTCGAGTTTGATATAACCTTAACAACACTTCGACTTAGTTCCTTTTTATGCGCATTTGAATGTCTTGGCAAATATCTATTTTCTAAGGAATCGCGATTTTCTCGAGATTGCATCCTTCGAGATAGATATACTCGATTGCCTCGGAACATTCGGTTCATCTTCGAGCATTCAATACCTCAACGATTCTTCATAAATTATTGTGCCTTCAAGATTCTTGATCTTTAGTTTCTCGGTCTTGATCTTTGTGTCTTGAGTCTTCTTCGAGTCTTGAGGGTCTTCCGAGTCTTGAGGTCTTCTTCAATCTTTGTAGTTTATATCTTGACCGATGTCTTTGAGTCTTCTCATTGAAGTCTTGATTTTCGAGATCCTCATCGAAGTCTTCAAGAATATCCCGAACTATATCTCATTGACTATACATTTTGCGGATAACATCCTCAATATTCTAAAAAGCCTGAATCATGACTCAACTATCAAGATCATTCTGAACATGTCATACTCAGGGGTTTTGGGATCTAATCAAAATCATAAACCTTTATTTAAAATTCATCTCCCAACAATTTCCCCCTTTTTGATGATGCCAAAACCTATCTTGTTACAAACAAATAACCTATACTCAGGTTTTAGTTTATGTTATTACAAGATTGGTTGTCTCCCAATTTTCATAAATCGAAAAAACTCTCAACAATTTGAGTTTTTCTCAGCGGTTTAATCATTCGAAGAATTTCTTCAGTAATGAATCTCTTTAACTAGTTCATTACCATATACTTAAACAATTTCTCCCTTATCAAAATACAATCAATTCAGAGACATTCATTCAGGCATATCAAAATAAAAGACATGTAAATAAGATAATGAGATATTATCTTTTGAGCATAATGATAAATCTTCATTGATGATTGGTATCCCGTTACATATTACAATGAGTTTATCAACAAAATCAAAAAGACAAAATTTAAAGATTACAAAACCTTCTGAGTCTTCAGTCTTCTGATTTTGGCTCTTCAGTCTTCTGCTTTTCAGTTTGCTTCATTCTCAACTTCATCAGCGGGCACTTCCAGGTCAAACATTCTGAAAAATCTTTTCTTCAGCTCATTTCTTTCCTTGATGATGTCCAGATTGTTTCATGTTAAACCCAACCCGACCCGAGATCTTGAAAGCAATCTCTTGAGTAATGGCCTTCTCATTCACCAAGCCATTATCAAATTTTGGAGGTGGATAGGAATATGGACCAGGGGCTACTATCTGTACCTCTCCTTCATCCGCAAAGTTAATCCAGCTCTGTAGATACTTTGGATAGAAGATAAGAAGGTATTCAATGAAAGCTTCATTCGATCCGAGCTTTCCCTCTCCATTCCCCGAGAACATCATAATTGAACGGAAGGTTCTCTTGACTTCTTCCCACATATCGTTGAGTTTGATGGGCATCCATTTATCAACGTGGGGCCATTTTAGTGCTTTTGATGTTCCTTTCCTCTTGCTCGCAAAACTTCCCGAAATCACTCCTTCGCTTACGCTCTTCGCTCTATCTTCTTCTTCTTTCGATCACAGACGTTCTCGAGACCGGCAAAGAGCTTTCTTAGCTTGTTCTTCTTGGAGTGTCTTGAGCATTTCTCGTGTTGAAGACTTTCTTACGAGGTTGAGACTCGATTCCAATTGGTTGTTCTGTTTCTTCATCATCCGAAATCAATTTTCTCTGGATTGGCTTAGAAGCCTTTGCGTTTGCTTCGGGTTGAACAACGCCCAAGGCTTTCCTCTTCATAAGCGATTCGGATCGGCTTGGCTTGTTCCAACCTTTGCTCTAGCACTCAGTTTCTCTCTTGCAACATCAAACATAGCTTGCTTAGAAACTTCGAGTGTAGATAGGCTTTTCTACCGAAAGCGAACTTCAACTTCTCGGTAGCTCAGACTTCTTTAAAGGCTTTTGCTAGATTATACATTTCACCATCTTTTCGAGCCTTCTTCTCCAAAGTCGTGCCATGAACTTTACGAGATCTTGACCATTTTCCCCCTTCGCACCGTAATTTGGAAGAAGCTTTGGAGAGTGTTGTGTCCATGTGATATTGCTCTTTGCTCACACAAACTTCTCTTCTCTATCTATCGATCTTGTTAAATCTTCCAAATTCCTTAGATGGTTCTTGGCCACATAAAATTCTTCGAGATAAGTGGGCAAATTGGCGGAAGAGTGCTTCTTTGAACATCTCTGTCATCTTGGTCATGAGCATTGAGCTCATTTCCTCAACAATGAACTTGATTATCACCTCATTCTTTTTTTCGCGGTTTCACCTCTAGGAAATCGAAACTTTCCCGGTGTTTTACGCTTCGATTCATCACTTAACTTCGGCCTTGACTCCCTCCAGAACTTCTCATTTAGCTTTCCTTTCATGGAGGTCATCCGGGTGGTTAGAGTGTTTTTTGAATTTGTACCCGATTCCGAAGAGTGACTAAGACCGTCCATCTTTTGAGCTTGATTGGCCAACGTCTCTTCCATCCGAGCAATCTTGATCATCATTGGCTCAACCTTCTCAAGTTTCTCTGTCGATGGAGTGAGATCAATCTCGAGAATCTTCTGCACCTCCTCTGTGTTTGTCGATCATCTTGAGCTTCACTTCATTCGAGCTCCGGTCTCGAGTGCGCCTCGATCAAGAGTACTATCATCGGTCGATGTTGACTAGATCCAGTTGATCGCCAACGAAGTCTCATTTTCATTCCGAGGCCCATTTCCCGGCATCTCCTGTTGGTCCCCATCTCCATCTTGAGATTTGTCTCCTTTGCTTGGGGCACCAACTTTAGTTGCTCTCCTCTCGGCCAACTTCCTCTCGAACCAAATCATCAAAATCGGCATTTTTCATCTTGAGCTTTGTCCTTCAAACCACGAGAAGTCGGTCGAAAAGGTTGTCTCCTCATTCCACGATCTTCCCTCTGAAAGCGGCAATATCAAGCATTTCGGGAAGAGTCGATTGAGGATAAATCTGATTGTCCTTAATCGAAGAAAATATCTTGCGGATCGGGGTATAAATTTGAGCTTCGAGTGTCGGTCAAGTATGAACCGTTCCCCTTGCTCCTCCACCACTCGCGCCTTTCGCCCTTCTTCCATCTCGGGCTCTCTGGTTCATTTGAAGTTTACGCTAAGGGATCAAGAAGAGATCACTCGGGGAGCTCATCAAGACTATTCGCTCCACGAGTCTCTCGTGACATCTCGAAGTTTGTCGCGATCGAGTCCTCGGTTTGCATCTGAGTGGGTTCGAGGCTCTGAATCGGTATATCCTCGGTTTGAGTCCGAGTTGGCTCGTCGATCCGAGCTTGCACATCTTTAGATCGACTCGAAATGGCTCTTCTGTGCGAGCTCGCACACCGGAGGTAGGCATCTCTCGAGGTCTCGAGCTCCTTTGAAAATTTCTGAGAAATTTTATCTGTCTTGGCGATGTCTCGAGCACCTCGAAAAAGACACCGCTCCCGGTCGATCCTGTGTCCTCGGAGATAACTTGAGCCAACACTTGTAATGGTGAACTCTAAGCAGTTTGGCCCTCAGATTGAATCTCTTCAGAATCACTTTCATCTTCATCGGTGAGAACCACCAATCTTTTGCGTTTTGGAGCAAGATTCTTTTGTTTCATCATTTTTGCTTTTGAAAACCCACTTGGTTCCAATGACATTGTGCATTTCTGGTCTATCTACCAGCTCTCATACTTCATTCCTCGAGAATTGATTCAGCTCATCTTGCATGGCAGTAATCCAGTGAGAATCTTGTAGAACTTCACCAATCTCAGTAGGTTCTTTCTCTGATAGGAAGCAGCAGAATAGTGCACTCTCTCCATGGAACCTTCTAGTCTTAACACCTTCAGTTAGATCACCCACAATATGGCTTGTATGATGGCTATCTAACCATTTCCTTCTTGATGTTCCCCTTTCAATGGTATCCTCAACATTTGAAATGTTAGGTTCGATTAAATCGAAGAACTCGGGGGAACAACAAAACAGGAGAAAGGGAATCATATTCCTTAGGAAATTCTATTGAAACATTGTCGAGACATTTGTTCCCCTTTGGTTGATAGATTCGAAATTGCCTCGATTGTGACCATATCTTCATTGGCATCACGTACCTGAGTCTGAATTGGTGTCTGTTCAGATTGGTCACCTTTGGAGTGTTGGTTTTCCTGGGTCTCACCATCCTGATTTCCATCATGAACTTCTTTATCTGAGTCTGAGTCACTCCAATCATAGATAATGAGTGACTTCTTCTTTTCAGGTTCAGTGGATGATTTATCTTTCTTTTTCAGGCTTAATCTGGTGATCCTCTTAGTCAGTTCATTTGCATCATGTTCTTGTTTCTTCCTAACACAAACAGATTCATCAAAAACAACATGAGGTGTTTCCTCCACAATAAAAGTCCTACGGTTTGTAAACTCGAAAAGCTTTCTTGACTTGAAATGTCCTAAGAATATTCCTTCATCGACTTTACTATCAAATGTTTTCAACCGATCTTTACCATTATTGTGTATGAAACACTTGAACCAAACACACGAAAAAAAAAAAAACAAAAGGCTTCCTTTCATTCCAAAGCTCATAAAAGCGTTTTGCCTTGACTTTTTGTCGAATGGATCTATTCTCGAGAGTAGCATGCGGTGTTGATGCAACCAAATTTCAAAATCTTTTAGGAATATCGACTTGTATCATTGTCCTTGCAGAAAACTTCTTTCGTAGTTACGCTTCCTTCTTTCAAAGAACACCATTTTGTTGAGGGTCCTTGCGGTGATGTTTCATGTAGAATTCCATTTCTTTGCACAATAATCGAAATGATATGATTTATAAACTCGGTTCCTTTGTCGATCGATTTTGACCACACTCGATTTTTTCTCATTCTTGAGCCTTTTCAATGAATTCAGCGCACTTTTATCTCGAGTCTCTTTCTTCTTGAGTAAGAATATGACCCAAGTATATCTTGAGTAGTCATCAACTACTACCAATGTGTATTTCACGCCATTAGTGCTCACAGTGTTATAGGACCAAACAGATCCATATGCAAAAGTCAAGTATTCTCTCAAGAGAAACTTCTACTTTGCTTTTAAATGATGCTTTTACTTGTTTTCCTTTCTACGCACGCATCACAAATGTGTTCCTTCTTGAACACTTCATTAGGCAACCCCTCTCACAAGAGCTAATCTTGCAAGCTTGTTCGGGGTTTTTGAAGTTTAGGTGATTCATTCTTTTATGCCATAACCAACCCAAGATCTCTGTGGAACTTTTAGCAACTAAACATGTATCGTTGGGAGTTGAACTCCAATCGAAAGATACACATTCCCTTTTTTTGTACCAGTCAGTAATACTTTCTGTGATGTATCATCTTTCACAAAGCATAAGTTCTTGGAGAACTCAACATTAAAACCCTTATCACAGAATTGGCTAATTGACAGCAAGTTATGCTTCAATCCAGATACATATGAAACACCATGGATATGAACTGAGTCGACTTCCAAAGTTCCATATCCTTCGGTCTCGCCCCTTGAGTTATCTCCAAAAGTGATCAATGGGCCTCTTTTGTTCAACATAGTCAATGAGCATCTTCTTGAATCCTGTCATATGTCTTGAGCATCCGCTGTCAAGATACCATACATCAGGAGCTTTTTCATCTCTGCTCATCAGTGTCATGTGATCTTTCATCATCTTAGTGCCCTGGTTTTCCTCCTGAAAAACAGATCAATTCTTAGGTACCCATTTTGTGTAGGGTCCTACGAGGTTAAATTGTACCTTCGGAATCCAAATCACCGACAACTCTAATCACTTTAGAGTGGCTAATTTGTCTTCCATAAACATCAACATATACATCCACTACTCTGGGTACCTTAGCAGTTTTCTGTATATGTGTGCTAGCTTTAGCATGAACATGTGTCTTAGAGTTCTTCTTTGGTTCAGGCCTTCTATTCAGATGCTTAGGCTTTTGTGCAGTCGGTCTAAATCTTTGATGACTCGGGTTTAGATAACCTTTACCCTTAGGCAAGTGAGGTTCGGGTTATCTCATCTTTGAAATCTGGGTCTTCGAAGATCTTGAGGACTTGGTCTCTTCATTGAGAATATCTCTGCTTTGAGTGTTTCTCATCTGAGGATTCCTCTGATGGTTCAGTGTGGAGCCTTTTAGGTTTGCATTCTTAGCCTGAGGCTTTGAAGTACTTGCCTGAAACTTTCCAACTGACTGCTCAGGTTTTCTTGCCTTCGCCTGAGGTTTGGGCTTTCTAACCTGATCATTCAGTTTTACTGAGACCATAGGTCCTTTTCCCTTGTCTACAACCTTGGGCATTTCTTCAATTTGAAGTGTAGGTGCCACTGGTTTTACAAAGATAGTCTTCTTGCTACTTGACGCAGCATTTAGATGACCTTGTGAGGTTCCCCCTGGAATGTATCCCAATCCATATTTTATAGTCACAGATCTCTGGTAACTCTGAATTTCATCTATTACATTAGATGCATTATTCAATAGAGTTAACTTCTTCTGTGCACTATCCTCACAGTTCTGTAGAGTTTTATGCTACTCAGAGAGGTCATTGAACTTCGATTACGATTAGTCAATCTCTTTCGATGGATTTCTCTAGCTTTTTCGCTTAGGGACTTTATCAACTTCTCTTTCTCTTCGAGAGTTGTACTTTCGAACATCCATTTAAATCAAGAGCTCCCATTAATTGAGAAGTGACTTCAATATTGCTAGAGTCTTTCCATTTTAGATTTTTTTTGACTTTTCGTTCCTTATTCTCGCTCTTGAGTTTGATTTAGCGGTCCTTGCAAAACATCATAGTCCTTCATCGATTCTCGAAAAGAATCCATCGGTCAAAATGACTATTTTCAGGTGGAACTTGAAAACTCTTGTGCTAGTGTAGGAGCAACAACGGAGAAAGAAGAATTTACCTCCTCAATGGCCATCGGATGGATGTCATCACTTTCAATTTGTCACGAGAATATCTCATCCGAAGAGCTAGATCCTCCTCATAGTGTTCTTCTTCCGCAACCATGGCCTTTTTTGCTTGAGAACTTCGGTCTCTTATAGCTTGCCTTTCTCTTCTCTCCTTAGCACTCAAATCGGACAATCATCTTTGGAAGTGACCTTTTCTTCCGGCGGTTATAGCATATGTTGGCATCATCATCCTGATCATTTTCTTCTTTGGACTTGGAGTCCTTTCTTTTTGATGAAGATCCTTCCGCTTTCAGGTCTTTCTTCTTCTCAGTTGATCTGTCCTCAGGTTTCTTCTGGTACCTGTGGTTCCTGTAATAGCTTTTGTATTTTCCAAATCTACTATTGAGTCTATCAAACCTTCTTGCCATCGATCTTAGCTTTTCCTCAAGCTCATCCCCGATTTTTTGGCATGGGGGTTCTCGAACTCTCTAGTTTCTGAGTTTTTATCTTTGGCTTTTAAAGCCACATTCTTACTTGATGAAGAATCATCTTTGCTGTCAGCCTTTTTGGATTTCTTATCAATTACAAATTCATAGGCTTTCAGCTTAGAGAAGACTTGTTGGTAAGGCATTGAGTTAATATTCTTGGTGTTTTCAATCACCACTGCATGAATATCCCATTTCTTAGATAGACCTCTAAGAATTTTCAATGCAACTTCTCTCTGTGGGTATTTCTTTCCAAGTGCATTTAGATCATTCATGATGCTAGTGAATCTGACTTCCAGTTTGTCTATTGATTCACCATCATCCATTTCAAAACTGTCAAACTTTCCAATTGCCACTGAAAGTTTGTTTTCTTTTATATGATTTGTGCCTTAGCACATAACAGCTAGTGTATCCCAAATCTTTTTAGCAGTATTACAGTGAGAGATCATTCCCATCACATCATCAATTGTGTTGTATAGCGTGTCTTTTGCAATGTAGTCTAGATTGACTGACTTTCTCTCCTCAGGAGTCAGTTGGTCATCAGACTTAGGAAATTCTGCTCTAGGATCAATTCTCTCATCTTCTGTTCCTCTGGGATTCACTACAGTAAACTGGAATGGTCCTTGAGAGAACACTCTCCACATACGCTCATGTTTGGAATACAGATAAGCCTGCATTCTCAATCTCCATAGGTCATAGTTCTCCACTGAGAACATGGGAAGTTTTTTAGAAGACATTTTTCTGATCTCTTGAAAAATAAAAGGTTTCAAACAAATAAGATCGGTTCGGATAGACCACAAGTATTTTTGAAAATAAAACTTTGGTCGGACAAAGAAAGTGGTCAAGTTGAACCCATTGCTTTCGATACCACTTGTTGGTATCGGATCGAGACGTGTTTTTAAAAAAGATCTTCTTTCGGCGATCACTTTGAAGATAGTGATCTGTTGAGTACCGCTTCGATACCACTTGTTGGTCCCGTCGCAAACGAGTCTTACACGTGTATGGGGGAATACACGTGTTCGGTGTTTTAAAACTTTTTTTCTTCTTGGTCGACTTGGGTCGATAATCCGAAAGATTAGGTTACGAGAAGCCGCAGATCGCTCGAGTCAAAGTCTCATCGAGACGGTGATCCCGAGTTGCTTTAAACCTCGATAATCCCAACCGAGTCCCGAGTGTCGAGATCCCGAGCTTGGATCGATAACTAACTTATTGAACCCTCGAAGAGTGCGCTTCAGTTTGGTAACTATCTGTTCTAGCTACTCGGTTGTCTTGAATGGTTGGCCCTTAGTTTATACTCGTTTTAAGCTTTGCGAAAAAACCTTCCCTTTATGAAATAGTGATTGAAATTCGTGATTCACTTATGCAACTTCAATGGATTGATTCCAACCAATATCGGTGACAAGTATGCTTTCAAAATCAAGTCAATGCAACAGATAGGCACGCAAATAAGGAAAAGCAATAAAGAACACGGCAATTATAGTGGTTCAGAGACTCAAGCTCCTACGTCCACTCTCCCTGACTCTTCAGAGAAATTCACTATCAACTTTTGAGCTTTCTGACTACCTTGTAGTTTACTTACTCAACTCGGCACTGAGCTTTCTGACTACTCCACGTAGTCTACTTACTCAACCCGACCTTGAGCTTTCTGACTACCTCCGTAGTTTACTTACTCAATCACACACAAGCTTTCGGACTACCCCAGCAGGCTTACTAACTTCTCCTCTAGAGTTTTTTCGACTACTCCGCGTAGTTTACTAACTCTTTACAACACTTCTCACCAACAAACACACTCCAACTACCTTTACAAGGGTTTGAGGTTTCTTGGTTGGTTTCCAACTAGGATGAGATATCCTTTACAATGAAGCACAATGCAAAGGGTTAGGATATCTCGACTAAGCTTTGGATAATTCTTATCAAGCTAGGCTTAGTATAGTGAGCTCTCTTCAATATTGAAGCACTTGGGAAATTCTAAGTTTTTCGAGTGCTTTTAACTTTTTACAAGAATAAGCTTGAGCTCTTAAGTTGCGTATAAATTTCCCTTAACCTTACAATGTAGAGGGTCACCAGTATTTATAGGCATACACCAAGGTCACTCTTGAAAACTATCCGTTGGAGAGACAGCTTCGTGAGTTCCCTCTTGTGATGTGTGAAACGGCTATATTTAGGGTTTGAAACTCCCTAACACTTTCTAGACAATAGCCTTTCATGTAGCCGGTCTTCACTTTTTGCAGTCTGGAACTTTGTACATCTGACATCCCTTTTAGAGACCTGTCACTGTCAGTGTCAGTATGGTACAGTGTTGTCTTCCTCTTTTTGACTTTTGTCTCCAGTTAAAGGTATACACCTTCAACGGCTCTTTTTGGTTACAAACTCTGAGTTTTATATAACCTTAACAACACTTCTGACTTAGTTCCTTTTGTCTGCATTTGAATGTCTTGACAAATATCTATTTTCTAAGGAATCACGATTTTCTCAGTATTGCATCCTTCAGATAGATATGCTCAGTGCCTCGGAACATTCAGGTTCATACTGAGCATTCAGTACCTCACTGATTCTTCAGTAATTACTGTGCCTTCAGTATTCTTGATCTTTAGTTTCTCAGTCTTCAGTCTTTGTGTCTTCAGAGTCTTCTGAGTCTTCAGGGTCTTCTGAGTCTTCAGGGTCTTCTGAATCTTTGTAGTTTATACTGACTGATGTGCTGAGTCTTCTCGCTGAGTCTTCAGTTACTCAGTATCCTACTTAGTCTTCAGTAACTATCCTGAACTATATCTGCTGACTATACATTTTGCAGATAACTTCCTGAATATTCTAAAACTGAATCCTGACTCAACTATCAAGATCATTCTGAACATGTCATACTCAGGGGTTTTGGGATCTAATCAAAATCATAAACCTTTATTTAAAATTCATCTCCCAACAATAACCGTTGACAATATATCAACGGTTTAGCGACGGTCATAGCGACAGTTAGTCCGACCCGAAACCGGGTCCACTTTTTCGTCGACAAAACCGTCGCAATATAGCAACGGTAAAAAACCGTCGATACGTAGAGACGGATTTACTACCGTCGTTAGTAGCAACGGACTTGGAAAAAACCGTCGCTATATTTTAGCGACCCTCGTTTCTCCGACAGTCAGGAAACCGTCCCTGAAACCGTCGCTACATCCTGTAGCGACGGTTTTTACCATCGTAAATCACCGCTTTTTTTGTAGTGCATGAAACCGATTCAATTACCCTCAAAAAATTATTTTTATGATTGAACCGAAAAAAACTGAGTTCACGATGAACTCGGATTCACGCAAGTTTTTGTCTTTATTTTAATGTCATATTAAAGAAAATATATGACTTTATTAATTACTCATACAATTAAATATCACATTTAAACAGTATATGCTTGACTATATTTGCACTCCTAACTATTTACTAATTTCCAAAATATAAAAAAACAAAATTCAAGGGGGCACAATTGTTAGTGGGAAATATAATTTTTTTTTTTTTTAAATGGATGCTTCTAAATTGGAGTTGTCTAGCTAAGTCTCTTTTTGTTGATCAGTTGACTGCACCCCCCCGTTTTGGTTCATTGCAAAATAAAAATCATCAATAATTGAGTCATCAAAATATCACCACAGTATGAATTTGTTCATACAATTATCCATCTAATTTAACATGAATAAATTCAATCTTTTATATATAGTGTACCTTTCACCCTTGTCATACCCTTTTGGCAGAATTAAATTACATCAATTGATCTTTTATTGTGCGTCTTATTATATTAATGAAAATTATTAGTAATATTATGCCCTTTTTTATCATATTATTTTTGCAATAATATTAATCATCTGTCTTGCATGTATCTTTTCTTCAGCATGCATCTTTAGCAACTCTGATGATGTTCTCTTTGGCATGTTTTCGATTGTATGTCTCATTTTAATTATTAATATATATCATGTATTTTTTAATTTTTTTTATTAAACACGATGATCTGGTGAAATGATAAAGAAGATGAAAATATGAACGATTGATATATTTTTGAGTTGGTATGCTGTGAAACTTGTTCACCGTGAAACTAGTTTTTTTTTTACAGACATACTCTTTAGTAATAAAAGTCAACTCTTTAGTATTATAAGTCACGTCCTTTAATTATCACTACCACACTCTTTGCTATAATATAAGTCACGCCCTTCACTTTTATGAGTAATACTCTTTATAGTAAAAAGTCACACCCTTTACAGTAAAATGTCACACTCTTTAGTAATATAAGTCACACTCCTTAACCAGTTTCACCGTAAAACTTATTCACACTATACTTTGCCTATATTTTTTGGGAATTTTGAAAATGAACTTGTAATACGTACGTGAATTGTGTAAATTTGGGCTAGAATGAAGAAAAAACGTGAAGAAGACTAGATTCTTTTTTTTTTTTTTTTTTTTTTGAGGATGAACTTGTAATTTTACTACTTTTTCTATTAGTACATCGCGCACTTCATAGTGTATATTAGAAATTTGCAACTTGTTGCGATTTATTATACTAAAACGTGCAATCCGTATTTATAATATATAATTGCATATTTCAGTACAATAAATTACAATTTTTTAAAATACACTATAAAGTGCACGATGCACTTGGTGCATATAAGATTTAGCTTGATGGATTGCAACCATATCACGATCACGGCAATCCAACTTTGGGGCTTTTAGTATTACGTTCAAATTTTGGTATACATGACCTCTAATTTATTGTATTTTGTATCACATAAAAAATAGTTGATCTCCTAGCTTGATAGTTGATAGTGCATCATACATAGTTATAGCCATTTTTTTGACAAATTGGGTGATTTGTTTTCTTTAATTCGTTCTTATTATTTTCTCTATAATTGCAATAGTAATTTTTTACAATAAAATTACTTTATAGCCCTTTTGTGGATTATCAAGCGGAATGATATCATTTGTTTCACATTTTTTGTTTCACTACATATATGTTCCATAATGTATATGAACGGTACGTGGAATGTTTAAAAAAAATCAACGAATCACCATAATTTTGGATCCATGTGTTAAATGATTCAGAAGATGAAATATAATTGGAACATAAAAAAGTGACACAGATGAATAAATCTGCTATCAATCAAGCATGTTCTTACCGGATTAATGGTGTGCCTAGTTTGAGGATGTGCTGCATGTGCACAAAATAAATGTCACTCGTGTTCAATAATTTGCAAAGAACATAGAAGAGATAAAGTACAATAAGTAAGTATATTGAAGAAGTGGAATAGCTCAAACGGTTAGAGCATTAGTACATATATATGTCGTGAGGTCATAATGAGTTCGAGTCACTATCTACCAAATCTAAAAAAAGTATATCATAATGAGTTTGAAATACTCAATCTTGCTAAAAAGAAAATTTGCAAAGTACATGGAGGATATAATGTACAATAAGTATCTATAAGGACATAATATATATGGAAGATAGTTTATATGATTCAATTTTTAGGACAAATTTTTGCAATATTTCACGGGTTTGAACATGTGTTGTCGGGAGATTTCTCCTCACATCACCACAAGTCTTACCATTCGAGGACAAACCTCCACAATATTTCGATGAAACATTTGTCCTACACAAAATTCGAACCTGTATTGTCGTGGAGTTTCTTTCCACCTCTTCACAAACCTTATCACTTGGGCTTGTCCCAAGGGCTAATACGTCTTACTGTTAATATTGTTATTGATACATGGCTCAAAACTATGTTACTATGGAAAAAGTTTAATTTTATTTTACCATGTTTCATAGTAGTTTTTTTATTTGCTAATTATTAAATTGCGTAGTAGTTGAAGGTTCTATATAAACTCGAGTTTTTTAAGCACTTTATTATGCCTCATCTCTCTTCCACTCTCTCTCTCTCTCTAGATCTCACTTATCTCTCCAGCCATGCTTCCTGATATGTTATTTCGTCCATTCCGAAATGAAAAATCAAGGTAATATTAATATAATATATAATATGTATAAATATTATAAATGAATTTCGCAATTGTTAATTATATTATGTTACACAACATAAGTCCATTAATTAATCTGGCATACGCACATACCCAATTGAGGTGATGGGGATTATTATGTTCTGAAAATAAAAAATAAATGATGACTGGAATATTTATTAACGAATATAATTAGTAAGTTGGTAAGTGATTACTTAAAATATCTTATGTTTGGATGAATTAAATGTGCAGGACGAAGAAAAGAAAGGATGAGGAAATATTGGAGGAAGATGGGAATGGGAATGTGTACTCTGTACCTGCATTCCACAGAGATCCAGTACTCCCCAAACGAAACTCCTCTTTCTCTTTAAGATCCCACAATGCCCACCCTTCCCGCAAAAGTACTTCTAATGATAGGTCTGAATTTTCTTATCATCAAATTATTAAGGCCAAATCTTGCATGCATAGTTGTTTCATTTCAATTCAACTGATTTTTAAACTATATAACTTTTTTATACTAAAACCTATATTTTCTCTGTTCCATATTAATTTTCACATTTTCTGTTCTATTTAAATTTTCATGCTAAAAAAAGAGACATTACTCATAACACTTACCTTCATAATATACATTTATTTATTATTTATATTATTATTTTTTCTAACACAATTAACTCACAACCACACTATTAAAATTGATTTGACCCAAAACTTTTACTTTATCGCTTTAATAAAATAAAAAATATAACATTTTTTTTATTTCTGTGTCCAGATCAGTGTGAAAATTAATTTGGGACAGAGGAATATAACTTATTTTTACTGACACGAATAATATGATTTAGCGTAAATAAATTGCATATTTTAAAAATATTATTGAATTTAGTTATTATTTTCATGTTAAAAAAAAGTCATTATTTTATTATGGGTAATTTTTTATATATTAGATGGGAGTAAAGTGTGTTGGTTATAACCTATGTGTATTATATTTAGGTACTTATTCATTTAAAAAAATTTCAAAAAATATCAATGTTTAACATATAAAATTGTGTTATTTACCAAATAAATGTGACTATTTAAAAAATACTTAATTTTATGTGTTTTCTTTTCAAAATGAATTAAAATCAAAATTAAATTGTTTAGTTGAGCTAGAATGTATGGGTCTCCGACTTTTTTTTAAATAAATTTGTCTTATATTAAATTAAATCAAATTAACATTAGCCCAAAAATAGTAACAAAAAAAATATTGACTCTCTCTATCGCTCATCGTTAATCTTTTTTAATTTTATATTTATTTAGGTGTTAAATAATACTGAATAGGTTCTAGACACGTGTATTTTTTTAAAATGAGGAAATATTTATATATATATATATATATATATATATATATATATATATATAAAAAATAATTTAAAAAATTATAAACATACCTCATCATATTTTATCTAATTCAAATATATATATATCAATATTCATATCGTGTCGTACCCGTATCGAGGTTGAGGGCATGATTCCAAAAGAATGACTTCCATGTCCAAAAATTGGAAATTGCCATTCCTCATATTTTTGGAATTTTTTCGAACCCCTATTTTCATTCTACCTTAAAAATTAAAAACCATGTTCTTTTTACTTTACATAATTTTTTATCCTCTAAATTATTAATTTTTACCATTATTTTTATGTAAGTTCCATTAGATTATAAAATACTTATTAATATAATAAAATAATGCTAGATTCATATTAGTAAATTTTTAAATAAGCCAATCAAAATTTATATTAATAATAGTCTTTTTTTTTCATATAAAACAACTCAATAATAACCAGTAAACTCATTACCATTTCGCCTGTTAAAAAAAGTAAATAAAACTCATTACCATTTCCCATAATATCTTTTCTGTTCTCATTCTCTTAATCTCATTTCTCCTAGAAAAACCAAACACCCCCTAAATAACAATAACACTTTGTACACTAAATAATGACACTTTTATACACTAAATTGTATAAAAATTTGAAAGAGAATTCACGTGAAATTAAATTTTATAAAAAATATTGGTAAAATAATTATACCTAGCGTTTAGGAGACGCTCGATTTAAATATCTCAATCGAGTTTGGGTGTAATAGTATATGAGTAAATGAAGTTTGTGTCGTAAATTTGACTAATTTTTGCAGAGTGTGTTTCATGTGCACTCGGGTGCACCGTGCATTCATAGTGTATTTTAGAAACGTGTAACTATACAAAAAAGAAACGTGCAACCATTCCAAACAGAAGCATGCAACTATGTTCTCATATTAACAGTTGCACTTTTCTATGTAAATAAGTCGCACTTTTCAGCATAACAAATTGCACGCTTCTAAAATGCACTGAGTGCACAGTGCACCCGGGTGCATATAAGACCTAGTCATTTTTGTATGTATCCAGATGCGTAGTACACTCATAATATATTTTAAAATTTTACAACTTATTATACTGAAAAATATAATTTTTTTAAATTGAATCGAAATACAATTCAATGCAAATAAATTGCATCTTTCAATATAATAGATTGCGTGATTCTAAAATATATTATAAATATATAGTACACCTGGATGCAAACACACCCTTGATATTTTTGTCAATCATTCTATACATCTAGTGAGATAATACTCATTATTTTATACTACATTGTGGAAATTAAGATAAGGTTATTATTGAATTATTACTACTAAGAGATGGGGGTTATTAATTATTGAATATTGATTGCTACTAGTACTAGTACCAGTACCAGTGTAGTATAGTAGTAGTACTAATCGGGGAATATCATTTTCATATCAGTATCATTTAATTCAACAACCAAATAAATCTGAAATTCCTGCAGAATCGACGGAAGAAATCCCAAGACAATGTCGACCAGGGTCTCCAATTTCTCCGATCTGATCCAGCGCGTCACCGCCTCCTGCCTCCTTCACCCCCTCGCCGGCATCTCCAGCCCCGACGACCTCTCCGTCGCCGACGACGTCGACTACCACAACGGCGCGGCGGCCGACGACGACGACAAATCCACGGTCAATTCCGACTGCTACGACGACGACCGTCCGCCTAGGGTAATGGAGCTGGAAATGCTGATGACTAAGGTGTTCGACGCCGTGTCGGTTATGAAGCGGGCGTACGTTAGCCTCCAGGGTGCGTACTGCCCCTGGGATCCGGATAAAATGCGCGTCGCTGACGTGGCGATTGTGGCGGAGCTCCGGAGGCTAGGGCTTCTCCGGGAGAGATTCAGGCGAAGTAACGGCGGCGATAATAGGGGAGAGAGGTGGGGGATCGGGGCGGCGACGCTGCGGGAGGTGGTGGCGCCGTACGAGGCGGCGGTGGAGGGGCTGAAGAGGGATGTGAAGACGAAGCAATTGGAGATTGAGAATTTGAGGGAGAAGCTTAAAACGGCGACGTCTTTCGATCGGATGAGTGGGAAATCAAAGGGCAAGTCCAAGAGACGAGTCAGCTGCACCACTCAAGGTTAGTCCTTGAAATGACCAATATGACCTTCGTGGCTACTTGTATTTATTTACTTGTCCATATTATGTTGGTTGCTGTGTTTTTGTGTCTGGTTCTGGTGTTACATCCATCCATTAAATTGTTGTTTCAAGAGTCGAATATATTTAAGTAAATAAGTTGACCAACTCATAGTTAGATTATTACTATTAGTTAGGCAGAAATTTACAAGTGAGTAATGATTACACAAATCAGGGAGTACACTGTAATGTAGGAGATTTAAATACAAAATGTTAATAGCATTTCTTTTGAAGATTACTCCATAAAGCATGGCATAACTTTAAGCTACATGTCCTAGTGAAAATTTACTTTTCTCTTTATCAGCTTTTACCACCATTGAAAAGAACTATTCAAAGGTAGGAACATTATATTGTGGATGAATCTCTCAAAGGTTAGGTAAAAGAGAAAAAGATACCACTAGTTGCTTTTATTGCCTATTTTTTATATTTTAAGCCCATATATTAATATGGCAGTTGCAGCAGCTCCAGCAGTGGAGCTATTTGAATCCACAATGAGCTTAGTAAACGAAGCTGCAAAATCCTTCACATCCCAGCTCCTCTCCCTAATGCGCTCCGCTCGTTGGGACATTGCCGCCGCCGTCCGTTCAATAGAAGCCGCTTCCTCCACCACCGCCACCACCAACAACCCCACCACAGCCACCACCTTCACCGATTCCATAGTCGGGGCCAACCACGCAAAGTACGCTCTCGAGTCCTATGTGAATCGCAAAATCTTCCAAGGGTTCGACCACGAGACATTCTACATGGACGGCAGCCTCTTCTCGATTCTCCACCCGGATCAGCACCGTGTAGACTGCTTCACTCAGTACAGAGACATGAAGGCAATGGACCCTACTGAACTCCTCAGCATTTTGCCCACTTGTAGCTTTGGAAACTTCTGTTTCAAGAAGTACCTCTCGATTATCCACCCGAAGATGGAGGAGTCGTTGTTCGGGGACTTGGAGCAGAGGCGGCAGGTGCTGGACAGCCACCACCCGAGAAGCCAGTTTTACGGGGAGTTCTTGGGGTTGGCGAAGGCCGTTTGGTTGCTGCATTTGCTTGCCTTCTCGTTGAACCCTGCTCCTAGCCATTTCGAGGCGAGTAGAGGGGCTGAGTTTCACTCTCAGTTTATGGAGAGTGTGGTTAGGGTTTCTGCTAATAATGAAGGACCCAAGGTGGGTGCGTCGATGGTCGTGGGGTTCCCGGTGAGTCCTGGGTTTAAGCTTGGAAACGGGTCAATTATCAAGGCCAGAGTTTATCTGGTTCCTATGAATTGATTAATCTAGTTTTCTACTATTTTGTAAGAATTTTCAGTTATGGTTGTTGCAGAATAAACTGTTTTTATCTTTATGTGCTATGGTAAATTGGTAATTGCTAGAATGAGGCCTTACCTGGTGGCTCTTTTATGTGCATTTAGTCTCTCTGAAAGAAAATGTCAACTGTTAGAGCATCTCCAACCCTTTGAAACAAATTTGGACTTAAAACATCAATTTGCCACCAAATTTGAGTCAAACAGTAAAATCATCTCCAACTATTGAACTCAAATTTCAACTCAAATAAGAATATTCTTAATTTTTTCTGTTTCATTTTTATTTTATCAGTTATTTATTTATATAATTTCATATTTATGTTTAAATTATATAAATTAAGTCAAATTAAAATTTGATAAAAGAAATTTAAAATGACACGAATATTTATTTTTTAAATTAATACAAAATACAAGAAAATAGATTAATTTTAATTAAAAAAACACCAAAATTAGTTACATGATACATCACAATTACATATTATTACAACAAAATGTAATACTTAAAAATATACAAATAACATATTCATAATCATTAATGTTGTTTTACATGCCTTCAATTTTTAAAATTTTAGAAATTACTAATATTGTCTTAAATATAAAATTATTATAAATATAAATCAAAATAAAAAAATAAAATGAAAATAATACTAAAAATAATAAATTATTCTTATATCATATAAAAATTTAATGCAAAATAAAAAGAAAATACAAAAAGTGGTTTGAGTTTAAGTTTGAGTTGGTAGCAAATTTAAGCAAATTTGAGTCCAACTCAAAATTTGTGGTATTTTGAGTCCAAATTTGAGTCTCCATTGGAGGGGTAAAATGGTGGCAAATTGGGTTTGAGTCCAAATTTTCCACCACTTTGGAGATGCTCTTAGCCGTAGAAATATGAGAGCAAAAATAATCAGGAATCTTCCATGTATAATATTCATAAAAATTTCAATTGCGTAATTTGATACAACATTCTAATGATACAATCTATTGACATGAATAATGTTACAAGCCCTCAAAAAGAATTTTCATTCAGCTTCCCAGGTGATAAAATTGTGAGGCAAGATTGGCGCGGAACTAGATATTATCATCATCAGTTTAACAAAACCTTGGAAAGGTGATTCCGCGAGCCAAAAAACAAAAATAGAAGACATTTTTTGTTTGCATGCATGTCGATACTCTGAACTTGGTGTGAATCCGGGGAGTAGTAGTTTTGAAGATCAATCGTTACCATGTTCGAGACAAACACCGATCAGAAGCTAATTGTCTCGTCGCCAATCAAACACAAAAAATAAGGCTGAAATTATATATACTAGTAACTTATATCAAATTATCAATTGAAGAAACTTTTTGCCTGCAAAAGAGATAAACACATCATTTTAGTTTGGAGCAATTTAGTGTATTCTGTTGAACTTTAGAATTGGACATTTCGAACTACCCTTTGGTAGTTGCTAGATTCTCCAGAAGATCAAGAATCAGACCTTTCATTATTTTTTACTAGCAGCTAAAGTTGGAAAAAAAATAAAAAATCATACTTTTAAGTAGATGTGTAAACAAGCCGAGCCGAGTAATGCTGAGCTCGAACTCGGTCGAGCCCAAATTTTTAAGCTCGAGCTCGATTATCTGTATAAGTTTATAAAATATCAAATATAAGTATAAAATTAATAGCGTAATAGTAATTACTATGCAAGCTCAATTAGGCTCGCGAGCCTCTCGAGCTGAGTATTTACTATTTATGAGCTCGAACTCGAGCTCAATAGCTACTCTAGTAGCTCGAACTCAACTCGACTCGATTATACTTGAGTCGATTTCAATCTTTTTACGAATTGAGCATGAGTAGCTCGTGAGCCAGCTTGACTCACTTACACCCCAAACTTTAAGAAAGGAAATCGAGGTCTCGCAAAGTATGGGAGAGTAAGGTGGTATTTTCAATCTCCTTTCTTGTGAAAAAGCTGGCCTAGTGATTCTAGACTGTTTACTTGAGTTTGAAAACAGGCCCCAAGTCTAATTAATAATAATAATCTCAGTTTCTCATGGTATGACTTGATGTTAAAATTTCATACGAGAGAAAAATCAACTTACTTGTTCGAAAATCAAAAACATGATAACATTCCATGATCCCAGACGGCCAAAATTTGGTAAGAACCCCTTGTAAAAGGCAAAAAATCCCTGCAAGAAATGGATCCACCATCAGTGCCAGCATAACGGTCAAAAATTTGTTAAAATCCAGAAAATACAGTTACAAATATGCAGAAAAGAAAATCATGAGATGATTAAATGTCTGCAAGTAACAATATTCTGTAAGCAGTTAGTGTCCAGAAATATCTCAAGTAAGAACTTAGACCTCCCCCTTGTCAAGAGGCAATACTGGCCAACTTGAGTACCATTGAGCAAACACATCACCTTGTATCATACTTGATACTTCTACATTCAATATGGAGAAGAAAGCAAGATGATTCAAATGAGAAGGGAAATCAAAACAAAAGGCAACAATTTTTATTTGAGTCATGCGAACATATTGAAGGTTATACGCCTTTTCAGAAATGTAAAACTGTAGATTGACTAATAAGAAAGAAACTTCACATATATAATGATCAGTTACATTTATGACAAATGGAAATTGAAAAGGGAATTACCTCATTTTTTAATGTTTTGAAGAAGCAATCTACAGTGCTTTTGTAGACCAAGGAGTCTCCCATCATTCTAGACTTGACCTGGAATTGAACAAGCAGAAAAAATTAGCATGTACATTGCCAGCAAATAAAAGGCATTTCACTAATTTCATGCGCATCATGACCCTACTGTTAAAGTAGAGGTCAACGTATATGATTGCATGAAGCAAGATGCAGCGGTGTCATCTAAGGATGTAAAAGAACCAAACTAGTTATTAGAAATTTATAGTGTACACTATATGTGTCCGCGATTAGGTAGATTTTAAGCAATATATTCTGAATACAAGTTTACCAACTAGTAAATCACAGCATAATTGCTGTTTGAAAACAGTAGGAAACTCATGAGTTAACAATAAGAAACAGCATTTCGCTCAGCAGTGGGTTTTATTAGTAATTCCAATTTTAGCAGCATTTTTTGTCAAGCGTACAGATGCAAATGCATGTGCATGTCAATAATTGCCTATACACGTTTATTTTTTAACATTCACTGACAGTTTTACATCAAGCGGTGGTTTCATTATAAATCCCAATTCTAACAGCCAACAATGACTTTGTCAAAGCATACAGAACATAAATGCATGAGCCTAGCATTGCATACAGTCATGATTTCAAACATTGACTGGTTAGTTTTTTAATAGGAAAAGTCTCAAACTAACTTTAAATGGATCACTTATTAAAGAGTTGGCATATGGCAATAAGATGGTCATAACTAGCACATTGAAGAGCAGCATTTTGTCCATCAGCAAGGCTACAAAAATAATTGGATGTGGAAAGATTACCACATCAAGAGGGGAGCCAATACAGACAGCAAAGAACCCTGCACCTAAACCAGCTAAAATATGTGTCAGAACATTGTCTGTGAATCCTGGAATTTTCAAAACTGCCTGCACATAAGATAAAAGATTAAAAAGGAAGGAAACATTACAGCATAATATAACAGTAACACACAAAGAGAGATAAATGACCTCTTTGACATGATCGTAACTAGCTAATTCAGCAGCATTAATAATTGCATTTCTTGCAATGTTTGGCCCAAGCCCTGTCCACAAAGCTGCCACTCCTTCCTGTTAATTTCTGGCACTCAATGAGTGGGAAAAGCATATTTATTACACCCACTAACTACTGTAACTAAAGTCACCTGCTTGACTATGGCATAATACGCATGCAAAGCACCACTGTAACGCTTCACTACTCCAACTGGCATTTTACCCTCAGCTTGAAGCCGGATTTTCACAAGGTCAGTAGGATTAGCCACGGCTATTGCTATAGCACCTTTGGATTTGGATAAAAAATTTCTTATCAACATTTCAGATACAACTGGTTATCCTCGTTTAACAGAAATAGAGTAAAAAGAATTAGTGGTTTATTCACCAGTAAGCAGAGCAGCAAGTATTTTGCTGAACAAGGACACATCTCCAGAATAACTACTTCCAACAATGAATGTTTTGACCTGTCCAAACCATGAGACAGAGTGATTCTTTATTAGCTTCAGAATTATGCTTTAAACCAAAGTTTGGAGAAGGATTAAGAAAAGCAGTAATGATAATACATACAGGCTCGTATAACCCAATTCTTAAACCTCCATATATAAATTGGCGATGCAAGCCTGGTATGATTCCTTTCCAAAGTGCAAATAAACCTTCTTCTTTTGCTATGGTAGCAACTGTACCCAACAAGCCCCTGTATTTTGGTGCAGCGTCTGAGTCCCCTGTAGGAACTCTCTTCTGTAGCTGAAGCCTTACTTTAGCAGTATCTAAAGGAATGGTGCAGAACTACATATCACCACCACCACGTGAAGAGTTATTTCTCATTCGGGAAAATTTCAAATTTTAACTCACAGTTGAGAGTAATTGATTGCAACTGTGAGACAACTGAAGAAATGCAAGTACTTGAAATATCCAATGAATACACATTATAATCACCATTATACTTTAATATGTTAAATATGTGGTACACGAACTGTCATACTCCGAACAGAACTATATAAACTCCAGATAGTTTCTCAGACTCTCAGATCACCAACCAACTCAGCATATTACAGCCCAAATTGTAGTTCTCCTTCCATATGAGACAAGGTCCAAGGATCAGTATAAATTACCACAATTGTAAAAGTGCAATCTTCCATTAACTGAAATTCAAAACTAAAATCTAACTGTTTCATGGTTGCTGCATTTGACCAACGGATTTTAAAAACTAAAATTCTAGCTGTAAACTATGGTACGATGCATTTAAAACGAAACGAAAGAATACTCGGATATGAGCATCAGCTGAAACTACAAATTCAACCTCGCTAAAAAGTAAATCTCAAAAAATATTTTCCAATGATGTAAGCGCAAATGAGCGACAGTGGAACTGATAATAACAACAACAATAATATTAATTGACCTAGTGATTGCAGTAAAGTGAAAATTAAAAGCAAGAGAACGGAAAATTGTAATACCTCGGCAAAACAAGCAGCGAAAGCGCTACAGGCGAATATTCCGGCGAAAGAGATCGCCGACGGATCCGCCATTGGTGGCGGTGGAGATCAACAATTGTTTCACAAGTTTTGCAGTCTCGAATTCTCAATAGGAATTAGAAAATGGGTTTCAGTTGAGTTCAAATACGGGACGGTGAGTGAGTTACGCAAAGTCCTAAAATACGTACGTATGGACTATTTGATGGTATTGGAATTGGATATCCGTTGAGAGCAACGCTCCTTAACACCGTACAAGAATAAAGACACAAAAATTATCACATCTTATTTTTTAAATGGGTCCGTCTCATATACACTTAGGTGTACCGAGCACTCATAGTATATTTAAAAAATATGTGACTTGTTATATTGAAAAATGCAATTTATTTACACTAAAGCGTGCAATTATTAATATGAAAAAAATAGTTGTACGTTTCAATATAAATAAATTGTATTTTTCAATATAATAAATCGCACGTTTTTAAAATGAACTATGAGTGCACGGTGCACCTGGGTGCATTCAACACCTAACATTTTTAAATAGTGATAATTTTTATGCATAATAATATATTAATTTTATTATGCATAATAATGATATTTTTTTTACATAACAGTGATAAAAAAAAAGATAAAATTTTCCGTGAACTTGGATTCACATAAATTTTTATTTTAAATTAATAAATAATTAAAATTTTAGGTAAATTACATAAAGCTCCCTCCAGGGGTTATTTAAAACTGATATTTTAACCCGGGTCTGCCTCTGTCGACCCGAATGACGAGCATTAGTGTTGATTAAAATTAATATGAAATAATTTAATATGAAAGCGGATCTAATTTATCTTATGGCTCATGCGTTTATTGGCTTCAACTAAATTATGCTTTTTTTTTTAAATAAGACAAACAAATACTAAAATAAAATTTTATATCATGTACAATCTAATTCAAGACTTCCTCATTAGTGTTTGGTGGCAATTTTAAAATACGAAGTGGAATACATGAAATCTTGGATTGGAATAAGATTTTGTTTATATTCCAATGGAGTATGGACCAACACAATTAACTCCTTTTCATATTACACGAATTTGAGTTGTTTCATATCAATATTATGTTTGTTTGGAGGTATTATAGGGTCTAAATATATTTTTAAAAAATTATAAACTTTAACATTTTATAAGTTAATTCAAATGTTTATACAAATATTTTTTTACGTAATTTAGAAGTTATTAAAGTATTTTAACTAACTCTATATTTTTTTTAAAGGTAATCAATTACAATAGTTTTCTAAGATAATCATTACAATAGTTCATTCGACCACCGGGTAACATCTTTTTGTCTATCTGTAGACCGGAACCGCAACCACCACAAAAGGGGAACCACCCGACACTGCAACTCGGAATTGCACCGCAATCGGAACCGCAACCACCACAATAGAGGGAACATCACCCCATCACAAGAGAAAATAAATTTTTCCTCTCCGTGTCTCGAACTCATAACCTCATGGTCCTAGGTGGTGAAACTCAAACCAATTGAGTTATCCACGCTTGACTAACTAACTCTATGTTTATTTTTAGTGTGGGAAGACACTTTTAGAATTTCAAATCCTAAACCCTTGCTTATTAGTACTTTTTTCAAACACAATTAATAATGCATATTAATTATCTATTGCAAATTTTAAATTATTATTATATATCCAACTCAATATCATATCTCCTCCTTTTATATACTTCATATATACAATCATCCAATCAATAAGCAATCATTCAATCATTTCACACTACTTTTTATAACTTAATATTTCTACTATCATCTACTTTTTTAAAATTTTACCCCATCGAATCTTACAAAATTCACACTCTCAAATATATACAAAATTTAAATACACTTTTTACTTTATTTCAAGTCTTCTTTACTGAATTTCAAAGCTAGAAACAAACAATCCCTAATAGAACTTTTAGGGTATGTTTGTTTCAGAATTCATTCGGATGGACTTAGGACTTTGAAAACCCCGTCCCATTATAGCTTAAGATTTGAAATCAGACTTCAAAATTCACTCCTATAAAATATATCTGCACATCTATTTTCACAAAATTCAATACAATTACATCACTAATTTTCTCACCCTCAATACTATATAATAGTAATGCAATATCAACCACTATTAAACATTGATTTGACATAAAGCAAAAATCTAACTACCAAAATCTCAAAACAAACACATTTTTTATTATGCATCAAAACTTTCAAATTCATAGGATTTCGAAGTCATAATTTCCCCCACACACCCACACACCTAAATCCCTAAACAAACATACCCATAAGCTCTTTAAGATTTAAGATAATTTTTTAAAATTTAATATAGATTAATTACTACATAATCTTATTTTGGGTATATATTTGCAACCTGCGGAATTGCCATTTTATCATTTTGCAAAGGGTATCGACTCTTTCTATGAATATCAAGAGCTTCCCTCATATATGCTTTCTATTAAATATCGACTCTTTCTATTAAATATCGACTCTTTCTATTAATATCAAGAGCTTCCCCTATATATGGTACAAAGGTTAAATATATGTTTCTTCTTTAATTATATAACCTCATTAATACAAAACAGCAAATAGAAATTCTTATGCCACAACAAAACCACTAGAAGAACCAGTAAAATGCTTGATTGTTCCCACAAGATTCTTTGAAGCACCAAAATGCCTGATTCTGTACACACCTGAAGCAGCTGTTTGTGGTACTAACCATTCTATAGTAGCATGGCTACGGGTGCTGAGTTTCGAAGGTCTCGACCATATGAATCGAAGGCAGAAATCATCGTCATCATACACAGGCACCCAAGAATCCTTCCCTCTCAAAATCTCCACCAGAGCGAAGGTACCTTCAGTCATGAGGTCGTTTCTGGGACACGCTGAATAGAAAACTACAGTCACGTTGTCGCCTTTCTTAAAGGTCGCGTTCTTGGGGACGTCTGAACTCACGTCCCCGAATTTTACACCGATTGGAGTTGTGTCCAAGACGACCGGCGTGAGCAAGCTTATTTGCTTGCTTAAAAGGTCCGGGGGTTGAGGGCCGGGTCCCACTGATTGTCGAGTGATGAGGGCAGTTGCAAGCTTCTGGAACTGTTGAATGTAGGCAGTAAGTGTGTGTGGGCCGTACAATGTAGAGGCACCCTGAAATGGATAAGGAGCGATGCGTTAGAAATGGAATACAAACTTCTTGACGGAAGTTTTATGGTGGGCCTGGTAAATACTGTTTAGTATATGAAAATAAAAATGTTTAGCTTATGAAGTATCACGGTTTAGTGATTTTGAGAAGAATAACACATAAAATCAAACATTTTTTAAAATGTGATACTTCGTATACTAAACAGTATTACTTTGAAGAAGAGAGTTCACGTGAACTTGGTACACAGGAGACCTGCTCTAGAAATGGAGATGAGCACATATGTTTTAAACAAGCCACAACTAAATCATTTTTGCAACTGTTTGTAGAAGTCTAAGTGAAGCAGAATGGCAACTTTCTGCTCGAATGCAAGGTTGAGCCGCTAAACTGCAATTTTTGTACTAATTTGGTATTAACATCAATGCGTATCAAAATAGATACTAACATAAAATTTTGTATTGAATGGATAATGAACATTAATCCATATAGAAAAGGGCACTAAACTTATATTTTTGAACCATCACCGATGGTTCCATCTCAAACTTCTAATATTTAGCTTGACTTTCTTCTGTCTTTCGATTTACTTTTGACATAAACAATGGTCAATATATCCAATTTGATACAATAGCATATAGTATCTAGAACCCAATTTGATGCAAATAAACATTTGCACCCAATTTCATACAAGTAGCATAGTTTTTTACTGATTCTATCCCTCCCGTCAAATGCTACAAAACGTAATTTGGTCGATGACAGTGTTAATATTAAGTAGTCTAACATATGCTCCCACGTTACAAAAGAACGGAGGAACAAAAAAAGAATTATCTGCACGAATAAACGAAAGGATAACAGGCAAGGTAACAGATCTAGATTTAGTCTAATTTTTTAAATATTTTTTGATATAATCCAGATACGAATTTACACAGTTTTCCTCTCAATTATCGTGAAAAGTAACTAACCTCATATCTCTGAATCTGATATTCCTCAAATGTTGTCACATATTGAGAATATGTATTTGTCAAGCCAGCTATCACTACATGGACGTTGTTATCAAACTCTTTGCTTCGTCCACTTATGAGAACTTTTTTCACCGCATCTCGAAGCCGTCTTCCAGCCATTGTGGTGAACTCTGGCAAATGATAAAAAAAGTCAAATACTAGTGAAAAATGAGATCTATATAACATTCGACCGAGCATCTCTTATCCATACAGCAAAACATTAAGTTTTTCCGTTCATAAAAACTGAGGTTGAGCACGATATTACCAGCCACAACTTATTAGAAGTTAAAACGAGCATATTTTGAAAAGTTCAGAAAGACGGAAGAAGTCAAGTTAATACCTCCAGGCACACTAAGAATGACCAGCTGCCCAATTCTCAGAATCTGAACTGGAAGTATTGAAGGCTGCAATGGAGGCAATTAATAATTAAAACTATCACCAATTTGAGATCATAATAAGCTTATAGGTGAAATGTAGAGAAGGAGATGAAAATCAGACGGCTGGCAATATCAGAAAAACAAATTTGATCACATTTTGTATATCCATTTTGTCTCATGTTGCTTGATCCGTCCTTTTTCAAATTCCAAGTTCACAGCTCAAGCTGGAAAGTTTCTAATATTACTAGTCTGACATTATTAATTAATAGTACAGTAGAAATGCACGAATCTTGTCCACCAAGTAGCAAAAAGGTAAAATGAGTCAGTATACACTGTTCATTTAACCAAATTCAGTGAAGAATTGAACTAATTTTCCACCTTTCTACTTTATTAATTCACCACTGTATAGAGCCAAATGCAAAATAACCGCAACATGAGAAGATCATCGCATCACATAATATGAGACAGATTTCTAATACTAAAGACTTCACATCGAGTAGGTGATAAGGATTTCCATATTTCAGAAATGCACAATATATCCCCTTTAAATGCAGTTAACTACACTTCTCGTGATTTCAGGCATGTACCAAGAACCAAGTAACACATTCACTATAGTGTTTAAAAACAACCCCACTAAATAATGACCTCATGAAACTTTTAGAGAACAAGGTTGCAACTTGCAAGTAACTCAAGGTCCATAAGACAGAATTTAGTATATTTGCAGGACTGTAACTAACCGCCCAATCATACGGCTGTTTCATTTCACCAGTATCGAGCAGAATGGGCTTTGGAGCTTGACATTCCACTTGTTCCTTGCTTGGAGTTTTAAGTAAGTTGCGGACAAGTCTCCAAAATGCATTACCCTGAGAGAGAGAGAGAGAGAGAGAGAGAGAGAGTTAATATGTGGGACATGAGAGCAGATACTTGTATGACCAATTACACTGATATATACCTCATCATCCCCTTGCTTAAAATCAAAAGCTCCAGGTCCATCGGTTGTGCCCGCAGCAAACGCAAACCCCATTGCAGCAGGACATGTTTTTACAGCATCTGTACCGCCACCTTCTTTTGGAATTGTGACATTAAGTTGAGAGAAATCAACATATGTATGGCGATAATCAATCTTCCCATTTAATTTTTCTGATGCTGCTTTGAAAAGTTCCGTCGCCTTCTTGAATTGCCTTTCTCCAATAATACGTGTACTTTCAAATTCATCTGGATACCTGCCAACCAATCAAGAGATAGAGTTATAAGTCTACTACATCACCAAAAAAAAAACCATTATGTGAGATCAGCTATATGAATCATATTTAGTCATTATGTACATGTTCTCATTCATAATTAAGTATAAAATTTGTCTTTTTAATAAATTTTCCAATCCTTAATAAGTCTTAGCTGCCCCTTTTAATTGAGTTAATGATATTCTACTTTATACTCATATTGAAGCATTAAAGGTCTCCTATGTACATGTCTAAACCATCTTAAACACATTTCTCTAATTTTTTGCCTATTGACTGCTACCCCACTCTAATGCATTCATTAATTTATTCAATATAACCTAGTGCGTGCAAGTCCATCTCAGCATTCATATTTCTACTACCCTCATGCTCTGTCCGTGTTCAAATTTAGTTGTCCAACACTCTGATCCATAACGCATTGCCTATTTTATGGCTTTTTTTTAAAAATATCATAATTAATTATTTGGTAGTTTACGGACAGAGAATATAGAGGACACACTTCTCCATTTGTTCTAACCTGCAATAACATCTCTATCAATCACCCCAATTCTTCAAAATTAGATCCTAACATTTAAACATTATAAAGCTTTTTAGATGGATTAGTCCATGATAACTTATTAATCTACACCAGAGTCAATCCTATTATAATCAAGTAACAAGTCAGGGTTTATAACATCTATACAAAACCAGAATACAGAAGCATGCATACCCAGGTCCTCGTCCATAGCATAATTCGTTCTTTCCACCACAGGTACTATGGTTGAAGTCACAAGATAATCCTGTATCAATACAGAATGCACCAAGAACATTCGGACTAACATCCCCACAATTGCTTTGACAAAAAGCGGATACAAATTTAGGCCTATCAGCTTGCCTGAGAGCGCTCCTTACACGTCTTGCAATGCTCGAAAATTTGGCGGTCAATTTTCCTGGTGAAAGCGCAAAAGAAGCAGCAATTTCTAATAACTCATGATCTGCATTCAGACCACCAAAAGGTTATCTTCAAGACATTGACAAATAGGATACTCTTTAGTCTATCCCTCTTTATATACATTCATATCATTCCTACACGTAATGAAAGTTCTCAACTCAAAATGCAAGTGGAGGGAGAGAAAGCCACATATTTGAGCAATTTATATTGGTATAGGCTTAACTATAGTTTGAAGGAAAAAATTCCTTCCTATAGAGTACAACTTAGGAGAACGTATTCATTTAATGCTGAGGCATTCCCAATAAAATTATCCAAATCGACATGCTTTCTTTCCATGCATCTGTCTAATTCAACATAGTAAACATGAAACGGTCCAGAAGAAAAATAAAACATGGGATGGTCTAGAAGAAATAATAAACATGGGATGATCTAGAAAAAAAAACATGGGATGATCAAATAATTGATAATACTCTTTATATACCATAATAATATACTAACTCACTGAACCTTTGTAATCAACCTAGGCATGCTTAAAATCTCACATGAACAGTGAGAAAAAAGAAGGGAAAAAAAGTTTCTTAGTTCAAATTATCCAGTAGCCAACTGATATAGTCAAAGAGTGGAGTGCAGATCGAACATGGTTCTCAAGATTCCATGTTATCCTTCTACAACATCTCCATATAACTGCAAATACTGTACTTCTATTCTCAAAATGCTGGAAACTTATCTGAATAAGTTCTGAAAAATACTTACGATTGTCTTCAACAATTGGAATAATGTTTGAGACTCTTCTTGGGGTTTTAGTCTTAGATATATCAGATGATGTGTTTCCACTACTATTCAAATCAAACCAGTCTTCCATAAATCGTGCTGCAGCTCCTTTATTGTCCCCGCTTATCAATGAATTTGTACGGCTCATAGAAGTTCCATGGGTTGCAAACCAATTGAAACTGCCTACAGGGCCCCATTCATCATCAACAAACTTCAATAGTGTCATCTCTTTATCAACATCATACTTATAATTACTGCGTTCTGCAGCTGGATTATTGAGATAAGCACTTGGACTTCGATTAACACCAGCATCCAAAATCTCCCCTGTTATTGATCAGAAATTGTCAGAATTATATATAAGTCTAGAATGTGCTCTGAATTATCTTCTAGTATTTTATTACACTTTGTGAGCACAATTCCAAAAAGTAATATAAGCATGATGAGTACAAAACTGGCAACGTGCTAAAAGAAGGGAGTTACACCTCTCCCAAGTGAGGAAAGAGGTCAAACGAAGAAAATTTAAAGCAGATATTACTTCGTATTTCAAACAAAAGTTCAACACAAAACACAGAAAATTAAACATATTAGATTAAATCAACATTGCCTCCAGCACCAAATCCACACCCATCAAGCCCTATGTGCCCTTAGGGGCTTTTGTGCCAGGCACCAATTTTATTTTGTAGTAGTAGATATGACAAAATTCAGGAGATAGCAGGCAACAAATATAGCTTTGGTTTGAGAACATAAATTTAAAATTCCTTGAAGTTGTGTGACTGTGTCGCCGGCTAAGGAGTCAAATTAGCAAGTTGTGCAAAAAAATCAATACAAGCAATGCGGCTTTTCGTCTATATATGGAAAATCATCAGCAATTAAAGTTGTCTAAAAAAAAATTATTTCCTCAAGATGGTTTTTGATATAGAAGTTAATCCTCTACTGTACTTTTAAGTTTCAAAGATAAATACAGCGGCTGGACTGCTCCAATGCTAAATAGAACTCCATTACCTTTATTCACAAATATCGATCCAGGTCGAAGATTATCATGAGCTCGTACGATGGTTTGTTCAATGCCATCAACAAGGGCATCAAATGATTGGCGCACAAAACCAAGGGATGTTACGATGTACACAACATATTGAAGATAACCTCCAGGGCCAGCATGGGTATGAATGCCGCTTATGGCAACATTATTTTCTGTGTAGAGATCGCCATACCTGCAATCCCATAAGGATATGCTCTTAAATCAATTCCTAAAACAATAAATGGAAATATAAAGGTTGCAAACTTTTCTATTGATAGCATAAGCAAATCCATCATTTAGCATAACCTAGATTCAATTGTATAATGAACAAAACTAATACAACTCAATACTTTAATAAGTAATAACAACCTCGCCTTCAATCTCTCGAGGACCTTTATGGTCACCAGCTGTGAAGCCATACACGCATCAAGATTTACAAAGACGACCCGTTTCCCCTGCGGCTCAGCAACAATGAAGGCCCGAGCTCGCAGCCTAAAGTGAACACCGGATGCAACCTGGTCCGTGTTAGCATACCCCATCATGTTGACATCAGCTGCCGGCCCAGTGATGTCATAGCTTCCCAGCCCAATTAAGTAGTTGGAAGCAGATTTTACCCCTATACCATTCTCTACCAAAAGTAACAAAAAGATTGGTAACCAAATCATTCTGCTTGATCTCCCCATCATTCCTCTACTCCGCAAAACCAGATGTATTTTCCTAACAACGTCTGCTCATTTTCCTTCAGAAAAATGCAGAAAGTTAGTGACTACTGCTATTCCATAAGCAGAAAATAAGTTAGAGATTTTAACAATCCAAAAAAAGCATATTCACTAACAAACTCACCTACATACACTGAACTGAAACATACCACAAAATCAACTCTAAGATTTTCCAACAGCAACATTAAAAGGCAAAAAAAATTCGCAAGAGACAAAACAGGAAAAAGTAGCAAGGATTCAATCAGCAAAAACGTCCACGATACGGCTATTACGTGTTTAACCAAAAAATACACAAATGTCAAATCTCCATAAATTAAATAGCAAATAAAAACCAAAGTTAAGCAATCAAAACGGCAACATAACGAAAGATAAGCCAAATATCCGTTGCATAAACGTAACAGCACCGAAATCTGGAAGAAAAGAAGCAGGATCAGAAAACAGAATCCAATAAAACAATTACCTAATTCAAACCTGGTGTGAATAATATGGAAAGAGGAAAGGTAGGTTAGCGGAGAAGTGAAGACTGGAGTGATACTCTCCTCCGTGTCCTACGGGCACACTACATTACCAACCACCATCGCTCCCAGAATTTAATTTAAATAACTGTATTTTCAGATTTAATTATTTCCCAAATGAATTCCTTTCTTCTGCTGTATTCACTTTGGGGGGGTTGACTTTTTGGACTAAAGTGTGTGTGAGCTTTTGGATCATGGGGTGCTTAATAATTTTGGTGAAAAATAAAATTACTGGTTTATTATGGAATTTTGGTTATTATATTTGCATCAAATTAAATTAATGGGTAGGAGTGATGATTAACATGTATAAAGAGTGGTGTGTCATGATGTTGACAAAATCTTCGATACATTAGGTGCACTGTGTTATTTTAAATAAGATGAATGTCTCAGAAGAATTAATTGCATGTTGTAAAAATGCACTTGATTTACAAGATACATATTGGCCAAGAAAAAATAGGAGAACTCACTTCCAATTTGTGTTATTTATAAAGGCAAATATGGGTTATTATCAGTACAATTAAGTGTTTCAGTAAGGACAAGTAACACATACTTATCTTTTTAATACTAGCATATGTGTTACTCTAAAGAGAAAAAATATGTTATTGTATGAATAAAATTACACTCCCTCTGTTTCATCTGTTTTCCTCTCTATCTTTTATTTGATTTTCTTTCTAATTTATGACTAATTCCCTTAAGTAAAAACTCAAACTACCATATTACAATATTAAATTAGTAAATATATAATTTTTATGCATCATTACATAATATCACATAATTATTTTTACAATAATACATACTTATCTTAATAGTAATTTAAATTAAAAGCGAGTTTTTCTTATTAATTTTTGTAGAAATTTATAAAATTTTGCTTGACCCTATTTGACCGCACACAAAACCAGTAAATTTAAATTTTATGCGCATTTCCATTTTACTTAATACTATATAGTATGCAATAATATTATACATGGGAGTTTCTCGTAAGTTTGGGTTGCGGTTTCGGTTGCGGTGCGGTTGCGGTTTCGAGTTGTAGTTTCGGGTGGTTCCTCTCTTGTGGTGATTACGGTTCCGGTCTACTGCAAGATAAAATGATGTTGTCATGTGCCCGGTGGTAGAAGAAATTATTGTAATTGATTATCTTAGGAAACTATTGTAAATGATTGTCTTTCAAAAAAAATATATTACCAAAAAAAGAAGGAAAAATTACAATTAGATACAAGATTTGAGTACAAATAACAACTAGGTACAAAGTGTAGAAAATTTGAATTAAAGTACGATCACTTTAGTTCAAATTTTTTGCACTTTGTACCTGATTGTAATTTTTTTTATGATTTTGTAGTGGAAAATTTTTTTTGAGAAAAAATAAAAAGGACATAAGATGCGTATGAACAAGTGTGTACAATGGGGCCAATAATTAATAATAAAACAAAATGCCCATGATTGAGCTTGAATGGTAACTCGTGTCTTTATCAACAATTTAGTCGGCAAAAGACAATACTGTAACATGGTATTCGTCGCCCGTTCACATTATATTCTAATGAGATGAACAAAAACAATTCGAAATGCATATAAAATTAAGAAACAATTTATTTTTATTTAATTATTTTAGTATTTTTATATTTTTCGTTTAAAAACTCATGCAATATGTCATTACATATATTGTTTTCATATACATTATTTGGTTATTTTTATGTATAACATAACCATGTTTCATTTGTACGTTAGACTATGTTGGGACTAGGAGTCCTACTATAATAATAATATTGCCATTAAAAAAAAACAATTGTAACAAGTCCAATTGCATGCAGTGGCAAGGGCCACCAACACTAAATTTGTCAATTCTATATATATATATATATATATACACACACTAATGTTTTATTATTATTGATCTAGATATTTTATTTGGGTCTCTTTCATGATGTATAATAGAATGAATGATGACGTAAATGAACTTAATAATTATATGTGGAAAAAAGTGTTCAGATAAATGACTTAACGAGGGTGTTTTACTTAATGGTATTTTGCAATATCAATATAAAAATGGTATATATGCAGATTCCTTTTTATGATCATTTGATTTTTTTTGTTATGATAATTAGTTCTGCCTTCTTTACAATTTTGTCGTCTTTAACTTATGTAGTCATAAATGCTTAAATTTATCAGGGGCCAAATCATCTTTATCTGATTGTATATAGATGTAAAATTAATGTCACAAATAATAGGTGCATGCATATGATATATATCAAGAAGTATATTGTAAAAGATTGATGTTTGTGTGCACCAATTGCACAAGGTGCAATGGGTTCAATTGAATTTAATTTTAATTTAGATGAATCATGAACTATAAACTATTAATCATTCGGGTCGGGTGAACCATGAACCACTTGGGTCGGGTTGGGTCCGGCCCGAGTAAATAAAAAAACTTGAAAAAAAAAAACAAAAAAAAAAACCTAAACAATACATCATTCTAATTGAATTGAGCGATGGGCCAGGTCGAGGCGAGTTAAGATTAGGTAAAAAAGCGGAAAAAAATCTGGAAAAAAAAATTAAAAAAAATTAAATTGCACCAATTTTAAATTTGTACACATGGTGCATTGGAGAATTTGTACACATGGTGCATTATCGAGAATTTGTGGTGGGCCTTCTCGATAGATGCACCTATTGCATCTAAGTTTTTTTCCTGTCAATATATATATATATATATATATATATATATATATATATATATATATATATATATATATTTAACCTAAGTATTACTCTCTCAGGTACTAAGTGTTGGGATAACATATGTCAGGATCTATCGGGATGACCTCATAAACACAAATTTAAATTAACAATTATTACTAGCATGAATTTACCTAAGTGAATTCAAATAATAATTCATCCAACAACAACATGCAAATAATATTCACGTAAAATATCCTAGCATGTGGAATTTCTAGGAGTTTACGTAAACTTACCCGTTGGAGAGACGATCTGAGACAGACAGGATCAAGTATCTGGATACCCACCAAAAGTCCTTCTCAAGTATTCCCAAGTCCTCGCCCAATAACCCCGGTGGAAGGTCTTCCAATGAACGATTTATAAAACAAGGAAAATAAAAATATTGTTGCACCACCTTTGTGGATTTCTAATATTTCCAACACATGGAACACTAGTTGGAGATGAAAAATTCATCCCCTATATATAAGAGGAGGGGGTTCGAAAAAATTGAGGCAATTTAGGACTAGGAAAGATCTTTTCTTGATCTCCAAGAAATCTTGAATATATCTAATATATTCTTCTTTCCATGTGTATTTTTTCACAAAAATCTCACACCCTCAATTGGCCTAATTTTCGAAAACTTTCAAGAAGATTTGCAAGATTGGATCTTTCTTGAATTTATGAGATATTCTTGTATTCCAAGAATACATATCTTCCATAAAATCTTTCCAAGAAAATCAAGAAAATCTTTCTTCCCTTTCTTATACAAGATTTTCGAAAATTCCCTATTAAAGAAGCCAAGTGGGAGTTTTCTTGAATTTATGGGATAATCTTGTATTCCAAGAATACATTATCTCCTTTCCATAAAATCTTTTCAAGAAAAATTTTCTCCCTCTTTTCTTTAATATTTTCTAAAAAATAGGAAATATTGCAACAATAAATTTATTTTATTTTAAGCACCTTTTATTTATTGGACTATAATTTGGGCTACTTGGGGGGCCTTTAGGAGAATTAAGATGGATATTCCAATGAACACAATTCCAATTGAGCCACAATATAATTCAAATCCATTAATATTAATTAATACCACTATATAATTAATATTGCACTATCCAATCTTAACCCATATTACGGTAATATGGCTCCTTATTATTTCCCGTGTTTAAGATTATTTAGTCCATTAATTAATTAAGCCATTTGAAAAGCTTTATATTAATTAATATATTTATCCTTGGAGTAAGAATGTTTCAATTTTATTATCCATACCGTAAAATTAATTTCACTTGCAAGATTTGGTATGATAAAGGTTAAAGACCACCAAGGGGACCAATCAAGCAAGACTTTTTGCAAGCACACGATTTTACAGATTAATTTAAGAATCGTCGTGCAATTAATATTATTACCCAAGATATAGGATATCGAAGTCGCAATGATTCTCTTCCCATTTATAAGTCAAAGCAATAACTACTAATCACACACAAATCTTATTAAGTGACAGAGATTAAGAAATCAACAACCATCGAGATCTAACTCTTCATCCCTTAAGTCGGTCTTGAATGAGTTTATCCTCTCTGAGGGTCCGCTTTTCAAATAGATCGAATCTGCACTAGTGTAATCTCTTGGTCAAGACAAGTCAATCTGAGTCTTACACATCAACTTCTACCAATAGATTGTTGGGATCTATCTAAGTTGTGAAACACGACTTTCGATATAAAGGAACCGTTAACGTGATCTTCAAAGATCTAAGATCACCACGTTAACTACAATGTATCGCATACTAATCTGAGCGGTTTGCAATAAATATATATAACATTCAATCATATTTAAAGCAACAGTGATAAACAGTTTATTTCAGTAAATAAGTGTTTAATACATAGGTTATACAAAGTAAAAACATATTTTCACGTATAACCCCAACACTAAGACCCATTAGTGTTTCTAAATGGTACTTACGATTTTTTAATAAAAATAATGAAAAAAATTCTTATAAACCTGGTTTATGCTATGAACTCGGATCAAACCTGACTTATACACTACAAATGGGTCACATATATATATTTTTAGTTCATTTTTTATTTTGCGTCTCTCTATTTTCTCCTCTCACCCCTCACGCAAAAACTCCCTCTCCGTCTACCTTCACACGAATCTTGTACCCTTTAAGCGATCGAAAATGCCTCCACACTAAAAATGCCTCCACACTCACCGTTGCTACCTCAGAAAAATGCCGTCGTAGGTTCGTTCGCTGACATGAAAAAAAAATTATCACCAATACACATAAAAACTATCATTGTTACTCAGAAAAATTATCACTGTTACTCATAAAAATTATCATTGTTACTCAGGAAAACTATCACTATCACTATCACTATATACGAAACTAAACATCATTATTATACACATAAATTATCACTGCTATGTATAAAAGCACTCACTGTAATATTATTAAATTATCACTAGCATGTAAAAAAAAAACACTAATACACATAAAAAATCTCATTGTTTTGAAGAAAAAATATCATTGTTATTCATGAAGACTATCATTGTCACTGTTAAACTAAGTATTATTGTTATACATATGAACTATCATTGTTATGAAGAAAAAATATCATTGTTACGCACAAAAGTTATCACTATCACTAGTGAAGACACAATTTATATCGGAAAAATCAGAATAGAAGCATCAACAGCAGCACGAGATCGTTGAGTGAGTGTGAATGACTGTGAGCATGAAAAAGACTGCTGCTCAACAAGATTAATGGTGCGATGCGGCGGGTTGCTGCTGAGCAATATCAATGGCGCGATGGTGCGGCGTGGCGCGATGATCAAGAGTTAAATGAAATGAAAGTGATCATTGGCGCATCTAGGTGAAAATTGGAGCGAATGGATTGGGGGCGAAAATTTGGGTCAATTCATCTCTCAAAACGGATCATATTGAATTAGAATTCATAGTGTGAACCTGATTCACGAAGTGTTACTAAAAAATAATTTTTATTTTTTACTTTAATATACAAGAATTAAATATAATATTTATGTCCTTTTACTTATTATTTGTAATAATATGTATCAATAAATATGTGAAAAGGTAATTAAATAGTCACATTATATATATATTTTATATTGTTATTTAATTAATTTTTTAATTTGTGTGAAATATTTATAATCGACAAATAAAGTGGTGAGGAAAATAATCATAAATATATAAGTAGCACCTATTTTACCACTCTTGGTTTTGGCTCCAAACTACCTTGACCGTTGATCGTTTTTTCTAAATTGATCTTGATCGTCCAATCCCTTGCACCAATCACTCCTTCTTCTTTTTACTTTTCATCCTTTTTATAATTATAATTAATTCACACCATAATTATTGCTCATTACCTTCACATTCAAACTCTATAAATACTTATATAATTCTCATCTACCATTAATCGAATCATGGTGGAATTCATAGCTATACCACTTCGCGATTTGGATCGTCCTCATGTTGAGCATTTGGATTGGAGATGTTTAAGCGAGCGATCTTGTGGTACTTCTACTGAGTTGTGTAACAGATTAGGTTTTAAGTTTTCTGGCAATTGTATAATATATATATATATATATATATATATATATTATAGTTTTTTTTATGTGAATTCACTATGTCAATCCAAAAGCTCGAATCGTTCTCATGTTGAGCTTTTAGAATGGAGATGTTTAAGCTAGCGATCTTGTGGTTCTTCTACTAATTTGTGTAGTAGATTAGGTTTTAAATTTCCTGTCAATTGTATAAAAAAAAGAAATATTAGTGTTTTTTTTATGGAATTCAGTATGTCAATCCAAAAGCAAAAAAATATAAATATTTCACCACATCCAGCATCATATCATCATACACATCCTTCAACAAAAAAGCCCTTAACATTTTCCAAAATCATATGCAGTATTATTATTGTTGTAGCCATAATAATCGGCCAGCAGCCACGTGGCAAATAATGATGACGTGGCAAATGGTGATAACGTGGCGGCTAGAATCGAGCTCAGCTGAAGAGTACGAGATGCCGAGATCAGCCCTCAAAGGGCGACCTGGGGACGAGCAATGAAGATCAGACTCGCCTTAACGAGCGACCTCCCCCGAGGACGGTCCATAGGCAAGATCGGAGAGAGAAGAATGAAGGCTGTCTGAGTGGGCGACCTCCCCTGAGGTCGCTCCACAAGCAAAGTCGACAAGCCCGGTACAAAGAGATAATCCGACATTACTTTCATGTTCTTAGACTAGATTGGCTTCACGAGCCCATGTTCAAAGACCCATTAAGAGGCTCATTAATGTTCATTTGTATATTGTAAACTCTATATAAAGATGAAGAAGTCCACACAAAAAGGAGGACGAAAGATACACGAAAAATCATAGTAAAATGATCCTGGCTTGGTATGCCCCCAGACGTAGTCCTTCCGGACGAACTGGGTCAACAAATTCGTTCGTGCTTTGTATTTTTCATTCATTATTCGTTCATAATTCATAAATTACTTGTTTGTGGCATGGACGTGAAATCTATGTTACAACAATTTGCGCCATCCGTGGGAAACATCTATCGAATTTTCACGGAGTATTCGTTAGGACCCAAAAACAAAGATCAAATCCGGATGAGACACTCACTGTTCATCCAAAATCCAGACCCATATTTCACAAAAACATCACATTCATACAAGCTGTTCATCGATAAAAACTAAAAGTTTCATGAATTCTTTACAAAATTCATACACGGATCATACACCAGTCAAACATTCATATGTGATTTTGGATTACAATTCCATGATACGTTCATAGGCCATCATCGTCGTCAACACTCATCTGCCAAAAAAATCCAGAAAAAAATCTCCCGGAATAACCACACGACAGGAAAAGAAGGAAAACAATACTGCTGCTGCAAAATTTCTTCCACCATAATCATATCAACAACACCATTTTGGTTGCTGCTACTGCAAAGTTTCGGAAGGAAGTCATTGCAATTTGAGCAGGTTCAATGTTGTTTGTAAGGGTTGCCGGAAGAGGAACCAGAGATCGGCCGCCTCACGCCGCCAAGATCCCAGAAATTATTGAGCCCCACCTTCCCGAACCGCCGGCATTGCTGCCTATCGGAGATCAATCATAGATCGTGACATTACCCTAAAATTCCGCCGAGTCGTCGCCTCCATCGCACAAAAGGCCAGATCCCCACCGGTCACTCGGCCCAAACCAACCACCGATCCAATTGCATCGCCACTGCGCGAATTAACCACTGTATGACCACCGTGTGTAGCCGCTGCGGCGTCTCCCCTATCACCATACTTCACCGAATCGCAATCAGAAATCTTCGAATCCCAAATCGGAGAACTTGCCTTACTCCCATGACCGCCGTCGCGCGTTGTCCTCCGAGTGCCGCCTCACTGCTATGGCGCGTCTCTGTAACAGGAGCCCGCCGCCTCAATCGGCGCAAGTTGCCACCCTTCTCCGCCACAACTCAGTGCTCCGCCGCCGTCGTGCGACACCAAGGCCGTCGCATCCTCCAATATCAGAGACATCCGAACGCCTCGTCCGCTGCGACTTAATCAGGATGGCGCGGATTTTCAGACCTACGCGGATTTACAGCGTGGATTGGGAGGAGGAGGCGTCGATTGGGGGCACGAGACGCGCGAAGCCAGCGAGAGTGGTGAGGGCGTGATTTCTGCAAATTGGACGGTTGGGTCAAAGCAGGGGCGTGATTTTCTCTTGAGAAGAAGCAGGGGCGTAAATGTGCTTTGGCTAGGGCAGAGGCCGATTCCTTATTCCACCGAAGGATTTGGGCTTCCTTGGTCAAGGAAATAAGTTCCTGGCCCAGTTGCTTGAACAATTCATCTCTAAATCTATTGGGCCCATATTCTGGATTTTATTAAATACATAAGCCCAAGATTAGATTGGTAAAATAAAAATCAGGCCAAATAATTATTTTTAAGTTATGAATTGTTGGGCCAAATTTATTATTTACAAATAATATTTTCGGTCCAGCCTAGTAATGATTAAAAATAATTATTTTATATAATAATTTGATGTTTAATACTTTTCCCAGGTTTCGTGTTGTGTGAATAACTTAATATCTAACAGGTTATTTATTTTTTGCGAGGGAAAAATACTCACCACTCTCGCAAAGGAAAATTGCACGGGTGAAGCCTCGGGGGCAACTCAAAGAATCTACGGGCAGTTCTTTAGCCCACTCACATCAGGTTCTATTTCATTTAATTCCTTTTAATATATATCACAGTATTCATACTTTCATATATATTAAAAGGTGGGAGCATATATGCTCATATCTCGAGCTATTCAAGTTAATTTCAGAACACTAGCTGACGTTAGAAAATCAAACTAGCATGTCTAAATTTGGAGGGTTATTTAAAACAAACTCCAAATCCTTACTTTTCACTAATAGCATAAACCCTAGGAAGGGACTATCACAAAATTCATCTACGAGCACTCGAAAGTCTCACACAGATGAAACAAACTTATAACCCGACTTCAAACTTACATCGAGTCAAACGATTAAGGAAAATACTCAAATTCATAAAGTCATGGTCTCAAACCAGAAGACCCGACAATGTCAAAATCACAAAGTCGCGGTCTTAAACAAACAAGACCCGACGACCTCAAATTAACAAGGTCACACTTCCAAAAAATGGCCCTGTCGACCTCGACAGGTGCAATGGTCAAACCAGAAGGCAATCAAGTCGCAATTTATGTAAGACGACAAATAAGCCCTTCAAATCACAAGTCAAAGAGAGTTGTAACCTCAATAAAATGACCTCGAAAGACGACATTTTCATATCAAACGAATATCTCAATCCAAGTTGACACCGAGTTAAAACACTTATTTAAAGTCACATTTCAGAATATCATCCAGCTCACATTGTAGCCATGACTTTCGAATCCCAAGGTCGATGAGGTCGCAGCCTAAACGGCTCGATTTTTGTCATGACTTCATAAGACGATAAGAACATAGTCTGAAACGACTATAAACATATACAGTCCAAAATAACTATAAACCTATGTGCCAATCTTCTTTTACATTCTTGAAACAACAAATTACTCTGATACAGACGATATATATAAACGAGAATCAAATCTCCATCCGGGGGGCAAAACCCTAAGGATCCCAAACCTTTGCATACCCACGAAAGGTGTTTTTAACAGACATCAAAGCCCAATCCTAGGGGCAAAACCTTAAAAATCTCAAAGGTTATTTCTATTCCACAAGAATCGGAAAATATCTTGTTAATAATTTCAAAATGCAAGTCTCCTTTTCAAACACCGATAAAAGTCAATTTTACCAAAAAATATCAAATACATTTTCTGACATACTAATAATTTCTTTGTGAAATTTACAAAAGGTTTGAACTTAAATCTCTCTCACAAAGAATTTCCTCAAATGGTCGAACAAACCATGGCACTTCCGCCTTCTCGGCGATGAGATCATCCGCCATTATTGGCATCGACCCGCCCGCCTTTTCGGCATCGGCATTTCGCTATCTCGGCGAGGTGTATTCCGCCGATTTAGCAAAGTATTCTCCGTCTTCTCGGCGATGAGATCGTTCGCCTTTACCATCGTGGACGTATGCCACCTCTTCGGCTTCCGCCTTTGGTCCGACTTCTGCCTTTGCACGACAACTTGTCCCATTATTGGTTAATTTCGGCAACAACTTTCGTATCACCATTATTCATGGTGTTACTTCCCCGCCTCCGTTTCTGCCGTCGCTATCTCGGCGTGGCTTTCCATTTCTTCTCGTCGTTGGACACCTGTATTCGCGACTTTTGTTATTCTTGCAATGGCTTCAACAACTGAATCCGCCATTATTGAGCATGGACACGCGCCCTTTTGCGTCGACTTCGTCGCCATTTTGGCGTCCTTCTACTCGTCCGGTGTATTGGCGTTGACCCGCTCCGTCTTTTTGGCGTCGAGATCGTCGCTTACCTTACCATGGATTCAGCCGTTTAGCCGAGGTATTCTCCGTCTTCTCGGCGTGATGAGATATCTCGCCTTCATTGGCATGGACACTCCCGCCTCGCCATTTGGCTTCAATCATAACTTCCGCCTCTTGGCTTATGCCTTCTTGGCGATGACTTTATCGCCATTATTGGCATCAATCCACTTCATGCTCTTGGCGTTGGCTTTCCGCCTTCTTGGCGATGACTTTATCCGTCGCCGTTCATTGGCGTTGACCGACTGTATCCTCGGCGTTGGCTTTTCGCCTTCTTAGCGATGACTTTATCGCCCCATTGGCGTCGACCGACCCATTTCGCCGGCGTTGGCTTCCGCGCTTCTTGGCGATGACTTTATCATAACCATTGGCGTCGACCAGCCTCGCCGGCGTTGGCTTTCGCCCTCTTGGCGATGACTGTCGCCTTCATTGGCGTCGACCCGGCCTTTCTCCTCGCCGGTGTCGACTTTTACGCCTTCTTAGCGATGACTTTGTCGCGCCGTTGGCCTCGACGCCCTTATCGGCCTCGGCATCGGCTTTCCGCTTCTTGGCGATAACTATCGCGTAGCCGTTGGCGTCGACCCGGCCCGCTCCTTGGCGTCGGCTTTCCAGCGCTTCTTAGCGATGACTTTATCCGCTTCGTTAAGCGTCGACCAACTTACCTCCTCGGCGGTTTTCGCCTTCTTGGCGATGACTTTCGCGCCTTCATTGGCGTCGACCGGCCCCGCCTTCTCGGCGTCGGCTTTTAAATTCTTAGCGATGACTTTGTCGCCATTATTGGCATCGATTAAGCTTCGCCTCTTGGCGTCGACTTTCGCGCTTCTTGGCGATGACTTTATCTGCCTTCATTGGCATCGACCCGGCCGTACTCCGCCGGCGTCGGCTTTCGCCTTCTTGATGAGATTTTGTCCGCCATGATGGCGTCGGCCCACCATCTCCTCGATGTCGGCTTCGCCTTCTTGGCGATAACTTTGTCCGCTTCGATGGCGTCGGCCCGCCAAGGCCCCGTCGGCTTTCCACCTTCTTGGCGATGACTTTGTCGCGCCCGTTAGCGTCGACCACCATCGCCTCCCGGCGTCGACTTTCCATCTTCTTGGCGATGACTTTGTCCACCTTTCACAGGCATCGACCTTCCCACCTCTTCTTCGCGTCGGCTCTCGCCTATTCGGTGAGATTCACTTGGTTTTATCCATCCTGTGCGATAGAAGTCGAACTTTGTATTAGTTTGGTCAAGTTAAATAAAATGTTACCTTTCTTTTCATAATTCTGGGTGTTAAACCGAAGGTAGCATGAATAAACATTGAACCCCCGAGGTGCGACTTTTCGACATCTTGGCGTGGATCGCCACCCTAGAGAAAAGGGTCCTCCTCCTCGACTTTGTAAGACGACTACAAAAAAGTCAAATAAGCGATCCAAATAAGACTAAGAACATATGTAATTTTAAAGTCGATAAGGAAACTAAGTTTCGCATGCTAAAGGTAGAAAAAGAAATGAAGTTTCATCGACGGAAGGCCCAAAGGCTAATTACATCAAGTCACGAACCGCCGACCGCAAATGGTCATCGACAAGCACGTAAAAGACTCAGACAAAGAGTCTCACCTCGGCACGAAAGACGTAAAAGACTCGTCTGAGAGAGTCTCACCTCGGCACGAAAGATAGAAAAGACTCGTCAAAAGAGTCTCACCTCGGCACGAAAGACAGAAAAGACTCAGACAGAGTCTCACCTCGGCACGAAAGCACAAAAAGACTCATACAGAGGGCTCACCTCGGCACGAAAGACATAAAAGACTAGACAGAGAGGGCTCATCTCGGCACGAAAGCACAAAAAGACTCGTATAAAGAGGCTCACCTCAAAGTACGAGCACAACTAAAGAAAATCAAATACCTACCAAGTCGCAGCATGAACCAGCGAACAAGACTCTCGACGAGCCCAAATTTCTCGGCGACGAGCTCAATCTCGATGATAACCATCTCGGATGAATAACCCCTCGACTCGGGGGGCACGAGGAGAATCGAGCCCACCAAAACACACCCAAGTCTGAAATTGAAGATCCAAACTTGATACCAGAAGTATTACCATCAAAATGTGAACAATTAAGACCTCATGAAGGCATTCAGAGCATACACAGAGGCAAAGAATGCAACATCAAGGGCAAAAATCAGATAACTCTTATGTGAACAAAGATCAAGACCGACCTCCGAACAAAGTCGAAGTCCGCTCTTGGGGGCAATTGTTGTAGCCATAATAATCGGCTAGCAGCCACGTGGCAAATGATGATGACGTGGCAAATGGTGATAACGTGGCGGCTATAACCGAGCTCAGCTGAAGAGTACGAGATGCCGAGATTAGCCCTCAAAGGGCGACTTGGCGACGAGCAATGAAGATCAGGCTCGCCTTAACGACCGACCTCCCACGAGGACAGTCCATAGGCAAGATCGGAGAGAGAAGAATGAATGTCGCTTTGAAGGCGGGCGACCTCGAGGGTCGCGCCCACAAGCAAAGTCGACAAGCCCGGTACAAAGAGATAATCCGATATTACTTTCATGTTCTTAGACTAGATTGACTTCACGAGCCCATGTTCAAAGGCCCATTAATGTTCATTTGTATATTGTAAACTCTATATAAAGAGGAAGAAGTCCACACAAAAAGGAGGACGAAAGATACACGAAAAATCATAGTAAAATGATCCTGGCTTGGTATGCCCCCAGACGTAGTCCTTCCGGACGAACTGGGTCAACAAATTCGTTCGTGCTTTGTATTTTTCATTCATTATTCGTTAATAATTCTACTTGTTTGTGGCATAGACGTGAAATCTATGTTACAACAATTATGTTACTAAAAAATTAACTGAAAACAAATTTTTTTTTGCAGATCATATTGATGGGTACATTTTTTTTTCTTGATTCTACAATATACTCATATACAGATCCTATTGTTCTTTTTTTGATGATTTTTTTCGTGTAGTGATACTCTTACAACTTTGTGGTTTTGATCAAGATTACATTTGTAGTTTATATACTAAAACTTCTTAGTTGTCCAAAATATTCAATAAAATTAATTATTTTCTGTAAATAAAATGTATTGAAAATCCAGCTACTAAATAACTCTGAATTTAACACGCTAATTTGGATCCAAATACAAAAGTAAATACAAAAACCTTTGTTGAACAGCTTGAGACTCCGTAAATTACCATCAAGAAAACATTCTCACATTCGGGTTTTTTGGTAGCCAAGTCCTCATCATGAACTATGTCATTGGCCTTCACTCTACCACCACAACTTCTTAACAAAACCATTGTAGCATCACATGAATAATTGATTTCATGATGACATAGACAATATAATCAGATTAGTAATAGTTGAAAGGGATTTCAAAAGCTGATTTGTACAGAGCTGAGAACTATTTTACCGTCCATGTCATTTGGGATTTCCGGCCCGGCTCATTTCGTTAATGGTTGACCGAGTTGAGAAAGAGGGGATTCAAATGAACTCTGTAACGGATGTGTATTGATTAATCCATAATCATGGCTTTCCCTTGAAAATCCCACTGAAAGTGCTGCTGAAATATTCCTTAAGGATGAATTATGTCAAGATCAATTTATGACTAATATTCCTTAAGTCGCATGAAATTTATGTCGTTTGGCTGAAATTATCATATACACTTGCGCCTGAAATTACTCCATAAAATTCATCCTATTAAATTCAAGATCAAACAGCCATTGAAATTGAATTTAGTAATTGAAACATACCAATTGAAATCACTTACATCGACTGAAATTATAGTAAATGAAATTTACCAATTGAAATCCATTACGAAATAAAGACTCTCCACTACATATTTAGAGTGAAAAGTACTTTAAGATACAAAAGAAAAATGTAGTGACAATCCACTACAAAATGTACCAATATTACCCCTCAATACATTTTTTAATTATTTAAAAGCAAAAAAATCGCCCCCTCCACAAATAAACCCTTAATTTCGGCCATCCCAACAAACCCACACAATCTCTTCCCCAAATTCATTTTCTTCCTCTCACTCTCTCTCTTCCTGGCACTCTCTCTCTAAAAACCTCCCCCCACTCTCAATCTCTCAAAATCCACCGCCCTCGGTGGCTCCGAGCCCTAGACGCTGGTTTGGTGTTGGTTTGGTGGAGGTTGGTAGACGGCGGCAACCGCTAGACGTCTCCCATTTTATCTCTAAGGTAACGCCGCGGCCGCGTTTTCGCGAGGTGGGAGGAGGGTCGCGGCTGCGGTTTCGCGAGGTGGGAGGTGGGCGGGTCGTGGCCGCTGTTTTCGCGAGGGGGGAGGAGGGCCGCGATGGAGGAGGGTTTTTGGGTTGCGACGGAGAAGGTTTTGCAGCGGCGTGGTGGTGTGAGGGTTTGCAGCGGCGTGGTGGAAGGGCCGCGGCCGTTGGTTCGCGAAAATATGCAAAAAAAATTCTTTTTTTTCTGTATTTTTTTGTAGATCTGAGAAATTGAGTATTTGAGTGGTATATCTTGTGTATGTGGTGGATTGCGCGACGGCGGTGGTGGCGACGACGGCAGAGTGGCAGCGGCGGCGAAACTAGCTTAGGTTTGTTTTTTTTTTTTTGTAATTTGAAAATGGGGAAGAAGGTAATCGTTTTTTTTATTTGTTTTGTTTTTATTTTTCTGTATGTTTTGTAGATCTGAGAAATTGAGAATTTGAGTGGTAAGTTAATTTGTCTATAATTTTTTTGCAGATTGATGTTGTAATTTTCTGTAGAGTGACAGTGGAGTGAATCAGATTGGTGTTTTGTAATTTTCTGTAGATTATTGTTTGTAATTTTTCTGTAGTATGCTGATTAATTTTTTATAAATTTTTAGAGTGTAATTTTCTGTTTTATTTTTGCATATTTTTAATTGTATTTTGTTATGGGGAAAGTACATTATTTTTGCAGATTTCTTTTTGTTTGATTTGTAATTAGATGTTTATTTTTGCGGATTAGGGTTTTTGTTTAAATTAGGACCCAAAATACAATTTTTTTTTTAAAAAAATGCACTCTAAAATTGGCCCAAAATACAATTTTTTTAAATGCACCCCAAAATAGACTCAAAATACAATTTTTTTAAAAAAATGCACTTCCAATTTTTTTTTTGCGGATTAGGATTTTTGTTTAAATTAGGACCAAAATACAATTTTTTATAAAAAATGTACTCCAAAATTGGTCTAAAATACATTTTTTTTTAAATTCACTCTAAAATTGGTCCAAAATACAGTTTTTTTTTTAAAAATGTACCCCAAAATTGACTCAAAATACAATTTTTTTTTAAAATGCACTTCCAAAATTGGTCTAACAGTGTAGAAAATAAAAAAAAATGCAATCCAAAAAAAATGCACTCCAAAATTGATAAAAATACAATTTAAAAAAAAATGCACTTCAAAATTAGACTAGAGGTGAAAAAATTAAAAGAATTTATTTTTTAAAAGTTACATATTTTCTGAATTGCAAAATGAGTTAATAAAATGCACTTTGAAATAAATAATGAAATTATATTAATAAATAATTAATTAATTTATAATATTTGGACTTTTAAAAATTTAAATTATAAAAAGTCAAAATGCATCAAAAGTGCAGAAAACGGGTCAGAAGTGCAGAAAACTAGGTAGAAGGGCAACTTACACTTTTTGACCACTTTTTTGTACCTTAGAGTCACTTTTTTTTTGTTATGTACCTTAGAGTTCTTTTGTTAGTGACTTTGTAGTGGAGTGTCACTCCCCCATCAATTACATCGGATGAATTACATCTAAAATCTAGAATGTGCCCAATAATAAGGTATTGTCTTCTCATGGTTACTATGTGCCAATTGAATGCCAATTTTTTACTATGTTTTAATTATGGCAGTTCCATTTGATATGTTCTCATATTTGTTATGTTACTTGATTATATACTTATATAGATATATTCTTTTGTAAATTGATTAAGAATAAAAAAAATGGTATTTTTAATAAAAAAAATTATTAACATTATAAGTTTATTTAGTTAATTATTATTTTTATTTTGCACACATTATTCACTTTCTAAATGTGGAGTACATGCCATCGACCTATAAATATATGGATTTCACATTTTATTTCACACAACTGTCCATTATACTGGTGATGATCAATCTCTTTTACTATTTATTTGCAAATCATTTTATTTATTTAGAATCTAATAGTTCAAGTTGTTTTTAATTTCAGTTTGTTGAACTTCCCTCAACATGGCGTCCATATTATCGTAGATTAAACATGTTAATGTTTCCAAAACGACATGGTTGCTAAAATTATGTTGTGTTCGTGTGTATGAATCTCCTGCTTACGGACCCAATAATCCTTTAAGAAATCTGGAATGTGTATTTCATGATTCAGAGGTTTTTCGTATAATCAATCTTTACATGTTTTAATATATATATATATATATATATATATATATATATATATATATCATCATGAGTAATGATATAGAACCAACTATCTGGTTTTTTATGGAACAGGATTAATGGCGTCATAAATAAACTCATCATCCACATAGTTAATTCTACTCAAATAAATTATAAAATGTTTTATAATATACTATACCCTAAACCATGAACTTTAAACCCTAAATTATGAACCATTCGGATCGGGTGAACCATGAACCACTCGGGTCGGGTTTGGGTCCGGGCCATGTAAAAAGAAAAATTGAATTGAACTAAAAAAATAAAATTGAACAGAAAAAAAAATTAAATTTTTTTTTTACTGGGCCCGGACCCAAATTTTTTTTTTTTTTTTTTTTTGTTTTAATTTTATTTTTTAGTTCAATTCAATTTTTCTTTTTGCCCGGCCCGAGTGGTTAATGGTTCGCCCGATCCGAATGGTTCATAATTTAGGGTTTAAAGTTCATGGTTTAGGGTATAGTATAATATAAAACATTCTACAATTTATTTGAGTAGAATTAACTATGTGGATGATGAGTTGGCATGACACGTCATTAATCTGGTTCCATAAAAAAAACCAGATAGTTGGTTCTATATCATTACTCTATATCTCATATCATAGGAAAATTATATATAATTAAAGGATTATAAAAATCTTTGATATTTTGTATAAAATATGGTTTAAATAAAAGCTCTACTAATGCATAATAGTGATCGAAAGATACCAATTACTTATTTTTTGCTATAAGCGTCTCCAAACATTTTTTTTTGTGCCACGTGAATATAATCATGTTCGTGTGTCATTTTCTTCAAGAGAGAATGTTGGGTTTATGAATTCGAAAATGGTTTTCCTTCTTATTTTTCAAGGATATGAAGAAAAATATATCTCTAAATCTATTTTGTAATAAAAGCTCTGATTGATTTTTCGTATAATCTATCTTTACATATTTTAATATATGTATTCACATTTTATTTTTTTTCATTTAATATATTAATTTTTTTTTTCTGTATAGGGTGATGGGATTCATGCTACCATCAAGCCATATCATTTTGATAAGTTCAAGGATAATATTGTGGAAGGCAGATTGTACACTCTTCGAAATTTCATTGTCACTCCTGACAAATCTTCGTTTAAGACGATCATTAACAAATTTAAGATCCAGTTCATATCTAATACTCGATTGATTCAAGCAGCTGATGTAGATTTTCCTTTCAACATGTTTCTCTTTAGGGACTTTTCACAGTTAACAATTGTCAAGACCACCCTTATTTAACCCAATATTAAACGAATATAAATATAATTCAACCTGTAATCTAGCTATAGTTTTTCTTTCTTTCAACAATTATGCAATCAATATCGTTGGGCTCGATATAAGGCGGTTTAAGAGTTTGAGGTAACAATATTTTGTGGATTCGAGGTAAGTAGAAATTCATCTGCAACTACAATGCATAAACATATTATTATGTGATTAATTTGTGTATAATTGACAATATGTGAACTTTACGTGAATTAATGTGAGATTGGTTGATATTTAGTGATTATTGTGGAAGGAGCTTGTGAGCTTGATATTTTATATGAATCGAATCTGTGAGTTTGGCGTTATGTGAATTGTGAGATATCTTGTGTTGCATTACACTGCATCATGCATACCATGCATTATCATGAGAAGATATTTGAGCAGATGATGTGTGTGTTTTGGCCACTGGTTATACATTGGAAACCCAAGGGGCGTACGTGCGAGGAGTCGAGTATTTGTGTTATGTTGTATGGGTGTTCAGTGAGGGGCCTTCTTAAGAGGACAGGGGGTTGAGTTTGGTGATGGACCTCGCTGGGCCGTTAGAGGGTGGATCCTCGGACTGCACCATTATGATTCGGCGTGGTGGGATGACTTCTTGGTGGACATAGGAGGCGTATGTGCGAGGAGAATCCCTGTTGGGCCACAAGAGGATGGACCTCACGTCCGGATCATACTTATGTGATATTTATATTGGTCATTTGATTATGTGGATGTTGAGCTCATTCTAATGTATAACAGTGTGTCAGGGGCCCTGCGAGTGTTTCATATATAAATTGGTGATTTCAAACGAGAGTGCATGGGGAGGATTTTCAAAATCATGCATAATTTCTGCTTATTGAGATTTATATATCTCACCTAGTTTATGCATTGTCGGTAATCTTGTCAACTTACACTGGTGGTGGGTGGAGTACCTGCAGATTCTGAGAGTTGTATACATGGATGATGACCTGTGGGGCTTGTGTTAGAGTTGTAGTATATTATATATTTTTGAAATCACCAATTTATTTATGAAACACTCGTAGGGCCCCTGACTCACTGTTATACACCGGACTGAGCTCATCACGTATATATCCAAATGGCAAACATTTTGGCAAACACCGAGTAGCCCACGCCAGGAGCTCACTGGTCGCCTTACTCTCAGGTTGCCAAATGACCCACGCTAAGTAGCCCACGCCAGGAGCTCACTGGTCGCCTTACTCCTAGGTGGTCCAACAACATAAAACGGTGGCCTACTCTGGGCAGCCCGCCAGGATTTACCTGGTCACTACCACTCCTAGGTCGCCCCTTCCGCATAAACATAAGATGTTGGCCTACTCTGGGCAGCCCGCCAGGATTTGCCTGGTCACTACCACTCCCAGGTCGCCCCTTCCGTCCTCGGTGTATAATCAGTGGCCAACACACACACATCATTTGATCAAATCTCATCTCGTGATAATGCATGATATGCATGATGCAATGCAGCACATATTAACTCACAAGTTTCACATATCACATACCCAATTTACATCAAATATCGAGCTCACCAGCTCTTTCCACGGTGATCACTGAATATTAATCAAATATCACAATCCACATAATATTCACGTATCATCAATTAAACATATATAATTCACAAAATACTATGTTTATGCATTGTAGTTGCAAATAAATTTCTACTTACTGAGATTTATATGTCTCACCTAGTTTATGCATTGTAGGTAATTCTGATGAAATGTGACGAGTTGGCCTTACTGGACAAGCTGTGGAGCTTCTGCAGGTTTTGAGTGACTGTGTACATAGATGACGACATGTTGGGCATACCGTGGCTTATTGTGCATCCGATAAAATATATTTTATCTCTTTTGAATATGTATTATGTTATGGTATAAAATCTTGTAAATCTTTTTCGAACATATTATTTATTTGGTTATTTGAGAGTGGTCGTGACAACAATTGATAATGATATCGATGAGAATCTTCTTATTGGTAACTAGATATACCATGAATATTTTTATATATTTTTATGTATGAATATTCTTTTTAAAATATATAATTGGTTCATTTATTTTAAAACATTTAATTTGATACTTTCATTATGTAGATGTAGTAGGCCGAGTTTATTATACTGGTGATATTGTTGATAGACAAGTTGGGCCAAGAACTATAAAATTGTTGGATTTGACCATAGATGACAGTGTGTAAGTTATTTTTTTATATGTATATTAAATTTTTAATTCTTTCTGTTATTTACGTTTTTTTATATATTTAATACAAGGGGTTCGCGGTTGAAAGTTTCCCTTTGGGGTGATTTCATTGATGAATTGAAAAAAGTGCACGCATCTGGATATGAAACTCCACCTGTACTTATTTTCAAAATGTTTCGACCAAAAGTTTTTAACGGTATATTTATTGACAAATGTCTAAGTTGTTAAAAAAAAATTATATTAAAAATTGTACCTTAATTTTCAGGTGAAGTATCAATGTCAAATTCCTTGAATACCTCCCAAATTATTTTTGGTAATGACATTGAGGAAATTTATGATCTGAGAAAGAGGTAAAATTATGTATGTTCAAAAAAATTTGAAGAGGTTTTTATATGAAATGCACGTTAATAATTATTTTCTATTTTTTATAGTTTTGCTATTAAATCGAAAGATAAAGAAATATGTGGGTCATTTTCGTGGTCTTCTCTGTATGAAACCGGTGAAGGCAGTGATGTTTCTAACTTTGGTGTGAAGTCAATTGATTGGATTCTTCGAAATAATGTGGTTAGTGTTTATATAAAAATTTAAAAAAAAAAATCTTTTTTTTAATAATATTAATTTTTATATTGCATTTTATAATTTTTAGTCTGTTTAATTTTCAGGTTGGTATGTATTGGATATGTGCTACAATAATTGAATTGGAGTCATATGAGAACTGGTGGTTTTATTCATGTAAGAAATGTTCTCGAAAAGTATTTAAGAATAGTGGAAAATTTTCTTGCTCTAAATGTGGAAAGGATGATGTTTCCATTGTTATATGGTATATATGTTACCATTTTTATTTTTGTATACACACATTTTTTTTTTACAATTTTTTATTTATTTTAGTTAATTTTTTTTAAAAAAAACTGAAGTCTTTGTTAATATGGTTTTTATAATTAATAATGTTTCTAAATATGGGATAAGGGTTATTGTTGAGGATGGTACGAGCAATTTTACGCTCAATCTATGGGACACTATTTGTTGTGAGCTGCTTCACAAAAGAGCTTATGAATTGTTGGAGAATTGTAAAGATGTAAGTTTTAATAATCAATTTTGTTCTATTTGTTCAATTGTTATATATATATATATATATATATATATATATATATATATGTGTGTGTGTGTGTGTGTGTGTGTGTATTTTAAATTATCCTTATTAATAATGTAAAATATTTCTTATTCTATATTTATTTTTATCATCATTATATTTCAGAAGGATGAATATAATATCCCGCTTGAGATCCAGGATCTTCTCAATCGAACACTTCTGTTTAGAATTCAAGTTAAACCTGAAGAAATTACCCAACAAAGCAGAGCTTTTAGTGTTCTCAAGGTGAATACAGATTCATCAATGATAAACAAATATTCAACTCTTCCTGAATCTAACGAGGTGTGAATATTTATCTCATTTACTATTGTGTTAATTTTTTAGATAATTTATACAACTATAAATAAGTTTTATATTACATTGTTATAATATAAAAAATATATAAAAAAATTGTTCAACACCATTTGTTTTACAACATGGCAATGAGAATTCCCAAGCTGTTGGTAGTGAAATTTACAATACGTCTAAGGTAATCTTTCATTTTTTTAATATGTTTTTTATTATTATGCATTATATATAAGTTTTTTAATCAATACAAAATTTTATTATACATAGTTTTTTTTCCATTTACTTTTACTAGGTTGGTTCAACATGCGATGACTCTGTTTTACCCAACAAAAACATTACATACACTGATGTTGTTTGTCTTGAAGAAACTGATGCCGTGCTAAAACGATCATTTGATGACAAGTCATCTTGTAGTGGATCTTTAAAGAAGGCCAATCGATTTTATCTGTTAAGTCTGAGAATGAGTGATCGGAATAAGTTTTGATAATTTTTAATAATATAATTTTTTATTGTGCTACATTTTGATGTTCATAGAATCATTTTAGTTGGTCTTTTTGACAAATCTAATCAACCAAGAACACAACCACTTAATATTAAGATCCAATATTGTAAAAAATATATTCAGAAGAACTTACAACATCCGGATGCGTATCAGATATATCACTTAATTCACTTGTTCTCAAACGAAATCCTCAGCTACACTTACTCAGATTATATTTAATTAAATTTGTATTCAGCCATCGTCATGTCCAACTTAGTTTAAATTGTCCATCTCATATTAGGGATTCATAGGTACACGGACGTTTAATTACTAATTAATTTTTTCTTTCAAAAAAAATTACTAATTAATTTTGAGCCATTAATGCACCCTTAACTATAGGAGATTCTCTAATTAATTTTGAGCTATATACACACTCTTAAGTATATGAGATTAACTAATTAATTTTTACCCATAAATGGACACACAATTTTAAAAAAAGCTTACCTAATTTTGGAACATGTCAAAAGTTAATAATGGATTACATAATTCGTCCAATTAGGTTGACTAATTAATTTAATCAACGACTTAACATATAGATGAATTCTAACCCTTTTTAACATTTTTTCTGACAAAAACATATATTTTGGGTCTAATTAATTTAGTTAACTAAGAATATTAAATAAGAATACATTATTAAAACAATTTAAGAGTATATTATTATATGTGTCACAATTTAGTCCCATAATAAATCATTGTTTGTTTTAATTAATAATATATTCTTAGATAAGAATGTCCCATAATGAATCGTTTATCAAAAGCACAAATCAATCCATTCATTATATTAATTGGTATTCTAATTAATTCGGTTGACCAATTAATACATTCATACACGCTTATACATGTATTACTGGTCTGTATATGGTATGTGATAATACCATAAAATTCTTATCAATTCGTTCACTTTTTTAAATTCTTATCAATCAATCAATTCATTATATTTATCTATGCTTTCCTCAATTATATGAATACACATGTTTTAATCTAAATTTGGTATTCTAATTAATTAGGTTGACCAATTAATGTATAACTATATACACACACATAAATATATTAGTGGTATGATAATTTGCCAATCATTATGAAGATTTGTATTCAATATATTCAATATGAAGATTTACCATATATACGCACATATGAAGATACTTTAATTGAAGATTTACCAATCAAATATTCAATATATTATTGACATGAATATACACGTATATAAATATATTAAAAAACATATAATTTGGATCTAATTATGTTTTTTCTTTTTTTTAAGTTCTCTCACAAAAAACTTCCATGCAATTACATATAAATTAATTTGGGTCTAATTTTGGTCTAATGTCATGGAATACCTAATTAATTGGTATAGAATTATTTATGTATATCATATCATATATCATATATACGTCTAATTTGTAAAAATTCACAATTTATTAAAATAGTTTAAAAAAATATAAATAATATAAAGATTATATTTTTTTATTATTTTAATCAATTTTTACACAATCTTTAATGTAGAGCCCTTACATAAATTTTAATTATTTTGTAAACAAATATGTCATGTATTTTTTTTTCTAATGTTTTACATTTTTTATAAAATTTAATTGGTCTAAAAAAATTACAATTTTATTTACAGATTTTAGATAAATTTAATTGGTTATTCCTTAAGTTTAATTTATGTCAAGATCAATTGCAGCTGAAATATTCCTTAAGGATGAATTATGTAAAGATCAATTTATGACTAATATTCCTTAAGTCGCATAAAATTTATGTCGTGTGGCTGAAATTATCATATACACTTGCGGCTGAAATTACTCCATAAAATTCGTCCTCTTAAATTCAAGATCAAGCAGCCATTGAAATTCATTTTAGTAATTGAAACCTACCAATTGAAATCAATTACATCGGCTGAATTACATCTAAAATCTACGAATTTTAGTAATTGAAATCTACCAATTCTTACCAATCAAGCAGCTTTATATTGGGGACGAAAATAAATTATTTTTCTTCGGACAAATATGGAATGTTGTATATGTATGGTATATCGCTTTTTGTGTTTATCATATGATATCATACCCTAAATTATATTATTTAAAAAAATGGATAACTTTTACTCAAGGTTAATATCATATGGAAATTAATTGCTTCAAATTTACATATGATTAATTTCTGTATATCTTTTTTTTTTTACAGAAATTTTTATATCCAGCAAAATATATATGTATATATCTTCGATTTCCAACTTCCAGTTGAGAAGCAAATTTCCTTCATAATTAGTATACTATCAATTAATATAAGGAAATATGCTATCAAATTTCAATCCCTAGAATTAAGCCTAATTCTAGATTTTTTTTTTATTATTATTTTTTTTTACGGAAAATTCTAGAAATTTTTTCCATATAAACAAATAAAGAATTTGAATAAGTCAAATCTGTATTATATGGAAATATTCAATTTCCAATAAGTAACTTCTTCCTTCATATACTCGTCTGACCGCCATGATCTTATGAACAAAATATATTCTTGAAATCACTTGATATATGTACACACAGCTAATGACTACCTCCTTATCGGAAAAAACCATGACCAATTTTTCTGACTTCAGAATATCTTATCTATCTTGGAATTTGGTGGAAGCCTCATTTGCCGATTCGTTGGTGTCGCGCACAGATCAACTCAGGGAGGATTCACCATCATTGCATTGAGGTGACTCTTCTGTTGAAGAATATGGTCGAAAATTAAGTGCTTTGTGTGATCAGTTCTCGGCCGTCAATCGTCCCGTTACTGAATCTGAAAAATCCTATTGTTTTTTGCGAGGATTGGGACTTCATTTTGCAAGCTTCATCAACAACCGCATGTTGACCAACCTCTTCCGAATTTCAGAACCCTCTTACATCAGGCGAAGCAGTTCGAACATATGATCAACTCAATGGAGGTTAAGGCTTCGTCGCAGGCCGATTCCTCAGCAGATTGTGGAAACCCTAGCCGTGGTGGACAAGGACATCATTCAATTTATTCTTTCAACATCAATTTTTTTTCTTCTTTTACAGATTTTATATTATTTTGGACTTCGATTTTGATTATTTTCGTCGCAACTATATTATGGATATCTTATGTTTTTGTTTGGAAATTTTATGTTATTTGTTGTGTATACTCGTGTGTCTTCGTGGGAAATAGAGTGGTGTTTAATGGGGGATAATTTGTATTGTTTAAGATTTTTTTGTACATTTATATATAGTAAAATTGAATGTGTGTGTATCTTTTTGTCATGTTATTAAGAGGTAATGATATCAATTTAAAATTAATATTAGAATGAGATAATGATATCAAATTTGTAATCATATCAAATTATTGGTTAGTCTTGAGCTATTGATAAATTTGCTACTGTACTATAATTCTCATGCAGACTTATTTGGCCTCTATATATATATGTAAACTTCGGTATGCCTTATAACCTCTATAAATGAAATTCTTTTTTTTTCTAATAAAAAAAAATTAGGCGAGTATTTAACTCATAATTGATGAAAATAATGGATAAATAAATCTAAACATGAAATTTAATGTATACATGAATTAGGATGAATATTTCAGCATATAAATTGACCAATTTCTACTTGAATTTGAATGTGTGTGTATGTTTTTGTCATTTTATTAGCAGGTAATAATATCAAATTCTCCATGGATTAGTTATTAAGGGTTTTTTTTTCCCTGCTTATTGTGTACCAACTGCAATTTAATATCTAGAAATCAAATTGAAAGAATAAGAATTTTTAATTTTTTGAAAGCGAATTGGCAATTTATTTAGTTAATAAAGTGATTTTAGACTTATCATTTATGTATATATTTTTATGTTGATTGCCAGAATAAGCTTGTATTAAATAGTATGGTAATTGATTATGATAATATAGGCAGAGTAATTTGTTGTGTACTATGAAGTTAATCCCATTATTAATTAGTAAATAATACTATATTTCTCCCTTTTAAGAGAGGCAATTTAGTACATAAAATTAGGGATTAAAAATTTATATATGTGGTTTAAGGTTATGTTAAATAAATGAATTTTGATTTGTTTTAACATCCGTTTATGATTAAAAGTAAAGAAGATTTTTAATATTATTTAAGAAGTAATAGTGTTCCACATGTTAGATTTTTGGTGGATTTTTATTTTCTAATAGTTTCAGTTTATTTTCTAACGTATTTAGTGAGGCATTGATCACTATTTTAGTTGCAACAAGAAAGTTTCAACACTGCATCGAACAAACCAATCTGCCAATTAGTTCATTTTTATAAAGTTCACAATTAGGTCTCATTATTAATATCATTACTGTTATTATTATATTCTTCCATTAGATATTCATTTATTTTATTTTTTTAATGTTTAAAAAATGTTTTCAGGTGGCTATATTACGATCCATCTTACAGGCCTTCGTCAAATCCGAGATATATTTTCTAATGGAACCTTTTATAATGATTTTCTTTTGTATTATATTGGTTCTAATAGAATGGTAAGCTATGTATTTTTTTATTTTTTTTTGTGGTGGATTGTTTTACAATAATATATTATATCGTGATTTTTTATAGTGATCTGATTTTTTTTTCTTATTTCACAGAGTCTTCCTCTAGCCATTGCTCCTCAAAGAAATTATACTATAACAAATTATTTTCGGCGGTTGTGGCGTGTGAATTATGAATCGAATACAGATGTTAATTTTTTTTATGGACAGGGTTGGGAAAATCTCATTGATTCTTATAAATTGGGATGTGGTGATAGGATCTTTTTATCGTTTTTTCGTTGTGAATTTGCTGATCTATTCGTTCGAGTGTTTGACAAGAATGGTGATCTACGTCAAGCTCAGAATTTTATTGAACGTTGTACATTTAAACGTATGTTATATAGATATATATATATATATATATATATATATATATATTTACTTATATATTTACAATAATATTTTTTAACTTGAGGTTTTTTACGATGTTGCAGTCTTTTTCCCATGGGTCGATTATGTTCCAAAATTTATTGCTCCTTTTATCTCTTTATGTAGACACAACGCACGTGTGTGTGTGTGTATGATAACATTTTTATCTCTTTATGTAGACTATTCCAAAGTGTTTCTAGAAGAATTATAAGAAGTCCGACATTGCATCTTTCGAGTTTTCAAGTTTGTTTGTTGGTGAAAAATGTTGGAAGGTTGGTGTCAAGAAGGAAATGAAAGGTTTAATATTCCAGTCTGGATTCAAAAGATTTTTGCGTGATAACGCTATTAGAGTTGATTGTTTTTGTGTATTTAAAATTCTAGAGGTTGATGTTGACGAGTTGCACATTAATGTATCCTTATTTCAGTAACGATTATATATTTGAAATTTTACCATCAGGTTATACTTTTTGTGTGTAAAAATAATGGCATGAGATGTAATTTGAAGATGTTGAGAGAGGATAGTGGAAAATGGTGTAATTACTTCATGCATTTTATGAAAATGGGTAAATAAGTTTAGGACGGACCTTTTGAGAAAAAGAGGTAAAACAACTTTGAAATGAATGGAGTATTAAATTAATTAAATATGTAAAAATTAATAACTTCCGTGCAACGCACGGGTTGACAAAATACTAGTATATCTTAATGCAACATATAAAATATATTGATGATCAAATTCACGATTGACCCCTAAACAATAAATTTCGATTCCGCCATTACGCATGAAATAATGGAGTTTGGAATTACGAGCCTCTAAATTATTTGTTCCCAATGAGGACATGATCTCGAGTTTGGAAAAACTTTGGGTTATTCACATCTCATTTGCTATTTTTATCTTTTTAAGTCAAGATCAATAATATTAGACCTCGTTTGGTTCACGGTATTGATAGGAATAGGTCAGGATTATAATTTTAATCCCAACTAATCTATCGTTTGGTTCGTGAGATGAGGGTCTATTATATACTTTAAATCTGAGTAGAAAATGTATTAAATTTATCTATATATGTCAATCTCATGTAAAAGGTGGGATATAACATATCTCAAATGCAAAATTACAAATTGTCCTTCAATTATTTGAATAGATTCACAAGAATGAAGTGTGGTTATTTCAATTCAATTTAAGGGTACTTATGACATTTCAATAGGTATCACATCTAATCCTTCAATTCAATTCTACAATCCAAACGCATATCTTGATTCAAACAAATTCAGTCCAATCAATCAAATCTTATTCAATCTCACTCATTCCTATCGCACATAATCAATTCAGTCCCGTGAACCAAACGTCCCCTTAGGATATTGAATAACATTCCTGTAAATAAGATCTATACATTAACTCCCAAGGATTGGCCAAATGGTGTATGCTTGAGATTTAGGAGTATGCTCCTCTCTATGTTTCAGGTTCAAAACCCCTTGAGTGCGAACAACTTTTGAGATGAGTAAGTCCATATAGAACTAAGTTCTGGCTTGAAGTGGGACTCCCGCCAGTTATAAAAAAAATAAGATCTATACATTAATTCTATCAATACTACGTGCAAAAACTATTATTATTCATTAAAAACTTTCATTTTTCAAAGAGGTATTAAATGCTAAGACATTTATTATTTTGTATAAATGACTAATTAAAGAATGCTTAAAATTGAATTTTGGAAAAATAGATTGGAGCTCATGTATTTACTAACAACAAAATCGAACATAATAGTTTCATTTTCTTGATGGCTAGATCTTGTATGCACCCGGGTGCACCGGGTGCACCGTGCACTCATAGTGCATTTTAGAAACGTGCAACTTGTTATGCTTTGAAAAGTGCGACTTCTTTACACAGAAAAGTGCAACTGTTAATATGGGAACATAGTTGCATGCTTCTGTTTGGAATAGTTGCACGTTTTTGTTTTATATAGTTGCAAGTTTCTAAAATGCACTGAGTGTATGGTGCACCCGGGTGCACATGAGACCCACTCTTTCTTGATTTCTACTATTGAGAGTTAGAGACCTGTACCATTTCTATATTTGTTTTATGAATTTACAGTTGGTGTTGACTAGGGATAGACGGTATGGCATACAGAAAATTTTCTTGCCATACCGTTACCGTACCGAAATTTTCGATACCGAAAAATGTCATACCATTTTCGTACCGAAAATTTGGTATACCGAAATTTCGGCATACCGAATTTTTTGGTATGTCAATATTACATACCGATCTTGTCTTAGATATTTCAGATATATCTGGGTATCTTGGAAATATTTTTTAATATACCGGAAATATTTTTGGTATATCTTAGATATTTTTTCCTAGATATCTTAAAATTTTTCCGATATACCGAAATATTTCGAGAAGCAAATTTTGATCGAACCCATATTTGCTCATTGGATACAATCAGCTCATGGTAAAACTTCATATGGGTTCGATGTACTTTTATCTTCAACGAGTGGCCCAGCATTCAATGCGGGTCGAAGCATCTGTTACCCTTTGGTTAAATCTTTGTTAATGAAAATACTAATTCATTATTCTTAACAATAGGGCCTGGAAACTTTTTGGTTCATCATGCTATTGCTCTGGGTTTACATACAACTACATTGATCTTAGTAAAAGATGTTGTAGGTCCCGAACGGGTTTTGTGAGGGCGTTCTAGAGGGGGGGTGAATAGACTTGAAAACTTTTTTATGCAGATCAAAGTGTGGAAGCGATTAGCGATCGAGTGCAAATGAATCGATTTGGATCGATATCTAAGTCACTAATCGCTGAAAGCGGTCGATTCGGTATCTATCGGTTTAACTTATTGTCGGAAGCTAAGTTTTACCCGTGTGAAAAACCGGTTTTAATAGATCGATTCCAAAGTCGGTCTTTCAACCAACGACTAAAGTGTCAAACTTGATCGATCGAAAGCTTGGTGCGGTGATCTTAACTTAGAATATGTATGTATGGCTTTTAATTAAGTTGTGTGCGATTGTAAAAGCAGATTAATCAAAGCAGGTAAATGCACACAAGATTTATAGTGGTTCGGACAAACCAGTCCTACGTCCACTCTTCCCTATCACAAGGGGCACCAACTAAACCAACTGGACTTAGATTATTGTGTTAGTCCAACACAGTACACCAACAGATATTTAAAGAGTTCTCACTCAACCGATCCTTAAATCGTAACTAGAAACCCTATAGTCGAAATCTTGCTAAACAATTTAACCTAACTTTGGGTTTTGGGTAAGATTGTTTTGGTTCCAACTTTGAAATCTTTCCTAGTTTTTAAGTAGCCTATCAGCTAGATGAAAAGATTTATGTGCTAAGAACTATGGGATGAACACTTAGAAAATAATCTTCAAGTTTGTGTTCTTCGTGCGGAAATTTGATTATAGCTTGAGCTTCTTGATAGTTTCTGTTTCTTCACTCTGAAGAGTAATCCCATATTTATAGGCCTCGAAATCAAAGAGCCGTTGGAGAGCAATTTGAATTTCCGGCTATATTTGGTAGACTTGCAGGATTGATGTGACATGCTTCAGGAACGGCATGGCCGAAAGCGTGAATAGTGTCTTTTATAGCCGGTTAGAAAGCGGACCAAATCCCAGTATTTAGGCTCCGTCATACGTGTCTTGTTCTTATTGGTTAATGTAAGCACTTTTCGGTGTTGTTCTACCAACTAAGGTTGACATTCTTCTTGTTCGGATCATCGACGTATGATTAGGTGAAACATCGATTTTTCACGGGTGGTGACCGATCGATCCTGTTGATCGATCTACTGATAGAGTCTTTCCGGTGCGATTGTCTTAGCTTCAACTAGCAGACTCGGCTGATGTCGGTCTTCTGGAAGTCATCTGATCTTCAAATATTCTGAATTTGAACTTCATGACTTGGAGATATCGACTTTATCGGATCGATCGATCTTCATCGCTTCTCTTGCCTTCCGGCTGTCGGGACATCATTATTCTTTAGATCTTCAGATCTGACCTATACATATTGAGGTTCCCCCTCAATATGTGACCTACCTTCTACATCAGTTGTTCTATACAATAATTATCATCTGATATTCTATAACTGGTAATAAAAACATCAGTCAGCTAACAGGTCTAACTAGTCCTATTACATGTGTTTTAGAACTTTCATCAAAACTCTAAATTTCCCAACAATTTCCCCCTTTTTGATGAAACCAAAACACTTGAGAAACCAAGCACAGTTGATAAGTATAAAACAATAAAGAGCACATAATCAGAAGACAATGAGATTTTGTCTTAGGATCAGAAAATAAACTTTTCTTTCATTAGATTTGTCGATTACATATTACATCAGAAAAGTTGAGTTTAAAAAACAGCTGATCCTAAGTAGTCTTCTGATTCTTCAGTCTCTAGGCTTGTATCCTTCTGGCATTTCTCTTTGATCTTGAGGGATGTTGAAAATCTGGTATAGTTTCCATTTGACATCATTGATCTGCTGAGGATCAGTTATGCGCGCTTTGCTCAGGATGTCAAAATAGAACCTTTGAAACGCCAGTCTGTCAAATGAGCCATCTGCTTTCTTCGAGTAATCCATCACGTCATACTCTTGGCGAGATATTTTTACATTGATTATTTTGGCCTCATTTTCCAGATACTTCAGAAAATCTGGATATTTGTTTTCCAACCAGTTGAAGAATTCTGCATCTGGAGATTCTTCTTGTGGAACAAGATCTAGAACAAAAGCATCCAGAAGCCATTCACTTCTGGTCTTATTCAATTCCTCAAACCTCTCAGCATGTGCAACAGTTTTCGGAATGATCTCATCAACTCTTGCTGGCAGCTGAGGTTCTGGTCCAGATTTTCCAACTTTTCCTTTTTTTGCCCTCGATCCAGTTTTTTTTTTTCGGATCTTACGCCTCTTAAATTTTTTCATCCTTCTTTCTTCTTCACTTATTCGGCTTCTTCAAAGAATCTGCTCTTTGGATGGTTTCTCGGCCCGTTTCTTATCGGCTTTGATCTCTGCTACCGTTTGTCTTCTTGTGACTTTCTTAGTCCGAGTGGATCGGTACAAGTTGTGATGTCCCAAAGACCATGCCTACCTTTCTTGCCTTTGACTTTTCCATCTTCTCGAAATTTCGTTAGCAAAAAGATCCGGATGGTCTAGTCTTTGTCCATAGGATTCAACTATCTCGAATCAGGTCTTCATTGTTACGATAGTGTCGGTTGGTTTCTCAATCATCCTTCCCCTTTTTGGTTTGATCAAAAGAAGCGGTGAGAGTGGGAAGTCGAGAACCAAAGTCGATCGATATTGCCTTGTTAAGATCTTCAACAGATAAACCTTGAGCTTGAGCAGATAGACTTTGAATCTTCGAGATCGAACTTTAGTCTTGGACAGATTCCACTAAGAGAGAGGGTAAGAATCGGTTTGTCAAGTTTCTCTTGATCATTTCTAGCTTTTTCAAAGGACCATCGAATAAAAACTTGTTGTTGATCAACCCGGACTAGCTTTGTCATCAATCGTCTTTTTAAACTTCAATGATCGAGGTTAGTCACAGTTTGAGAGAATCGGTCTTTGATTGCCTCAATCTGGGAAATAACCAATTCCTGTTGATCCGTAATTTCCTTGAGGCCAATCTGCCCCTGATCAGCTATTGTGTTGCTAAGTTGATTAGCCAACACTCCCTCGACTTCTTCTTTCAGGAGATCTTTAAAACACGATCTGATCTCCTGAAGTTGATCAGCGGTGATGTGAGTTGTAGGAATATTTGGCGTCCACTGATCATTTTCAGGTTGTTTTATTTCTCCATTTGTGGTCAATTCATGAACTGCAACACCGGTTCCACTATCATCGGCAACTCCCACATCCTTCATAGGATCATCTGCTTTTAGGAGTTTCTTGTGAGCTCCAGTTCACCTTGTTCGATCAATCCCAAACTTCACGTGGATCGAGCTTTGATCGATTCGAGAGTTATCGGCTCGGTTTGGTGATCTACTTGAGCAGATTTCTTCATGTCGAAATCAAAATCTGCGAATTCATCAGCACCTCCCATCCGTTTCTATAATCATCATAAAATCTGAGAAGCTCTTTAACCGGAGATCTTTCGGTGAGGATCTCCATTACTTCCTCTCGAATAACGGGATGGGCTACCCTACGGATACAACTCATCAATATCTCTTTCAATTTGCATTACGACCATTTTCCGTTGATGGTCTTGGATGATCTGGACTCGAAAATTATCTGCTCGGATCGTCCGGTTCTCGCTGATGAGATGTAGAGGGTTGGTGGTGTCTGAATAAGCGGAAGTTGGTGATTGGCTGAATCTGCGAGAGGATTACATTGTCGGCGATTACTTAGGCTCTGCGGCGGTGATTTTTTTTCGCGGTTGGTGATGAACTTTCGGAGTTGCGCAAGCGGTGAAGAAAGAAGGAGAAATGTGCTCGGCACCAGAAATTCTAAGTGGTGAATCACCGAGATTGAGGAGAAGGAGATCGTTAAATCTCGGGCTCTTCCCCCGGAATGTTACAGCGAGCTCTCAACAGAGAAGCTTTGCTGTCGATTTTTTTACCGATTTACATTTCGCATCGAGTTTGCTCTGGCACTCCTTCTTCATCGACTCGTCTTCGAAAACGAGTCATGGAGGCTGTTTTGCCTTCTTGACCTCTTCTCTCCCGAGCCTTTACGGTTTTTCTCTTTTTTCTTTTGGGGAGCATCTGGTGTAGAAGTGGGCTTTCCTTTTCTTTCCTTTCTTCACCTTTGGAGGGGTGGGCGCATATCATCATCGGTGGCCCATATATAGCGAATGTGATTGTGAAAAGGCCTTGTAGGACTTCGATCCGTTCGATCCCATTCGGCATTTGACATTTTGTCCTTCGAATAAGCGCAACCTTGTTGAGATTGCGATTCTCTTCTTGAGATAGACACGCCTACGATCATTAACTCCAAATTTTCCATGTTCTTGGAGCGAGAATGGCCTTGAAAAGCCATGCCAATTGATATTCTTGGCCGTCATCGATTATCGCAGACCATCTTTGTACATTTTACTGGATGTTAGAGCATCTGGGCTGAACTAAATACCCATGATCATTTTTGACAGTATGTCAAACAACAGTCGGTATTTCCTTTTTAACATAGGTCTGACAAAACCTGCGGTCTGGTGTTTGTCAGCCTCTCTGAAGAGTTCGATTCGATCACTCATCTTCATTCTCCTCAGAGTGAGCGGAGAGATTCTTCCTTTGGGCAAGTGAATGCATTTGAGTTATGTCAAGATTCGACGCCCGATCTCTCTCTCGCTAATCAAGAAATCAGTTCATCTCCAGGATTGTCCGTATCCACCTTCAAATTTATGAAGAATTCGATTATTTCATCTTGACATTCGGGATTGCGATGAAAAGCAAAGACAATATTTTTCAAGACCTCCCTTCTTCAGAATTTGTCCACCTCCATTGACTCTGGATCCCGCGTAACACCAAACTGTACAAATTTGTCATCGACAATTTTTGTTGCTAGATCCGCATAGTTGCACATGATTTTTCCCATACCGTGAGTGGCCATCTACAACAAGATAGACTCGATTAAAATTGTGCATAATCATAACGATATCATATATTGATTATCAGACCTATTCTCAGGCCTAGTAATCGATAAACACATACGGATACCAAGAAAAGATAAGGCATATCGCAGGATAACATATAGACATAATCTATGATCAATGGATTTTAGAAAAGAAATTCATCAAATAACCAGAAATTACCAGATTCTATTTTTCGGAAAGATAAGTTTGAATCTCAAGAAAAACACTTTGAATCGCAGAAAAGTAATTTTGAGTTTTCAGAGAATAAAACGCAAGAATTTTGAGAAGAAGAAAACTCTGGTAGGGTTTTGATGAAACTTATAAGGTGGAGGAGGGAAAAACGAGATTAGAAGATCAACCGTTTGAAAAGGTTAAACGATCCAGATTGAGCGGTTTTGATCGTGTGGTCGAAAAAAGCACGTCTGATTGCCTTTTTTGATTTAAAAGCACATTTTGTGGTAATTAATACAAGTACCCCACGTCCGCATTAAATATTTTTTTGCGAAATACGTCACAAAAGTAAAGTGTGTACAATAAAGGCAAATATTATCGATAATATCGATAAATAAGCGAAGAAACAAGGAAATAGAAAATCGTATCTGGTTGACTGATATTGTAATCAGTCAATACCACTCATAGATGTTGATTCCACTTGTTGATCTTAGTTTTCTGCCTAATCCTTATAATTTCCCAACTGTCCTTTTCAACTGATCCCCTTCACTTTTGCAATCGATTTTCCTTTTTTCCGATCCTCCTCCGGTCAGTTGAAGTTCCCCCTTCAATTGTTATTTCTGATTTCTTATTGACTGATATATCTGATTTGTTGAGGTATCATACTCAACTGATCTTCCTCATCTGATCAGTCTCTTATCTAACCAGATTTCAGTTGACCTAATCCGATTCTACTCAGACCAAGCCAATTCTTGGGATAAGTGTTACCGCCAAAACTTAGTTCTTGAAGAATTGAATAGTAGTCTCGATTCCCTAAGTCGACACGATTTGACATGTGTAATAATAGTCTGGATACTTCGTAATGTCAAATCGCCGTAAATTTATCCAATTATCAGTCGCGTGTTTCCTACACGCTGTCCTTGTGATGTAAATTTCTCTAAAAGGCTTTGAGAAATCAAATTTGCATTTGCACCCTTGCTTGGCCTCTATAAATTGGACCAATGTTTTACACAACATAACCCATTCACCATACTTATCTTCTTTGTAAATCATGTATTCTGGTGAACCCTTATTTCCGGTGAAACTTCCGACAAAAACCTTTACCCCATTTTCAATGATTTCAGCTTCTCAAATCAACCATGTGTGTCCCTTATTACTGCTTTCGTCATCATCAAAGATTACACATACAATTGTTGCAAAGCTTCTCTACCACCGAGGCGGCGGATCTGCTATCGCAACTGAGAATACACTTCTCCTAACCGTATGCACCTTGTGTGCCTATCGAGATGACGAAATTAACATCAACAGACTCAGTCTTATATAAAACATGAGTTTGGTATACGGTCTTGATCAGACAATAGCTGATCTTCGTATATCAAACTCTATTTTTGCATGTGACACATGTGTCCATATGATCTTTTGATCACTTTCTTGGCACTTGTGTCCCATTTAACAGCTGGAGAGCCCATTGATTTCAGGTCTAAGGGCTCCTGGCTTAGAAATCCTTTCAACGCCGCTCTCGCTCCTAACTCCGAAGCTCTGAGGGTGGCTTTAGGATTATTTCAAAGCCTTGTTAAGTGGGGGAAAATGGGAGCATCAGATCTTAAAATCTCTCTATCTCCCCCTCTTCCAGGGTTAGGTTTAGGGTTTAGGGTTTATGGCTTATGTACTGACCTCCGGGTCCTTTTGTACTTGTAACTTGTAATGTAAATCTGACCTTCGGGTCTTTATCAATGAAAATTTCTATTATTCCATTGTTGTGTAACTTTCCTGTTTTCTTATGCGATGTAAGCTTTAATCTTGTGAATCCTTGCTTGTTGAATATCAGCTTAATCGACTTACAAAGTGTGAAATAATCAAACTGATTTAATCAGATAATCCTTTAATCTGATCAGTTCCTTTAATCTGATAATCCGTAAATCTGATCGCTTTCTCATATCAGTTCCTTGACTGATCTTCTGATCAGTTGAGATACCAAACTCAACTGATTCCTCTTAACCTGGTTAGTCTTTTAACCAGCTGGTTATGGAGATTAGTCCATCAAACATTTTAGGTGCTTTCTCTCCAAGATCCAGAAGCCCTAGCTCATTGCATAATTCTCTGAATCTGATCTCAGCTAGTGTCTTGGTTAGAATATCAGCTTTCTGTATATCAGTATGAATCTTTTCCATTCTGATATTCTTCTTTTCAACATGATCTCTTATAAAATGGTGTCTGACATCCACATGCTTGCATCTTGTATGTAGAACGAGATTCTCGAGTGATTGCAATAAAGACTTATTATTTGTCACGAATATATAGGTACATTCTTAGCTACAATGTTATAACCCCTTAGTCACGATCGAGCTGTGAGCGATTGGGAGCAACAACTTCCCGCAGCCCATATATTCTGCCTTCAAGAGTAGATGTCGCTTATCGATGTTTGCTTTTTTGAAAACCACGAGATCGGTTTTACTTCCTAAAAATCGACATGTTCCCCGGGTTGACTTCTGTCAATTTTGCAACCTCCATAATCGTAATCGTAATACCCACTAAGCTCTTAGATTATCATCGATGGGTAAAATAAACCAAGGTTTATCGTCCCTTTCAGATACTTAAGAATCCGCTTTTAGTCGCTTTGGTGACTTTTGCATTGGATTTGCTCGAAATCGCACATACACCACCTCATCGCAAAAAAGTGATATCCGGTCTGGCGGCGGTCGGGTATAGTAAAGATCCAATGAGAGCCCTATATTCTTTCTCGATTTGATTTCGACCATCCTCATCCGGATCCATCTTGAATCCAAATAACATAGGAATTCTCGCTTCCTTACGCTTTTGAACTCCAAACTTAGCCAATAAACTCCTCTTGTACTTTTTGCTTGGTAGATGAATATCCCTTCAGTACTTTGTTTAACTTGTAGACCCGTAAAAGTAACTCATCCGACCCATCATGGACATCTCGAACTTCCCTTGCATCGACTTCTTTCAATCTTTCACATGTAGACTCTTGTTGGGAGATCCAAGATGATGCCGCCCACGAAATCTGAACCATCGAATATCTTCTCCATCTTCTATTCTCAATAAGGTTCTATCCATTTGCCCTTTAGTGAAACCACCGCCTATCAAGAACCGAGAGAGTGTATCATACCAAGCTCGAGGAGCTTGTTTCGTGCCATATAGAGCTTTTTCTTAAATCGGTACACTTGGTTGCCCTTTTCAAAGCTCGGAGGTTGTTAGACATAAACTTCCTCTGCTAGTACCCCGCTTAAGAATGCACTCTTTACGTCCATCCGATACCAAGAACCCTCTCGTGGGAAGCATATGCCGAAATTGACCGAATGGCTTTTAAAGAGCGATCCGGTGCAAAGGTCTCATCATAATCAATTCCTTCTGATTGTGAATACCCCTTAGCAACAAGTCTTGCCTTATTCCTGGTTATGACATTTTTCTCATCTCTCTTGTTCTTGAATACCCACTTTGTGCCAATTACGTCTTGATGAGTTGGTCTGTCCACCAGTTCCCAAACTTGATTTCTCTCGAACTGTTCCAGCTCCTCCTGCATGGCTAGAATCCAGCTTGCGTCTTGTAGAGCTTCCTCTATTGTTGTTGGTTCCTTCATAGACAGATAACAGCAATACATGGCACTTTCACCAATCTGATGTCTAGTTTTAACTCTATCAGATGGGTTTCCGATGATCAGATCAGTTGGATGACTGGTTATCCAGGTCCTTCTGTTCTGATTTGTGTCGGTTTGGAGAACATCATCCAATTATGATAATAGTTCATTACTAGAGATTGGGAGTGGTGCAGATTTATGATCCACTTGATAAGAACATGTCTCAGCTGATGTTGGACTCATCATGTGCTGATGTCTGTTCGTGGGAACTTCAGGTGTTCCCCCTGAACCGGATGGTTCAGTTGATCTTTATCTCATTTGTGCCGGCTTCTTCATCGGCAGTTGTTCGTGACCTTAGGATCTGATTGACTGGTGAATCAGCTAGATCTGGAATGTATACTGTTATTCACGAGTTCTGGATCCTTTTTCCTTGATCATTAGTCTGATCCATTTTCTGTGCATCAGTCTTGGTTGATCTGGTACTTCTTGTTCTGAGGCAGATTTCTCTTGATCAGAAGATGCTTCATCAAAGACTACATGGGGTGTTTCTTCCACAACTAGGGTTCGTCTGTTGTAAACCCTGAAAGCCTTGCTAGATGAGGAATATCATAAGAATATACCCTCATCGACTTGGCTTCAAAGGTCTTCAACCCGACTCTTCCCATTGTTGTGTATGAAACACTTACACCAAAACACATGGAAGTAAACACGAGGTTTTCGCCCTTCCACAGTTCATAGGGTGTTTTGTAGTGAGCCTTAGTCGAGACATCATCGCTACGAGTGTGGCATGCAAAGATTGATAAACGCTTGAAACGGCTTGGTGTTGCATGTTCATTAACATCGTCATGGCGAACTTCTTTGAGTGTTCTGTTTCTCCGCTCGCTACTCCATTCTCATTGTGGCGTTCTTGCGGTGATGTCTCATCTCAGATACCAAACTTAGAGCAAAAATCAGTAATAAAAGAGTTCAGAAATTTTGTACCTTTATCTGGATCGATTTTTATTACACTGGACACCTTTTTCATTTTGTAATCTTTTGAGCAGCTCGGGTATCTTTGTTGTCGTCTCATTCTTCTTATGTAAGAATACAACCCGTAAACTTGGAATAATCATCCACGATTACGGAGTATATTTAAGTCCCGTGAGATCGACCGTAATAATCGGTCCAAATAAGTCCATATAAAGGCGGTTTCCGCAATACTCTCTGTTTGATCTTTGGTCCAGAATTCCCCTTGAATGAGGCTTTAACCTGTTTACCCTTCTGACATGCGACACATGTCTGATCCTTAGAAAATACCTCATTCGGAAGTCCTTCCAATAATGACATCCTTGTTATCTTATTAAGAGTTTTAAAGTTCAGATGACTCATTCTTTTGTGCCAGAGCCAACTACTACTTTTGGAACTCTTAACAATCAGGCATGCATTTCTTGGGAAACTGTTCCAATCTGCTGTGTAGATCGTCCCTTTCCTTGAACCAGTTAGCAAGATCTGTTGAGTGGCTCGATTTTTGATAGTGCATTGATCAGTCGAGAACTCAACACTGAATCCGTTGTCGCAGAATTGTGAAACCGATAACAGGTTATGTTTTAAACCTTCGACATACGAGACTCCAGTTACCTGTACATCATCATTCTCTAAGGTTCCGAATCCTCTGGTAAAACCAAAGTTATCATCACCGAAGAGTACACGCGGGCCTTTTTGTTCTATGTAAGAGCTAAGGAGATGTTTGCTTCCAGTCATGTGCCTTGAGCAACCACTATCGATGTACCAGATAGTTGCTTGCACACCTCCTTTGTTGGCCAGACCCACGCGAACCTGCAATCAAATCAGGCTTTAGGTACCCCTTTTGGATTGGGTCCTGAGGGGTTAGGGTTGGTTTTGGGGATCCATACAAACAAGGCACTTATATTGAAATCAGTTAGATCAGAAAGCCTGATTTGTCTCCCATACATATCAACATAATCATACGTCTCTTTATATGCTTTCTGATTAGTATGATTATTAGTGTGAACCTTGGGTGACTTAGAAGACTTGGGATTTTTCTTTATATTTTGTCTTCTTTTAACCCAGTGGGGCTCAGGTGCAGCAACCCTAGGTTTCTGATTATAAGGGTAGGTACGACTGCTACCATCAAAAGATTCATATCTTTTTGGCATAGGTGGTTTTTGCAGTTTACCTATAGCTTGCTTATTCGGCAGCTGACCTTGATTGGGTCTCGGATTAGACTTCCCTTTGAGAGGTTGTCTTTTCTGATATCTAATCTGTTGATCAGGTTGAGGTTTCTTCAGAAGAACTGGGTTCTTCTGTTGATTCCTCGGCTGATGCTTTACCAGTTGGGGTCCATTTCTGTTCCCTTTCTGATTAGGCACACCTTTACTTGCTCAATGTGTCTTTTTTCCCTTATCAGATACAAGTTTAGCTTTTAGTGTATCTTTGTCAGAAACTCGTTTGATTACACCTTTTTGAAGTGAATCAAACGGGGCTTTTGAGGATGTGGAGGGGTTCTCATACCCAATTCCCTTCTTGTTAGTCGGTGTTCGAAAATAGGCGTTCATATCTTGAACGGTTTTAGACGACTTTGTGAAAACCTCTATTTTCTTGCGCAAATTATCCTCAGAAGATTTTAGACTCTCATGTAGTCGGAATAGCTCATCAAATTTAGCTTGAAGGATTTTGAAATCACCAGCTTGCTGTTTGTTGATTGCTAACTGATCTTTGATTTGCTTTCTCCGATCGAAGATTTAACTTTCGAAATGTTAAGTTCCTCGCCATACCTTCGGAAAGTTTGATGAGATTTCGATTCGGTAGCTTTCTTGAGATCGTTTTCTTTAACAAGCTGATTATTTCTGATCCTTAACTTGTCATTCTCAGCTTCCACTATATCATAAGTGTCTACTGCATTAGAGAGATCATCAAGCAATTGCTCAGAGTAGAGCTGCATGTCAATCTCTCCAAAGAGTGTGCTAATAATAGCGAGAAAAGGCAGAACCAAAGCGAAGGTTTGGAGGTTACCTCAGATTGGTCCTCCTTGCCATCGAGTGATTTCATCGTCATCCAAGAGAATATCGATCTTCATTCTCATGGAAGTCAATAAAGATTGCTTATCGATGAAGTCTTCTGAGATGAGTACCGAAGAATCCTCGGAGGGCGAGATAGGAATCATCAATTCCGATATGTGTCCGGCGACCATGGCTTTTATGTCCCTATAACGTTGCTCTCTTACATTTCCGCTTTTCTTCTCTTTTTCTTTTGGCGTCAGTCCAGGCAATCTGTACCAGTAGTGACTGGTTTCTCCACCGGTTGAAACACGCTCCAAGATCCACGGAACCTTTTCTTCCGGGTGAGTCATTTAAATGCAGTAGGATCTAATGTCTCAATTCCTTCATCCGATCTGTTATCTCTTCTCTCTCATCGGTCCGATTATCTCTTTTCTTTTCTTCTCTGTGATCTCTTCGATCATCGGATCACGTTTCTTTCGGAGATCATCGGTGATCTCCTATCTCTTCCTCTCGCTATGTTGATAATCTTTATAGAATCTGCGATACTTACCAAGTTGAATATTTGATTTTTCAAGTTTCTCGCAAGCGGAAGCGTCTGTTCTACTGACTTATTATGTTTCCAACGGGTTCGGTGGCCTTCGATCTGCTTCTTTGGTTGCTTTAAACGCGAATCCGATTTAGGCGTTGAGGCTTCAAAGAAAGTCCTCTGCTTCATCTCGCTTATCCTCTTTCGATTAAGTCGAACTCGTGAGCTTTAAGGCTTAGGAACAAGCTACTCGGCTTCATCTTTGAAATGTCTTGGCAATCCTTGATTACCGTGACTTTCATGTCCCATTTCTTGGTGAGAGATCTTAAGATCTTGTAGTTGATATCTTTGTCTGACATCTCTCTACCAAGTTCTCGTAGTTTATTTACTGACATAGTAATCCTTCCATCGAGCTCGTTGGGCAGCATCTTTAGTTTTTCAAACTTCACCAGTTTGGCTTGTAGTCGGCTGTCTTTGATCTGTTCATTTCCTTCGCATATCTCAGCTAGAGTATCCCACATTGCTTTCGCAGTTTTGAGATATTTTATCTTCTCCTTGGTGACTTTATCCATTGTCTTCATGATTATATGTCTGGCGATTGTATCTAGAGTATACAACTTCCTTTCCTCTTCATCCATCAAGGCTGGGCTTTTTCGCACAAGACTTCCCATGTAAAATGGATCTCCTCCAACTAAGCTGGGGTTGTCGTGATATATGATGATGGGTCCTCTTTCAATGACTTCCATCATTCTGCCGCTTATCGAACCTAGATGGCTGCACATATATATGGCCCAATCTGCATACTCATCAATTGAGAACTTCGGCAAATCATGATACATACCAGAGGTATTATCCATGCTGAGTGATTTTGGAAAACGAATGAGTTTTAAAAACGGTTTTTCAAGATCTGTTCAAATGACCACAAAGATTCTTCCTCAAGAATCGATGATACTCAAAGCCGATTAGTCCAGAGAACCACCGCTCGATACCACTTGTAGGTCCCGAACGGGTTTTGTGAGGCGAAGTCTAGAGGGAGGGTGAATAGACTTAAAAAAACTTTGTCGCAGTCGGTGTGGAGGCGATTAGCTTTGATCGAGTGCAAGTGAATCGGTTTGGGCGATATCTAACTTACTAATCGCTGAAAGCAGATCGATTCGGTATCTATCAAGATAACTGATTGTCGCGGAAGCTAAGTTTTTACCCGTGAAAAACCGGTTTTAATAGTTCGATTCCAAAGTCGATCTTTCAACCAACCGACTAAAGTGTCAAACTTGATCGGATCGAAGCTTGGTGCTAGGTGATCTTAACTTAGAATATGTATGCAAATTTAATTAAGTTGTGTGCGATTGTGTAAACAGTTAATCAAAGCAGGTAAATGCACACAAGATTTATAGTGGTTCGGACAAACCAGTCCTACGTCCACTCTTCCCTATCACAAGGGGCACCAACTAAACTAATGGACTTAGATTATTGTGTTAGTCCAACACAAGACACCAACAGATATTTAAAGAGTTCTCACTCAACCGATCCTCGTAAATCGGACTAGAAACCCTAGTCTGAAATCTTGCTAAACAACTTAACCTAACTTTGGGTTTTGGGTAAGATTGTTTTGGTTCCAACTTTGAAATCTTTCCTAGTTTTTAAGTAGCCTATCAGCTAGATGAAAAGATTATGAACACTTAGAAAATAATCTTCAAGTTTGTGTTCTTCGTGCGGAAATTTGATTATAGCTTGAGCTTCTTGATAGTTTACTTTTTTCACTCAAGAGTAATCCCATATTTATAGGCCTCGAAATCAAAGAGTTGTTGGAGAGAAATTTGAATTTCCTAGGCTATTTTAGTAGACTTGCGGGATTGATGTGACATGCTTGAACGGCATGGCATGGCGTGAATAGTGTCTTTTATAGCCAAGTTAGAAAGCGGCGACCAAATCCCGTAATTGCTGGCTCCGATCATACGTGTCTTGTTCTTATTGGTTAACAGAAGCACTTTTTAGTGTTGTTCTACCAACTAAGGTTGACATTCTTCTTGTTCAGATCATCGACGTATGATTAGGTGAAACATCAATTTTTCACTGGTGAAATGACTTTGATCGATCTGGCCGATCGGTCTACTGATAGAGTCTTCTGGTGCCAGTTGTCTTAGCTTCAACTAGCAGACTCGGCTGATGTCGATCTTCTGGAAGTCATCTGATCTTCAAATATTCTGAATTTGAACTTCATGACTTCAGCTGAGATATCTGACTTTATCAGATCGATCTGATCTTCCTCTTCTTCTCTTTCCGCCCGCTTCGGATATCATCACCGTTCTTTAGATCTTCAGATCTGACCTATACATATTGAGGTTCCCCCTCAATATGTGACCTACCTTCTACATCAGTTGTTCTATACAATAATTATCAACTGGTATTCTATAACTGGTAATAAAAACATCAGTCAGCTAACAGGTCTGACTAGTCCTATTACATGTGTTTTAGAACTTTCATCAAAACTCTAAATTTCCCAACAGATGTTTTAGATGCACGCGGTTCCAAGTTAATGCCAGATAAAAAGGATTTTGGTTATAGTTTTCCGTGCGATGGTCCTGGACGAGGGGGTACTTGTGATATTTCGGCATGGGACGCATTTTATTTGGCAATTTTTTGGATGTTAAATACTATTGGATGAGTTACTTTTTATTGGCATTGGAAGCATATCACATTATGGCAGGGTAACGTTTAACAGTTTAATGAATCTTCTACTTATTTGATGGGCTGGTTAAGAGATTATTTATGGTTAAACTCTTCACAACTTATCAATGGATATAACCCTTTTGGTGTGAATAGTTTATCTGTCTGGGTGTGGATGTTCTTATTTGGACATCTTGTTTGGGCTACTGGATTTATGTTCTTAATCTCCTGGCGTGGATATTGGCAGGAATCGATTGAAACTTTAGCATGGGCTCATGAAAGCACACCTTTGGCCAATTTGATTTGATGGAGAGATAAACCTGTGGCGCTTTCCATTGTGCAATCAAGATTGGTTGGATTAGCCCATTTTTCTGTAGGTTATATATTCACTTATGCAGCTTTCTTGATTGCTTCTACGTCGGGAAAATTTGGCTAATTTTGGAATGTGTTATATCCGCGATAATCTCATTTTTTCGATGGGGAGAAGGACCGGCCTGCCTTCTTTTATTTTATTTCTACATCTAGGATTTGACTTTTTTTTATCATGGATACTAATAGGACCTAAATCATTATGGCAAGGAAAAGTTTGATTCAGAGGGAGAAGAGGAGGCAAAAAATTGGAACAAAAATATCATTTGATTCGTCGATCTTCAAAAAAAGAAATAAGTAAAGTTTCATATTTCGGTATACCAAAGTTTTCTATATTTTCATACCGTTATCGTACCAAAAATTTCGGTACAGTAATCGAAAATTTCGGTAAACCAAAAATTTATATAAAATCGATATTTTTCGGTACGGTAAGTGCGGTATACCAGTATTTTCGGTATTTCCTCCACCCCTAGTGTTGACTAGACTAATTTCTATACCAATTCAAATAATGTTTAGTATAAATAGAAGTAATGTGCAATTATCTGACTCTTTAGTGACAATCTTGAAACTGTTGGGGTTATACTGGAAAGTATGTTTTTTACTTTGTATAACCAAACTGAATTTCTTATTTATTTACTGAAATAAATTATTTATCATTGTTGCATTAAATATGATTGAATGTTATATATATTTACTTCATACCCGTTCAATAAATAGTATGTGTTACATTGTAGTTAATTTGGTGATACCAGATCACGAAAGATCAAATTAACAGTTCCTCGTAACTAAATACAAATTCACAACCCAGATGGAAATGAACAATCCATCGTGAAAGGTTGAAGTGTAAAGCTCAGATTGGCTTGTCTTGACCAAGAGATTATACTAGTGCATTATGATGCGTTGAATAGGACCTACAGGAGGATAAATTCTTCAGCACTGAATATGGAAGAATTAGACCTCAGTGGTTCGTTATTTCTTAATCTCCGTTCCTTAAATAGGATCGTGTGAAATTAATAACTATTGATTTGACTTATGATGGGAAGAGAATCAAAGTGATTCGATACCTTATATCTTGGGCAATATTATTAGTTACACAACAATTGCTAAGATTTAATACGGAGAATCGTGTGCAAGCACGTCTTGCTTGATTTGTCCCCTTGGTGGGCTCAAAAGCTTTATCATACCAAATCTTGCAAGTGAAAATTTATTTCCTGTATGGATAATAATGTTGAGATGTCTTTACTCCAAGGATAAAGATATTAATCAATATAAAGCTTTTTCAGTGGCTTAATTAATTAGTGGACTAGATAATCTTAAACACGGAAAATAATAACAGGGAGTCATATTATTGTAGCATCGTAATATGGATTAAGATGGATAGTTCAATATTAATTTTATAGTGGAGTAAATTAATATTAATGGGTTTGGATAATATTTTGGCTTAATATTATAAATTCATAGCCCATTGGAGGTCCAATCTTAATTCTCCTAAAGACCCCTCAAATAGCCCAATTAAAGTCTAATTAATGAAAAGGAGAAGAAAATATTATTGCCTAATTTTTTCTAGAAATTTTCAAAAATTGTAGGAAAAAGAAGAGGAAAGATTTTCTTGATTATTTTATGAAAAAAGATAAGCATTCTTGGAATACAAGATTATCCCATAAATTCAAGAAATCAAATCTTGATTCTTGTTTCCTTGTATTTTTCAAAAATCCCCATAAAATAAGGAGGTGAGATTTTGTGGAATATTTAATTATGGGAAAAAAATATATGAGATATATTCAAGATTTCTTAGAGATCAAGAAAAAGATATTATCATCCTATTCTACACAAAATTTTCGACCACCCCTTTTGTTATAAATAGGGGATGAATTTTTCATCCCCAATGCAATTCCATGTGTTGGAAAAATTAGAAATCCACAAAGGTGGTGACATATATTTTTTGTTTTCTCCTTTATTAAAATCGTTCGTGAGAATCCTCCCACCGGATTACGTTCGTGGACTTGAGACATATTTGAGAACACTTTGGGTTGATCCATCGTCTCAACGGTTGTCTCTACAAGAGGTATGTAATTTCGTAACTCCTAGATTCCGCATGCTTAGGATTTACGTGAATTACGTGTACGCATGTTGTTTTTACTTGTTTAATTATTATGTTGAATTAATTTAGAATTGATTCATGTTAGTAATTAATTGAATAATTTAAATATGTATTTAAATACACCTCGAATAGATCCGGGCACCCCGTATTTCCCAACACAAACAAGACACATTTTTTGTTACAACAATCATAACTTTAATGTTATAGTATCAATTACTACAGAGAAAATAAAAACTGAACTATATATCTGAAAAAAGACATTGTGATAACAATCAAGAAAACAACTTAGCCACATAAAACCAACGGCTGATCCTATTCAAAGCAAATTGATAAATTCAGCAATGCACTACTAATATACCATCCTACTTTTAGGAATTTTATGTTCGAAAAACCAAGGAACTACATTTTGAATCAATATGTACAATCTAGAAAGAAACCCAGATTCTGGGTCTGAGTTGAAACTGGCTATTGTGGATTTCTCCAAATTTCTTCAGCTTCCATCAATGATGTTGTGAAAATATATTTTTTAAAATGAATTATACCCAATGGGGTTGAAACACATCCAATTACTCTCTCACCCGTAGGAAGTGAAATAGAATATAAATCAAGCTCTTCAAAAATACTAAATGAAAATAGATTCAATTGAAGGGTGAAATTGATTTTGTAAGATTTGAATCGAAAGAGACAAAATTGAAGAAGAAGAATGGAGAATGGAAAAAATGTTTCTCCGCATGAGAGGAGAGGGGGAACATCTGGAAGGAAGAGAGGGATAAACTATAAATATGTGACCCGAATTACCTGTTCGGGTGTGGCAAATCAATTGCACGGATATTAAATCGGTGTAAATGATACACACAAGTATTTACCTTAATACATATATATACTCAAATTTTGATAAGATTTTAACCAAAGGAAGAAGGTAAAGACTCTATATTCAAGCATCTCGCTTGTTGGGCCTCGATTCGTTTGATATATAATGGGCTTCCTTGGCCCAAACACTATTCACATAATTATGATATCAATTCAGGGGTTGCTTGGTTGGAAGGTTTGGAAGTGGGAAATAGAAATTAAAGTCATAATTTGTGTTTGACATTATACTACTATGACTTTGATTTCCTAAAAGTAAGGATCCACCATACCTCTCAAATATATGAGGTATGAGTATGATTCCTTATCCTTTCCATTCCTTCCCATTATACCAAACACCCCCAAGTTCTCATTTTTTGCTCTAATTTGAAATTTTATCTTGGTCGATTTATTTATGGTTAAATAGATAAATTTCATTGTGTCGAAGAACATTGCAGGAAGCCTTTGCGTTTGGACAGTTTTGCATTGAGTTTCTTGTTATTAAATTATAAAATCAACCCACTTATTCCGCTAAACGTTCTATCCTAATCTGGCCTTCTGAATATTTTATTATCCCCAATACACATCATATGTTAATTATTGATGATTGCTTATGTCATATAATATTGTGGTGTATGTCAAAGTCAATGTAATTATGGAATAGAGACGTATATCTGTGTGCATCGGTTGCACAAATTACAAATATCTGCAATTCATCCTGCTAGACCCGATTTCCTTTAGCATTTTCTTTTGTAACGATCTATTATTTATTTTGATTGTAACTTATAAAATTATGTATTAATTACATCATGCACATAAGTCCAACCCAAGATGAAATAGAGAATTTAGTACTCCCTCTGTCCCAACTCTTTCTTCACACCACTTTTTTTCTCGCGTTTTAGCAAACGAGTTGTTTATTAGTATTTAAAATGCTAAAGTGACTTTTAAAAAAAGGTATGATTGATCTATATATCCTCTATTATATGTTTCCTTAAAAATTATTTTATCATTTCAAATACTAATAAAAACTTGATAGCTAAAACAAGAGAAAACAGTAATTGTGAACAAGGAGTTTGGACGGAGGTAGTATTAGATTAAGTAGGCTATTATAATTTTATTTCAAAATGAATTAAAGATTAAAATCATGAAACTCCAACACTGTCTCTCACATAGAATACACACCCAATGTTGTGATTATAAGTTCGTAGCTCTTACTACGGGGACTGCGAAATCTAGCCGAGTGGACTCGATTGGGGAACATCACCAAATTGAAATGGAAGATGTTGAACACACACAAGTTTAACTAGTGTTTTATATGATAATATTTAAATAGAGAAGTAGCATTGTTTATCTCAACTTAAACTCCACCGCAGGACCTGATAATCCGTATAGTTGTGTTTGGTTTAAAGTGATTCCAACTTTATTATGATTTTTTTGCTACATAATTGGTGTAAATGTTCTATATATACCCCATCCATGCTTAAAACCATAAACATTGTTACAATAATTTTAATGAACTATAATTTCACCACTTACCTCATTGATCACCATTTTAAAGTGACATGAAAAATATTGAATCGAAAAATTGGATGTTGAGATCCTTAAGCTTGCGAACTTCAACTTCCCTCCTCTACTTTGAGTTTGAGTACTTTCCTGAGTAGGGCATCATGGTTGCCCATCATGCACGACGGGGTTCTCAAAAGCGCGACCAAGTGTGTCCTCAAGAGAATCAAGATCTTCTAAACTTCAATTGAAAATTAGAATTAAGATTTGGATGTGGTGGATGAACGAAGGAGACGAAGGTGGATGATGTCTGTAGGTCCCGAACGGGGTTTTGTGAGGGCTGAAGTCTAGAGGGGAGGGGTGAATAGACTTCTGAAAACTTTTTGTCTTGATCGGGTGTGATGGCGATTAGCTTTGATCGAGTGTGAGTGAATCGGTTTGGGCGATAACCAACTTACTAATCGCCGGAAAAGCGGTCGATTCGGTAACTATCGGTTTAAGCGATGTGTCTGAAAACTTAAGTTTTACCCGTGAAAAACCAGTTTTTATAAATCGATTCCAAAGTTAGTCTTTTAACCAGTTTGATTGAAGTGTCAAGCTTGATCGATCGAAGCTTGGTGCTAATGATCTCAACTTAGAATATGTATGCTTTTAAAGGTTGTGCAATTGTGTGAGCATAAAGTTAATCAAAGCGGTAAAGGCACACAAGATTTATAGTGGTTCGGACAAACCGGTCCCCACGTCCCACTCTTCCCTATCACAAGGGCACCAACTTAACCAACTGGACTTAGTTTTATGTGTTAGTCCAACACAAGACAATCGAAACCGAGATATTTAAGGAGTTCTCACTCAACCGATCCTTAAATCGAACTAGAAACCCTAGTCCGAAATCTTGCTAAACAACTTAACCTAACTTTGGGTTTTGGATAAGATTGTTTTGGTTCCAACTATGAAATCTTTTCTAGTGTTTAAGGTAGCCTATCAGCCAGATGAAAAGATTTCTATGCTAAGAACTTATGGGATGAACACTTAATAAAATAATCTTCTTGATCGTGTTCTTCTTGCGTGTAAATCGATAATTGCTTGAGCTTCTTGATTGTTCAGTGTTTCCGTGTATTCACTCTGAAGTGTGATCCCATATTTATAGACCTTGAAATCAAAGAGCCGTTAGAGAGCAATTTGAATTTCAGGCTATATTTGGTAGGTTTGCAGGATTGATGTGATGTGCTTCAGGAACGGCATGGCTAAAAAGCGTGAACTTGTATTTTATAGCCGTTAGAAGGCGACATCAAATCCGTCCGTAATTCTTGGGCTCGAGATCATACGTGTCTAGTTCTTATTGGTTATGAGCGCCTTTTTCGGTGTTGTTCTTCCAACTAAGGTTGACATTCTTCTTGTTCGGATCATAGGCGTATGACTTAGGTGAAACATCGGTTTTCACACGGTGAGTGACTTTGATCGGTCGAAGCGATCGGTCTACTGATGGAGTCTTCAGTGCTTAGGTTGACTTAGCTTCAACTAAGCGGACTTCGGTGATGTAGGTCTTCCGGTCCGATCTTACGGAAGTCATCGATCTTCAAGTATTACGAGTTTGAGCTTTATGACTTGGTGAGATATCGACTAGATCGGATCGTCGATCTTCTGTTAAATCTCTAGCATTCCGGCCGCTTGGGATATCACCGTTCTTTGGATCTTGAGATCGACTTATACATATTGAGGTTCCCTTCAATATGTGACCTATCTATTACATCGGTTTGTTCTATCAAATAATTATCAACCGGTATTCTATAAACGGTAATATAAACATCGATCGATTCTAATGTGTCCGACCGGTCCTATTACATGTGTTTTTGGAACTTTTATCAAAACTATAAATTTCCCAACAATTTCCCCATTTTTGATAAGACCAAAACACACGAGAAACCAAACACAGTTGATAAATATAGAAACGATAAAAAGCACATAATCGAGAAGATAATGAGATTTTGTCTTAGGATCGAAAAAAAATTTTTCTCATTAGATATGTTGATTACATGTTACATCGAAAAAGTTTGAATTTAAAAGCGGTGATCTTGAGAAGTCTTACGATTCTTCACTCTTTAGGCTTGTATCCTTCCGCATCTCTTTTTGATCTTGAGAGGTGCGTTGAAAATCGATATAGTTTCCATTTGACATCATTGGTCCGGCCGAGGATCGATTATGTGCGTTTTGCTCGATGTCAAAATAGAATCTCTGAAATGCCATCATCAAATGAGCCATCCGCCTTCTTCGAGTAATCCAATGGATCATACTCTTGGCGAGATATTTTTTTACGTTGATAAGTTTGGCCTCATTTTCCGGATACTTGAAAAATCTGGATATTTATTTTCTAACCAAATAGGAATTCATCATCCGGAGATTCTTCTCGTGGAACAAGATCAAGAACAAAAGCATCCGAAGCCATTCACTTCGATCTTATTCCATTCCTCAAACCTCTTAAGATGTCTGCAACGGTTTTTGAATGATCTCATCAACTCTTTGGTTTGGCGGTGAGGTTACGCACGATTTTCCGATCTTTCCTTTCTTCGCTCTCGATCTAAATCTTTTCTTGATTTTACGCCTCTATCAATTTATCCGCCTTCTTTCTTCTTTCGCTTTTTTTTGGGCCTCTTGACAATAATCGCTCTTTGGGCGATTTCTCGGCCGATTCCTTATCGGCAGATGTCATTTGTTGTCTTCTTGTGACTATTTTAGTCGAGTGGGTGGTACAGTTGTGATGTCCCAACACCACTTGGAACCGCCTTTCTTGCCTTTGACTTTTCCATCTTTTTCAGAGACTTCAGTTAGCAAAGAGATCCGGATGGTCTAGTCTTTGTCCATAGATAGCTTCAACCGTATGCGAATTAGGTCTTCATTGTTGTTCTAATCATGTCGGTTGGTTTCTCACTCCGTCCTTCCCTTTTTGGTTTGATCAAAAAGAGTCATGAGGTGGGAAGTTAGGGATCCAAAATCGACCGATATTGCCTGTTGAGATCGCAACAGATAAACACGAACTTGAGCGGTTAGATGTTGAACCTTCGAGATCATTTCGATCTTGGCAGATTCCATGGCGATGAGAGTGTAAAATCAGTTTGTCAAGTTTCTCTTCATCGGTCGAGCTTTTCATGAGCATCGAAAAGAAAAACTTGTTGTTGATCCACGAATCGACTTGTCATCAGCGGATTTTATAAGTTAAATGCGGAACCACGGTGGTCACCTGATTTGGGAGAACCCGATCTTTGATTGCCTCAATCACGGGAAATAGCCAATTCCCTTTGATCTGTTATTTCTTTGAGGCCAATCTGCCTCGATCACTATCACTCCCTCAACTTCTTCTTTCGGGGAGATCTTTTAGACATGATCGATCTCCCGAAGTTGATCGTGATGATGTGAGATGTTGGAATGTTTTGCGTCCACGGATCTCTTTTCGGTTGTTTGCGCCTCGGTGGTTGGTCATGAATCTGCGGCACGGTTCCACTATCATCGGCAGCTCCTCATCCTTCATTGTAGCATCTGCTTGGGAGCTTCTTGGCCTCTCCGGTTCGCCTTGATCGATTAACCCGAACTCGCGTGGATCGAGCTTTGATAGATTCGGTAGTTATCGGCTCGGTGGTGATCCTACTTTAGCAGATTTCCTCATATCAAAATCAAAATCTGCAAACTCATCGACCACCGCCCATCATTCAATAATCATTATAAAATCGAGAAGCTTTTTAATCTGAGATCTCTCGGTGAGGATCTCCATAACTTCTTCTCTAATAGCGGGGATGGGCGACCCGATTACGGATACATCTCATCAATTTCTCGTTAGATTTGCATTACGACCATTTTCCTGTGATGGTCTTTGATGATCTAGACTTCGAGAATTATGCATCCGGTTAGATTGATGAGATGTGGAGGGTTACGGTGGTGCTTGAGTAGGTGGAAGTTATGCGATTGGCTTGACTGCGAGAGGGTTACCAGCTGTGGAGGCGAGTCTTTGGTTCCTAGCAAAAGCTTTACGGTTCGCGAATGATGTAGTTTGTGTTCACAGGCGGTGGGAGTGAAGGAGAAACATGCTTTCGGCGACCCGATGGTCTGGCGGTGAATCGGCTCGAGTTGGAGGAGAAGGAGATCGTTAAATCTCGTGCTTCTTCCTCGAGAATGTTACAGGCGAGCTCTCGGCTGAGAAGCTGCTGTCGATTTTTCACCCGATTTTTGTGGCGCGTCGGTGATCTGGCGCTCCTTCTTCATCGACTCATCTTCTAGAAATAGAGTCATGGAGGCTCTTCGCCTTCTTGACCTCTTTCTCTGGGCCTTCACCGATTTTCTTTTCTTTTTTTTTTAAGGGGCATCCGGTGTAGACGTGGTTTGCTTTCTTGCTCTTTCCGCTTCTTCGCCTTTGGGGGGTGGGCGCGTATCATCGTCACAGTGGTCCAAATATGGGTGAAGTGGTGGAGAGGAAAGCCTTGTAGGACTTCAGTCCATTCTGTCTAATTTGGCATTTGGCATTTTGTCCTTTAGGATAAGCTGCAACCTTGTTGAGATTCTTGATCCTCTTCTTCGGATAGACACTTCCTCCATTCATCAATTCCAAATTTCTCATGTTCTTGGAGTAGAATGGCCTTTAGGAACCCATGCCATTGATGTTCTTGGCTTCATCAATTATTATTGACCATCTTTGTCTGAGTTTAGCCGGATGTAAGAGCATCTGGGAACGACATACCCATGATTGTTTTTGACAATATGTCAAACAACGATCGGTATTTCCTCTTGAGCATTGGTCTAACAAAACTCGCGATCCGATGTTTGTCGACCTCTCTCAAGAGTTCGTTTTACGATCGGCTCATCTTCATTCTCCTCATAGTGCCTGAGGCGAGATTAAATCCTTTTAGCAAAATTGAGCAGACGAGTTATGTCCGCATCCGTCGATCGATATCTTCTCCGATTGGTTGAGAAAGTAGTTAACTTCTCGGAGGCGTCAGTATCCACTCTTAAATTCCTTAGGAATTCGAGTGCTTCATCTTTGCATCACTTTGGATTGCGATGAAGCGGTATAATATTTCTCAAGACCTCCTTTCTTGAAATTTGCTCCACTTCCATTGATTTGGATCGAGTAATGTCAAACCCGCATTTAACTTGTAAAATTCGATAATCTTTAATGCCGATTCCGCATAATTGCACATTATTTTACCCATACCGTGAGGGCCATCTACAAATAAGATAGACTCGATTAAGATTGTGCATAAACATAGAGATATGATATATTGATTATCGACCTATACATAGGCCTAGTAATCGATAAACACACGTGAAACCAAGAAACAATAAAGCATAACCACGAGGATACCATCGATTGACAAAATCTTTAAGATCAATGGATTTTAAGGAAAAAATGACTCATCAAATAATCGAAATTACCGTGATTACATTTTTTCGAGATAATTTTGAAACTTAAGAAAAACACTTTGAATCGCAGAGAAGTAATCTAGAGAGTTTTTAAAAAAAACGCATGAAGTTTGTGAATTGGAAAACTCGGGTAGGGTTTTTGATGAACCTTATAAAGATGAGGAGGAAAAAGACAAGATTTGGAAGATCAACCGTTTGAAAAGATTAAACGATCCAGATTAAGCGGTTTTTGATCGAATGGTTGGGAAAAAACGCGTCTGAAAACCTTTTGGATTTAAAAGCTCATTTTGTAGCAATTAATCAGGTACCCCGTCCGTTAAATGATTTGCGGGAATACGTCACCGCGTAATCGTCTGATAAAGGTAAATAAAAACATATAAGGTCCGATAAATAAGCAAATAACAAGGAAAAAGAAAAAGCGTGTCGGTTGGTGATATAATAATCGGTCAATACCACTTGAAGTTGATTCCACTTGTTGATCTTAGTTTTCTGCCTAAGCCTTATAATTTCCCAACCGTTCTTTTCAACCGATCCGTTTTCATTTTAAAATCGATTTCCCTTCGATCCTCCTCGATCGGTTGAAGTTCCCCCTTCAACCGATATTTACGTTTTCTCATAGGCGATATATCCGATTTGTTGAGGTTTCAAGTTCAATTGATCTTCCTTATCGTCGGTTTAGTATGTAATCGATTTTGGTTGACCTAATCGATTCTTCTCGGATCAAGCCAATTCTTGGGATAAGTGTTACCGCCAAAAACTTAGTCTAGAATAGTAGTCTCTATTCCCTAAGTTGGCGTGATTTGACATCTTGTAATTATCGCGTATATCTCAATATGTCAATCCGCCAGTAAACTTATCCAATTATCGATCGGCGTGATTCCTACATCATTTGTCCTTGTGATGCAAATTTCTCTAATAGGCTTTTTGAAATCAAATTTGCATTTGCACCCTTGCTTCGGCCTCTATAAATTGGACCAATGTTTTACACAACATAACTCATTCACCATACTTATCTTCTTTTGTAAAATCATGCATTACGGTGAACCCTTATTTCCGGTTGAAACTTCCTAAAAACACCTTTACCCATTTTTTCAATGATTTCACTTCTCAAATCAACCTGTGTGTCCTTTATCATTTGTTTTTAAATGCGTCATCAAAGATTTCACACACAATTGTTGCCAAGCTTCTCTACCACCATGGCGGATCTGGCCGTCATGGCGAGAAGACACTTCTCCTAACCGTATGCACCTTGTGTGTCTATCGAGATAGATAATGAACTAGCATCAACAGGACTCGGTCGATATAAAACATGAGTTTGATATACGGTGCGGATCGGACAACGGTGATCTTCGATATCAACTCTATTTTTTTCATCGACACACATGTGCCCATAAGGTCTTTGAACCAATTTCTTGGCACATGTGCTCCATTTAACAATTGGAGAGTCCATTGACTTGGTCTAAGGGCTCTGGCTTAGAAAATCCTATCAACGCCGCTCTCGCTCCAATGGTTTTTTAGCTTCCGACTAAATGGCTTTAGGATTACTTTAAAGCCTCTCTCACCCTTGTTAAGTGGGGGAAAATGAGAGCATCGATTTAAAATCTCTCTCTCCCCGCTTCTTCTTGGGTTAGGATGAGGTTTTAGGGTTATAGGTTTAGGGTTTTTCGGTTATGACTTATGTCTTGACCTCCCGGGTCCTTTGTACTTGTAACTTGTAATGTAATCGACCTTGGTCTTTATCAATGAAAAGTTCTATTATTCCATTGTTGTGTAAATTCTCTCCGCTTTCTTATGCGATTGTAGGCTTTAATCTGTGAATCTTGCTTGTTGAATATCAATTAAATTGACTTACAAAGATGTAAAATAACCCAACCGATTTAATCAGATATTCCTTTTTAAATTGAGTGTTTCCTTTAATCGATAAACCTTAAATCGATCGATTCCTTTAATCGATAACTTGTAACTCGATCGATTTCTCATATCGGTTCCTTGGTGATCTTCCGATCGATTGAGATACCAAACTCAACTGATTCCTTTCAACTTTGTTAGTCTCTTAGCGGTTTGGTTACGAGAACAATCCATCAAGCATTTTAGGTGCTTTTTCTCCAAGATCCGAAGCCCTAGCTCATTGCACAATTCTCTGAATCGATCTCGACTAGTGACTTGGTTAGAATATCGACTTTACGTAAATCGGTGTGAATCTTTTCAATTTCTCGATATTCTTCTTTTCGGCAGATGATCTCTTATAAAATGGTGTCGACATCCACATGCTTGCATCTTGTATGTAGAACGAGATTACGAGTGATTGCAATAAGACTATTATTCTTGTCACGAGAATATAGGTACATTCTTAGCTACAATGTTATAATCCCTCACCGCCGACTAAGCGAGGCGGGTTAGGGAACAACGACTTCTGCGACCATATATTACCTTCAATAGTAGATGTATATGAATCGATGTCTCGCTTTTTTGAAAACCACGAGATCGGTTTACTTCCTAAAAATCGACATGTTCCCGAGGTTGACTTCTGTCAATCTTGCAACCTCCATAATCGAAATCGAGAATACCCGCTAAGCTCTAGATTATCATCGATGGGTAAAATAAACCAAGATTTCTTGTCCCTTCAGATACTTAAGAATCCGCTTAGTCGCTTTCTAGGTGGCTTTGCATTGGATTTGCACGAAATCGCACATACACCTCTTGCAAAGGTGATATCTAGTCTGTTTGGCGATTAGGTATAGTAGAGATCCAATGAGAGCCCTATATTCTTTCGATTTGTTTTTCGACCATCCTCATCCGGATCCATCTTGAATCCAAATCATCATAGGAATTTTGGCTTCCTTGCAATTTTGAACTCCAAACTTAGCCAATAAATTCCTAGTGTACTTTCTTTGCGATGAATATCCCTTCACGCACTTTGCTTCACACGAGACCCGTAAAGTAATTCATCTGTCCCATCATGGACATCTCGAACTTCCCTTACATCGGTTTTTTTGAATCTTTCACATAGACTCATGTTGGGAGATCCAAAGATGATGTCGCCCACGAGATCCAAACCATCGAATATCTTCTCCATCTTCTATTCTCAATAAGGTTACGTCCCATTTGTTCCTTTAGTGAACCCACCGCCTATCAAGAACCGAGAGAGTGTATCATACCAAGCTCGAGGAGCTTGTTTCGAACCATAAAGAGCTTTTTCTTAAACGGTACACTTGGTTGCTCTTTTCAAAAGCCCGAAGGTTGTTCGACATAAACTTCCTCTGCTAGTACCCCGCTTTAAAATGCACTCTTTACGTCCATCCGATACCGCGATTGAACCCTCTGTGGGAAGCATATGCGAAGCTTGACCGAATGGCTTCTAAGCGGCGGCGATCGGTGCAAAGGTCTCATCATAATCAATTCCTTCGATTGTGAATACCCCTTAGCAACAAGTCTTGCCTTATTTCTGGTGATGACATTTTTCTCATCTCTCTTGTTCTTGAAAACCCACTTCGTGCCAATTACGTCTTGATGATTTGGTCTGTCTACCAGTTCCCAAACTTGATTTCTCTCGAACTGTTCCAGCTCCTCCTGCATGGCTAGAATCCAGCTTGCGTCTTGTAGAGTTTCCTCTATTGTTGTTGGTTCCTTCATAGACAAATAACTTGAAATACATGGCACTTTCACCAATCGATGTCTATTTTTAACTTTATCGGATGGGTCTCCGATGATCAGATCAGTTGGATGACTGGTTATCCAGGTCCTTCTGTTCTGATTTGTGTCGGTTTGGAGAACATCATCCATTTCTGATAAAGGTTCATTACTAGCGACTAGAAGTGGTGCAGAATTATGATCCACTTGATAAGAACATGTCTCAGCTGATGTTGGACTCATCATGTCTTTGATGTCCGTTAAATAGGAACTTCAGTGTTCCCCAACCGGGATGGTTCGATTGATCTTATCTCGGTTTGTGCGAACTTCTTCATCGGCAGTTTTTTTTACCCTTAGGATCCCGAATGATATGGTGAATCGGCTAGATTTGGAATGTATCTTTATTACGGTTTACGATTCTTTTTTCCTTGATCGTTAGGTGATCCATTTACGAGCATCAGTCTTGGTTGATCGAATGCGTCTTGTTCTACGAGGCGATTTCTCTTGTTTAGAAGATGCTTCATCAAAAGACTACATGGGGTGTTTCTTCCACAAGTAGGGTTAAATGCATTTGTAAACCACGAAAGCCTTGCTAGATGAGGAATATCCTAAGAATATACCCTCATCGACTTGGCCTCAAAAGTCTTCAACCCACTCTTCCCATTGTTGTGTATGAAACACTTACACCCAAAAACATGGAAGTAAAAAACACGAGGTTTTACGCCTTCCACGATTCATAGGGTGTTTTGTAGTGAGCCTTAGTCGGAAGACATCTGTTTTGAGTATGGCATGCGGTGTTGATTATTACGCCCGAAACGACTTTGGTATTGCATGTTCATTAACATCGTGCGGCGAACTTCTTTGAGAGTTCTGTTCCTCCGCTCTGCTACTCCATTTTGTTGTGGCGTCCTTGCGGTGATGTTTCATGTTGTATACCAAACTTAGAGCAAAAATCGATAATAAAAGAGTTCGAAATTTCATGCCTTTATCTCGATCCGATTTTTACTACACCGACACCTTCTCATTTTGTAATCTTTTTAGCGGATTTCGGTATCTTCTTTTTGTCGTCTCATTCTTCTTATGTAAGAATATAACCCGTAAACTTGGAATAATCATCCACGATTACGAGTATATTTGCGTCCGTTGAGACCGACCGTAATCGGGTCCAAATAGATCCATATGAAGCGGTTTGCGAGAAGATCTCTTTGGATGTCGGTCCGGAATTCCCTTGAATGAAGCTTTGACTGTTTTCCTTCGACATGCAACACATGTCCGATCCTTTGAAAATACTTCATTCTAAGTCCTTCCACTAGTGACATCCTTGCTATCTTATTAAGAGTTTTAAAGTTCGGATGGCTCATTCTTTTGTGCGAGAGCCAATTCTTCTTTTGGAACTCTTGACAATCGAGCATGCATTTCTTGGGCAACCTGTTTCAATCACCGTGTAGATCGTCCCTTTCCTTGAACCAGTTAGCAAAAAACTGTTGAGTGGCTCGATTCTTGATAGTGCATTGGTCGGGTCGAGAACTCAACACCTGAATCCGTTGTCGCGAGAATTGTGAAACCGATAATAGGTTGTGCTTGGACCTTCGACATACTGAGACTCGATTACTTGTACATCATCATTCTCTAAGGTTCCGAATCCTTTGGTATAACCAAAGTTATCATCACCGAAAGAGTACACGCGAACCTTTACATTTCTATGTAAGAGCCGAGGAGATGTTTGCTTCGGTCATGTGCCTTGAGCATCCACTATCGATGTACCGGATAGTTGCTTGCACACCTCCTTTGTTGGCGGACCCACGCGATCCTGCTGACCAAATCGGGGCTTTAGGTACCCTTTTGGATTGGGTCCCGAGGGGTTAGGATTAGTTTTGGGGATCCATACAAACGAGCACTTCTATTGTGATCGGTTAGATCGAAGGCTGATTTGTCTCCCATACCTATCAACATAATCATACGTCTCTTTTTATATGCTTTCTCGATTAGTATGATTATTAGTGTGAACCTTGGATGACTTAGAAGACTTGGGATTTATCTTTTCTGTTTGTCTTTTTTTTTTTCATCCATTGTGGTTGGTCTTGGCGACCTAGATTTACGATTATAGGGGTAGGTACGATTTGCTACCATCAAAAAGATTCATATCTTTTCGGCATAGGTGGTTTTTGCGGTTTACATTCGAGCATGCTTATTAGGCGGTGACCTTGATTGGGTCTCGAGTTAGACTTCCCTTTTTAGGTTGTCTTTTACGATTCTCGATCTGTTGATCGAGTTGAGGTCTCTTCTTCAAGAACCGGGTTCTTCTTGATTCTCTCGGTGATGCTTTACCGGTTGGGGTCCATTTTGTTCCCCTTACGGTTGGCACCGCTGCCTTACCTGCTCAACCCGTCTTTTTTCCCTTATTAGATACATGTTTGGCTTTTGGTGTATCTTTGTTCGAACTTCGTCTGATTACACCTTTTTTAGATGAATCGTAGGGGCTTTTGAGGATGTGGAAGGGTTCTCATACCCAAGTCCCTTTCTTGTCGTTGTTCGAAAATAGGTGTTCATGTCTTGAACGGTTTTAGATGATTTTGTGAAAACCTCTATTTTCTTCGCAGATTATCCTCGATGATTTTAGACTTTCATGCTTTCGGAATAGCTTATCGAATTTTTGCTTGCGGATTTTGAAGTCATCGAACTTGTTGTTTGTTAATTGCGGTGATCTTTGATCTGCTTCTCTGCGATCGAAGCTTTAACTTTTCGAATTTTAAATTCCTCGGTTTGCCTTACGGCGGTTTAGCAATTTAAGTTCGAGAGGCTTTCTTGAGATCATTCTCTTTAGCAAGGTGATTATTTACGGTCCTCGACTTGTCATTTTCACTTCCCACTATAGCATAAGTGTCTCTTTTGCATTGGAGAGATCCTCAAGCAATTGCTCGAGTAGAGCTGCGGTCAATCTCCCCGCCGGTGTCTAATGATAGCGGTGTAAAGCGAACAAAGCGAGTTTGGAGGTTACCTCAGTTGGTCCTCCTTTGCCATCGGTGAGATCTCATCATCATCCCCGAAGAGAATATCGGATCTTCATTTCCATAGAAGTCAATGAAGATCTGCGATCGGGCCAAATCTTCTCTGAGGAGTATCCGTATCCAAATCCTCGGAGGGCGGAATCTGAATCATCAATTCTGGCGTGTCGACAACTATAACTTTTACGTCCTGTGCCGTTGCTCTCTTATGTTCCTCTTTTCTTCCCTTTCTCTTGGCGTCGGTGTGCAGGCGCCTGCTTATTTGTAGTGACCCCCCAAACTTCTCCACCGGTTGAAGCACGCCTTGATCCACGGAACCTTTTCTTCCGGTGAATCACTCCGTCATATGATCTATCGGTGACTTTCCTTTCGATAGTAGTCCGAGCTTCTTCATCTCGATTGGTTATCTCTTCTCTCATCATTTAGATTATCTCTTTTCCTTTCATCTACGTGATCTCTCCGATCATCGGATCACGGTTCTTCTGGAGATCATTTATGCGATCTCCTATCTCTTCCTCGGTATGTTGATAATCTTTATAGAATCTTGATACTTACCCGGTTAGTATTTGATTTTTCTAGTTTCTGGTAAGCGAGGCGATATGTTACCGCTTTGACTTATGATGTTTCCAATGGGTTCATTGGTCTTCAATCTCTTCTTTGGTTGCCTTAAAAAGCAATCGATTTGGAAGTTGAGGCTTCAAATGGGCACCTCATCTTCATATGCTTGTCCTCTCTCAATTAAATTGAACCCGTGAGCTTTAAGGCTCAAGAACAAGCTACTTGGCTTCATTTTTTTGAAATGTCTTGGCAATCCTTGATTCTGCGTGACCTTCATGTCCCATTTCTTGGTGAGAGACCTTAAAATTTTGTAGTTGATATCTTTATCGGACATCTCTCTACCAAGTTCTCGAAGCTTGTTTATTGATATTGTAATCCTTCCATCGAGTTCGTTGATGGTTTAGTTGGCAAACATCTTGATTTTTTCGAACTTACCCGTTAAACTATTGACGACGGGTGTCTTTTTTCCTGTCATTTCCTCGCGATATTTTCAATTAGAGTATCCCACATTGCTTTCGCAGCTTTTGAGATACTTAACCTTTTCCTTGGTGACCTTATCCATTGTTTTCATGATAATATGCCTTGCGATAGTATCTAGAGTATCGATTTCCTTTCCTCTGCATCCATCAAGGTTTGGGCTTTTTTATACAAAGACTTCCGGGGCAAAATCGGATCTCCTCCAACTAGGGGTTGTCGTAATATATGATGATGGGTCCTCTTTCGATGACTTCCATCATTCGCCACTAATCGAACCTAGATGGTTGGACATATATATGGCCCAATCTGCATACTCATCGATTGAGAACTTCGGCAGATCATGATACATACCGAGGTGTTATCCATCTTTGAGTGTTTTTGGAAAATGAATGAGTTTTAAGAAGGTTTTTCAAGATCGATTCGATCGACCACAAAGATTCTTCCTCAAGAATCGATGATACACAAAGTCGATTAGTCCAGAGAACCAACCGCTCTGATACCACTTGTAGGTCCCGAACGGGTTTGTGAGGGCGTAAGTCTAGAGGGAGGGTGAATAGACTTAAAAAAACTTTTTCTCTTGATCGGTGTGATGGCGGTTAATTTGATCAAAGTCGAGTGAATCGGTTTGGGTTGATAACCAACTTACTAATCGCCGGAAAAGCGGTCGATTCGGTAACTATCGGTTTAAGCGATGTGTGCGGAAGCTTAAGTTTTACCCGTGAAAAACCGGTTTTTATAAATCGATTCCAAAGTTAGTCTTTTAACCATTGGTTTGAAGTGTCAAGCTTGATCGGATCGAAGCTTGGTGCTAAATTTGATCTCAACTTAGAATATGTATCGCTTTAAAGGTTGTGCAATTGTGTAGACCCTTAATCAAAGCGGTAAAGGCACACAAGATTTATAGTGGTTCGAACAAACCAGATCCTACGTCCACTCTTTCCCTATCACAAGGGGCACCAACTTAACCAAGCTGGACTTAGTTTTATGTGTTAGTCCAACACAAGACAATCGACAGATATTTAAGGAGTTCTCACTCAACCGATCCCGAAATCGAACTAGAAACCCTAGTGCGAATCTTGCTAAACAACTTAACCTAAATTTGGGTTTTGGATAAGATTGTTTTGGTTCCAACTATGAAATTTTTTCTAGTGTTTAAGGTAGCCTATCAATTAGATGAAAAGATTTCTATGCTAAGAACTTATGGGATGAACACTTAATAAAATAATCTTCTTGATCGTGTTCTTCGTGCGAAATCGATAATTGCTTGAGCTTCTTGATTGTTCGGTGTTTAGTGTATTCACTCTGAAGTGTGATCCCATATTTATAGACCTTGAAATCAAAAGAGCCGTTGGAGAGCAATTTGAATTTCGGGCTATATTTGGTAGGTTTTGAGGATTGATGTGGCGTCTTGAGAACCAGCATGGTGAAAAGCGTGAACTTGTATTTTATAGCCGTTAGAGAGCATCATCAAATCCGTAATTGCTTACTCGGATCATACGTGTCTAGTTCTTATTGGTTAACAGACGCACTTTTCAGTGTTGTTCTTCCAACTAAGGTTGACATTCTTCTTGTTCAGATCATAGACGTATGACTTAGGTGAAACATCGGTTTTTCACTGGTGGTGACTTTGATCGGTCGAATCGATCGACCTACGATGGAGTCTTCCGTGCGGTTGACTTAGCTTCACTAGCGGACTTTACCGATGTAGGTCTTGTGGTCTGATCTTCTGGAAGTCATCTGATCTTCAAGTATTCTGAGTTTGAGCTTTATGACTTCAGCTGAGATATCTGACTAGATCAGATCGATCTGATCTTCTGTTCTTCTCTAGCATTCGGCCCCGCTTGATATCACCGTTCTTTGGATCTTGGATCGACTTATACATATTGAGGTTCCCCTTCAATATGTGACCTATCTATTACATCAGTTGTTCTCTACAGTAATTATCAACTGGTATTCTATAAACGGTAATATAAACATCAGTCAGCTAACAGGTCTGACTGGTCCTATTACATGTGTTTTTGAAACTTTTATCAAAACTATAAATTTCCCAACAATGTCTTTTTTTTTGGGGTGTTTTGAATTGGAAGCTTAATTGAAAGCTGATAGTGTTAGATAAATAATATAAAAGAATTAATTACACACATCTTTACAAGTTATTTCCACACATCTCTATAAGTTCGGAGTTTTAAATAAGACAAAATTCTTTCACAGTATCAGAAACAATTTAGTCTCATTTAAAAGTTCAAACTTGTAGAGATGTGTGAAATTAATAATTCTATATAGTTCCCTCAGAGTGATTGTTAAGAGATAAAACATAAAGTAATACTTTAATCACTTTAGGGATTAATTTTTTAGTTGGAAATACCTAGTCTTTGTACAAGAATTGTTGAAATAAAAAATATATATACCTAATTGGCTGAAAATCAGGGTTTCCATTGGATTTGAACTGCAATTGATCTAGACTATTGAAAACATTAATTTTTTTTTTTTACCAAAACCAACAAATTTACCATCAATTTTGATTCGTCGATTTGAATTAGTGATTTCCCACCAACACCCATCTAATCTCGGACATTGATCATCAACAAACAAGTGATATGGGCTGCATGTTTGAAATTTAATTTTTTCGGGAAATTGCAGCAAACTAATGTTTCTTAGTAGTGAAGTGGCCTCACTAAAACTGTCGATTGGGACGGTTCATACTGATATTTTGTAGATCTTTGGTTATAACTTGTTGTTTCGATTTTCCCTACGCTCAAATCCTAACCTAACCATGCACATTCCGGCCAAAGTCGTTAAACATAAGTTTTCCAAATATCGAGCCGGCGGTTTAACCGCCAATTTTATTTTTAAAAAACTCTAAATCTCATGTTGTATGAAGCCAACATAGACCATATGTTACATGGATTGTGCGTAGACCTTAATCTGCAATGCCCTTGCATGATTAACGGAAAATACATGATCTAAAGTATATTATATTAGACATTCATTTATTTTGTTGCTACATATGCATATTGATTATATTATTTTGTACTTTTATCTTCTAAGAACATACATACGAGATACTATGTCGTGCATAAAAAGGTAAGACATTTATTTTGATGAGATATAATTAAAATACAATAATTTCATTTCGTCGAAGATTATATTATGCTTTCATACCATTCACGTTTCACAATTCTTTATATCTCTTTAGCATATATGTGTACTATTATCTTCCTTTAATGAACCACTTGAAATCATCTAAGATCAAAAACTCCATATTCCATACAAACTAAGACTCTTAGTCTTAGTATTAAAGTTTCATGCCCTTAATTAATACTTGAGCTCATCCATTTAAAAAAATGCTAGTTGATTATATGTATGTGTGTATTTCAAACATTTATATGGTACCTGATAGGGTTTTACCTATTGATATTCAAGTTAATAGATTATAAAACTCGATTTACCAATAAACTAGTTTATTTATATATTCAACCTTGATTTATATAAATATATATAGTAATTCCAATAATTTCTTTTATATTTCTTTTCAACAATTAGGGTTCAATCTTCACCTACCCCATGAGAATGGTTCATGACTACTCATATTAATATATTACTATAGGACGATTACATGGTCACTTTGGATCCTACTGAATTCAAAGCATTTTTTGTTCCTTAACGTCATTTCATACTTGTGCGATTGCTATTGAACAACTGTTACATACACATATATCAAACACATCAAATTATCTCATTGATATTAAGTTAGTAGAGACTATGAAAATAATTGAGTTATATTTACACATGCAAACCTGTTTACCCATGTTCATTACATGAGATGCGATTGAGTGCACTATAATTATATTTTTTTATCAATATATCAAGTATTAAGCTCTTTCCAAAATTTTAATTAATGAATCGCTTGAGTGATTTATTAATTTAAGCAAAAACAAAAAATATATTTACAAGAACGTACTAAACCACCACCACCTTACCTTTCAAAAAAAAAAAAAAAGCCACTACCTTATGGCAAGGAAAATACTATAAACTTGACTTGTTTTCTTATAACTTTGCATGACAACAAATGTATTAACTATTGGCAATAGTGGCCATCAACACATTATTATTGCAAAAATTGTAGCCATTTGAACACATCCTTAGATTTATAACCCGTTCAATTAAGGGATCAACAATATGGACGAGAGAGTTTCTCGTCTCTCCTTTATAAAAAAAAAATAGAAGCCACTATGCCATATTTGCTCAAAATCTCAATGAGCGTGTCTTTTCTATGCATTATGTGCCGATGATTATTAGAATTTTATATATTCTAACCCAATAAAAATTTGCAAATCCATTATATAGGAAACAATCATTTTTGCATTCTATAAAAATGTTGTTTCATTTGCTAATACTTAATTAAAGAGCAGGAAAAGTTGATTAAAAATCCCTTAAAATTTAAAAAACATTTAATTAGAAAACACAAAACTATATACATTACAGCCAAGAAATAGACTTCCAAATTTCACTTTAAATCTCCAACATATAATTCTTACCCAAATTTTGAATGAAATTGCCATTCAACATTTTACAGTAAGCAAAATTAAAAAAATATGAAGCTAGTATTCGAACATTTTAGCAAACTGAATTTAAGATCATTTAGAGTTTATATCTTCTCAATTTATCTAATTTAAATTAATATATTTTTGAAAGATGATGTAGACATGTAGTAAATCCTTTTGAATCGAAAGATAATTTACAATTTTTTTTAATATATAAAGCTTACCGTTTAATTCTTCCCATTTGCAATGTGTGTAATACATTAAAAAAATTCCTTAAAAAGCACATTCAAATTTTCTACCATTTCACAATTATTCTAAATTTCATATCCGATATTGTAAATTCATAGTTATAGGAATATCAGTACTAGAAATTAAAATTTCTGTTTACTTGTGTTCGAAAGATATAGGGAGATTAGTTGTAGATGAAATATTGGTGGATAAGACTGAAAGAGGCTACGAACAAGTGCACAAGGACGTGGGGAAAAAGTTAAAAGTCGATGGTACGTCTAGTAGAATATTTATGATTTTTTTTTACTTCGGTGTAGAATTTAATTTCCCTGTATAGTTGAGCCTAGAACGGATGGAGGTGAATTAATCGTAGAGAAGACAAAATTCGCAGACGATGATAGACCAAACTAAAAAATTAATAGTACGTTCAATAGAACATTTTGTTTTAATTTTATTTCTTACATATATGTAATATTTATTTTTCATATATAGATGAGCTTCGAATGAAGGTTGGTGAATTAGTTGAGAAAGTTATAGAAAACAATACAGAAGCTTTTGAGGATATGGATCAATATTCAGACGAGATTGGTTAAAATTTTCAGAAACACTCTTATCACATCATAAGTTCATATTAAATAGGCATTTTTAATCTGATACTATTTTTTTTTCAATTGGTAGTTGGTGAGGCTAAAAAAATATCATTGTTGGGACGAGACCATACAAAGCGCAAACCTGAACCCTCTAAATGTTTCACTATCACAGATTCTTCAAAGCGAATAAAATTGATGAATGTCACACAGTTTGATCCATATAGAGTTGTTGACGATGCCAAAAAATGTGATCTTGATATATGGCTAAAAAAAGCAGACAAAAGGTAATTGCATATGCATGTGTTGAATATAGAAGTAGTATTTTATATATTGTTTATAACAATAAATGTATATTATTTATGTAGAGAATTATTGAGTACGCCACTTTGTGATGTATCGAGAATTTTTTTTGATGACCTCTTGGGCAATGCATGTCTTATGAGTGAGGTAAGTTCATCACTACCCCTATTAGTTTGCATTCTTTTAATTCATATATTAATATTTATTCTATGCACATCATATTAATCTTGCCTTATATCATATACGAGAGCGGACTCTCCGATACCCTGCTTTATTTCACCAAGATTCATGCATTATGGACACACATTTTTTTCGACTTGCCGATGAAGTTGATACAATGATTGAGGAAATTCCAAGTGTAAATGAAAATGATAAATTGATGATTTTGAAATCATTTTTTTACGATTATCGTGAAGACAAATATGTGGAATATTTGCTTAGATATGTCGATGGGGAGTCACCAATGTTGGGAAAGTCTTGGAATGGCTGTAGATTCTTGTATATCCCTTATATTTTGGATGACCACTGGGTTGCACTCAAAGTTGATATAAAGGCTGGAGTAATTGAAATTTATGATAGTATGAGTAGCCTTCATAGATATCATAAGCTTTCATCGTACGCACATTTTCTCCCTACCTTGATACGCTCGACAATTGATGAGAATTGCGACATCGATACTTTTTATATAAAGAATGTATCATGTCCTCAACAAGTTAACAGGTAAGCATGTTGGATTTTTATGTGTTTTCTTATTATATATTTGTTACTAATGTCCATTCTAATGCAGATCTGATTCTGGTATGTTCGTCGTGAAGTATATTGAATTTTTGGTGGCTCAAAAAGATGTCAATACTATTTGTCCTAATTACGTGTCAGAATGGAGAAAGACACTTGCAGCAGATATTTTCGGCCATTATTTTGATCTATAGATAATAGTTCGTAATGATTTTTGCGGGAATTATTTTCTAATTGCTAACTTCTATGTCTTAGTTCGTTAATTGTAACTTTAAGATAACAATGATTTTAGGAATGTAATATTAAGTTGGAAGCTCTTAGTGAAAGGAAATATTTGCCAATAATTTTGATCAGAAGATATATTTGTTGTTTGAGTATCTCAGAATGTCGATTTTTTATTCACATAGAGTTCCATATACACAAATAATTTGGAGAATCCATAAAAATCTTAACAACTTGTATAAAATTTAATTCAAGAAAAAAAGAAGTTCTTTTGACCATTAAACGCCGGAGAAAAGCTTAAGATTAGAAAAATATAGTTAAAACCATAAACAAAGGCTTGAAAATGTAATAACGACTCATATGACATTAAAATAGAATGCATGTTGTTATATGGACTAACAACTATATATTCAATACTCGCCAGTGGTTACGTGCTCGTTACTACAATTAAGATATTAAACGCTGATAAAAATTAAATAAAGGCATTAAAATATTAGAAAACTATATAACGACTCTTATGACGTTATAGCGGAATATATGTCGTTATGAGTACATACAAACTCGTATCTACTATCCGACCATCATATTCATCACTATATTTTTTACATTTTTAAATGAGTTGAGGTCATTTTGATTGTCATATTTATGGTATAATAAATAATTGGACAATCATTAACTCTCTCACACTGTAACATTAATATAAAAGTGATGAAATTAGATAATGTTTCTAAATAAAACTCAATTTCACTCTCAAACTTAATTTTCGTTAAATAATAAGTTCAAAAATCACAAACTGAAGGACCTAGGAAAAGTAGGTCTCTGGTTTCACTCGAAATTCAAATAACGACATGCATATTTTTATGAACGACACTATTAACAACACGAATGTAGTTATGTTCACTTACAACTATAAATTCATTATTTTCCACCTTGTCATCTTGTCTACTATTCTGAACATTATCAATGTATGTGATAATATAAATAAGGGCTTCAATTCATAAGAAATTGCAATAACGACATAAATGTCATTATAACAAAACACATATTGTTATAGACACTTAATTATGACTCTGAATTCATCATTCTCTTGATTTCATACCCTTTTTTTTTACTATTTTGTACATAATAAAGATACTTGAAGATATAAATAAGGGCTTGAAATCAATAACAATGTAATAACAAAAATGAAACGCATATCATTACAAACACTTATGATTATGAATTAATCACTTTTCTTATTTTAACATTTTTCTATTGTTTCGAACATAATAAAGGTATCTGACAATCTAAATAAGAGTTTGAAATAACTATAAATGGTAATAATGACGTATGCATTGTTATAACAGAACCATGTCGTTACGGACACTTATAACTATGAATTCATTATTTTCTTATTTTAAGTGTGTTCCCTACTATTTTGGACATAATAAAGTTATGTGACATTATAAATAAGGATTTGATTTCACGTATTGTGTACTATTTCAACGTGTTTTCACGACTTGTATGACGTTATAACGGGACACATGTCGTTATGGACACTTACGACTAAATATCAACTCATGATCAATCTAAATGCAGTATAACACTAACATCTGATGTTCATCAATATTTTTTGAAAATAATCTACATGGTAGTTGGAAGGACACAAAAGGCCAAAATAACTTGAGTAAAATTTTGTAGTGTTCTGCCACCTTCTAGTAATATGGACATAACTTTTTCTAGAAAATTCCAAATGATTCTCTGTTTGAAGAATTAGAAACTAGACTGATATGACTTTCCAAAAACGTATAGCTCATGGGCTGAATATTCACAAATTAAAACAGTTTTTCGTTCGAAGTTACCCAACAGATTTTCGTAGTAGTCTTGACAACTTCTAGTAAAATTCACATAAGTTCTTCTAAAAAATTCCAAATGATTCTCTGTTTGAAGCATTAGAAACTAGACTGCTATGGCTTTCCAAAAATGTATAGCTCATGAACTGAATATTCACCAGTTAAAACAGTTTTTCGATCAAAGTGACCCAACAGGTTTTCGTAGTAGTCTTGACACCTTCTAGTAAAATTTACACAACTTCTTATAAAAAAATCCAAATGACTCTCCGCTTGAAGCATAAGAGACTAGACTAATAGGGCTTTCCAACACTGTATTAACTATGAGATGAATATTCACTAGTTTAAACAGAATTATATTAAGAGTAACCCCATATATGCTTGAACCATTTAAGCATATTATGAAAATGTAATATCTAACATATGTGACAATATAATATCATAATACAATTAAAATAAAATAGGAACTAAAAATCTCATTCTAAAATGACAAGATAAATATATGTTTGAGTTCTCGATCAAATAATACAATTTAAAAACATGTCCCATAAGTGCCAAAAAAAGAAAGGAAGGTTCCACGTGGTAATCAAAACAAAGATTAATTAAACCCTCTCAACATTTCTAATTTGTGGATTACGACAACGGGTTCGTACATGTAGCACGGTAGTGCCCTGTTTGTGAGCATCTGTTGCAGGTTCGTGGCTTGAGTTGTTCTCTACGAGATCTTTTCCATTGCTTTGGAGGCCTTCCACTTGGTCGTTTGGTTTGTGGGCACGAAACAACTTCTGACCTAACATCATCAGCAATTATCCATTCCTCTTGCGCGGGTAATGGATATACAAATTCAGAATATGATTTTTTCCAATAAGAAGTAGTGTAAAATACCGAACACAACACATATCCATTGCCTCCATTGTGTCTAACAGCGGTAATTGCATGTGCACATGGAAATTTTTCTAATTCAAATTGTTTGCAAGTGCATATCAATCCAAATTAACAACCTGCTTGTCTAATTCTCTACATACCTCAAACTCACTGGGAGAAATGGGGATGACCTTCATGCCATGTGACTTATTGTACATCATGCACATTTTCTCCTCCATTGCTGGTGTCAAATAACTACTACTTTTTCCTGCTTCATTGTGCCTTTCGTGAAACCATCTCTGCAACATCACTCTAATATGCTCCAACAAACCCAAAATAGAAAAATCACGGGCACTTTTCAAGGCTGAATTCAAGGATTCAGCATTATTAGTGGTCATGATATTGTACCGTATCCCCTTGCAATGTGCTCTGCTCCAAACATGAAGACCTCCAACATCCTGTTCTAGGTATTTTCTAATCCCTTTATGCAACCCACAAAGTGCAGCCATTTTTTTCTCAAAATCTGGTATATTATAAGCCTCGGCTGTCATCCAAAATAATCTAGCAAAATCAATTCTTGGAAATTTTTTCTTCATGTTATTTTGCAGATGCCATATGCAGTGTACGTGATGTGCAAACTGATAAACTTTTCGAAAAGCACCTGGAATACTTTTGCCACGGTCTGAGATAATTACTAACTCTTCCGCATCACCAGTTATGTCCTTCAACTTACCAAAGAACCAAGACCATGAATTTTCATTTTCAGAGTCAACTATTGCCCATGCAAGAGGATAAATTTGCATATTCGCATCTTGACATGTGGTTACAAGCAAAGTGCCTCTGTATCCGTTTGTCAAAAAGGTGCCATCAACAGAAATCACATGCCTAATTGATGTTTGAAATCTTCTTATGCTCTGTCCCAAGGCCATAAAAAAATACTTGAAGCGTTGATTTGTATTTGTCTCAATGGTTGTCAAGGTACCTGGGTTTCTCTGCTGCAAGACATCACAATATAATGGCAATATAGCATAATTTTCATCTGGAGTTCCCCGTAACTGAGATACTGCAAACTCTTTGGCCATGTATGCCTTGGTGTAGCTTATGGATATGTTGAACTCACGACGAATGTCATCTATTATGTTCCTCGGAGTGTATACTCGGTTAGGATCTTCATACTTTGAAGTAATGTGATTTCCAATAACTGAGTATGTAGCATGTTTGTGATCTTTACGTCGAACACTCAATGAGCAAGTGTGCAAGCCAACATACTTCCGGATTTCAAACATGTTAGATCCTTTCATCTTTGTGGCTCGTAACCTCCAACAGATTTTTTCATCAATACAAACAAGACAATAAATGCTTTTGTTTGATTTCTTCGCTTTAAACTCAAAGTGGCATCTCATGGCAAGTAATTGCGACTTTTGATTTCAAAGACTTTTGCATTTGAAAATTTGTTTAACTTGAACATCTTCACTTTCCTAATCTCGATCAAGATCCCACTTGGGTGGGAACTAAGTCAACCGCCAAATTCCCGAACATCTATAGGAATATGAGGTTCCTCAAATGTGGTATCAGCCATAAGGACTTCATTGACGTGTGGAGCGTTAATTGGTTCTGCAACCTCTCCTCTCTCAGAGCTTTCTTCAGTTATAACCAAATTATTCCATCTCGTATCGTTTGCTTCTGTTTGTTCAAAAGAATCCCTATCCCAACAGGCACCATATCTCCTTCTCTATCTTCATCTACATCATCTGAGTTCAAGTGAAATGCATCTTCATGCGATGAATCGTTTGCATCTTGACATCTCATGTTCTCAACATGATTCAAGACCTCTTTTGTGATAATAGATACACAAAGTGGTGTTTCTTTGCATACAGATATGTACCACAACACATTGTTGTCACAATCAGTTTTCATAGGTGGGATTGGGATATTACATATTCCAGGAACAAGTGCTGCAAACTCCATTTTTTTAAACCTAGTGTCAATGCCCAATGATTCTCCAACTTTTTCATATAGCTCTGCATACGAAATGGTTTTAGAAATGAGAAGTGGTGTCAAACTTGCTCGATCACTTCCTCTATGCTTCCACATCCATCCGCCATCTACTTTCTCTTCAAAAATAACGTCATAACAAAGTGTAATCCACAATGTATCGGCAGGAGACATACCTGCATTTAACATTAGTAAAGTTAATGTATTCCAAAATAACACTATTAAACTGATATATGTTTGTTACTGTAGTTCTTGCTAATTTATGTAAAATTACTCCATTATTAAAAGACAAACTGAACGTGATTGGGGTGAACCTGATATCTACTGGATTGATGCTTGATAAACAACGAAGCATTGATAATATAATATTGTTAAATAGATGATCAGTATTATGACTTTTGAAAGGCCAATGCTATATATTGGGAAGCAGCACAACATCGTTCAGTAACAAATTAATATTGTATAATTGCATCAAAATCTAGGTTTCCTGGCACGTTTATGCTAGGTCGCATGCTTCAGTAAATAATAAAAATTTATAAAAACACAATAAATTGTTAAAATAGAACAAAAGAGAAACCATGCAGATTCCTATACTTCACTCTTATGGATTGATGCTTGATTTATTTTTTTTAAAACCAGTACCTAAATCTAAAAATAAAATAAAAATCAGAATGCGTATTAATGTGCTACATTTTTTTGAAATGTAGAACAAAAGGCATGAAACTCCATTATACACTGCCAATAGTTTCATAACAAAAGAACTTAATTTACTTGCAACAACATAAAGACTCTATATACATACTTCTGTACACTCCTTCAATCCATATAAATAATAATCAAATATATATACACAAAAGCAAAATAATTATACATTACCAATTAACATGTACAAAATTAATCAAAAAACGTAATAATATCTAAAAAAAATGAGCATGGTTCTGAAAATACCTTTTCTCTTGTATAAACGAGATATCAATAGAGTTGCACAATAACCTTGTATTTAGGGATCTTTGTTTATCAATGTATATTTGAGAAGATGGATGATAACTTATATGAAGCATCATAGTTTCTAATAACTCTTATCATTGATTTTGGCCATGAGAGAGAAGAAAATAAGGGACGAACAACAAGAAAAAAATGACGTGCAACGAGAAGAAATTAAATGGCGTGAAATAACTGTAGAAATAGAATTATGTACTTTTTTGACAAGCAAACCCTAAATTTTTATTTATTTAGATAAAAACCCATGAGATATTAATATTACGCAAAACCCCATTTTTAAAAAAGAGGGTCATTTAAACAAAAGATTATGAAGGAAGGCTTTTTAAATAAGATTTTATTTTGACTAGGCTATTTAAACAAAGATCCCAAAAATATATAAAACAGGGCTAAAAGTAAAACTCGTTGCAAAAGAAGGGGACCTTTGTACAAATTCAGTAAAATAGTGGGGCATTTTATACATTTTGTAGAAAAATTAATTATTATTTGATCTCGAAATCGAAATATATACCCCCGGGCCCGGCGACAGCCCTAGGCAAAATCACCTCGAGCTTTCAGTTCCGCACTTCTACCTCTCTCGCTGGTTTTTTCAGTCACACCATCTGCCACTCACTCTCTTGCGGCCGGGTCGGTCGGGCCGCCTTTCTCGTTCGTCCGTTCGGGTTTCGGTGGATAGAGGTAATGGAGAACCAAAGAAAGATGTGTGTGTGTGTTTTTAACTGAAGGGTTTTGTGTTAATTTTGTGTATGTTGTTTGTTACAGAATTTGCCCATTTGCTGTTATTTGTTTGTCTTCATTGGTCCTGCATGTGTTGTTTTTGGTGTGAACAGAACAAGATTGTGCGTTTTTATTGTTTTTGCTTGAAGTTTGTTATTGAACGGGAGTTTTGGGTAGATGTGCGTTTCTGGAATGTTTTTTGGAGTTCAATTGAGCGTTTCTTGAAGATTTTGTTGAAATGCTGGACGGTTATGCTGATCTCACTGTTGCTTTAGTTGCATGTATTAAATGAGTTCAACAACTTGTGAAGGAAGAGAATAATTTTTTGGGAGCATATCCTAAATTCTTCAGATCTGGTTTTATTTGATTAGTGAAATATATGTAGATGCTTTTTGGGTAATGAATTGGAATTTGATCCGCCCTGCTATAGTGGTTTCAGTGTGCATTCGGATTTTTATGTCATAGGAATGAATATTTGTGCTTGAATGGCACAATGACAGTATACTTTATAGTGGTGCACCATCTCAACCATAAAATTATGTGTTTTAATTACTTCCCATATGAATAACTGCTTATTGTGGTTTTACAATTGGTTTCTATTTAGAAATGTATTTGTGTATGCTTGCCAACCTACTATTTTTGGCAATGCCGCAACAGTATTAACGGATACGGATATGGGCCCACTGCTCTGTAAAGGACACGTGCCGAATGCTATGGCCACATTTATTGTTCTTGACCCTCTCGCTCTCTTGCTTACCCTGATTTCTCTTCATTTCAAACATATGCTCTATAACTAATTATAATTTTGCTCTGCTATTTATGTCTGGGATATAATTGTTCTTTATGTCTATTATGCAGTTCTTTCTTCACCCAAGGATTGAAGCTTGTTGGCGTTCAAGCGACCCACGATGGGTTTTGATATTGAGTGCATAATCGACCTTCAGTCTTACCCTGGGGAGTATTTTTGTCCTGTTTGCCGCACTCTTGTTTATCCCAACGAAGCATTACAGGCACAGTGTACACATGTGTACTGCAAACCTTGCTTGGCACACATCACAAATGGTACCAGGGCTTGTCCTTATGATGGATACCTAGTGACCGAATCTGATTCCAAGGTTAGTTGTCTTGATAATTATGGATGAAACATGTATAGTTGTTTTCTTTCATTTCCTGACACTGTGAATTTGCAGCAACTAATGGAATCAGATAGGCCACTGGCAGAAAAAATTGGGAAAGTTAAGGTGCATTGTCTCTTCTTCCGAAGTGGATGCGCATGGGAGGGAACTCTATCTGATAGTGCCTCCCATGGTTCTGTGTGTTCTTTTGGGAACTCGCCCGTCATATGCAACAGATGTGGGGTCCAGATTGTTCATCGCCAAGTACATGAACATGCTCAAGTTTGTCCGGTAAGGAAATAAATCCATGCACCGAGGGGCGCTTGGTTCAAAATTCCTCAATGGGAATGGTAATGGGAATGAACATGGTGTAATTATGGAGGGTAATAAGAATTGGAGATGTTCAGTTCACCTCATCATACTGTGGATGGGGTAATCACTACCCCATTTTGATTAACTACCTCCCTTCCTATAATCATTTCTCCTCTATCATTCCACTATTTCTAAACCATCAATAATTTTCCTCCTTTATTCCAAAATTAGAGCACACCACTACCAATGTAATCACCATTGAGACAACTCTTTCTCCAACACGTCCCTTTCAGTAAGGGTGTGTAGAGGGAAAATAGATTTCCATTTTCCATTCCCATTGAAGAATTTGAACCATGCGCCTCTTCACATTAAGAAGAGACTATGATGTATTTTATCCTTACTTTTTTTCATTATCAATCTCAGGGTGTATATGACGGGCAACTGGCTGCATCGGGCGTGACAAGGTCGGGAACAACTTCATCCACAGTTCCTGCAGTGGTAAATCAGACTGTTGCTCAGACGGGAGCCCCAGCTTCACAGGCTCAGAATCCTCAGAATGTTACTGTTGCTCCTGTTGTGCAAAATCCTAATGTGCAAAATTCTCAGTCTCATAACCCTGCTGTTGCTCCTGTTGCTTTAACTGCCCCAGAGCAGTGGTATCAACAGCAGTACCAGCAGTATTATCAGCAATATGTGGGATACGATCCTTATCAACAACACCAGCAGTATTATGCTCTTCCGCAACAGCCCTTTCAACAGTACCAGCAGCATCAAGTTCCAGTTCAGGGTCAGTATTCCCAAGCTGTTGTGCAACCACAAGCCCAGTCCCAGCCCCCAGCCCAGACACAAGCCCAGCCCCAGCAACATCTGCAGCAGCCCCATGTTGTTCATCAAGCCCCATCACAGCCTCCTCATTTGCAAGCCCAAGGGCAGGCTCAAAGTCAACCACGCTCGCAGCCCCAACTGATGCCTCAAGGTCAACCCCAGGCACAGGCAAATGCCCCTATGCAAGCTCCAGCTCCAAACTATCAAGTCAACCCTCAACAGCCACATCATCCTGCAATGAGGCCCCAGGCTCAGATTCCTCAGCAGGTGCTACCACCTCCACCTCCTCCTCCCACCCAGTCCACTCAGCCTTCTCAGCATCCCCAGGCAATGGGTGTACGCCCTCCTGCACAACATCAACAGGTGCCTCAGTACCAGCAACCGATGCATCATTCTCAGGCTTCAATGCAACCTCAAGTGCATCCTCAGACCCAACCCTACACTCAACCACAATCACAGCCTTACCAGTCTCAGTCCCAACCTCCTATTTTCCATCCTCAAGCGCCACAGGCTCCACATCCACCGGTTAGTGGGCATCAATCTTATCAACAACCACTGCCAGCTCAGCAAATGCACCCTCCAGTTCAAGTGCAGGGCCAAGTTCCTCAGCAACCTGCAATAATGCGGCCATCTCAGTCTCATGGTTCAGTTTCCCAACAGCCTTCAACTCTCTTGCCACCACAAGCTAATGTGGCTGGTGCCCCTGTTGCACCAAATCAGCAGTTTCTGCCTCATGGTCAACAACCGACTTATCCAATGCAGCTTCGCCCTCCCATGCAGCAGCCGATTCAACAATTTCAGACTTTGAATTATGCCCAACAACAATATCAAGGTCAGATGCATCAGCAAGGACATCTTCCCCCACCACAGGCTATGCAATCCCAGATGCAGATGCGAGCACTGGGTCCCCCTCTACCACAGCAATCTCAAAACTATGTTGAGACACCATTGATGCCAAACCAAGGGATACATTCACAAGGTCACCCTGTGTCATCTGGTGGTTTTGGCCCTCCTGCTCCTACTCCTGCACAACTAGCTTCAACTCAGACATCTGTTAATCAGAATCATGTAAACCCTACTGTGGAACAGAATGCAATTGCCCAGGACATTAGGTCCCCTTCAAAAAGACAAGCTGAAAAGAGTTTTGAAGAGGAGTCCTTGAAAGAGGACGTACGAGCAGGACAAAATGAAACTGCTCTTAAGGATGCTAATAATACTGCAAAAGATGGTTCAGTGAAGTCTGTTATCAATCAAGAAAAGGGGGATACAATGGGTGCCTTAGAGCAATCATTTGGGGGAAAATCCTCTGAGACTGGATTTGCCGAAGGTGAATTCCGTAAAGAAGACGCTCATTCATTGACAGATCATGTTAGCCTAGACAATCACATGAAATTATCAAAAACTGCTGTTGCTGGTCAATCCTCTGCGAACTATGACAGGCAATCTCTTTCTGCTGTCCCTCCTTCCAGTACAGAAGGGCATATATTACCCACAAAAAGTCACGGTTCCTATGGTCCCCAACATCTTGTTCGGCCAAATGATGTTGCAATGCCAAGAGACCGCATGTTAGGCTCTGGTGAGGGGGGCCCTCTTGTGAAACCTCATTCTGATGATCCAAGTTTTTTAAGATCAAATGGGGGACCAGCTCCTGACTCCTCCATGTTTGGCCCCAGGGATGAAAATATGAAGCCCTTATCTGGGGAGCAACTCAACTTTTTTCCAAGGGAACCAACTCGTCTTCATGAGCAAGGTGAAGTCTCTTAAAGATATTTGAATGCTGTTTGCCTATTTTCTCCTTTGAGATGTTTTAGAGCCTATAGTAATACTTTTCATGGATAATGCAGGTTCAAGGTCTCTTGATAAACCATTTCATGGCCCAATGTTTGATGCTGGATCGAAGTTGGACCCTCAATCAGGATTCTTGCTGCATCGTCCTTCTGGCGGGAACAGTCATCGAGATGTACTGCGATCTGGCCCTGAATTCGGGCAACATCACATTAAACCATTTGCTTACCAAAGTCCTGGTGGGGATTATCTTAGCTCCCCTCCCCGTAGATTCGGTGGCCCCTCAAGCTTCACTCATGGCTCCTCGTCTTTGGATGATTTTAATTCTAGGGAACCCCATAGATTTGGAGAAGGATCCATGTCTTCCAATCTTCCTTCTGACCTAGTTGGAAATTATTTTCGTGATGCCAGGTTTCCTCAGTTGCCTGGTAGTCATCTTCGGAGAGGTGACATTGATGGCCCCATGAACCCCAGGTTTGGTGAGCATATGCCTCCCGCTCAGATCCATAACCAAATCGGGAGTGATGATGGTTACTGGCAGGATGGACCTGGCCATTTGACAAGGGGGAAACCTTCAGGCCCAGGATATTTGCCCGGTACCTTCTCTGGTCATGGTTATGCAGGAGAAGATGCTGGGAATTTTCCTCGTCCGCCTTTCTCTGGACCTTTTGGGGATCATGCAATGAGGAACAATTATCCATTCCATGGGTTCCCAAATGCTGGAAAATTTTCTGTAAGCTTTAACATTACCTGGTTTCTTTGTGCATGTTGTTTTCTATCTTTCCCCGAATCTTTGGTTTATTAATTTGGTTGATGTTTATGCTATATGGTATGCTATTTGTTTGAGCATGTGCATATGGGCTTCTATTTTCTTAGTCAACGTGCTTTTGCTCTATTAGGGTGGGCCGGATTCCATTGATCATTCTAGGAATAGGAAGCCCTCAAGCACTGGATGGTGCAGAATATGTGATTTTGACTGTGAGAGTGTTGAGGGACTGGAGATGCACTCTCAAACTAGGGAGCACCAGAACATGGCAATGGATATGATCAAAAGTATCAAGTTTAAGAACAAAAAAAAGCATAGGTAATTGACTATCTGATATTATGTGGTATAATGAATTGTAATGTGTTATCATAATTTTTGACATTGCTGCACAGAGCTTCTGGCGGTCGTATGGCGCATGAAGGGGGAAGGAGTAGGAAAGTGAGCTCTGCTGGTCGTGGAAAGAGGCACTGACTCTGGTGCAAGCTTTTATTGAAATTTATATTCTGGTCAGTTGTTGAGTAGAGCTTTCGATTTCTATATTTGCAAATGCTTTGAAATTTTGGAGTTCGGCTTATTCTTATCTTTATTATTTCAGGTTGCTGCCTTTTTTTTAAATATATCCTGTATTCTCCTTTAACAGCTGTATATTTGGTTTTTGGATCAGCATGGCTTCCAGATCTGAAGTTGAAAACTTACTGCATATCCTCTCGCAATGAACATGGTGTATTTAATTTTCAAGGATTTTTATATTCCTTTGCTCTCTTTTTATTTTAATGAACCTTGAAGTAGCAAGTTATTGTATTAGAATGCGAAAAACCTATGTCCAGTTGATGCTGAGCTTAGCTACAAGTTTTGAATGGTCTTATCTTGAATGATCTGAATATGATGACCAATTTTTGTATAATAATGGTCTCTCTTTGTACTCAATAAGCTAGGCAGATATACCTAACTACTATCTAAAGCTGGGAAAGAAATTGATATATAAGTTTCTGTTTATTATTAAAAAAAATATGAACATGTAAAAGTTTAATTTCAAGTAATTCGGTAATTCAGGTTTTAGCTGCAGAAATTGCAAAATTAAAAGTGATGGTATCTGTGTACAATAACTTGGGACTACAACAATTGTTGTGTTTGATCAAAGCCTGATTCTGTCTTAGGATCTAGTATGCTATGAAATCCTTAGATACCAACTAATTTAGGAATTTGTCATATTTTAGGAGAGAATAACTTCTTTTAGGATCTGTAGAAATAAAGTTCTACTGGTGTATATTTTTCCATCTAGTGGATCTACTTTCATATGAAAATTCGTTTGTTTTATGTTATTTCTTTGCGTAGAAAGATGTAAAATGTGAATAAAATTGAAATTGAACTTTAAAATGTAGAGAATGAAATAAAACATTTGTTAGGTTTAGACATAAGTTTTGAAATTGAAAAAACTCATTACTGTTATATTGGGTGTGCAACATTTTTGGAGCTTTGGAAGACTTGCTGAAATTGAAAACAAAAGCTTGTAAGAACTTGAAAAACTTGGTGAAATTAAATACGTTGTTTCTTCAGTTTTTGATTTCGATGGATGTGTATTTCCATTAAGCCATTTACATGTAACTTTTGATTCTTCGCATAAATTGTGTGCATTGGAATTGGCTGCTCAATTACCAATGCTTGTTTTATTTTATATTTTGGACTTTTAAAATATAATCATAATGCACTATTTACCCCCTTGTTTTCTTAAAAACTAAAGTCAGAGGAAAAAATAAGAAAATTGAAAGTACTAGGTGGAATAATGTATTCCTAAAATATATTAGTTCCACTACCTATGATCAATGTTGAACAAACGATGAATGTCTGATTTTTCATGGAAAAAATGTTTAAAGTTCACTTGTACTTAATTTATTATATGAAGTTGTTGAGAGATTAAGACAATCCTTGAGTTGTGGAATCTCTATAGGCCACCCATACTGTTGGATAATTTTGAATTGTTTCGAATAAAATCTTTTTAAAGGCTTAAAGCTATATTTCATGTAGGACTATCAACTAATTTCATTGGCAAACCATAGAATATTTTTGCTGTTACAAAATACACGTTGCTTTTGTTTTTTTGAATGATTATAAGATCTAGAAACCTTCTGAGATTTTAAAAATGGAACTGAGAAAGGAATAGATTAATGTAGTCCATCGGATTTGGAAAATTGTGACTTCTAGGGTAAATAATGGGGTTGGGAACGTAAAAACTGGCATAAACTATTTCATTGACGGGTTTTGGCTGGTGTTTAGTTTCTCCCTGTTTCCTTTGATCCAATATTCTCTATCTCTTGGATCAAAGTTTGGGTATTTTAGTTATATCCTGTGCTCGATTCAGCATGGTTCTTCCTAGTAAATTAGTCATAATACACCACCTTCTCTTTTCTTTCTTCTTGAGGGGTTCGCTAAAGTTGCCCCGATGCATAATTTAATTACCAGTTTTAATTTAATGAACGTGGCCATATAGGCCAACAAATGATGTGGGAGAATGAATTTACTTTGACCTTAATACTTGGTTTTGATTAATCTGATCTAGAGGGCCATGATATTTCATGCTGCTCCGACTAACAAAAGGCCTAAGTTGGAAATTGGACTTCTTAAACAAGCCGGTTCAACTGCTAGACTGTCATGACATCTATAAACTATGGTATTTGTGACCATTGAGATGTATTTTTCCATAAAAGTAATAACTCGATCGCTTAAAAATAAGAATTTCTCGACATTTTCTGACATAATTATGGAGCAACAAATTCACTTTGTTGTGAATCTTCTCTTTTCCTTCCTCCTGGGGGGTTCGCTAAAGTTGCCCCGATGCATAATTTAATTACCAGTTTTAATTTAACGAACGTGGCCATATAGGCCAACAAATGATGTGGGAGAATGAATTTACTTTGACCTTAATACTTGGTTTTGATTAATCTGATCTAGAGGGCCATGATATTTCATGATGCTTTGACTAAGGACTTCTTAAACATGCCTGTTCAACTGCTAGACTGTCATGACATCTATAAACTATGGTATTTGTGACCATTGAGATGTATTTTTCCAAAAAAGTAATAACTCGATTTCTTAAAAATAAGAATTTCTCGACATTTTCTGACATAATTATTGAGCAACAAATTCACTTTGATGTGAACTATCTCTTAAAAATAAGAATTTCTCGACCTTTTCTGAATTAATTGTGGAGCAACAAATTCACTATGATAAATTCTCTACTCCTTGTTCATGCCAAGTAAAACTCTTGTATCTAGTAATAATTCCATTCTCGTATGCTACATTGCCCTTTCATGAAATGTGGGTCAAACATTCAGAAAAAAGTAGGCTGGTACACGTGTGACAGGGTGAGGGATGAACACAGTTCATGATGTCAAATGTTATTTGCATTTATGGTTTTGTTGAATCAGTTGTGCAGCTCTTTACTTTTATAGTAATAAAAATCATTGGCAAACTGAGAATTTTTGTTCCCAAAGATGACGAAGCATCATATAACATACAAGTAATAAATTTTGACAGCTCGTACAGGGTTGTCCCTTTTAACTTTTTTTACTAGCTTGAAACAATAGTTGTAGTCAAAAGGTTGACAGGTGTCATGAATCTTATCCTTACGCTTATATAGGATTTCTTTGAAGGAATAATCTGCTGTAACAGCAGGCATAGTATTTTTGTGCGACTTTTTTCCAGTAGATGGAAAAACATACATAAAAGCATTGCTGTATATTAGGTTTTCTTAAGCATCGGATATAACATATTAATGTAAATTTGACAGCTAGTACTGGGTGGTTACTTTTATCATTTTAACAAGCTTGAAATAGTAGTTGTATTTAAAGTTGGCAGGTGTCATGAATCTTATCCTTACAGTTGTAGAAATTTTTTCCAAGGAATAATCTGCTGTAACAGCAGGCGTAGTAATTTCTCGTCACTATTTTCCGAAAGATGACAAAGCATACAGAGGAATTTTGTCTTCTTGCATTCTTTTTAACAGATTACCGTTAAACAGTTCTTCCTGCTCCATTAGTATTTCCAGAAGAACATAACACATTACCTAGGATATTGAATCTATCTCGAGCATCAGATATAACATATTAGTAATAAATACTGACAGCTGGTACAAGATTGTCACTATGACCTTTTTAGAAGCTCGAAATAATGACTGTGCCAAAAGTTGACAGGTGTCATCAATCTTATCCATACACTTGTAGAGGGGTTTCCCAAGAAAAAATCTGCTGTAACAGCAGGCATAATATTTTGTTGTGACTATGTTATATCTTCCGATGGTAGAATATTTGCCCTATCTTTATTCCTATGTTCGTTCTTTTGCTAGTCAGATTTCTAAATATTAAATCTATACTCTCGCCCTAGGCAAGTGAATGTGGTTCAACTGCAGTTCATTTGGTACTGCTGAGCTCTATAAGATGGATAGGAGAACTTTACATTCTATGTTTAGTTACTGGGTGCCAAGTATTGTTTAGTCTTGGATAGAGCTCTAAACTGGAGTTAAGCTCATTTTTATTCCACTGTGAGCTTGAGAAGCTTTTCTTCCTTATGAACTTCTGTAGTCTTATGATCAATGATCAATCATAATTTATATTTTGGTTACTCTGCTCTAATTGAAACAGTGCTGACTTCAACTGATTAGTTGAAACGGATTATTAGGCGATAGGGGAACATCAGGTGAAATTATAAACATCTGTACCAAGAATCTAAGTTTGTGAAATATGCTAGAGTTCTGGTTAGAAACTTCTTTGGAAACTGGCACTTAATTTTCTTAATAATTTGGTTTACATATCTTGTAAATCTTTAAATGGAAGAGTATGTTTTAGGAATGTTGTTTAGTAGAGGGTTCTTTAGTCTACGATAGAGCTTCAGAAGTTGTGTATTCTCATTGTCACTACTCTTCAGGTTTTAGAACTGGCCTTTAGGGTGAATTCTTCACCTGATTGTGAGAACTTTCTGATCTTGGCATCAAGTTTCACATGATTGATCTGAATTTAAAATAGGATTGGCCATCTTGGATAAATTAGTTACAGTGTGTAACTTGAATTGAACAGTAGAACATTAGCTTGAATTATAATTGTTTTCTAGCTATTAACAGATGACCAAGCTACAGTTTTTGAGTTTGCTGGTGGAGGTCTCAGGAACAACGAATTCTAATTTTTTAGTAACTCATAGAAAACGTATAGGAGGCTTTTGACTAACCAGGGGTTTAATTTTAAAGTTGGTTATTGTCATAATTTAGGAGGATATTTTTCATTCATTCATTCGGTTTTTTTTCTTTTAAACTTAAGATCCAGTTCCTGATCTTGATGATATTTTAGTGCTTTGAATTCAATTTTGAGGTTGATTATTTTTTGGTTGAAATTTGTCTTTTCTACAATAGATGAAAGGATCAATTCAATTCCACATGTCTTTCTTTGGGAAGCAGAAGAGAAATATGGCTGAAACATAAGCAGGATGGTTGCTCACTTTTCAGTTGGGGTAAAGGATATGGTTGATGCATGGTGTTTGCTTGATGTGGTAATTGTCTTGATTTATTTTTGTTTTATTATACTTTCTTTTATGATCTCGTATGACAATTACTCTTCAGGCCAGTTGTGCTATACTGGCCCTGAAATAAAAGTCATTGTTTAGTATGCAATATAAATATATAATAGGTAGCTGGAAAAAAAGTTGGAGCAAAGTTGTGCATGTTGGCTGTTTGTTCTCTATTGATTCAAGATATAGGGAGAAGATAAGGAAAATCAATATAAGGAATCATATATTTTTTCTGAGTTTGAGATGGTGAAGAAAGTGATTTTATTGGGTATTAGAATGTCAGTGAGACACTTTTTATAGGATTAGGAATTCAGTTGAGCTTGCTTACTGGTGACGAGAGTATGCCAGAAAGTCTACTGAATTTAGTTCAATAGATCTATGTACTGTGGCCCAAACTTATTAGAATTTCAGATCACTAATTTTTGCCTGTTTAAGAACAGGCAATTTACGGATTGTATAGGCGGGAAAAATCTTTTCAGTAAGTTAAGTCATTTCGGAGTGCTTGAATAAACAGTTGAATGTCCAGATGTGTTGGGGCTGTTTGCATTTTATCTTTTCCTGGTACGACTATTCATCGATTCATAATTGGGCTCCTTGAGAAAATCTTCTTTGTTCGATGGCTGTCCCAATGATGAATTGCATAAATTTAAAAAATTCATCTTGGATTTCTGGACAAGCTTGTTCTCTTGCTAGCCTTAGTCCATTCAGGAAAATCTACGTTAAAAGTCCCCATTTAAGACTATTTATCTGCATTAATGAAACATATATAATGAAAATGGGAAGAACTTTATATAGTGTTTTGAAGGGTATTTGAATTTAATAATGGATTAGAGATAAAACATTTGTTTTATATTTAATGCTAACTCTTTGTCAAGAGTCGTGTATGGGTTTTGTAGGATGATTTGTTATGCAGTTTCTTTGTTACTTTGGTGGCTTCAACTGCTCAGCTAACTGGGAATTCGGAGTTTATTTGCAGTTGCTGCAGTTTGTTTGTTTTTTTTTTTTTAATTCACGAATTTTTGGGAATTGTATCGAAGATCATACTAAATAAATTCATTATCTCTGTAAATTTTTATTGTTATTTATGAAGAAAATCTTAATATAGTAATTCAAGCAAACTTTTACCGTTATAGTTATAATTAAGGACATGTTCAGGGGAATTCGAGTTTTATCAATTTAGGTAATTTGAGTCATTTTCATGAGGGTCGCATTTTATTTTTTCCAGTTTTAGTGAAAGATAGATGTTGATAATTACCTTTCAAAATAAAGATAGAGATGGATAATTAAAGGATAATAAATGTAATTAATTGTTGACTAATATATTTTTCATTAACAAGAAAAGAGAGTGGGATTCATCAGTTTTCATATTTATTTCATTTATTGATGGGCTCGTGAGGGCGAGTTTTTGGAGAGTAGCTGAAAATTTATAAATTGTGGAAAAGTTGATATTTTTCTAATAAAAATTGGTTTTAAAAAAAAGGCAAAAATTTGTAAAACAACGGCCAAAAGATGCTTCTCAACTTCTTAGCGTTTTTTTTCTAAAAAAGCAGCAGTGACTGCAAAGTCAAATGTTTAATGAAGTTATAAGTATTGAAAGTTTAAAACTGATAAAATTGTAGTTCTCTTTTGTTAAGGGCAAAAAAATTCACCTTTTTTTTTCAAGTATTATTATTATGTGTACGTACCATTATTGTTATGTATGAACATTCTGCTATACATATTCACTGTTACTATTCAATAAATCAAACATTTTATGAAATTGTGAGAATGCATATATGTAAAAGTGATAGTGTTCATACATAACAGTGACATTCGAAAAAAAAAGTTCCTTTGAATCGTGGGTAAATTCTTTTAAAATTTCTTTTTAGCGTACCAATTAATTTTTTAGCTATCATATTACAACATAGAAAAAGATTTAGGGGTGTTTGCAAAAAATTATAAGTGATTATAGTCATCTAAAATTATGTGTAGAAACAATTTATAGTATTTTATTTATTTTTTAGTAGTTTAAATAAACTCTCATAAGCCATAAGCTAGAAGTTTCAAAGAGTGTTTTTAGTAGTTTATTATTATTTTTTTTTAAAAAATATATATTTTTACAAATACTATTAACTTTTTTTTTAAATTTTTTTATAAATAATATCAACTTCTACTATTAATCACTTTTTCTATAATCACTAATTTTAATTACCTTTTTTAAATTATAAGTTTTTGTAAACACCCTTTAGACAACTCAAAACTTATAGGAGAGAGTGGTCGCGGAAGCTGCAAACCATGGTGGCCCGCAGCCATAAAGAATGAAACCCTACTTTACAACACAAGGCAAGCTATATATATTTGTTTTTAATTTAAAATTTTGGGATATTTTTTTTTAACAAAGCCTCACGCAAGAATTCCGATTGGTGTGTGAATCTAAAATCCGCCAGACTTTTTCATGCCCATCCCTACTAATGTATTCACGCAATACGCCTAATATATTCAATGGGTCAAATATTTTTGTTAAATGAAATATTCAATGATATAAAGACGCTGCGGTCTTGACTTAGGTCTTGTGAAAGAAAGACTTTTTTTTTAGTATTCCATGACCCCAGAACTGCATAATGTTATCGATTAGTGGACAAACTTTGGTGAAAGGGGCATAATCACTTATTATTATTTTTCTTTTTGAATGAATAGAATCACTTATTTAATAAGGAATAAATGCTTATTTTCAACGTTGATGTAACAAAACTTTTAAATAAAAAAAAAAGCTTTTTGAACTCTAGTTATATTTGAAAACACACTTAAATAATGTTTGCAAAATCTACTCAAAACTTAAAAATACTTTTCAGAAACTACAGTTGTGTGGGGACAGTTTAAAAAATAAATATTTCTGCATCTTTTACTTAGAGTTTGCAAACCCTCGTTTTTTTAGAAGTCGTTCTAAACTTTGCAAACACAAGTGATGTGGTATTTTGTTTTGTTGTGGTAGTCATCCAAATCAAACCACCTGTATATTCCTGTCAAATACACTTGCAAATGGGTTGGCTACTCAAATGCCTTTATTCTTTACTTTTCATATGTATTTCAATTATGAAATTACCATTTTTAATCCAAGGAAGAATTCGTGGGTTTTTTACATGTATTTTATTTGTGAAATTACCATTTTGAATTAAATTTACCAGTAACTATAAAATCCAAGGAAATATGCTAAACTAAAATTTTGTTGACTAAAACTTGTGTGTCTAGAGTTCACGGTGAACTCGATTTTTTTAGTATCACTGTTATGTGTAAACACTATCACTATTATGCAAAAAAATTATTATTGTTATGTATAAAAACTTTAAACAGTGATTTTTTTTATACATAACAGTGATAATTTTATATATAATCGTGATAGAGATCATGTATAAACCTAATACACAGGAGTACACAATTTTATTGGTAAAATTGTCATTTTAAATGAATCTAGTGTCAACGAATCCCTTTTTTTCCTCTAACATATTTTAAATTTCATTCAACACGAGTGTTAGTGACATGCAATGTAACAGATCTCAAGTGGGAAGAGTTCTCTCTCACCATTGTAATTACAGTCATATTTTCGGGACCGAGAAATAATATTACTATAGGGATGTTATTCTTAAATAGAGTTTTACATAGAAAAATATTTTAAAAAATAATAATAATACATTCAATATAATACATACTATACTACATGTATGTAAATTTATTAACAAAATATATATCCAATTAATATGAATTTGACTAGAATAAATACGTATTTTTTTTAAACAAATAAATACATATACTTTCAAAGTATATAAAATACATATATATCATCTAATATATATATATATATATACCTAGGAACTAAACAATAGTTATTTCTCACATGTGTATAAATATTTGTTCAATACATGTATATTTTTCATAAAATTAATACACTTTTTTCTATTTCAAGCAAATGACACCCAATAAGGTGTCTAAGTTGATGAGTTATTATGTACATGCAAGTTGAAAGATATAGTGACAAACCATAAAATTAAGATGTCGTCACAATTAACCATACATAAATATTTTTGGTCATCTTCATTGTAATGATATATAAATTTTATTATTTAATGTAATCCTTAAGATGAGACCGAAAAAAAATATGTCTTATTATAATGTGGAGTTTATTTCTAAATATAACTGGTCCCAAGTTGGGACCGTGATTTTTTATTACTATAGAGAGTTTATTCCTATACATGGCCGGTCCTTCTATGAGGCCAACGAACCGAACGATTCAGACCCCAAAATATATCAAATGTTTAGGGATCCATTTTTTTGGTACTATATGTGTGTGTATATATATATACATATATATATATATATATAAATAATAAATATAAATAAATATTGTAATTTACCTTATTGGTTAATTCTTATATATTGTATGTCATTCATTTGTATACGAATTCTTTTAGTTATAAAATTTAATATTTTTTATCTTTATATTTTTGTATCACATAATAAACAAAAAATTAAAGAGTAGATCTTCTGTGAAGTACAAGTTTTACAGGAGAATTTGTGAAAATTAAAATTACGTAATAGAATCAATCCTAATTTAATAAGAGAAACAAATTTCTTTTCCTTTTTGTTAATTTTTTTTTTAAAAAAAAGGCTTAATCACCCGAAAAAAAAGGCCTATATGACATAAAAAGGATATCCTAATTAAAATATTAAAAAAAAAGGCAAATAGCCACAAAATATTAGAAGAAGCTATCACAACAAGACAGAGCAAACAATAAAAGGAAGGGAAGAAAAATATTTGGAGAAAGATTGAAAGAAGAAAGAAAAAGAAATAAATATTAGAGAATTATTTTATCGATGTCGATGAACTTGATTATTTTGATTTAATTAATATTTTTACCACAAAAATCGTTAGACGAGTTGTATTTATGTAATTATTTAGGACATAATTATCATATAATTTTAAGAGTAGTAGAATATTTCGTAAATTTACATTATTAATATTTGAAAATCGTTTTATGTATTTATGAGTTCGTAAGAAATGTTAAGGGAGAGGCCTCATTTTAAAGTTCAATTTAGGCCCCAGTAATTCTAGGACCGACTCTGTTCCTATATAGAGTATTCTTATAGGGTTTTTATTGTATTTATGCTCTCATTACATCACTAATTGATTTTTAGATTATAATAATGAAGCAATTATTTTGCTTATACTGTATAAGGCTTTTCTTGTAGAACTGATAATATTATACTGTTGTGCATATTTTGATCACACTCGGCCGACTCGTATGACGTGGAAATCCTGTTTTTCATATTTGGGGAGCCTGTTTTAGATCTAGTTTAATTAAGACAAATAAGTTCAATATTATATAATCATGTGGACAAGTACGTCGTCATACTTCACCTAATATGTTAGGATATGTTACTGTTTTTACGAAGATGGTGATTGTTTTTTTGGTGGGGGTAGATATTGTTGGTTTTAAGTTTGGGTAGAATACTTTTGAAAAAATGTCTGATCGAAAAGGTTGGAGCCTTGATCTCTGATCGAAAGTCGTTTCTAGACGCTTTGCACGAAGAATGTCTTGGAGTTGCTTCGAATCTTCAAGAACGATTGCAGAGAATTTTGGTCTCTTCTTGTCTTGATAGTCTGAAGATCGTCGTCTGGAATGATCGTTGTATGTCGAATGAATGAGTTTGAACCCCTATTTATAGGGTGAGGATCCCAAACTTTCCCTTCTTGAGGTGTTTAGGTGTCACGTGGTTGTCTCTGTTTGGATGAAAGAATTTGATTGGCGTAATTAGTGTAAATCATTTAATTTGATTGATTTGTAATGAATTCCATTTTATTTATGACGAAACATCAATCTGATTCTCCACGTATGAGTATCCGATTACCCATATAATTTGATTGACTTGAACTGTGTATATATTAAATATCAATCATTTAACTATTTAAAATTTGAGAATTAATTTATTAAATTTTCAATATAAACAGTTGATTTTAATTTGATATTAATATGTGATTTGTACAGTGTCGTCATTTAATTGGGTGCAAATTTAATTTGCTTACAAATGCCCCTAGTGCTTTGTTTACAGTCATTTTTTGACTTGAAGTGAATGGACCACAAATTTAGTTCAATTTCTTTGTTTTCATTTGGGGTTGAAAAACTTTGACTTGAATTTGTTTAATATTTTTGGCTCGTATCAATAAGCATTTGACTTGAATTTATTTGATAGTTTTCGCTTGTATGAAGGAGCATTTGAATTTATTTGATAATTTTGCTCGTATCAAGGAGCATTTCAGACACTTTAGTCTCTTGTCAAGGAGGTTTGCTTCGAGAATTTTATTTCGTCTCTTCAAGTACTATCTCTTCTTGTTCAACTAATTTCTTGACTTTATCTTTTGAAGATGAACCTGTCTTGAATTGGATGACTCACTAGTCAGTAATATTTGCAGTACTTTGGTTGTTGGTACGTCCATTTTCTTCTGGTCGTTGCAACTTCAGCAACTTAATGAGTTTTGCATCGAGTAGTTCGTCAAATATCTTAGAGACATCAGAGTCTAAGAATGCATATTGTATTTGTCGCATATCTTTAAGAGTCAACCCTTTTTGCCCCCTATCTCGAGATTCTCGAACCGGTAGTCCTTTAACACCATTTGCAGTCATGCTTAGCTCCATATCGTGAGCCCTCGTTGCTAGCTCTTCAAATGTCCTTAGTTGAATTCCTTGAAGAATGTATCAGAGACTCCACTGCATGCGTTGGATGTACATCTTGATTGCAAAAGTTTCAGATAATTTGTCCTTGCAATTCAAGCTCAAGTGTCTCCATTGATTAATATAATCGATCACAAGCCCTTCTTTCCATTGGTGGGTGTTGGTTAACTCAATCATACCAATTGTTCTCCTTGTGTTGTTGAAGCGATTAAAAAATTCTTCTATCTAATCTCAAATGTCTATGGAGTTTGCTTCCAAGTTGATGTACTAGTCGAAGTCATTCATTTCAAGGAACGTATGAACTGTTTGGCCAAGTGATCTCCTTATGTCCCGACATTGTTGCACGTTTCACCAAGTGAGCCACGTGTTGCTTTGGATTTCCCTTGCCATCAAATTGTTAGAATTATGGAGGTTGATATCCAACTAACATCTTCAAGCTACCAATTCTCTTAGTATGCGGCTTGTCGTAAGTGAAGGATGACTTGGAGCCTTCTTCATTTTCCTTTTACCATTCCCATGATGAATTCTTTGAGCTGACGCATATTGATTCCTCCATCATAAAAAATCATCATATCTTTATCTGTTTGCTCAGTTTCTGTAGCTTGATGTTTGGTTGAAGTTTCAATATAATCTTGCTCTTCAACTTGCTTTCCATTTGTGTGGCTTGCCTCACCACCATTTGTCTTATTCATCAAGCGAGTTATCTGGGAGTTTTATTTTGGACTTGTTGGGGTTATATTGGAAAGTATATTTTTACTTTGTATAACCAAACTGAATTTCTATCTTATTTGCTGAAATAAATTATTTATCACTGTTGCATTAAATATGATTGAATGTTACATATATTTACTGCATTCCCGTTCAATAAATAGTACGCGTTACATTGTAGTCAAATTTAGTGATACCAGATCACAGAAGATTAAATTGACATCCCCTTGTAACCAAAGTACAAAATTCACAACCCAGATGGAAATGAACAATCCATCGTGAAAGGTTGAAGTGTAAGGCTCAGACTGGCTTGTCTTGACCAAAAGATTGTACTAGTGCATTATGATGCACTTAATAGGACCTACAGGAGGATAAATTCTTCAGTACTGAATATAGAAGAATTAGACCTCAGTGGTTCGTTATTTCTTAATCTATGTCCCTTAAATAGGATCGTGTGGAATTAATAATTATTGCTTTGACTTATGATGGGTAGAGAATCAATGTGATTCAATACTTTATATCTTGAGCAGATGATTGCTAAGATTTAATACGGAGAATCGTGTGCAAGTACGTCTTGCTTGATTTGTCCCCTTGGGAGGCTCAAAAGTTTTATCATAGTAAATCTTGCAAGTGGAATTAGTTTCCAGTATGGATAATAATGTTGAGTCGTTTCTAATCCAATGAAAAATATATTAATTAATATGAAGCTCTTCAGTGACTTGAATTAATTAATGGACTAGATAATTTTAAACACAAAAAATAATAATCGGGAGTCATATTAACAGTAATATGGGTTAAGATGGATAGTCCGTGCAATATTAATTATGTAGTGGGATTAATTAATATTTATATGCTTGAATAATATTGTGGCTCAATATTGACAATTCAAGGTCCATTGGAAGGTCCAATCTTAATTCTCCTAAAGGCCCCTCAAGTAGCCCAAAGATAAAATCCAATAACTGAAAAAGATGTTTAAAATAAAATAAATTATTGTTGCCTAATTTTTCTTGAAATTTTCAAAAATAATTAAGGAGGAAAGAGGAAAATATTTTCTTGATTTTCTTGGAAAGATTTTATGGAATAAGTATTCTTGGAATACAAGATTATCCCATAAATCCAAGAAAAGTCAAAGATCTTATTTCTTCCCATTAATTATGATAAATTCGAAAATTCCCTATTGTTGTGCACTAAAATATATGGGTTAAGGATTAATGATGTGGCTTGATGATCTTAGTGACACAAACAATAAATGTGTAAAGTGGAATGCATTTATGTCATATGATTGTGTGAGAGAATAAGTGTTTGAGTAATCAATTTGCAAGAGTTTTGGTAGGGTATTGAATTCTCTCCTCTTCTTGGTCATAAATGACCCATATTTATAGGATTTGGGAGAGTGAAGCTCACTTTCCCGGATTACAAGTACAAGTAGCCGAAAGTGGCCCTGTGAAACATTAAATGCTACATGATTGATGTGACTCATGTCGGTGTTCACTGGGAGGTCGTTCTAGGTATTATGAGCCCGCACATCTCGCTGGGACGTCGCCCGAAACAAATCCGGATTTGCAGGGATTTAGCCGTTTAAGTACTCCTAGCTACCCATCATTACCGTATTTTACTGACACATCTCTGATTAGAGCCATCTTTAGGTAAGCTCCTTGGCGCTGCTCGCCTGTCACGGGTCCAATCGTAGTTAATGCTCCGTACTTGTGTCAGTCTGCGACCTACGAGGTGCATCTAGGTCGCATATTCGGGCTTGATGTGTTTTTGCTCTTCTCTTCTCAGATAGGTGTTATACTTGCGTAAAATTGGGTATGGCCTTCCTATGACTCTTCTCAAGTCGTGTCCGACCTCGCGCTATATGCTCACAATAATAGCCCCTAGCTCGTTCGCCTATGCTCGCCAAGGGGGATGAGCTAATTTTTCAGTTATTAAAGCAAGGTGTGATGTTCGGTGGCTTCTTGATTACGCGTAATTGTTGTCTTGGAAATCATTGAAGTGACGGTTGTTCGCCTCGACTGTCGTGCCTACTCAAAGTTGGCCATGATGACACGTGGTGCCCATGCGCTGGACGCGAAAAGCCGCGGTCCAATCATCTGCGCCCTAGTTCCCTTCTATAAATACCCCCCTTCGTTTCCTTCTCTCCTTTTTTATTTATGAATTCTCTAAACTTACTCTATTACTTCGGCGATTTTAGTGTGAGATTCTGGCGCTCGTGATTCCTAAGGTAAACCCTCAATTCTATCTTTTCTCCGTTTCATTTCTTCCGTTTCTTGGCGATGGTTTCCGAAGATAGTAGCCCGTCAGGAAGTGTGGCGGGGAGTTCTGCTCCCTCCGTCGTGGTCCGTTGGCGGCGAGGGGTGAGCCATCTGTGGTCGATATCTCCTCTGAAATCATAAGCGAAGTGCCCGTGCTGATCTGTGGTGAGGTTAAATCTAAGAAGCGGCGTCGCTTATGCCGTCGTGTGGTGGATGAGCCTCAGAGTCCAAACCTTAATCACGCCGATCTCGGAATTCAAATTTTAGAAGAGGCGGGAGATGAGGCTGTCGCCGTGACCCCCGAGCTTCGGTCGAGGTTATTCCCAATATCCCAAGTGAGGATGATGAAGTCGATGAAGTGGACCGCAGGCTACGGTTTCGGGAAAATTTGGTCGACTCTCGCGAAATGATTCCTCGACCGACTCGGATTCGAGAAGATAGTTCGTTCACCACGAAAGATGTGAATAGTACTGTGACCGAGGCCAAACTCTTCGTGTGGCGGGACAGGTTCTAAGTTCCGAGCGACATTCATTTCTGGGTTCCTCGGCATGAAGTCGATTTCACCAATCAGGTGTTTGACGGTTGCGTGGTGATGAACTACGATACAATGAAGCCGGGACTCCATTTTCCGCTTCACCCAATTATCACCGTGTTATTGTGGTTTTGGGGTCTGTCTCCTACTCAGATCTCTCCAAATGGGTGGAGCACCATTATAGGGCTCTTGTCAATGGTTTCAACCCGATTGTTTTCCTTCCATCAAGGAAATAAACTCTCTCATCTCGCTGGTGAAGTGGGGAAAAGGACGGGGGTATTATTAAGTGAAAGCTCGCCCCCACATGAAACTGGTTGAGGACCTTCCGAACAAGGTCCAAGATTGGAAAGAGAAGTGGTGGTTGGTCGGGGGAGCATGGCAAAGTTCGGTCTTTGCCCTTGGGGCACTCGGATATCGCGAGATACCTCGTGATTACATGACGTTAAAACATAAGTTTTTTGAATTTGTCTTCATCCATTATACTAATTTAACTTTTCTCCCTTATTGCAGCTCCCGGAATTCCAAGACTTCCGAACTCTTTCTCACTTTCCTCGTTCGGTTGATCCAGGTGTGCCTTATTGATCCCGATGAGCGATCTTTGGCCATTCTGCAAAGGTTGAAGTGTCTGGAGTTCGTTGGCTTGACAATCCCACCTCGTTCCTCGCTGGTCGCTGATATTCCTGGTAAGTGATTTGGACATTATTCGGCCCGACCTGATTATTTGTCCACTTGCTAAATGGCTTGACTTTCCATTTGTCTCCAGTTTCCTTTATTGAGCCTATACACTTCACTTCTGCAAAGGTCCTTGACGAGATGTAGAACCTAAATGTTGAGGATATGCGTGAGAAGGTCGCTCGGGCTCTAGCCCTGTCCAGGCAGCGATCGGAACAGAAGAAGGAGGCCACTGCGAGTGGGGCTGCTGAGATTCCGCCCCCGAAAGCCAAAACTGCTGCTGCCCCGAGGCGAGGTCATAAAAGGGGGGCCACCGAGGTGCGGCCATCCGGGGGTAGTTCCCCGAAGCGAACCCTAGCATCCGTGGATATGGATGCACTTCGGAACTCCCCGAGTGGGAAGATGGTGCTCTCGGGTTCAGCGGGGAACCCAAATACAATTGTTGAGATTACCCAACGCTAGAACCGCGAGGCAGAGGATCGCACTTTCCTAGGCTGGAGCCCAGATTTTTGTCAACGGTAAATCTTTTCTTTATCGTATTATTATTTTCTTCTGCTTGTCCCGAAAAAACTCGTATTCATGCATGGTTACCTCGCAGATACAAGCTAGACGATGGGGTCTTCCGGGGTGAGGCAACTCGCAATTTTCTGTGGGAACAAGCTCCTGCTGCCAATGATGCACAACCTTCCTATCTTTGTCAGATCGCCATTGATGCTCCGAAGTCCTAGACTTTGGATCTTCACGAAGAGGCTTATACTCAGCACTTCCCCGAGAATCTGACCTCGGGGATCGCCTACATGTGCCGTTCCTTGGCTTTTATCGAGAGGAGTCGGGAGCAATATGGCAAGGCGAGGATCCAAGCGCAAAAAGCCGAGGCAGCCTGTATAAAGGTGGATCTGGATAGGTCGACGAAGGAGCGGGAAATTGCCATCAACGCCAAGGTTGTAGCCGAGGAGAAGCTGAAGGAGGTGACTCGGGAGCGAGATGACATGGGAAAGAAAAGTTCACAGATGATGAAAGATCTCGAGCTCCGAGATAAGAAAGTGAAAGAGAGCATGGATAAGATTGCCGAGGTGGAGAATCGGTGTCGCCTACTGGAAGTTGAGGTTCATGACCATCCCATTACCATCAAGCTGTCATGCTTCTAATATGGCATACATTCATTCATTTTCCAATGTTGTCCGAGCCTGCCACCGAGTTGGCGACCTCGAAGGGGCCCGAGCGGAGATGAAAGAGTTACTTATAAAATTTTATATGTGCAATAATCCCGTCGATGAGGAAGAAGATCTCCCCATCAAGGACCTAGCCGCCTACGGTGTTGACTTCAGTTTCCTCCCCCCACGAGCCAATCTTTATGATCCCCAAAAGCTTCCGGGATCTTGAATGAAGAAGCGGGAAAGGGCGGAGAACGAAATAAAATTTGTTACATTTTGTGGTAGCGGTGTTGGTGAAGGATATGGAGATGGCGTAGGGAATCAAGCTGGCATTGAGATTCCCGAGGTTGAACAAAATGTGTCGATTAACCCTACTGAGGGGACCTCGGATGCTCCACCGAGCTAATTTCCTTGATGATTTTTCTGCGGCAGTATGCTATTTGCCTTCAGGCGTTTCTTTGTAACCGCCCTTCGGGGTTTTCTAATCAAGTTGTTAAGTTTCCCTGGGGCGTTGTACTTCTGTTGCCTTCGGGCGTTTATCAATGAATGTTGCCTTCTGTTTGAATTCGATTGTTGTTTTCCTTTATCTTTCTCTCTTCTTCTTTGAGTGCTTGTTTATTTTTGCAACATGCTTGTTTATCTTCTTTGAACACTCTGAGGTCGGTGAGCCTGTATACTTGGAAATCTGGGTAATAAAATATGGTGAATGATCTGTTATTTGGCAACTGTTGAGACCGAGGTCGTCTTACAGATGGTATGCGACCTGATTGCCCTTTGAAATTTTTGGCTTTGTCGACTTAGATAGGGCATGCGACTGAGGTCGTCTTATAGATGGTATGCGACGTGATTGTCGACTTAGATAGGGCATGCGACCGAGGTCGTCTTATAGATGGTATGCGACGTGATTGTCAACTTAGATAGGGCATGCAACCGAGGTCGTCTTACAGATGATATGTGACCTGATTGCCCTTCAAATTATTTGGCTTTGTCGACTTAGATAGGGCATGCGACCGAGGTCGTCTTATAGATGGTATGCGACGTGATTGTCGACTTAGATAGGCCATGCGATCGAGGTCGTCTTATAGATGGTATGTGATGTGATTGTCGACTTAGATAGGGCATGCGACCGATGTCGTCTTATAGATGGTATGCGACCTGACTGCCATTGGAGTTTTTGGCTTAGTCGACTTAGATAGGGCATGCGACCGAGGTCGTCTTATAGATGGTATGCGACGTGATTGTCGACTTAGACAGGGCATGCGATCTAGGTCGTCTTATAGATGGTATGCGACCTGACTGCCTTTGGAGTTTTTGGCTTAGTCGACTTAGATAGGGCACGCGACCGAGGTCGTCTTATAGATGGTATGCGACCTGACTGCCTTTTCTAAAGACTTTGGACAAATATGATTTTATTGAAATGACTTCTCATGTTACTAACATTTTATCCCCCTGTCCTTAGTCTTTAAAAAACAAATTCTGGATGTTTGACTTTATCTTTTTCATTTGCGAATCTATTTTTGATCGAACTCGTGAGAGGTCGGGGACTAGTCCCCCAAGTTCGTAAATGTAAAAAGCTGTAAAGAGGTTCGATAAATTTTAATTCGCAGAGGATTTATGATCAATTTGATTTTATTTCTAATTTTGATAAGTTTAGAAAGACATGATGCATGACTGAAAATAGATAGTTACTGCGGTAGAATTTCTTCAGGTAGATTGCATTCCATGGGTACATCGCGGGAATGCCCTTTATGTCTTCGAGCTCGTAAGCCCCATTTGGTAGGCACTTCGAAATTTTCATTGGACCTTCACAGGTCGGGCCAAACTCTCATTTTTGGACTCCAAGGATTTTTCTTAAGACGAGGTCACCAACCTTGAACCTTTGGATTTTTGTTTTTGAATTGTAGTATTTCTCCGATTTATATTTGTAGCTTGCATTTTTCAAGTTGGCTTCCAGTCTTCTTTCTTCGAGGAGATCGAGGCTGAGGGATATGGCATGATCTTTGTCCTCTGTGATAGCCTGCGATGTCCAATGGCTTCTGATGACGACCTCGGCTGGTATGACTGCCTCGGTCCCAAAGGCCAGGGCGAAAGGTGTTTCGCTTGTTGAATTTCAAAATGTGGTTCGGTATGACCATAAGATGCTAGAAAGTTTGAAAGCCCATAATCCCTTTGACTCGATGAATTGAGTCTTCAGAGTGTGTTTGATTATCTTGTTCATAGCTTCAACTTATCCATTGGACTGGGGGTGATAGGGAGTAGAGAACAACTTCACAATTTTCCATTTCGCGAAAAAGGTGTCGATCTCAAAACCGTCGAATTACTTTCCATTGTCTGTGATAATCGTCTGCGGGAGGCCAAAACGACAGATGATGTTTTTCGAGATGAATCGGATGATCTTCTCTTGAGTGATGGTTGCTAATGGCTCTACTTCTGCCCACTTGGTGAAGTAGTCTACCGCGACCACAGTGAACTTTGAACTGCCCGGGGCCTTTGGGAAAGGACAGATCAGGTCGATCCGCCACTTTGCGAACGACCATGGGCTTTAGATCGATGTGAGCTCCTCTGGAGCTCGCTTAATTGTTGGGGTAAAAAACTGGCATTGCTGGCACTTCTTTGCGTACTCAATCACATCTTTTCTTAAAGTTAGCCAATAATAACCCTGCCTGATTGTCTTATAGACGAGGGATTGACCTGCAGTATGGTTTCCACAGTCTCCTTCATGGATTTCCTTCAAAATCACTTTTCCTTCCTCTGGCGTGATACACTTCAACAGTGGTAATGAGAAACTTCGCTTGTAAAGTTGTTCGTCGATTATGGTGTATCTCGCCGCTCTTAGTTGTAATCGGCGAGCTGCGACCTTGTCTTCTGGTAGTGTTCCTTTCTTGATGTACTCCCTGATTTCAGTCATCCAATTATCTTTCGGGGTCGCGATCTGAAAAACTTCCTTATGAGTGTTTGACGGGGTGGTTTCATGTCCATGATGACTTTGATCTTTATGGGGTATATGGCCCAGAAAATTTCCCGAACCAACTCCAAAACTGCACTTCTTGGGATTCAGAAGCATGTTGTATTTTCTTAAGATGTCAAAGGTCCGGGCGAGGTGGCCCAGATGGTCTTGTTTCCTTTCGCTTTTTACCACAATGTCATCGATATATACTTCCATGGTCTTCCCATATCTCATCGGCGAACATTCAATTTACCAGACGTTGGTAGGTTGCCCTTGCGTTCTTCAATCCAAATGGCATTCTCTTCCAACAACACACATTTTTCTCTATCAGAAAAGATGTGTGTTGATGATCATCTTTGTCCATGGCGATCTGGTGGTACCCGGCGAAGTCATCCATAAAAGTCATCATCTCGTGTCGGCCCTCTTTTCCCTCATACGAGATGATCGATATTTTCTTAAGCATTGGAAAGTAATCTTTTGGACAAAACCTCATTGAGGTAGGTGAAATCGATACATAGTCGCCAAGAGTTGTTTGCTTTTTTAACTAGCACCGCATTAGCCACCCATTGCGGTTGGACCTTTTGCCGATCAACTTGTTATCTAGCGAACCTTTCTTCACTTTGTCCATGGCTTCCCAATTCATCTTACGTATTTCTCGGGCGAAACTTTCTCATTTTCTTTTAAGCGATCTTGGCTTCTTTGTCGAATCGATGTTTAGCTTGTGGCATGCGACCTTGGGGTCGATGCCGATCATGTCTTCATGTGACCATGCGAATATATCTAAATTCTGGGTATTTGTGTTCCGATGGTCACGCTTAGTTCTGGTCGATCGAGGTGGGATCATTTCGAGCTCTTCGATAGGGGTTGCTCACTAATCATTTCTTTCCATTCTCGGATCAAGGTTAGATTCTCGTTGTTTAAAGTCGAACTCCATTGGCTCAAAACCGAGGCGAGGTTCAAAATTAGGTAACTCTAGTGCGGACTTCTCTTTAGCTGCGACGTCAACTTCCATAGGTGTTACCTTTATTTCTATTACATTGTCTATCTCCATTTCATCATTTTATTTTTTCTTCTGAGGTGGAGTTTGGCTCGTACAACTTAGCCCCACCTCGGATTTCCTACCGAAATAAAAAAGTAGAATTTAAATCGACACAGGTGTAAGTTAAACATTTTCTTGCAGCGATTTGATCACCCTTGATGGTGCCAATCTTCCCGTTAGATACGAGAAACTTAATACAATAGAAATAAGATAAGGCGGCAGCCCCGAACTCATGTTTGAAAGGCCTGCCGAAGAAAGCATTGAAGGTCGAGGGGATATCGATGATTACAAAGTCCAACTGTCTCGTTGCCTTCACTTCGATGTCCAAGGTTGAGGTGATTTCCACAGATAGGCGAATTATTCCATAGTTTTCGACATGTTGGTTTCCGAAACCTCGGATCCCGACCTCGCAGGGCTCAACGTAAGAGTGGAAATCGCCGAGCATGTTCAGCGTCTTCTTGAAAAGGATGTTGCAAAAGGCCCCATTATCGATCATGATGCAATGAACCAGAGCCCCCATTATCCTGGCCGAGATTACGAGCGGATCCTAGTTCGGATAGACCACTCCATCTTTATCTTCTTCAGTGAAGGTGAGTTGTTTTGACTTGGGGCGATGGTGTTGACCGGGAGGCAACTCAGCACTTCATTGTCGAGAGCTCGCATCTCGGCCTTTTGACGTCGATTTTGATAGGGATGTCACTGGGAGGAAACCCCCGAGAGTTCCCCCTGTTGGGCAGATCATGTGGATGAATCTGTTCTCCGCACCTTCTTGGATTTGTGGACCCCGCTTGGCTTGGCTGTTTTGGTTTCCAGATGGAGGCGCATGTCGCTGATTCTGTTATTGCCTTGGTTTGACAAACCTCTCCAATTTTCCTTCTTCGTACAACTTCCAGAGCTCCCTTTGTAGGTCGCGGTGTTAAGTGGTATGCCCAATGGTATTGTGGTAATCACAAAATTTCTTTGGGTTGAGCTTAGAAGTGTCCTGGAGCATTTCCTGGGCCGGTGGGATCTTTTGTCCGCCCCTGATCGCCTGAAAGATTTGAGCTGCATTCATGGTTAGTGTCTCGAGGAGCTTCACTTCCAGAGTGTTATCGATTGGCTTGAACGTCCCCGGAGCTCGGTAGTTCGCGGATCCAGGCTTTTACGAAGGTTTTTGGACTTGGATCGGACTTCTTGACCCGACCTTCACCTCGGCAGTCAATTTGCTTTCGCCCAATCTTGAGGTCAGTATCTCGGCGTTGGTGATCATAATACTTGCTCGGTATCGGAAATCGGCGTAGTTGATGGGTAATCCTTGTTCATCATCTTCCAGAGTTTGGTTTCTTTCTTCAATCCATGCACTATCCCCAAGACTTTGGCTTCGTCACCCAACGGCTCGCCTTTCCATAATGAGTTGGTCTATGCGATCGATGTATGCTCGATCCGACTCCTTCTCGCGATGATAGATGTTTGCTACTTGGTTCCCTTGTGCTGGGTCAGGCGAAGTGAGTGAGGAACAATAGAGCCATCTGGTGGAAAGATTCTATGGACGTCGGTGGTAAGGTATTGAACCAACAGTAGGCCTGGTCGCCTAGAGTGAGCGGGAAGAGTCGGCATTGGGTGGCATCAGTCGCGCCTATGGAGTTCATGTAGGATGTGTATTTACTTACATGATTAATCGGATCGGTGTTGCCGTTGTATTGTGTGATTGAGCTGACATTGATCTTGATTTGTACAGGGGCGAGCATGACTGTGGGTGACAGTGGCGAGATGGGGATTTTTGTGGTGAGAGGTACTCCCCACTTGTTTTCTAACTGTTCTTGGAGGTCTTTGATATTCTTAAGAATGATGGCCATTTGTGGAGATTCGTTTTGCCCTGCGACCTCATCGCGATGATGGCGAGGCGGAGAGTTTCTTTCTTATCAGCAAGGTGATGGAGTTCGACGATGTCTGTAGGGTGAATGAGTCCTTTCCATCCTGCGGGGTGAGGGACTTCGTTCGAGTCGATGTTTGCCGATATTCGCTGTCTGGGTTTGCCTTGGGCCACTGACCCCAAAAATGATCTTTGGTCCCGCATCGCGTTGTGTTGAAAATCAGGCTAATCTCACTGGGTCGCGACCTCGGTGCGAACATTATTAGGCTCTAAAGAACAAACATACATGGATGGGATTTGGTCCTTCGTTTGGATTGGGCCGATGGTAAAATCTTGCCCCACCTCCGGGATTTACGAGTTGGACGCAACTTCATTCATCCCCTATTGTGAGGTCCTACGATGGCGGTTAGGGGAAGAAAATGTGAGGTTTCTCCAAGGTCTAGAATTTTCCTTTGTCTTCTCCAATTCAAATTGCTTTAAAATCTCAACTCCTCTCAGGAATATTCTTTGTCATAAGATTTTCATTTCGACTTATTTTTACGGTTGTCTGCGATGGCCTTTTCATTTCTTTAAAATCAAGTTTTCGGCCTTTTATAACTCTGCGATGGCCTCATCAATGTCTTTAGGGGTGTGGAATTTGTTAGGGCTTTTCATTCCGATTCGGTGATGGGTCCCTCGATTATTATTCATTGCTTGAGGAAAATAAGCAACAATTTTATTTAACCCCGCCTCCACCGGAGCGACATGAGGCCGAAATGGCTTTCTTTTTGGTGATCAAGGTAGCTTGAGACATGCTTAGCGAATGTTGAAAAGGATTTTGAGTGAGTGAGGGGAATTTTGTCGAAGATTCGTGAGGAATACTCCAATGAGAATATGTGGGTTAAGGATTAATATCTTAGCACTATTTTTCTTAAATGAGTACCCTCCTTCTAGCCCCAATTGTTGTGTACTAAAATATGTGGGTTAAGGATTAATGATGTGGCTTGATGATCTTAGTGACACAAACAATAAATGTGTAAAGTGGAATGCATTTATGTCATGTGATTGTGTGAGAGAATAAGTGCTTGAGTAATCAATTTGCAAGAGTTTTGGTAGGGTATTGAATTCTCTCCTCTTCTTGGTCATAATGGGAGAGTGGAGCTCACTTTCCCGGATTAAAAGTACAAGTAGCCGAAAGTGGCCCTGTGAAACATTAAATGCTACATGATTGATGTGACTTAGGTCGGTGTTCGCTGGGAGGTCGTTTGAGGTATTATGAGCCCGCACATCTCGCTGGGACGTCGCCCGAAACAAATATGGATTTGCAAGGATTTAGCCGTTTAAGTACTCCTAGCTACCCATCATTACCGTCCTTTACTGACACATCTCTGAATAGAGCCATCCTTAGGTAAGCTTCTTGGCGCTGCTCGCCTATCATGGGTCCAATCGTAGTTAATGCTCCGTACTTGTGTCAGTCCGCGACCTGCGAGGTGCACTAGGTCTCATATTCGGGCTTGATGTGCTTTTGTTTTGCTCTTCTCAGCGAGGTGTTATACTTGCGTAAAATTGGGTTTGGCCTTCCTATGACTCTTCTCAGGTCGTGTCTGACCTCACGCTATATGCTCACAACACCTATAATAAGGAGAATAAGATTTTGTTGGGAGATATTTTGGGAAATAGAATATGTTGGATATATTCAAGATTGTATCTTGAGGAAGAAGCAAAGAAATTTCCCAAGAGCCCCAATAGCCCTAAATTTTCTTCCCCCTATGTATTATAAATAGGGATGAATTTTTCATCCCCAATGTAATTCCATGTGTTGGAAAAATTAGAAATCCACAAAGGTGGTGCAACATAATTTTATTTTTCCCTTTTGTTAATTATTCGTGAGCATCTTACCACCGAATTATTGAACAAGGACGTGGGAATACTTTGAGAAGGACTTTGGGTGTGTTCGGGGAATGTTGCTCGTCTTCTTTGCTGTCTTGATCGTCAAGAGGTTAGTTCACGTAAACTCCTAGCAATTCCACATGCGTAGAATTTATGTGGCTTGTTTATATGCATGATTTGTTGTTGAATTATTATTTGAATTGATATAGGATTAATTCATGCTAGTAATAATTGTTAGAATTAAATTTGTATTTAAATATTCACCCCGAATAGATCCGGGCAATTATTTACCCAACAGGACTTTCATTGCAAGTCCTTCAATAACCATGGTCAAGTTGGCAAGTTGCTCCTCAATAGTCATAGTACCCCCCATCATAACTGAACATGTGCTTGAGTTCGAAGAAGATCTATGGATCGAGGAGTGGAGCCCTTTGAATCATCTTCGTCACTTTCGGCAATATGACGAGGTCTGTTTGCAGTAGTCTCGATTGAAAGGTTGGCTTCTGAAAATGTCCCAAAGATTAACCTTCTTGACATGCTCTGAGTAACAACATTGACCTCTGAAGTGTCTAAAGAATCGAACTTGATGTAGGATCTTACGAGAAGACATGTTGATGATCTTGAAGTTTTCTTTGAAATATAATCTAGTCTGGAGTTGAAGGTGGGGATTTGAAACGTCAAATCCAAGGACTTGATGTCTTATTTTTTATTAAACGTGGCTTTTGAAGACTTTCTAGACGAAGGCCTTCGACTTTGATGAAGAACGATCTTTGAATATTTGAAGACTACCTTTAAATGTTTGAGGTTCGTGAAGAAGATTTTCGAATCTTCAAGAGTTGGACGAAGAACGTATTTGGAGAAACGCCGGATCGGGGGGTTTAGAGCCTTAATCTCATATTGGATGTTGTTTATGAACGATTTCCACGTAGAACGCCTGCAGCTAGTGAAAAATGTCTTCAAATCGTCGAAGGTTGGATGAAGAACACCTTTGAAGAAATGCTAATCAGAGGGGTTTGAAGCCATGATCTCTGATCGAACGCCGTTTTTAGATGCTTTGCACGAAGAACGCCTTAGAGTTGCTTCGAATTTTCATGAACGATTGCGGAGAATTCTGGGCTTTTCTCGTCTTGCTCGTCTGGAATGATCATTGTCTATTGAATGAATGAGTTTGGACCCCTATTTATAGGGTGTGGGGTGCCAAATTTAATTTGCCTATAGTAACAAGTGTATTTACGTGTAACATAAAAAAATAGAAAGCAAACCAATCTTATTGGAACATATGAATTATTTATTTCTTTATTTATGTTATTGGTTGAAATGGGTAAAATCATGTGCTAATTAACAACACATCTATTTTCTGGATTTACTCATCCAACTTCTACATTCATCCCTAAAAAAATTAAATTTATATAATGTTTTTTTCTCTACTACTCTTTTTTTACATTTGCAATCACATCATCACTCATCTCTTTGATACTTTAAACTCTCATCCGCTCGTTCCCTCTTTACTTTCAATCACATCACTATTTTTTTTTTCATTAGCTTAATAATTAATATCACTTTTAATTTGAGATCAAATGTGAGCCACCCTTACCCTCCATCCCTATCAAACATAGATCACTGTTCATTGGATTACCCAAATCCATAACATTTGCATCCCATGTATAAAATATGTATATCACACAATTGGTTTGCAATTATCACTTTCTGACTCTTTTGTTTCACATGACTAAATGAACTAGTTGTGAACTTGTTATAGAATTGAGTAGGATTTTACTATTTGGACTTGATTGTTTAAATTAAGAAATATGCTTGGATGCAGGATTGCATCTTGTTTATCATGTAATGAAATATTGATATTTGTGTTTGGATGGAAGGATTATGTGGGATACCTATACAAATGTCATAAATGCCCTTATATTGAATTAAAAAAATTTGTTTGTTCTTATGAATCTATTCAAACAAAAGCAAGGACATTATTTTAATATTGTATTTAGGACAAATTCTTTCTCACCCAACCCCCACCCCCACCCCCCCCACCGGGATCGATTTGTCCTAAAATATTCAAATAAAATACCTTTTTGTATTGGGTAGAATTTGTATCTAAGTCTGTGTCCAACGAACTAACCAAGGTCATTCATGCAGGTCTATCTTGTGAATCAAACGAGCTCTTATAGTACAACAATTACTCCCCATATCTCATTTTATAATTTTTATTTGTCTTTATACATAAATTTTATTTCTCAAAATGATTGTCAGTTTGCCTAATATAGGAGAATTAATGTCATATTCCAATTTTCTCCAAATACTTGCTTTGTAATAAGATGTACTTAAATGACCGGCCATGTCAGTAAATGGTAAACTAAAAGGCAACATGTATTTATTGTTATTTAAAGTCTTTCTTAATTCGTTATGACATTTTCAAATGATAATTTAAACGGGATGAAAGGAGTTGTATTTTTTAAAGAGTAATTTTTGTATGGGGTTGTCTCACCATGAGACCATTATAAGACCATCATCACCGTTCAATAAAAATTTATCACTTTTAAGGTAAACTGTATCACTTTTCAAAAAATGTTAAGATAATTTTTTTTAAAGTGAAACTTTACATTGAATAAATTATATCACTTTTAAAAAAATGTACATAACATGTATGATTTAAGATAAAATTTTAAAAGTGGCATACTTTACATTAAAAATGATACTAACATTTTATTGAAAAGTGATAATAATCCATAAGTTTCACACAGATTTTGGTCTTTTTATATATATATATATATATATATATATATATAACAATTAATGTTATTAAACTATTAATGAAATAAATAATACTATTTTATAATAATAAACACAAAATATAAATCAATTGTATGATAAAACTGATTTATATAAGATTTTGATGATCTCTCGATATTAAGTTAAAATTTGATCCACACGTTACATCCTAGCTAATTATACCTCAACAATATTATAAAGTAATTTAAAAAATATTTAATTATGGAAAAGTGAAATATGTAAAACCACATCATCATTCATCACTAGTCACTCCTACAATGTCTAATTTATGCGGTTCACGTATGAATATGAATTCCTTTAGGCCTCGTTTGGATCATTAGATAGGAAAAGGTGGGAATGGACTGAAAAATATGGATTACACTGTAGAAAAAGTCAAAAGTGAGTTTTTATATGTATGTTTGGATTGGAAGATTGGAAAATTAATATCGATCATAGGTAGGATGGAAATGTGTTTGGTTTGTTTGATAACCTTAGATTACTGGGTAAATTGTCGATTTTACCCCCTACACCGATAAATTTGTAAACCAAACACATGACTCTTTCCTTTGAATCATTTCCCTATCTTCTTGATTTATACGATTTCCCCACTTTTCCATACCTTCATCTTCAAAACGAGCTCAAGCTATTAAGTCTGTGTCGAATTTGGTGAACTACCAGGTAATTAAATCTTGAACCTTCATCTCGATGCCTCAATTTCAATTCGAGCTCTGATTATTTTGTTCTTTAGGTTGTCCCTAAATCCTTGTCAATCTAAATCCTTATCTGAACATCCCGCAAGGTTTTCGACTTGGATTTGAGGTAACAATTGACTCGGTATTAGCTTTCTATTGCAATGCACTGATCGTTTGTTTTAATTTATGTTTTCGTTCGTATAACTGGTTTAGAGATGATATGGGTACCATTTCGATTACTGTTTATTTGGTTTTTGTATCATCTACAATACTCAATATAGACCAAATGAACATAATTTGTTACTTGGGTCTTTAAACTTATTATTGGGAGGATTTTCGATTGTCGAACTTGCATCTTTCAGTCTGATTTTTGTTGTTCTTTGATATACTCTATGCTATTTGTTAATATTTTCCAATTTACGTGTCTTCAATGGATCCAAACGAGGCCTTCCATAGTTGTTGTAACTTGAATTGTGAACTTGGTTGTATTATTGACGGTTATTGTGCATTCTGATTAGAATTATGTTACTCCAACTAGCTTGTTCATCCCAGATTCTAATTCCTGTGTATATAACAAAATTGTAGACATGATCTCATTAGTGTCATTCTGGTTGAGGTCTTGCATGTTGTTTCAACACAATTTGATACTTGGTCTTTACTAAATATGCTTGTCGAATCATATAACGGTTTGCAGCAAGCAAAATATCCAAAGGTTTTATGACATTTTTTTGTTCCCCAGAATGACTTACAACTCCTGTAGAGACAACACATGCTCATCTCGCTCTCGAGGTGTTGCGAATGAGTCAGGTTACTGGTATCATTGTGGCTTCTGTTTAAAAGTACAAACTTCGCACACGAGGGAAAATCCTGGTAGACGGTTTGTTTCTTGTTCGATTAGAGGGGTAATATTCAAACTCAATCTCCAGGTTAAATGATACAACTAGCTTTAATAATATAAGACCAATTAGTTATTTGTTATACTTTGTGACTGCAGATTGGCAAATGCAATTTTTTTCGTTGGGTGGAAGATTTGCCCCCGTATACAATGGTAATGTTTGAAAATCTGTATGAGAAGGTGGATCAATATGAAGTTGAGATTGTTGAGTACAAGGCAAAGTTGACAACTTCTGAGTTTATCTACAAGACTTTGACTCTGACGATTTTCACACTTCTATCAATTGTGTTGTTGTATAAGTTAAGTAGTTGTATATAATGTAGGGAAAGAAATCTGTAAATGACAATTAGATGAATTTGACCTAATTGTATTCCTAATATGTACATTATTAATCATTTTGAACATGATGTATGTTTAGTTCATTATTGTAACATTTTAACAACATGTTGTGCTATACACAATATTTGATGTTAACACAACCAAATTCAGATAGCTAGAACATGTGAATTATTTGTGGTTTACATATAAAACAAAACCTTATAGCAAGTTGATTGACAACTCCTTGCTGCCATGTTGGTACATATTCAGAAGAATATATTCTCCATGTCTAAAGAATAACATATTGTACATAGTGATTTCTATTGTGATATGATTTTATTTTGGACTAAAGATGTAGTCACGAAATACAAATAAACCATTTCGTTTTATCACTAAATATAGTACCCTTTCTCACTTGTCTATAAATACACCGATTTTCTAGAGCTTATTCATTTCATTACCAAAAAATGAGTAATCTTATAACTCAAGAAGCATACTTGTACTCTCCAACTTGGGATGCTACTATCGACAAACTCTGTATCGAGGTTCTATCCGACCAGGCAAAATTGGGCACTTTCAATCCAAATGATGATAACTCGGATGCTATAAGCACAACTCAATATGTCATCAACAAGATGTGCGACAAGTCGTTTGATTACAACCATTGTTGGCGCCAAACTCGTAAGCTCAAGAGGAGGCATCAAGTGTTTTCATGGCTAATTAGGCTCAAAGGAGTTCATTACGATGAGGTTACCAATCGTATCCATGCGGATCGTACCTTGTGGCGTTCAATTGTAGCGGTAACAATTTATCTGCTTTATATCATTTCATATATATAGGTTGCATTAAGGTGCACTTGTGCAGTTTTTTTATTTTTGTAGCTAGGGGAACAAATTGTTGCATTGTTATCAAATGATTCATTATTAATCAAAATTGCAGGTTGATGACTTCGCCAATGCTTATAAGCCATTTGGTGATCCATGTTGGGAGTGGCTGAAGATTTTATTTGGTGATCCTCCAGTTAGTCAGACTGAGCTAAATGGAGATGGTCATAATGCAGATGTTATCACTATTGTTTCGGACGATGAAGAGAATTTCAATGTTGATCAACTGGAAGATAATTCATCTTATGCACACACAAAAAGTGATAATACAAGCAAGTGCAACCGATTCTGGAATTACCTTGTACCTTATAGTGATGATTCTACATCTGAAAATTCACCTCTCACGATGATTTACAATGATGCGAATTTGTATTCACCATGGTACCACCTGAAAAGATCAATCATCTTGATGCCTGAACCTCTCATAGTGGTAGCAATAAGGCCCTTAAGTTTGTTTTTATTGTACTAGCATCCAATCCGTGTCTTGTGTTAGTTGTAATATGCATCTGTTTCTATTATGTTCATGTATCTTCCCAACTTTTGTGTCTATTAATGTTCCTATTATGAATGGTGTTCAATGCTTATTTAACTCACGTGCTAAGCCTATAAGGAGGTATATATATGAGTTTATTGTAATTCTCAGTGCATTTTTTTGACATAATCCATTAAATCACCCAGTTATGATCTTAAGACTAATAAATAAGGCTCGAAACATACAATTTTGTCATGTAATCAATAACTAGTATATTTTGTGCAGTGCCGATTGTAATAAAATAATGAATACCCTATTCATGAAAATAATATGTATATGCTCAACTTAACATACAATTTTGTCATGTCAATGCTCAACTTATAACCTGCTTTCAATCGTGAGATTTTGATTGCGCCAACTTATTTTATTTGTAGTCTTACTTTAAACTGTAAAGTGTCATCATGTATAGTCATTCAGTTTGATGAATTTCGAAACATGTAGCTACATTGAAAGTAGGCATGTGATATATTGCTTTCATGACACTATTGTTTGAAATAAAAATACATATACTTGTTCAAAATAGACATCGTGACAGAGATTCCCTTCTGCACGTTTAGGGTCCCTCATGTAATGTACAAATTGTCATTTTGAGACACAACTTGTATTTTTGTATATATATATTGCTTGTATTATAACTCAAACTACATCAACAAACAAATATCAAGTAATACGAATGAAGCCTCTAAGACAAGCAGATTTCTTCTATGGTTTGGAATGGGGTGAAAAGATCGACAACATGTTTGCTGAAGTGCTCGCGGATCAAGCTTTGATGGGTACGTTTCACTCAAACAATGTCGATAACAATTTCGCTGTAACTACTGCTCAATATGTCATGAACAAGTCGTTCAACACTACGTTCAGTACCAAGACTTGTTGGCGCCAAATAGACAAGCTAAAGAAACGTCACAAGGTTTTTTCTTGGTTGTTTAGTTTAGATAGAGTCCACTACGATCAAATGAACAACCGTGTCCATGTTCATCCTACTATTTGGCGATCCATAGTGAAGGTACTCGTGTATTGTTTATTATGGTTTCATATCATTTTGAAGTAATCATGATATATGTATATTTGTATAGGTTGAGGTGTTCGCTAATGCGTACGAGAAGTACGACGAGCCTTGTTGGGAAATGGCTAAAGATCTTGTTCGGAGTTCCACCCGCCGTGCCTCCACAGCCTATACCCTTAACTATTCATACCGAGGTTGTCATAATAGATTCGAAGATGGAGTCGAAAGAAATGGAGCCATTGAACTAAAACAACTACACTAGTTTTGATGATGCATCCTTTGTATCCCGTGGGACCTCGTATTAGCACTTCATAAAGACGATTCCGACTCTGAAAATTCTCCATCATTTCATACCACATGTAGCAGCTCGAACTCGAACAGTGTTCACGGCACCCCAACTAAGCCAATGGCTCCACCTCAATGTGGTTGGTCTCCATGGAAGAATTGAATTTGGTCTGTGTGTTACTTATTTTAGTATTACTTTATTTGTGTATGTCCGAACTAGTTAATCAATTGTGTTTAATTGTTATATTAGTCATTATTGTGCTAGTGGTTTATGGTATGGTGCGGTGTGGTTTAGACACTATAGTATGTATTTGTATATGGGGAGAAGATAAAGAGTGTTGTTATGTTATTTAACACTCAAATTTTCAATATTAAAATATGTTGTTCCCATTAATTATGTCGCATTGGATCATAATATTAGATGAATACATCACAAAATAAATGAAAATGTGAAATCAAATATTAGAAACCATTAGCAACCTACATACATAATATCGACTCAACAAAAAATATAAACAAACATAACTATCCTATTACATTTTGAACAACGCTTCAATATATGGCACACAGTCTAAACCAATCCTGCAAATTTTGAACAAGATAAACATACAACAATTTAGCTCAAATATTAGTTTAATATGAATTGAGATAAAAACTACAATATTAAATCATGTATTCTTACCATTAATTATCAATTGGAGGATTGTCAAACAACAGTTTCAACTGATCATACAATTGATTCATTCGAAGGTGATCATGACAAACTTCATCATTATAATTGACCAAAAAGTTCATATTTTCGAGTTGTCTTGTAACCTTTTCCGTATTGTACCCCTACGGTTTCCCCTTAGCCGGTTTCGAATACGCAAATACCCATATGTCATTAATAAGACAAACACTTGAAGATCGAAGAAACAATTCAAATAAAAGTCGAAATTGTTGGGGAATAATGAGCTATTCATAAATATTTAAATACAAATTTAATTCTTATAATTATTACTAGCATGAATTAATCCTATATTAATTCAAATAATAATTCAACAACAAATCATTTAATCAATTCACGAAATTCTACGACCTCGTTCACGGAACGCATTTCTTGAAAATGGCCTCGTTGATTAAACACACCAAAGAACCTTCCCAAGTATTCCCTTTCCTTGCTCGACAATCCGTTGGTAAAGACGCTTGCGAACAATTAACAAAAGGAAAATAAACTTTGTTGCACCACCTTTGTGGATTTACTAATTTTTCCAAAGACATAATTGCCAATGGAATGAAACACTCATCCCCTATTTATAGAGTTGGTCTCCAATTTTTAGGAAAAAAAAATGGGAAAAATCTTTTTTGATCTCAAAGAAATTTGAATATATCTCATATATTCTTTTTTTAATTATAATATTCCACAAAATCCCACCTTTGTGTATTTTCAAAAAAATAGGGCAAGAATCCAAGATTTGGATCTTCTGTTTAATTATTATATTTCAAGAAATACATATCTTTCATAATATTTTTTCAAGAAAATCTTTCTTTCCCTTTTTTCTCAAAATTTTTGGAATATGCTTTATATGGATAACTGTCAAGGGAGATTTTCTTAATTTAATGAGATAATATTGTTTCCAAGAATTATCTTCATTCCATAACAAAATTCAAATTTTTTCAATAATCCAAATTTTCAAATTCATGGGAAAATAAGTTAATATTTATTTTATTTTAAACACCTTTTTGGATTGGACTTTATAATATTAGGGGCCTGAATTAAGATTGGATTCCAATGGATCTTGAATTAAATATTGAGCCAAATATTATTCAAGCTCAAAATATTAATTAATCCCATAATTAATATCAACTATCCATCTTAACCCATATTATAGTCAATATGACTCTAGCCCATTAATTAATTCTCAACAAAATTAATATAAACAAACATAACATTATTATCCATATTAAACTAGTTTTTGCAAGATTTGGTATGATAAAATTTATGAACCTCCCGATAAATCGAACAAGCCGTCTAAACCCGATCCTCCGTAAAATTTAGAATCACATGTGACAAATATTGCCCAATAAAAAAGTATTGAATCTCGTTGATTCTCTAATTTAAAGCAATAGCTCAAACCACACGTTATCCTTTTAATAATGAAGATTAAGAAATAAAAACCACAAGGTTTAATTCATTGTTCGGGCTTAAAGAATTTGACCTTACCATTAATTATCAATTGGAGGTAATTCGTCAAGACAAGCCAATCCGAGTTTCACTTCAACCTTTCAATTGGATTCATTTCCATCTAGGTCGTGAATGGTGATCATTTAGTTACAAATTGTTAATTTAATCTTCATCATTATAATCACTAAATTAAACAATTCATGTTTATTGAATTATAAATTAAAAGAAATATATGTAACATTCATTATTTAAAGCATCAATGATAAATAATTTATTTCAAGAATATGTCCGTTCGGTTTTGATTATACAAAGTAAAAAACATATTTTCCAAAGATAATCCCAACAAAGAATTTCAATCTCAACAACAACATCCATTTGTTTACAAGTTCAATTTCTCAACACTAAATTCAAACACATCATTAACAACATGTATAAGTTTTCATTAATAAGACAAACACTTGAAGATCAGTAAACAATTCAGCTACAGCTGCAAAAGTAGCCTCAATCTCAACAACAACATCCATTTGTTTACAAGTTCAATTTCTCCACACTAAATTCAAACACATCATTAACAACATGTATAAGTTTTCATTTTTTATAAATCACAAAAAGGGACAGCTACATAAAACACAGAATCATAAAAAAAAAAATTATTCACAAAAAAACAGATGACTTACACGAACACCAACATCAAGTAAACTAAAAAGCAATTTTGTGTTATTTAAATGGGAGATATAGGATTAACAAGGTTTTAATATGAATCAATATTTGGTGAAAATCTCTTCGAAAATTGAAACCCAATGTACAAATATAGCGAAAATATTATACCGTATCTTACCTTTTACACGCGTGGGACAAATTAATGTCGTTTCCATTCGACGCTGACTACGAACTAGCCACAACGAAGCTGAAAACAACAAACAATAGACGATCGATTAAATTCAAAATATCGATACAACGACAAACCCTATATGACCGTAAACATCAAGCGGTAGATAAAGATGTTAACGTAAACGATGACGGTCTTTACCTTCTCAAATCTGATCGAAGGTAAAAAATGGATGAAACTTTGCAAAAGAGTATTTATATTGAAACCCTAATGTTTGATGGTATTTTCGGAAATAATGTTTGATTATGAGGGCAATAAAGTTTTTTCTCAAATGCCCATTTTACATGGATTAATTAAACTCACGCCACCCCCCCCCCCAGGACAATTAAACTCAATCTCGCGTGAAAAGGACGAGAATTGGGTCTTGGGCTTTCCGTTACATTTCAAACCAAACATCTCATATTAATGGATTTCGGCAGATAATTGGGCCTTAATCAATTAATGCAAACGAGGCCTTAAAGTATAACAAGTCAAAAAATATATATATAGATATATATATATTTTTTGAAAAAAAACCCCTCAAATCCGATAAAATTGTAAGGCATTGTTGCGTGAGATCGTCTCACAATAAGACGAAGTGTAATTTGAGCATTGACATTTTAACATTTTGAGATGAGTGAATGTTAATTGTATTAAGTTGTACTCCATTTCATCCATGAAAACGTCTCATACAAGTATTTATCTAAAATTATATGTTGTATTACAGTATTGCGTTGCGTCGGGATATGATTACATTAATTAGATAATTCCATAACATTATCAGTCATAGAATATAACACAACAATTCTCATTAATTAATCGTGAAAAGAAAATTTACCTATAGAATATAACACAACAATTTTTCATTAATTAATCGCGAAAAGAAAATTTACGTAATGTACAGATCGATCGATATAGTATGTATTAAATGATTATGTAAATAAAATAAAAGTAAAGTGTCACATTACATATATATTTATTGTTATTTTATTATTAATGTGTAGCATTTTTAAACGATAATTTAAACTGGATGGAGATAATGATATTTTTAAAAAGTAAATCTTATGTGAGATTGTTTCATCATGACACCATTTCACTTTTCAATAGGAAAAATATCACTTTTAAGATCATTCGTCCCAAATTTATTTGCTCATTCTCTCAAACGGTCAGTTCCAAACTTGTTTACCCTTTTTCATAAAATATAGTAAAATAACTAGGGAAAAATAACAATATACCCACTTTTTGTTAAAAATAAAGTTATCTACCCATTTCTTATAAAAACAAGAAATCTACCCATTTTATAATAAAAAGACCTATATAACCTTATTAAATCAAAAAAATCTACCCATATGGTCCACAATTTCACTCCCCCAACCTTTCATCACTCAACCACCCCCCCAACCCAACCCAAACCATGCACTGGCCGTCCAATCCACTCCCCCAACTTTTTTTTCTTACATTTATTTATAGTATTTAAGGGTATTCATTATTTAATAATTAATTTTATTTATTTATAATGTATTATTTAAAATTTTAGTATTTAATTATATTTATTAGCCATTTATTATTTTATTGTAAAGTACGAAGATACCGTTTATAAATTTTAATATTTAGGAGTACTTATTAGCAATTACTAGTAATTAGGATAGTTAGTATTTATTAATTAATATCAAGAATAATTATGATGATATGTCAAAAAGGAAAAGAAAAAATTGAAGTGCAGCAGAAAGAGTGATGAGCTTTAATGATAGAAGTTAAAAGAAATAAAAAATAAATTAATGTGAGACTAAAATTTAATTTTAATGAATTGAAGAAATTAAAAAAAATAATAAAATGAAGGAATTTAATTTTTACAAGTGGAAAAACTAAATGTTGGAATATATGAGGGGGGAGGGGTTATGGTTGGGATAGGGAGAGTAGTGATGGAACCCATTTTAAAATTTGAGGGTATATTTTAATGAAAAATATGTAATGGGTATATTATTTTTTTCTTATTAAAATGAGTATAAATATTTTTTTAATTATTAAAGTGGGTATATTTGTCCTTCTTTACAAGTAACTATACTCTTTTCAATTATCCAGCCTCAATATTTAAAAATTACATTTAATGCCATTATTTTTACTCACAAAAAATAATGTAAAAAAAGGTAAATATACCCATTTTTAATAATAATTTTTTTTGTACTTATTTTAATAAGAATAAATAATTATCTACTATATGTTTTTGAACCAAAAATACCCTCAAAAAGGGAAATGGACCCCACCTCTACCCCACACATTTACCCTTCCCCCACTTGCACTACACTATACATTATACACATATTAAAAAAGATTTATTCAATTAAATAATAATTAATGATATTTAAAATTTTAAAGAATAAAAAAAGGCAATTGATCCCTTAAATTATTTGTTAAAATTATTTATTATTATTTTAACATAAAATATTTATTTTATTTATTAATTATATTAATGCAATAGATCAAATATCTATTATAATGAATTATTTGACAAATTTTATTTAATTTATACAATTAGGATATAATAAAAAATAAATAAAGATGGATGGATGGATGAGTGAGTAAGAATGTGAGCCACGTGGGTAGAATTTTTTTTAAAAAAAGAGTATGTATGTATTTTCATTGCAAAATAGATAAACAAAATTCTTGTGGGAGATGGGTAGGTATCTTTAATTTTGATAAAGTAGATATCTTTAATTTTCATTGTAAAATATATGTCTTTCTCCCAAAAATTATCTACTTTTAATTATAAAGTAGAAAATACTATAATACTTTTAAGGGATTTTCTACGGTCAGGAACGATTTCGTCCTTCCTAACGTCGGGAAATCATTTGATTATCGTTGGATAAGTATAATTTTAATTTTAAATGATTACACTTTCTTGACTAAATAAGATTTTGTGATGATGTCATCTACAATCGTGATCGCATCACCCTATTAATAAATTAAATTAATATTTATTAAATGACAAAATTATCCCGGACTTAGACCCCGACCCATCCTGATCCGGACCCAAACCCAAAATCGAAACCTCGACCTGGATCAGACTCTGAATGGACCACCCACTTTTCGGACCACGACTTGGACCCAACCCCGATCGGCCGACCCCGATCCGATCCAAACCCGACCTCGACCGAACCAGACCAAGATTCGACCACGACCGGATCCAACCCAAGCCAGATCGGACCGCCCCAGACCGAATCTTGACCCACATCCAGGCCCGACCTGAACCAAAATCCTAACTAGGACTCAGACCCAAATCAGGACCCAGATCCTACTTGGACCCAGACCTGAACCCGGCCCGGGTCGCGCATGGGCCGAGTTCGGGATCGTGGATATTTAAAAAATGTTAAAAGAATATTTCAGTAATTTTATCATTTTTATTAAAAAAATTAATTATTTAGTCTTATGGGGAAACATTATCACCCATGTCGAAGTTAAATGATGTGACAACTTTTTATTGGACGTCTAACATTAGGAATGGTGAAGCTGTATTCCTGACAGTAGAAAAACCCTACTTTTAATCAAAAATCACTTTATCAATTTAAATACTAATAAATAATTTCTACATAAAACCCGTGCCTAAAAAAAAAAAAAGGGTAAATAGTTTGATAAGGAGGGAGTATTACTTTTAAAAAATATATGTAAATTTTAAAGTAAATTAATTTTTACATTGAATAGATTGTATAATATTTTTAAAATCGATACACCTTTCATTAAAATGATAATACTTCTATTGAAAAATAATAATGATCTTATACAGATAATGAGATAATTAATATTGCCAAACTAATATCCATCACTAAAACAAATAATACTTTCCTCCCTCCGTTATTTATCAAAAAAATTTATCTCATACTTATTTTTTTCCAAAAAAAAAGGTTAAAACAATTACATCTTTTTATATCTTAAAAAAAATTATTCTACTTTTTTTTACCTAAAAAATTATAATTTAAAATAAAAAAAAAAACTACAATATTATAAATTGATATAAAAATATAAATAAATTGATTTATAAAGTATTTGACAAACTGTCGATATTAACTTGAGGTCTGAACCACTCAACTTTACATACTAATCTTCGCTTAACAATACTATAAACTGGAGCGGGTCTCATGCTTATTTCGGGACTTGCAATGACTCATAAATGAATTTTAAAAAGCGTGCAATTATACAAAATAAAAAACATATAACTATTCCAAATAAAAAAGCATGCAAATATGTTCTCATATTAATAACAGCGTTTTTTCGTAAAATAAGTTGCATTTTCTACATAATAAATTAAGACACTTAAAAATGTTTCTGAAATAAGATGTTATTTATGAAAGACCTAGCCTCTAAACTGATATAAAAAAAAATAATTATGAAACAATAAAATATATAAACCCGCATCATCATTCATCACTAGTCACTCCTACAATGCCTAATTTATGCGATTCAAATAAATAAATTCCCATATACAAGGAGTCGTAACTAATTAAATAAATATTGAAGGGGTATACCAAAAATTAACCAAATAATTCCATAAAATACCACATAACACTTCTCATTAATTAACTAGCGGAAATAATATTTAGCTAATATTCAACATATGCCAGATTGTCATAGCCTGTAAATACCACCAAATAAATTAAAAGGTAAGTGGAGTAATTAATCAGAAAAAAATAAAAAACTCGAAATCGAAATCCAATTCAGGCCGTAGGATTTATATATCTTTTAGTTTCCACCAGTTAAAAATTGGGTAAAAAATCCAATTCAGGCCCGCCATCAATTTCGAGGCTTCAAAATTTCGAAATTCAAATTCACCAAAATTGTGGCTGCTCTCTCTCTCCTCTCTTTCTATCTCATATAAGTCAAGTCCCCCCATTTTTAACCCTAATCTCTTCATTTCCCCTTTCTCTCTCTACCTCACCAGATTCTCTCTCTACCTCTCTCTTTTTTTGCTCGCCTTCATCCGTTTCGAAACCAAAAAAGAGTTAGATTCAGATTCAGAAAGGAAACATGCGTGAGATTCTTCATATCCAGGGCGGTCAATGCGGAAACCAGATCGGTTCCAAGTTTTGGGAGGTGGTGTGCGCGGAGCACGGCATCGACGCCACCGGAAGGTACCATGGGGACTCAGATCTGCAGCTTGAGCGGATCAATGTGTATTACAACGAGGCCAGCGGCGGCAGGTTTGTTCCCAGGGCTGTGCTTATGGATCTCGAGCCCGGGACCATGGACAGCATCAGATCTGGACCCTACGGCCAGATCTTCAGGCCCGATAATTTTGTCTTCGGTCAATCTGGCGCGGGGAATAACTGGGCGAAGGGGCATTATACTGAGGGTGCTGAGTTGATTGATTCCGTTCTGGATGTTGTTAGGAAGGAGGCTGAGAATTGCGATTGTTTGCAAGGTATATTGTGTTAATTTTTCACCGTTTTTTCTATTTTAATTATGGAATTTATCGATTACCTGCTGTTTGCTTTTTGTTAGTCGTTGTTGGAACTTGAGAATGTTGGCTTCGTGTTCATTAATTGTATGTGTTGGCTAGTTTTATCCTGTTTACAAATGGTATTCTAGATCTGTGTTGTTGTATCCTTGGATCTGGATACAAAAACGTTTTTATGCTCTTGGCTTCATGATTGAGGATTGTTAACATCATTCTGTTATGTAGGAGTTATTAGATTGGGCAAGTTTTCTTTGTCGCTTGTATTTTACTTTAATGTGCTTGTATTTGCGCTATTTAGCTTCTGTATGCAGTGAGAATGAACGCAATGGATCTAGTGCTGATATCCTATTGTATGTAATGCGCAGGGTTTCAGGTGTGCCATTCTTTGGGAGGAGGAACGGGGTCTGGTATGGGTACCCTGTTGATTTCAAAAATTAGGGAGGAGTATCCTGATAGGATGATGCTCACATTCTCTGTGTTCCCATCACCTAAGGTTTCAGATACTGTTGTGGAGCCTTACAATGCAACATTGTCCGTTCATCAGCTCGTTGAGAATGCTGACGAGTGTATGGTTCTTGATAATGAGGCTCTTTACGACATTTGCTTCAGGACCCTTAAGCTCACAACTCCTAGCTGTAAGCCCCCAACATAATACGTTGTGTTTGTTAATGGTTTGATTATTGTTATTGACTCTTGTGTTTGGGCTTGCAGTTGGTGATCTAAACCACTTGATTTCTGCAACCATGTCCGGAGTTACCTGCTGTGTTAGGTTTCCTGGCCAGCTGAACTCCGATCTTCGTAAGCTTGCTGTCAATCTCGTCCCATTCCCTCGTCTGCACTTCTTCATGGTCGGATTTGCCCCCCTCACATCCCGTGGTTCCCAGCAGTACAGCGCCCTCACAGTTCCTGAGCTCACTCAACAAATGTGGGACTCCAAGAACATGATGTGCGCAGCTGATCCCCGCCACGGCCGTTACCTAACTGCATCAGCCGTGTTCAGAGGAAAGATGAGCACCAAGGAAGTCGACGCCCAGATGCTGAACGTTCAGAACAAGAACTCATCCTACTTTGTTGAATGGATTCCCAACAATGTCAAGTCCACCGTCTGTGACATCCCCCAACCGGGCTCAAGATGGCTTCGACTTTCATCGGTAACTCGACCTCCATTCAGGAGATGTTCAGGAGGGTGAGTGAGCAGTTCACAGCTATGTTCAGGAGGAAGGCTTTCTTGCATTGGTACACGGGCGAGGGCATGGACGAGATGGAGTTCACCGAGGCTGAGAGCAACATGAATGATCTCGTGGCGGAGTATCAGCAGTACCAGGATGCTACCGCCGATGAGGAGGGAGAGTACGAGGATGAAGAGGAGGCAGAGTACGAGGAGTGATGTGGGGTTTGTGTAGTTTTTGGTTGTAATCTCAACTTCCAGTTGCAAAAGTGGAGGGGAAAAGAGGAGCTACTACTATGTTGATTGATTGATTATGTTTTTCTTTTACTATCGTAAAACTTGTTTGCTGCATCTTTTGAATTCGTTTCTGCTATATCAAATATTGGAATTCCGTCATATGCTGCTGCTTGTATTCTTTATTAGTGTTAACATCTTGTTGTTTTCTGTCTTTATTTTGGTTGTTTTTCTTTTGAGTATCTTCTTTTCACTAATATAATGTTACCATTTAATGTGTAATTCAGTCTCAAGTCTCCTTTGCTCTGATGTTATTTATATCTTGGGGTTTTTTTTTTTGTTGGTGAATACTACTCAGTGTAGGGAATAAAAAACCTCAATATATTCTCGATTACACTCTTAATCATATGGCATTGTACAGTATGTTAGTATAGGTTTTATAATAGTCAAACTAGTTCTGATTTAATATTTAATTGATCTTTGCAAATATAGAGTAATATAAATTGATAAATTCGTACGAAATTGTTTTATACGTAAGAGTACAAAGCAAACACAAATCAACACCGATTTTTTTCAAAGTGTTGTAGTGTTATGTTCAAATTATATTCGTATCACCTAGAGATCTATGGATCGATTTTGTGTGATCGAGTTTGGGCATCTTTACAGGTAGAGAACACCCCCGTTTGTGTGATTTAGTAAATTATAAAGAGAAAATTACAATTAGATACAAGATTTAGGATACCATTATAACTGTTGGATAAAGTGCAAAAAATTTGAACCAAAAGACGCCGTCTTATAGTTCAAATTTGAACTAAAATCTTGCATAAATTTTTCTCGCGACTTTGTCTGCGATTGAATGTTTTGAAATGAACTTTTATAGTGAATGTTATTCTCCCAATTATAAATAGGACCCTCGTGCACAGCACATGAGGGTATCAAATTTTATGTTTTATGTGCCAAAAGTCATGATTTTTATGTTTTATGTGTATTTAATAGTAAATGATATTCTTAACGCGTTCAAGTGACATTATTCTTCAATGAAAACCTAACAGAGATAAACATTTGGTAATTGTTAATGAGACTCAAAATAAATTAATTATTATCAATTTTGATTAACTGTCACTTTATTAAAATTATTTTTTCTCAATCATTTTACTGTTTTTTAATTAAAAATAATTTTTCCTCCTAAATTTATTTTAGAACTAAAACATACATTGTTATACAATTATCATCCACACTGTAATTCACTACTTGATAGTAATTCTCATTATCATTCATTCAGCTCAACTAGTAGTATATAATCATTCATTTTCCTGGACGGTGGATTCCGATTCCTCAAATTAGTCGGTCTTTGGACGGATACCAAATTATTAAAATAAAAAAAAAGTATATAATCATTCCAATTGCAACTAAAATCGGAATATATCTACTTTTGCAGTAGAGAAAATTACAGGATAACGAACGGGGTGGGGTAAATTAGACAAATTAAGACTGTTTATTAAGTATAAACAGTGATATAAGTGAAGTAGCTTGCATCACAAATCTAATAATTAAAATGACTGCTTCAAGAATCATTCATTCGAGTGGCCACCACCATATGGTAGGAGGACAGTCGTTAGTATTGGGCCATTGCCATGTGTTGATCAGATTAGATCGAAACACAAAAGGTTGATTGTTAATAAAATAATAATCCAGCTGATACCTAATACTTCAATGATCATATTGCTACATTTATTTATTACCACTTGTTTGACTCATTGGCTTGTTACGCTGTTTACTACTAATATACTCTCGTCTGTCCTAATTTAGATTGTCAAATTGCTATTTGACTCGTATTTTAGCGAGCGAATTATTATTAGTATATGAAATGATAAAATAACTTTTAAGATGACGTAGGATAGATGAGGGGTAGGTCAATCATATTCCAGCTTAAAAATATTTTTATCATTTAAAATATTAATAAACAACTCGCTCGCTAAAACACGAGCCAATTGCAATTGGACAATCTAAATTAGGATAGAGGGAATACTACTTATGTCTTCCTCATAATACTATACATACATACATCACAAAGTTAACGATTCCCTCAACTCAAATTATATACATCCTAATCATATGAGCTGATTTGGTTTTGTATATAAGTTAAAGATTTTTTATTTTTTTTAAAAAAAAAATTAAGCAAGTAAAAGTTATATTTTTTTCGAAAGCAAGTAAAAGTTATATTAGAATCCTATTTAATGATTGTGTTGTGTATGGATAAAACCGAGGTGGATCCTGCATACTCATTCCCATCACCCGGATTAGTTTGAAATCCTTTAAGTACATTATCTCGACAGTTTTGCGAGGTCGGTAATCCGACTAAACAAGGAGCTTTAACTCAAGGACTTTGCTCAGGAAATCTTCCTTAAGCATGTCGAAGTCAGAAGAATATCGACGCAAGGAAAGATCTAGCCACCTACTTTTGGTAGCTGCCACAGAGATTCAGCTGGAATCCAGGGATTTACTCGGAGAATCGACGGTCGAACAAGTCGAGCTGCTTTCGAGCTAGATCTTTAGTATTTAATGATTCTGCAGGCATTAAATGCTTAATTATACTACTAGCTAGGAGAGTGAAATCTACTCTCCAAATTGTATTATAAATAGAGATCATTATGTCCAAAAAACACAAGAATTCATTACTCACCAAACCTCTCTAAGATTGTTCTCTTGGATTTATGAAGAATATTCATTTAAACACTTAATCATAAGCACTTATTGCTACCAATCTCTATTAATTACTTGTTTGTGTTACCAAATGCTAAGCCACAATTAATCACTCTAATCTTGATATTTTGGTGCACAACAGATTATTATAGTTTTCAACATAATTAATGCATAAAAGAAATACATGTCTTTATAATTTGGTCGGAGGGACTATATTATATTTGAAAGTGAAAATTTTAAGTCGTAACATATGTATTAGTAAGGTTCTAAAGTCATAAATATACTATGGATAAAAGTATAGGATAATATGATAAAAATTTGTGCGAACTCGAGTTCATGATGAACTAGTTTTTTTTAATATTACTGTTATGTAAAAATTATTATTGTCATAAAAATTATCATTGTTATGCAAAAAATTTGAAAAATGCTTTATTTTTTAAAATAATGAATTTTTTTGTGCATAACAGTAAGAATTTTTGCACATAATAGTAATATAGTTCATATATAGATATGATTCACATGAATGTTACTCAAATAATACATTATGGAGTGTTTAATCTATCGCTTTGAATATCAACTTAAATATTACGATAAATCTTATTTTAGACCGGTTCACAGAAGAGTTGGTCTCTCATGAACCAGGTCTATCATATGAACTTGAATTATTTGATTCATTTCACTAATTTTCAACACGTTTTTCTAAATCACTAAATTTGATCCGTATTATACCCTGGGTAGGGTCAAATACCATGAATTAAAAACAAGATTCATAACATGAACCAGGTCTATACAAGTTTTTGTCCTCACATAATGCATTTAGTGTAAAAAAAAGAAGTATTACTTTTAAAATGGTGATAATTTTGTAAGAGAAAAACAAACAACTTTTACTTTTAAAGTGATATGTATACATATATTTGAGTAATATTTCTATGCACCAGGTTCACACTATAAACTTTAATTCAATATGACTCATTTGAGGATGGGTTGATCCAAATTTTCGCCTCCAATTCGCCTCATTCACGCATGCATCGCACGACTGCTAAATCCACGTTGCATCACGCCACATTCATTCCATGCTCATTCCGCGTCGCATCACGCTGACGCGAGCTGAGTTAAACCTCCAACCTGTGGCGGTATTTCTCCGGTGAGTTTGTTGAGTTCCATATTTATCTCCTCTAAACAACACAAATTAGAGAGATTAGACGGTGTGTAGACGGTGAAATTGTTAGAGCTAATGTCTAAAGAACGAAGAAATGTTAGATTTTCGAGATGTGAGGGGACTGTTCCGACGAGCTGGTGGCCGGAAACATTTAGGACGGTGACCCTATGGTGTTTTAAGTCGCAGAAAACATCAATCCAAGAACATTACAATCAGAGTTTTTATAAATAACAGTGATAAATTATGGGTGTGACAATAATAGTTTTTTCTGACTAATAGTGATAGTTTTTCTGGGTAACCATGATAGTTTTTTCTGAGTAACAGTGATAGTTTTTATGTGTATTGGTGATTAAAAAAAATTCGACGAGGCGTTTCCAGTCGCAATCAGGAGATGAAAATGAGAGGTAGTTTTCGGTAATTTCGAAAGACGAAATGAGAGGGCTTCGCAGAGGTAGTTGTGCAGTCGCAGTTGAAAAATAAAAAAGAACTCAATTAATTGGTATATATCTGACTCATTCATTTATAGTGTATGAGTCAAATTTGACTTGGGTTTATAGCATAAATCAGGCCTACACACAAGTTTTTGTCCATATATTTGGAGAAAAAATGATACTCACTCCGTCTCAAAGTTAATGGTAAAGTACCCATTATTTTTGTCCTAAAGTTAATGGTAAAGTTACTTTATCATTTTATCACATAAAATACTAATAAAAATCTACCACCAATTACTCATCACTTTATCATATAAAATACTAATAAACAGCTCTTTCTACCCACCATTTTATCACTATTCCACTAAATCCTTATGAACAGTCAAAATCCGATTAACTTTGGAACTGAGGGAGTACTATATGATCTTATTAAAAATGATACTAATTTTGTTGTCACACATTAACAATATTTATTGAAGAGACATAATTGTATGAGACCGTCTTATGGTGAGATGGAGTATAAATTGGACATTAACGTTTAATACTCTGGTAAGAATGAGTGTAATTTATGCTTAATTTGTACACCGCATGATATCATCTCATATGAATTTTTATTTTTATTGAATGGAAAAGGCAGCAATAACAATTATTAGCGGTAGGGCATTAATTGATTGGAACAAATTTGGGGTCACCCCTCGACAAATCCATTCTAGAGCTGCCAATTCAAGCTTACTTAACCAACATTAAAGACAGTATGAGTTGGAATATAGAAATACGGGCCCAAATAAATCGAAAATGTCTGCCCAACACGTGCAGCCCATGTCCTGATGGGCTTTGCCCTGATCTGAACTTATCTATTATGGGTGGCCCGACAATATTTTTTTTAAAATAATTTTTTCAAGGGTTGCTTTCGATTTAAAAAAAAAACAAAAATTCGTATAAGACAGTTTCATACATGAGATGGATATAACTTATCACAAATCAATATCCACCCTCATCGAGTGTTAAAATGTCAATACTCAAATTATATTCCGTCTCACCGTGAGACCGTCTCACGTGAGTATGCCTCTTTAAAAAATTATATATTTATCAAAGACAAATACTTGTGTTCACCCTCTGCACAAATTTAGAATTAATTCAATTAAATTTTTTTTTTTTTAGTTTTTTTTTTTTCCCGGCCCGAGTGGTTCATGTTCTCCGACCCGAATGGTTCATGGTTCATTCAAATTAAAATTGAATTCAACTACACCAATTGAGTTGATGCACATAAGCATCCTCTTTATTAAATGGTTTGGTCAATTTGGATTATTATTTAAATTTTATATTAAATATAGATTCTTAATATTGAGTATTTTTTTTTCGTCTTACATGATAAAGTCCCACACAAAACTTCTATTATAACTTGAGATGGGAAAGAATTAAATTCTAAACCTTCTCATTAATAGAGCAAATCAAATACCAACTCTTTTAACAAAAAATGATTCAAGATTTTGGAGTGTTCGGTAACAACGCCCCAGCAACACCTGTTTCTAATCTTAGAATAGACTTTTGTCTGTTTAACCAAACAACACCATAAACTCATGCAAACGTTTCTTACCGTCCAAACTGAGAAACCCTGGGCAGAAGATACCATCATCAAAAGCTGTGAAAGAAAACAAACTAGCATTAAGAATGGTAAACAAGAATGTAACAAAAATGAGGCAAATAGCCAGCATCTCCGTCGCCCCAGCGTTTCCAACTATGACTAAACATCCCCTTGATCTTCACTAAATTATTCCTACAACCAAAATTTGATTCTTCACAACCTTAAACAATGCAGATTTTGACATGCTTCACCACCTATATAAAGACCATCTGCCCCCACTTTCTTTCCACAACAACAACAATCGTCTCTCGTTAACTATTACTACAGCCCCTTCAGCAAGTTTATCAGCTTTTCTGTGTAAAATGGCCCATTGCATCCTATTTATCGTGTTCGCTCTCTTCCTCCAAGGAGCTTTTGGTAATTATAAATGACCTATATATTATTTATATAAATGTGTATATATATATACGGTTTTGGATGGTGGGTTTCTTATGGAGTCCACCACCAGCATAAACTACTTGTGCTACAGTGTACAAGTGTTTTATGCAGGTGTTGGGCTCCATAAGAAACCCACCATCAGGCTCGATATCATTACTCTATCTCCATATGTATATGTACATTCCATGATACATGTGTGTCTTGTCTTACCTTCTCTCTTTCCATATACAGGGGAACTGGTTTGTGAGGAATTGCCCGTCGGAATGTGCTCATTCTCCGTTGCATCCTCTGCAAAACGATGCCTTCTAGAAACTTCTGAGTCAGTTGATGGAAACCAGGGATTCCAGTGCAAGACTTCTGAGGTTATAGCCACCACCGTGAAGGAATACATCGAGAATGATGGCTGTGTGAGCGCGTGTGGAGTAGACAGGAAAACTTTTGGCATCTCGTCTGACTCTCTTCTGGAGACTCAGTTCACCCTTAAACTATGCTCTCCACAATGTTACTACAACTGCCCAAACATAATTGATCTTTACCACAATTTGGCACTAGCAGAAGGTTATTCTTCCCCTGCATTTCCATCTTAATTGCAAAAAACAGTTAAATAAACTCGAACAGTGAAATAAATTTAACATGAGATAACATTTTTGTTTGATTCATGCCTGTAGGAATCCTTCTGTCTGAGATGTGCGAATCCCAGAGCACCCGTCGTTCAGTTATTCAAGTTCAGAGTTCAGGTGCAGCAGCTTCGGGCCCGTCTGCAGCTTCAGGCCCAGCAGCAGCTTATGCTCCTATGTCAAGCTCAACACCTTTTGCTTGTGCTCCAGCACCTATGTGATTTTAAGTGTAATCTGATTCCAGAGTTGTACTGTATATTCTGATTCATATATAAGAAAACTACATATTTTATATTCTCATTCATGTATAAGTTTCGTATGTACTGTTACAATCCATGTGAGAGAGGGAGGGACTCCTTGGAGGGTGAAACCATAATAATTGTCGAAAGTAGGTGATCCCGAATAAATTTTTCTTATTTATAACAAATAATCATTGAGAAATTGTACAAGAAACATACAAGAATGTTTATCTGATCAACTTCCATGATAAACTGTCATGGAACTAACTCTTTCCAAGATGCAATCGAGGTGGAGATTATCTTCTAGAGGAGAAAAATAAAATTAGGCTTCAACTACCTTCTGAGTCTTGTGCTTCTTTTTCTTAGTAGCTTTCTTGGTGTCATCAGTTGTGTTGTTCAATTCAGTTTCCAGCTCAATTTTAGAGAAAATAGGTTTTGGCTGAGCTGTGATATGACCTTGCTTCAACCCACCCCATCTGGTCTCACTCTGCAACAGTGTGATTAATTAGACATTCATCAAAGGCTTATCAAGCATGTTACAAAGCACAGAGAGAAGCGGAGAGAGAGAGAGAGAGAGACAACCCAGGTAATGGAATTAAACTGGTCTTCGGAGTAGCCAAGCTGGGTGTATATTTTCAAAGATAAACTTGGAGTAATAGGGGACAAGGCAATAGTGACGATCCTCATTGCTTCCAATACAATTATCAGGTCCTATTCAGAGAACAATACAAATATTTTTAGAATCAAAGAAAAAAAAATGCAAAAGAAAGAAACAGGTAAAAGGAATAGAAACCTTGGATGCAGTTTCAAAACCAGATCCCCCTTGTTTAAAAAGAGACCATGGTGCTTTTTCATCGATATATACGTTCCCAGCAATACCGATCTGTAGCACAGCATCACAAGCTGATGAAAGCTCAAGATTCTCATAGTGCTGTCTGGCTTTCTCAACCTATAATACAAAGGTTAGAACCTTCTTCTTACTTTTAGCAGTAACAATTATCAGAATGAAAAATAAGCAACTGAATATATAATATATATCTTATTGTATTGCACAACATTTAACAATTCACAAAAAACCATATCTTGTAAGCAACTGAACTCTTGAGTTATTCGTACAGCATCCTCATACACTATTCCATACAAAATTGCCCACACTAACAAAACCTATTAGGCAGTACACCACAATTCAAAAGGAGAAGAAACAAATAGATAGTTTTAATAACTACTACTTCCCACCCATTTCCTAGAACGACAGCCCAAAATTAAGTTTATATGTGGACCTTACCAGCTTCTCTACAGTATCCTTTAGTGCATTTCCTTCTGCTGCAATTGTTGAATCGACAGTGATGGTGGATTGGCAATTTTTTCTCAAAAGCCCAAGTGTGCGATTAAGTAGATTACCTGAGGTAAAGTTAAAATTAGACTCCTGCATAGATAAATCTGACAACATGATGTTTCCCATATAGAAGAACAGTATTATATGTATGTATGTGTATATATGTGTGTGTGTACATATTGACCAATTTTGGTTCACATATTCTCACACTTAAGAAGTGTAAGGGCAGACAGCAAATTTTTTTTGTTTTTTTAAAAGTTATAAATACTAATGCTAAAAGTAGAAGTTCAGCAAGCTAACCCTCTACCACTGCATTTGAATTTTAAACTCCTTTCAGCTACTCACCATATTTATCTGTGAAAAGGTAAGAACAATCTATTGCAATTTTAAGCAAGGGATGAAGAAAATTTAAATCATGCACGCAAATTTGTTGAAGGAACAATCTATTTTACTAGCCATATGTCATACATAGTTTTATTTTTTAATAAGTAATTTCACACATAATGTTTAACACCACAAACTAATTCTTGTAACATAAATCTGGGGGAACTGAAAAGGAGAGTATAACACATAATGTTTTTTTCCATAAAAAAAGATGTTTACCAGCTTGCTCATTAATGAAAAACTGACAAAGAAATAAGCATATGTTTATCTAATAGACAAAACCAACAGTCAGCTAGGTTAATTTCCACATCGTTCCAAATGCAGCTATAATTTGGACTCTCAATTCTTGTTAGGATTCAGTAAACAAAATTGTAATGGAAATTAAATTGGCTATTCATATAGTTGTGGAAGTAGAGTACCGATAGTATTAGCAAGGTTTGCATTAACAATATTGATGAAACGGTCCTCTGAGTAGTCCCCATCATTACCAAACTCCACCTCCTTAAGGAAGAAATATCTGACTGCATCAACTCCAAATCTGTGCACCAAGTCAGTAGGTTCAAGGGTATTTCCCAGTGACTTTCCCATTTTCAAGCCATCCTAGCATATCAAAGCTTCATTGAATCAAATAAAATGGGTGCAAAAAGATTAATATATGAAAAGACATATATTATATTCCATTAGACTATGAACATGGAATAACTAAGAGATGTGTACTTCATTTTAGTCCAGTGGGAGAAAAATTACATCCTTTCAGGGGAAATACTTGAATTTTCTAAGAATTACAATAATTAGAAAGGAATACAAATGCAACTATATACAATACTGCAAGAGTATTTCATTGTCAATTAACCAACTGTGGAAAAAGTTATTTCGACAAAGTATCTGAAAATCGACCCTCATGAGTTGAGCAAGATTAAGGGTGTGTTTGCAATAAAAATACTTCTAATTACAGGGAAAAAAAGACACATGTGGGAGGTATGATATAAATTCAAGATAAATGAACAAATTAACCTCTACTACAAAAAATATAGTGCACATGAGGACACATCTTAGAGAGAACCACTAAGGGTAAAGGAAATTTTCAATATTATTTAACTAGTTGAATACCTTTGTCAGGAATCCATGACCAAAAACCTTTTTTGGGAGGCTTACTCCAGCTGACATCAACATTGCAGGCCAATAAACTGCATGAAACCGTAATATGTCCTGCATTTATGATATTGACTTAGTACATCCAGTGAAATTCCCTAAATAGAATAGAAAAATATGTAATGGTGGTTTAAAACAGAACTTTTCACGACATTAACCTAATCCTTCGTGATGACTTACACATAGTCATCCATTACACTATGAAAACATAAAGTTCACGGAAGAGTTTTATTATAGCATATCAGATTAGGCCCACTGTTGATGAGACTACATAGCATGATAGAATAATGATGTTAGCTTTTAATCTAAGCTATGAGGAAGCCTTTACTTATAATAGTTACAAAAGAATTATTGTTGAATGCTCATGTCACCTAAAATGATGAGTCAAAGAGTTATGAGATGGTATATATTAGGTGCGCTATTGTTTCCCAGCACAAAAGAAGACAAATACACAATTTATCCTCTGAAAGATGAGGAAAGACATTACCTTCCCAATCAAGTGTAATGATGAGGGCCATCCAGACGAAATTGCATTTTGTAAGTTAGGCTGCTTCTCATCCTCCGAAAGAGCAGATATGTAACTGTTTAACAGGACATCATAATAAAGAAATAATAAATTGATCGGCATAGGAATAAAAAGTTACAAAAAAAGGTAAAGAGATTGTGGTGCATTCAGAATAGCAGGTGGATTATATGAGCAAGTTTGTCATTTCAACATTATCACGCTTTTATAGTGAGTCAATTATGACTAATGGTGCAGTTCAGATAGACCATCACCGTTTTGCCAAATCAATTAAAAAAAATAAACAAAAGACAAATGAGGGCTATGAAGGACATTGATTGATTGAGGAAAACAAAAGCAAATCTCAAACTGCAGCATGTCCAAAAATGAGAAGGAAATTAAATTGATTGCGACATATGTGAGTACTAACAAACATCTCCAGGTAACAAATCCACATAACCAAACAAGATTTAAGGATGCAATAAATTACCCCAACAAAGCATCAAACCATACATATATAGTCTGCTTAGCATCATTAGGCAATGGAATGCCCCAGTTCACTGATGCTCGAGAAATGGAAAAATCTCTTAAGCCACTTTTTACCCAACCTTGCACCTGGGACAATTTATTGAGAAAACAAGAATTAGAAAGAAACAGAAGTCATCCAAAGGAGTACATATAGAAATAGTTCATTACATCTTAAAGTAGGACATTGACAAAAAAAAACCATATGAAGCATATGCATGGAAACTTTAAAAAGTTGGAGTCCAAACTATTTTGTTCCTCATGAATAAAGTACGTAACTAACCTATAGAATATTTAGTTCAATTTAAAGTTAAAAAATAATAACAGAATAACTAGCTAGCCCAGTGGAAAATGTACTGTTGGTGGAGCCTTTTATGTCAATTCTGCTTATACTGATACGTGATCCATAAGTATGCTTGCAGCTATGACTCTACAATCTCAATAGATTTTCTGCTGAGGACGATTTTTTCAAAGCCGCTGTTTAATTTCCATTCTATTCTATCAGTCATCATGAATATGGACTTCCATTTACATAGTAATTTGCAGACATCCAGATATTGATTGAAACTAATTATTATAAAGATAAACGTAACTAATTGCTGACTAGTTGAATAGATTAAAACGGGAAGAAAAAAAATCATGGTTTCCAAACCTCATGAAGACGATAAGGAGGCTGCACAAAATCCGAATTCTCTGTCAAAATCTCTTCCAATTGTTTCTGGTACTTCGATAATGCAAAGAAGTAATTGTCTTCTTTCCTGTGGGCACATGGCTTTAGGTGCACAGGGCAGCAATTATTCTCTAGCAATTCCTTCTCATCCTACAGATTTACATAGGGTAAGGTGACAGGGCTTTATCAGCTACCAAAATGAAAAATCTCTTCCACTTTAAATGATTATATAGAATACAGCTGCAATATTTTATTTCAGCAATAGACATACCTTATACTCCTCACAATTAACACAGTACAGTCCCTCATAATCAGCCTGGTAGATATCACCATTGGCAAGAACCTTAGAATAGAATTCCTTGACAATGGCTTCATGATGAGGACTTGTCGTGCGGATGAACTTGTCGTATGATATGTCTAACTGTCAATGAGATGAGTCATACCACTAAAAACAAAAGGTATCACCACAGATGCTGGAAGTACAAACATAATGAATATGACAAAGTATACCTCTCTCCACAGAGCCCTGTATGCTTGTGAAATGGAATCACAATGTTCACCCGGACTAGAACCATTTGAAGCAGCAGCATTAGCAATCTTTTCCCCGTGCTCGTCTGTTCCAGTTATAAATACAACCTTCTTCCCGAGGAGCCTCTGTTGATCGAGGTTAAACTTATGAATTGATTACGTTTCATGAAGTTATTGATCTTTTCAAGTAGACAGACACTTAGCAGAATAATACACACACTCAAACCTCAAGAATAAGAATTGTTCTCATCACACTGCATTTGAAAATTGAAACAAATAATCTTTTACTGCATATGCAAACAGAGAACCTTAAGGGGTGCTTGGTTCATAATTCTTCAATGGGAGTGGTAATGGAATGAATATAAGGTAATGGTGGTAGTTAATCAGAATAAAAAATGATCAATTCTCCTTCATCATACATTGTACGAGATAATGACACTCAAAATACGTTTATCATAACTTAATTTTGACTAATCACCTCCCTTCCTATAATTATTTCTCCTCAGTCATTCCACAATTCTTCAACGAACAATCATTTTTGGTCTCAACTTATTCCAAAATTAGAGCATATACTAACAATGTAACCATCATCCTCATTGCAATTTACTATTCAATGATTCCTTTTTTTTTTATTATTATTAGACAAAGTTAGTTGTTAGTTTGTTGAATAATTTGAACCAGGGCCCCTTAACACGAGTTACTAAATCAATTTTAACCAAACTACTAAACAAAAATCAACTATTTATCGATTATCAGTTAGCTAATAGCATTACCATCCTAGAAATTTCAAGAACCATTTTCAGGATAAACATATACCCCTCTCTCACTATGTGTACGATAATTAAATTTTCCACCACCTAAGTCAGTTTTCCACAAACCCTACTCATAACTAACCCAAAATTAAAAAAAAAATGTGGTAGAAATAATTACCTGAAAACGGGCAATGGCATCGGCAGCAATGGTGGTGTAGGCGCTGCCCATATGAGGCGGGGCATTTACGTAATAAAGCGGAGTGGTGAGGACAAAAGGGTCTTCGGACTTGGCGGCGCTGCAAGTGCAGTACAAGGCGCCTCTCGAAAACGAGACATACTTTGAATTTTTTAAGCGTATTCTCCGGGAATTTACAGAAGTTAAGAATGATGATGATGCGTTGAAGAATCGGAGGCTGTTGTGTATAGAGAATTGGACTCTACACGCCATTGATGCTTCTTTGGATAGTGGATTTGATAGTAGGAGATGAGGGAAGAAAGATGACTTGGTGGATACGGGTAATTCTGTAATTGCTTAATTACATTTTTTTTTTAAAATTACTTTTATTGCCGTGACTTTTATTCTCTGAGTTTACATTTTCCAATTAGATTCAATTTTAATTTGGAAGAACTATATACTCTAATCACTAAATAATTAACCATAAATCATATATGAACCATTCGGGCCGGATGAAACATGAATCACTTAGGCCGAGTGAACCATGAACCACTCGGGCCGGGTCTGGGTCGAGGAAAAAAAAATCCACCTAAAACTGAAATTAAAGTTAAAAGAAAACTGAAATTGAAAAAAAAAAACTAAAATTGAAAAAAATTAGAAAAAGAACTCCTAAAATTAAATTGCACAAATTTTATTGGTACATGTGGTGCACAGAAGAATTTGTCTTATTCTCCCTTTGCAGCTATTGTGTCCCACCTTTGGATTTGGATCATGTATTGTACAACATCGTGTTGTGAATATATTATGACAAAAACTTGTATAGACCTGGTTCATGCCTTGTTTTTAATTTATGGCATTTGACTCTATCCAGTGTATAATACGAGTCAAGTTTAGTGATTTAGAAAAATGTGTTGGAAATGAGTGAAATAAGTCAAATAATCCAAGTTCATAGCATAAACTTGGTTCATGGGAGACCAACTCAAATCTAAGAGTAACAATCACATGAATCGGGTCTATACATGAACTATATTATTGTTATATGTAAAAATTATTATTGTTATGCATAAAAAATTTTATTGTTTAAAAATCTAAAGTATTTTTTAAACAGTGAGAGTTTTTTTGCATAACAGTAATAGTTTTTATGCATGACAGTGATAGTTTTTACACATAACAATAATACTAAAAAAAAATTGAGTTCACCATGAACTTGGGTTCACACAATTTTTTGTCTAAATCTAAATATACTATAGACCCTTACCGGTTTACATTACTATAAACTCATCTCTTATCTACTAAAGGTGAACTATCCCAATTAATATGGTGACTTTATTTCAAATATTTGAAATTCTGTGCAAAGTTATTTATGATATTATTATTATTTAATTTGTTAATCTTAATCAACTAATTGTTAATCATCCCTAGTCATATAAATTCTCTAATTTAAAATCCCGCATTTTTATGAAAAGTTATTTATGGTATAATATTTCATCTTAAAAAATATATATTATATTATATTAAATACATACTTCATAATTTATGCTCTCTCATATTATTTTTAGATGTCATATTTATTTTTTTCCAGATAAATTAAAAATATTTTCTTATGCCAATATTAATCTTACTTTATGATAATTAAATATTTTTAACAATAATTACTATTGGCTGAAAAAATTATTTAAATAGAACATTTGTAAAAAAATTAAAAATTTAAATGATCATGAAAATTAATTATTAGGAATATATATGAGATAGGGGGTAGAGAAAATTAAATGACCATGAAAATTAATTATAAGAAGTACTTATGAGATAAAATATGGAGGGATGTCAAACCGACATGTACTATGTACATAATGTAAAATGTAGAAGACTAGAATGACATCTAATTCGAATTGGAGAGATTAATTTAGATTAAAAAATCAATGAAAATATGTACATATAATATTAAAAAATAAAAATTACGTCTATGATTAAATTAATTAAACTAATTAAAAATTTAAAATATTTAATATGTATGCGGAATTACGTGCTAGTATGTAATAAATTCAAATACACTCTAAGCTCATACGAATTTACATCATTATAGGTTCCAACTCTTCAAATTCCCGAATTTTATATTTGTGAAATCATGTACACTGTGTTTGTTTTGGGACTCACATGGATGAACTTAGAATTTTGCGCTCCTCGTTTCATACGAGTTTGAAATTTAGAGTCTAATTTTCAAATCCCACATTCAATTCATACCTACAAATACCTATAAAACTTATTATTACTCTTCCCAATGCATCACACTTTATACAATTTATTACTCTTTCAATATAATATAATAATACAACATCAATCACTATTAAACATTGATTTGACATAAAATTAAATCTCACCCTATTCAAATCCCAAAACAAACACATACATTTATTGTTCACCAAGAATTCTAAATCCCTAGATTCTAAAACATTAACTTGCTCCACACTTAAATCCCAAAGCACAAACACAGTCGTAGTGATTTCGTTCCCCCACTCCCGCCTTAACCAATGTTGACTTAATTGCTCCTTTTGTTTTACTACTTTCTCCGTCCCGTTTTTATTTAAATATTTACTATTTGCACGAATTTTATTATAAGAGTTTTATTTTTTAATGGGGTTAAATAAAAATAATGATATTTGTGCAAATTAAAGGAGTTAAAGAGTACTTTAGTTTTGAAAAAGTAATGACATGTGATGTAATATTAAGATATTTGAAGGGTATAGATAAAGAGAAAAAATATATTTTATTGTTATTTATAGAAATATTTAATTAAATTTGAGACATACTGTACTTTTTTTTTTAATTTTCAAATAAAAATGGGACGGAGGGAGTAAAAAAAAATTATGAGTGAGTCTCTTGTGCACTTCGTAGTGTATTTTAGAATATACAACATGTTGCACTGAAATATACAACTTGTTACACTGAGACATAAAATAAGTTGCATGTTTTAATGTATTTCAATGTAACTGTTGCGAGTCGTTTTTTATGAGAATTCTATGTGGCTAATTTGATAACAACTCACAAACAAAATAAGTAAGTGTACGATATACGGTAAATAACAGGAATTTGTTGACCCAGTTCGTCAAGAAATGACTACTCTGGGGGCATTCCAAGCCAGGGATGTCATATTGCGAGGTTTACATACACAGTACACGATACTTCTCATGGGGAAAATTCTTATGAAAGATGATGATTTGGAGAGTAAGTGTGAGTGCTTGTGAATTTTACTGAACTCCTCCGGAAATTTTTCTGAACCCCTTTCTTGTTCTTTTTGGACCTATTTATAGTACTTTGACAAGCATGAGCTGGTTTGGCAAGCATGAGCTGGAGACTTCGTGTCCTATAAGAACTCATGTGATGCTGCCACGTTTTCAACTTCGTCTTCCTGGTTGACCTTTGGATTTACTTGTTTATAAGGCACTCTTTTTGTCGTCCATATCAACTTTTGCTCGACTGATTGCCCTGTTCGCCTCTTTGACCATATCAATTTTATATCGGTAAGTGGTGAGCATACTTGCTTGGTCGGCAAGTGGCGAGCATACTTGCTTGGTTGGCAAGTTGGCGAGCATACTCGCTTGGTCGGCAAATGGCGAGTATACTTGCTTGGTTGGCAAGTTGGCGAGCTGGCGAACAAACATGTTTGGTCGGCAAGCTGGCGAGTACACTTGTCCATCGAGCATGGTTATTTTAATAGTTGATTAATACATGTGTCCCTCTGATGTGAACGAATAAATTGAGTAATTGTATCGAACATAACAATACCCCCCAGTCGGGCCACTTAGTATTCATCATGGGGGCCCGACTATTAGATATATTGAGTCGCGCCAATTGTGAGTGTCGCTTCGTCTTCTGTGTCAGAACCCTTGTTTTTGAACTTTCAAATTTTTTTGCAGCATCTATAAATACTTATTTTGCCGCCTCTGTCCTTCTTCCTTCTTTTCATCTTCTCCTCTTTCTCTTCACATTCCTTCCCGTCTGAAATTTCCGGCAAGGACACTCTTATTTCGGCGAAGGATTTCATTCAGGTGACTATTTCATACCCTCTTTAATTCCAATTATGACTTCTCGCTCAAGTTCTTCCGCTTCAATAGAATCAAACCATCATAGTTCTTCTTCCTCCTCTTTCCGTCCGATCTCCCGTAGTGGTGCTAATGCGTCGGAGATGAATTCCTCGGGTTCAAGATCCCGTTGGCAAGTTCGACAGCCATTTGTCATTCTTTCATCGGATTCCGATGATGCTCTCAATGAATTAGATCGGGATTTAGTCCGTACTGATTTTGTAGATGATTCGGGCGAAGATCTTTTATCCCAACCCCAAATTGGGTCTAGGGTTGTACATAGTCACAATGTAAATAGGGGTGATGACTATATGAGGGAGGAAATCCTGGTGGCTGAGAATGTTAATGAGTCGAACAGAGGGTTCGACGGTGAACAGAACATGGAGCTCGACATCCCTGTTGGTCTTCCTCATAGCCCAACATATACCGATTATAATGCTCGTTATGATTTTGATTGGCCTGAACAACCTCATAGGACCAGGGTTGAGAATGAATATCCGGCGAGCAAAATTGCAAGTGTGATTGATATTGATATGCTCGGCCAATTGTATCGGAATTACGAGACCCCGAAAGATGTGTTTTTCTGGGCGCCCGGTCCCGATGAGCGAGCAGACCAGCCTCCTGAGGGTTGTGTTGCTGTAAACTTAGACACAATGGAAGCGGGTCTTCGATTTCCACTTCATCTGGTTATTACTCGTTTGCTCGTAGAATGGAACATCACCATTACACAGCTAAAGCCGAATGGGTGGCACATGATTATGAGTTTTCTAACTCTGTTCGGCAAAACGAAACCCGTGTACTATCCAACAGCAGCAGAACTCTCTTGATTAGTTCATTTGTCCCGGCCCAAAGGTGAACACGAATGGTTGTTCATGCAGGCGAATGCCAAACGTAAGGTCATCGAGGATGTGCCGAACAAGATTACTGATTGGAAAGAGAAGTTTTGGTTTGTCGGGGGTGATTGGAAAAGCCCTGCTTCTGGATGTGAACCAAATGGTCGCTTAGATATTCCCACAGATTTTAGGATCTGTCGAAGTAAGTATTTTTGTGTTTTTGCTCTTCACAATGAACTGATTTTAACTTATTCTCAATTTCAGGAATTCAAGCAGCAACGGACAAAGAGACAAACGACGGTTATTTCAGCAGCATCTGGCAAATCGATCTTGAGCCTTACTCGGAACGGTCAGTGAAGACGTTGAATACTGCTGACCAAAGGAAGAAGGGAGGATTGTACGTGCCCCCTCACCATTTGGTTGCCGTCAATCCAGCTGGTAAGGATTGTTTTTTATACTTGCAAATGTGTTGTGCCTTTTGTTCCCGGTTTCTCTTTCTTTTTTAATGAATTCTTCTGTCTACAGCTTTCCCTGCCGTCACTGTTGCTGTAAGCATATCCAAGCATACTGAAATGGCTCGAACTAAGAGACCTCAAGAGCTTACTCGAATTCAAGCCGAGAGAGATGCCCAGCGAGCAAACCGAGGGGAGGCGAGCAGAGTTAAAAAGGCGAGCCGACCAGCCGCGTCCGGGTCGAGGTGAGTCGAGTCGACCAAAGAGGACAACTCGCCCGTCGAGCAGGGATCGAACGACCAAGATCCCTCGCCAAAAAGATCCAGAAGGGCACCTAACGAACAAAGTCCGATATCTCCGACGAGCATCGATGTTATTGAGGCGACCCCCACTGCTGAAGCGACCAGAATAGCTGCCTCTGTGGTCGGTCCGATCACACATATCGTCAAAATGGAGGTCGGTACATCTATTCCACCTCCTGCAGGACCCCGAACCTGGAGCCCTTTGAGTTCCCAACTCCGTTCTCCCGAGGATAAATCATTTTTGGGATGGGACCCTGCTCTGGTGAACAGGTACGTTTGCTCGTCTGTTGGAGTATTTCTTTGTTCCATCTGATTTGGTCGCTTAATCATATTTGTTTGCTCGGGTGAACATGCAGGTTGAACAGATTGGCGCCTCTGATGCCAGAGTTGAAAGATTATTACTGCTCTCCTAGTGTCCGCAATGTTCCTGGCCTTCCCGAGCATGTCCAGAAAGCGTGTGAGACCCCCATCCGAGAATGGACTACTGAGCTCGAAGAGGCCACTAAGGGTCCAACGCCTTTGGAAACCATGCGACTTGGCCTAGTGCACCATGACCAATCTTTGGTTCTCCTTGAGAAAGCTTATGCCGAGTCTGCCCAACTTCATGCCAACTACGTGGCTCTTATTACGAGTTTCGAAGAGAAAGTGAATGAGCTCACCAGGACCCAAGATGAAATGAAGTTGGCTCAGGAACAAGTATCCTCAGCCCAAGCAGAAGCTCGTAAAGCTCAAGAGGATGCTCGTCAAGCTCGGGAAGATGCTCGCCAGGCCAGAGAGGAGCTAGGCCTTGCTCGGGAGGAGCTGCACCGCAATCGGGAAGAGGTGGTTGGCATTAGGAGAGTTCAGGACGAGCTGAACGTTGAGCTCCGGAAACTCAGAACTGGCATCGAGACTGCAGAATGTGAGAAAACTCTGCTCGAACAATAACTCCTCACTGCTGAAGAGACCAACACTCGTCTGGGTCTTGAAAATTCAAAATTGCACACTGAGGAGTATGTTGATTCCATGTCCAATTTCTCCTATATATGCGCCTTTGCAAATGCCATCCGTTCTGCTAGACAAACACTTACTGCTGACCAGATTACCCCGCTCGTAACCCATCTCGAGAAGTACCTGATCGACAACCCCCCAGATCGCAACCTTCAAATATCTGATTTGGCTGATCTGTGCGATTTCTCTAATCTTCCTGATGGGATCGAGATTGATGATCCTATTTTGGATGAGGAAGATGATTCGGATGCGGATGTTGAAGGTATTGTCGACCAAGCTTGCTGGCGAGAGCATGGGTTGGATCAGTCTTGAGGCGAGCAAAGTGGTCCACTTTGAAGTCGGCGAAACTTCTTTCGAAGGAGCGTGACGAGGCTTGATGGTTACGGGGAGTTGCTTTCCCGAAAGGACCGAAAGCGAGGCGGGGCAAGACACCTTTCGATACATCTCTTCTGCCCACCCCCAATAATGAATTTGTTCCTTAATTTTGCTTGTTGAACATTTCTTTTGCACTACTGTGTAATTTTTTTCTTCTTCTTTCTTGTTTGAACAATTTTGCTGTTGAATGGTTGAATTTGCTTGTTGAACAATTTCCTCCAACCCGATCGTGGAGGATGAATTTTTGTTCTTCGATGAACGGTTGATGTTTGTTTTGCTTCCTAGTTTATGCCATCTTTTCTTCCTGAATTCAACATGATCTGTGTCTATGTTCCACCCTCGACTTCTTTGGTTTTTTTGATTGTCTTATTGAGATGCAATCGATTGATCGCCTTATTTAGTCATGACGGATGGGTTAACTTATGTGCAACCCCCCATTTCTTGTTTAAGTGATCGTCTTATTTAGCGATCATCACTATTCTTCTCGGGTCATCTTATTTAGGCTGCGACCGTGCTCATCACTAAACTTCGTTCTGGGTATTTGTAAAGTACTAGTCGTCTTATTTAGTTGTGATTTGCGTACCCATCACTCGCTTTCTTCGGGTATCTAAGTGGTTGTTTCGTCGGTGAACATAAACTTCTGCTCGTTTGTCTTTGTTCGGGTCGTCCGGCTTAGGTGCGACCTCTGATAGGATTCAACTAGAAAAACTTAACAAACAAAAATGTTTTTCAACATATTGTTGTTCTATTACAACTTTTACATTTGAAGAAGACTGTTTCTATTACACGTAACTATAGACATCTATGGTTTTGCTGAATTCAAAACCCTTGTCTTGAAATAGACATAAGCTGACCTCATCCTGTCCACGAAATTGATGTTGACAAGTATGAGGCGGATCAGCCTGTCTACTCTTCTTCAAGTAATATGCTCGAGCAACAGCAGCATCAACGTTTGCCCCTCCTGGACAAGCTGTGATTATGTGGGCAGCCGTGGACACGAACATGTGGCGAGCACGTCTGCTCACCTATATCAGGCACGAGCAAAAGCCTCTGCTCGCACCTTTTTATCCCCTTCTATAGATGCCTGAGCATCAGCATCCGCGCGTCATTTCGTGCGGATGCCACGACATCCCACCCCCTAGGAGGAGATTTTAGGGATGCGTAGGGGACTAGTGATTTACTACTGCATAAGCAGTGAGCAACGTGGAGTGGCAACCATGATTCTGCCGAGCATCTTGAGTCCGTAACGAGCACCAACCTTTGCTCGGAGTGTCTTACGGGATATAAAGCTCGTACTAGAGCAAGCGCCAGGACACATGATTGAGTCAGCAAAATGATTGCTGAATCGAGTGTCGAAAACTTCATCTGGAGGCATACCAAACCAACTATCTCTCGATAACTGAATTCTCTTCTAATATGTCTGCAGTATTTTTTCTTTTTCTCTGTTTTTCTTTTTTTTTCTTCAGCTATCAATATGCCAATTTATACTACCTTCCCAAACAGGTGCTGGCATAGCTAGTTGGTGTTGGCCTTCTTGCTTTAAATCCTCATTTTGACATATGTCCTTGTCTTTGCCAGTTCTTATTCAAGGATTGACACATACCTCTTTTGGTTGCCACCACTTCTCATCTTGTTTTGACACGTATCTTCTATCTTTTAATAGTACTGGCTATAATTTCTTCTAGAAGATTTAGAAATTTGTGTCTAACATGGTGTGTTCTTCCTTCATGTTTGCCCTGCTTGTCTTAGCTGAATGGCTAATTATGCTCGTCCAGTTGTGCTCGGCGTTACTGATAATACTTTTTCGATTAGACGCATTCCACGAATAGGACAACGACACTCCATTCAGGTCTTCCAAATCATATGCCCCGTTTAACAAACGTTCTGTAACTCTGAATGGACCTTCCCATGCTCGGCCGAACACACCACTTGGTACCCCCATTGCTCGTCTTAGAACCAGCTCGCCCACGTTGAACCTGCGTGTTTGGACTTTGGAGTTGTAGAACTTTTCTGACCTTTTTTTATACATGGCGTTCTTGAAATCAGCCTCCATCCTTCTTTCTTCCAACAGTGCGCACTTAGGGCGGCGCTACCGTCGTTGATGTGCTCTCCAAAAGTCATTGTCCGATGGCTCGGAATCTTAACTTCTGCCGGTATAACAGCTTCCGCACCAAATGTCAGGGCAAACGGGGGTTTCCGCAGTTGATGTTCTGAAAGTAGTTCGATAGGCCCATAATATTTCTGGTAACTCTTCAGCCCATCCTCCCCACTTGGAATTATCAAGTTTAGTCTTGAGGGTATGCTTGATAATTTTATTGACAGCTTCAACTTGTCCGTTTGACTGGGGGTAATACGGAGTAGAGTAATGCTTATTTATGCCCCAACGAGCACAATTTTGTCAGAATTCACTTCCATCGAACTGTTTGCCATTATCTGTTACCAATGACTGGGGAAGCCCAAAATGACAAATGATATTTTTCCAAACAAAATTCCACATTCTTTGTTCGGTGGCTTTAACAATGGCTTCAGCTTCCGCCCATTTAGTATAGTAATCAACGACAACCACGACATATTTTACTCCCGATGTGCCAATAGGAAACGGGCCGATCAAATCGATTCCCCATTTAGCAAATGGCCACGGGCTGTAAATAGACACTAGTTCTTCGGGTGAGCTATGGATAAGTGGGGCGTGTACCTGACACTTATGACATGCGCGGGCATAAGCGAGCGAATCTTTCTTGAGGGTCAGTCAGTAATAACCTTGTCTGATGATTTTATATGCCAAGACAAGCCCACCTGTATGGTTTCCGCATACTCCATCATGAATCTGTTCCAGAATCACATGACCCTCTTCAGGAGTAATACATTTCAATAATGGAAGTGAGAAACTTCTTTTGTATAAATGCCCGTCTAGGATAGTATAACGAGCAGCTTGTAATCTGAGGCGAGTAGCTTGTGCTTTATTTTCGGGGAGAAGTCTTTTTTGTAAGTAACTTAAAATTGGAGTCATCTAGGTTTCTTGTTCGCCCGTCACATGGGCGACCACAAATCTGGGAATTAATGGCGAACAAGTTGTGACGACCACAATGTCCATCGTGCTCGTCACTCCTTCTGCTATTGCCAATTGTGCCAAGGCATCAGCGAACGAATTATCCAATCGTGGTAACTGTTCTATGTAAACTTGTTCGAATTGTTCAAGCAGCTCCTTTGCTAGTTGCTGATATTGTGCCATCTGTTCACCTCGGGCTTCGTACTCGCCTAATACTTAGTATACGATTATTTGAGAATCGCTATAAATCATTAGCCTCTGAATTCCCATTGTCATAGCCATGTGTAACCCAGCGATCAAAGCTTCGTACTTTGCTTCATTATTTGTGGCTGGGAAATCAAAACGGATGGCTGTCGTGAAAGTTTGTCGAGTTGGGCTGATGAGAACCACGCCCGCTCCGGCTCTTGAACTTGTTGATGAACCGTCAACATACATGTGCCATGGTTGGTCGACAACTCTTTTGGGTATTTGAGGATATGTCAATTCCACCATGAAATCGGCAATAGCCTGGCCCTTCATTGCTGTTTGTGGGGCGAAAGTAATGCCAAATTGACCTAACTCCACCTCCCACTTGAGTAATCTGCCCGCAGTGTCTGGTCGGTGGAGAACTTGTCGTAATGGGAATGTGGTTAACACCTCGACTGAGTTGTCGAAAAAGTATGGTCGCAGTTTTCGGACACTCATAACGAGAGCATACGCAAGTTTTTCCAGTGGAGGGTACCGGAGCTCGGCTTCTTTGAGTACCTGACTTACATAATAAATAGGCAAATGTGTTTCCCCCTCTGCTCGAACGAGCACAGCGCTAATTGCATGCTCTGACGCGGCAAGATACAAGTAAAGTTGTTCGCCTGGAACAAGCTTAGATAATGTTTGAGTATCTGCAAGGTATTACTTTAATGACTCAAATGCATTTTGTCAATGCTCTGTCCATTGGAATCTCCCTTTCTTTAATGCATCAAAGAAAGGTTTGCATTTGTCTCCACTTCGTGATACAAACCGGTTTAAAGAAGCCAAACGTCCAGTTAATTTTTGAACTTCTTTCACACTTCTGGGGGCCTGCATGTCGAGCATAGCTTGAATCTTTGATGGGTTCGCTTCAATCCCCCGTTGACTGACCATATGTCCTAGGAATTTTCCTGAATGAACCCAAAACTGCATTTCTTCGGATTTAACTTCATGTTGTACTCCCTGAGAATATCAAACGTTTGTGCGAGGTGGGTAATATGGTCTTCCTTATGCTCGCTTTTTACCACAATGTCATCAATGTACACCTCAACTGTTTGACCTATGTGTTCGTCGAACATCTTGTTCACCAAACGTTGATACGTTGCTCCAGCATTCTTTAATCTGAATGGCATGCATTGCCAACAATACATATTCTTTTTGCTGCAGAAAGCCGTATTCTTTAGATCATCTGGATGCATGGGTATTTGGTGATACCCAACAAATGCATCCATGAAGGTCATGAGCTCATGTCCTGCTGCGTTATCGACCAAATAATCGATATGTGGCATCGGAAAATTGTTTTTCGGACATGCCTTGTTTAGGTCAGTGAAATCTATGCATAACCTCTAAGTTCCATTAGATTTGTGGACGAGCACAGGGTTTGAAAGCCATCTTGGGCACTTTACTTCTCAAATCAATTTATTATCGAGCAATTTCTTGATTTCACTATCCATAGCTGCATACTTCTCTGGACTGAATTTTCTCCGCTTCTGGATTATTGGAATTTGTGTTGGGTCAAGGTTAAGAGAGTGACATGCGTGTTTAGGATAAATGCTGACCATGTCCTCATGTGACCAAGCGAACACATCCAAGTTTGCCCGGAGATACGCGATCATTTTTGTTCGGAATGGTTCCGGTAATTCCGAACCAATAAACACTTCTAATTCCGGTCTGATTGGGTCGATATTGACCGACTCCAATTGTTCAACAGGCGTCGCTCGCCTCCTTTTTTGCTTCCATCGAGGATCTTCGACCGACCCCAGGTGCTCGTCATCTACCTCCATAGGTTCAAAACCTATACGAGGTTCTAAGTCCGGTAGCTCGTTTGGTGGATCAATGTTCATGAGATCTGGAACATGAGTTACCATCCCGGGTTCTGTGCTCGCCCGTGGAGATGTGCTCGTCAGAGGAGATATAAGCGTCCTTGGCAATATATTCGCCTATTGGCATGATTCTCCGGTCTCCCGTGTTTGCTCCATCATGTTAATGATATTTTGCTTTTCTGGCGCGCATGACAGCAAACAATCTCGAGCTTTTTTCTGGTCGCCTTTTACGCTACCCGTCCCTTCTAGAGTTGGAAACTTAACACAATAGTAATAAGTCGAACAGGCAACTTTGAATTCCTGAATAAACGGGCGACCTAAAAACTCGTTATAAGTAGATGGAGCATCGACGATTACAAAGTCTAGCATTCTAGTTCGTCGGATCTCCAGATTTAAAGTTGACTCTAGCTCGACTCCTAACCTGATCAGACCATAGGGCCGGGTTATAGATTCCCCGAAACCCATGATGGTGTGATCACATGGTTCTATATAACTACTTAGGTCCCCAACTTGCTTCTCCATTTGGTGCAGAGTGTTGACGAACAGAATGTTCGCATATGCTCCGGTATCGACCAGGAGGCGATGCACCTTCAAACCGAGAAGACGAGCGCTGATGGTTAGAGAGTTATTGTGGGGGAGTGATTATGTCGTCGAGATCATCTTCTGAGAACATGATTTGGTGAGAGGGTGGCGTGCTAGCTGATGTGCTCGCCACCTTCACCTGATGGATGCTTTGCATGGCACGCATTTCCATCTTCTTTCGCCTGTTCGATAATGTGGGTGCCTGGTAGCATCCACCCACTGGACCATAATTAGGATGAATCATGTTGATCTCTTGACTCTCCCGACCTCTACCCATGGTAGGAGCCCCTCTTTTGGGTAATTCCAACCTCTTGCGGGATTCCTCGGGATCACTATCAGATGCTTCTTCGGCCTTACGCTTACCCCTACGATCACCTGACTTTTCCACTCGGGAATCTCTGTTCGCCGGCTTTTTGAGGAACTGCGTAAGACGATTCTCTTCATATAACTTCCAAAGTTGACGAAGTAAATCGCAACAATCTTCGGTATTATGTCCGATGTACTCATGATAATTACAGAACTTGGAAGCATTAAGCCGGTTTTTATCTCTTATGATTCTTCGTGGCTTATCCAACATATCCCGATTCTTAATTTGATTAAATATCGTTTTTGCTGAAATGCCTAGAAGACTTCGTAGCGCCTGTGCTTCTGCTCCTTCTTCAAAAGGTTTAAAAGATCCTGGGGGTTTATACCCCCCATCATTCATTACATTTTTACCAACAATTCTTTTTGTGGCTACCTCTTGGCGTAACCGCGATTGGGCGAGCAGATCCTGCATAGCTATAATCTTGGCTGCTCGCTCCCGAAATTCAGCATATGTGTTCGGCCAATCCTGATGCATGGCTTTCCACATATCCGTATTTAGGGTCAGGCCTCCGACCAGCGTGAGGATCTTGGCATCCTCTTCAACTGGGGCTCCATCGTACAAACATTTGTCAAATCTTTCAATGTATGCTCGATCTGACTCACCCTTTAGTTGGGAGAAATGTGCCAACCTCTGTTTTGGTGCTGGGCGAGCACACATGGATGAGAAATGGGACAGGAATTTCTTTCCCAACTGGGCGAAAGACGTGATGGACGCAGCGGGCAAAGTTGAAAAACATATGTGGGCACGGTCGCCCAACGTCATGGGGAATGATCGGCATTGCGTTGCGTCGGTGGCGCCCATGGCGATCATAAAGTCTGAATATTTGCTGAGGTGAATATGTGGGTCAGACTTAGCATCGAACATAGGGATTAGCGGTCGGATCTTTGCCACTTTTTCTTATACTTCGGTTGCCATGATCACCGGCGTTAGTGGTGAGCAGGGCATTGTTCTCGCCCGAGGGAGTCCTCTCGTTGTGGCCAGGTCGGCCTGTAAGCCCTCGATTACTTTCTGCATTTCTGTAAATTTCATGGAACTGACAGACTTGGATCGGGGCTGTGTCCCATCATGAGGACCCGGGGGGTCATGCTCATGATGGGGCAGTCCCCCTTTCCATGTTCGTCCTTGACTATCCAATCGATGGTGGATAGACAATTTAGTTCCAGCCGATTTTTGTTGTTCCTGTTGTCTTTCGGGATGCAGGCGATCATGAGGATCTGAGGGAGCCGGAATGTTCGTCGGTTGTTCCCTCCCGGGATCCTGACGCCTATGATTGCCGATTCGGTCTTTAACGGAGAGCCTCAAACGTCCAAATGCGGATGGTCTGGACCCTTGAGGCTGCTCGTCGTCCGACATATCATCAGCCTTTTTGTTGGTCCGCTTCCACGCAGCTTTCACCTTAACCTGATCGCTATCAGGTGTATGCGAGCGTCGATCATCATCATCTTGAACTTTCAACTTGGCCAACTCCTTTTTCGCCCCTCTTTTCTTCGTGCTCGCAACAAAAGAAAGTGATGGCCTTTTGTTGTGGCCGTCGGATCGTTGGCGATATCTTCAAGATTGATGGTTTCCATCGATTTTTGTGAGGCCGATCTTTGAGCCTCTTTTCGGCGTGAGGTCGGCTCTGTCCCGACCTCTCCACCTGAGTATTCCTAGATTGAGGCATTATATTTCTTTTTTCTGCCTCGGCTCTCTACAGGATTGTGTATGGGCTGGTTTTTTCTACCCTCCTTCTAGCGCCAATTGTTGCGAGTCGTTTTTTATGAGAATTCTATGTGGCTAATTTGATAACAACTCACAAATAAAATAAGTGCGTTAATGATATATCTGATAAATAACAGAAATTTGTTGACCCGGTTAAATCAAGAAATGACTACTCTGGGGGCATTCCAAGCCAGGGATGTCATATTGCTAGGTTTACATACACAGTACACGATACTTCTCATGGGGAAAATTCTTATGAAAGATGATGATTTGGAGAGTAAGTGTGAGTGCTTGTGAATTTTACTGAACTCCTCCGGAAATTTTTCTGAACCCCTTTCTTGTTCTTTTTGGACCTATTTATAGTACTTTGACAAGCATGAAATTTGGGTTTGGCAAGCATGAAATTTGAAGACTTAGAGTGTCCTACAAGAACTCGTGTGATCTTTGCCACGTTTTCAACCGTCTTCTGGTTGACCTTTGGATTTACTTGTTTATAAAGGCACTCTTTTTGTCGTCCATATCAACTTTTGCTCGATGATTGCCTGTTAAGCCTCTTTGACCATATCAATTTTATCTGCGGAACTCTGTCCTCATCGAGCATATGAGAATAACTATGAGGCTTGCGGTTTGGCGAAACGGACTAAGCTTGGTGGCAAGTGGCGAGCATACTAAGCTGGTCGACAGTGGCGGCATACATACTCGCTGATCGACAAGTGGCGAGCATACTTGCTTGGTTGGCAAGTTGGCGAGCATACTAAACTTGGTTCGACAAGTGGCTAGTATACTTGCTTGGTTGGCAAGTTGGCGAGCTGGCGAACAAACATGTTTGGTCGGCAAGCTGGCGAGTACACTTGTCCATCGAGCATGGTTATTTTAATAGTTGATTAATACACGTGTCCCTCTGATGTGTACGAATAAATTGAGTAATTGTATCGAACACAACAGTAACATGTAACATGTTTCTAAAATACACTATGGAATGCATGATATATCTGGTGCATATAAAATCTAACCAAATTTATTTCCAAATATGAAATGGGGATAATTGCAAAACCATGACTTCTTTTGCTACAATTACACTTTGAGAATTGAACCTTCAATTTTACAGAGTAGGTGCCAAACTTTTAAATATTTTTTAAAAAAGAACATCAAATAAATTAGCAGAAAAAACCATAATTTGGATTTTAAAATAAAAAAGAAGCCATAATTCAAAAAAAAAAATATTGAAAATCAGTTTTTAAAAATTACTACTATCATGTTATAAATATACTATCACACCATTTTGAGAGGGCATAATAGATTTTTTTTTTTGATCAGTAAAAGAAAATTTAATTGATAAAAGTATATGGGCATGAGTATGTTGGAATTTCGAGGCACGTAAACACGTAATACATGCGCAACATAATTAAACATTTCATCAATAACGAACAATTAATTGCATAAAGATTACAATAATCATAACAAGAAATCTTATAGCAACTCGAGAACAGATTTCTCAACTACGGTATCCACGTAATCCTCAATCACGGATTTGTCAGTGTTGAATCCCGAGATGAATTTGCTAGGAAAATTATAACTCTAAATCTTATGGAGAGAATAATGAATTAACGTTGTTTGTGAATTCACAAGAGCTCATATATATAGGGAGAGACCCAGCTTAAATCTTAAGCTAACCTGATTAGGAAATAAAATCTCTAATCTTATAAAATAAATCTCTTAGATTTATTTCCCATATATAAAATCTCTACGGATTTAATTCCCATGTATATCAAATCTCTACGGATTTGATTCCATATATATTAAATCCTATAATAATATTCCATATATTATTATTGGGAATCCTATTTAATTAAATCTAATTTAATTAAACATTAATAATAATTAATTCTAAATTAATCTATTATTAATTAATTCTCCATAAATTAAATATTAAATCTAATTTAACATTTAATCAACCAACTATAATCCGTAAAAGGGAACTACTTGTTGTGTGACTCATAAGCCCTCATATATCAAGCGATTAGTCAAACTAACGGTTTTAATTGAACTCTAGGCAATAAATCAGACATTCTCAATATATGAGGTACGTTGCGAGAAACATGCAACTACCTATAACTGAAACATGGGCTATTACGATTTCCTCCTTTCATTCGCGAATACTCGATTAAGTCTTGAACATGATGAAATGTCTATTCAAATAACTTAATCATATTACTACAGAGGTTATACAAGTCACACAAGATAGCCAGCCATATGACTTGGCATATGAAGTGTTCGGAGAATTCTGAAAAAATTATTCATCCTGCCGGTGGTGAGGCGTGGAAGCAACTTGACCAGTTACATCCTACATTTGCTGCAGAGCCTCATGTTGGGAGATGAATTTAATAAATATATGATTTTGATTAGATCCCAAAACCCCTGAGTATGACATGTTCAGAATAATCTTGATAGTTGAGTCAGGATTCAGTTTTAGAGTATTCAGGATGTTATCTCGCAAAATGTATAGTCGTGAGATATAGATCGAAGTTAGATCTCAAGATTCTCAAGAACTCAAATAAGTTTCAAGAAACCAAAGTTTCAAGATGAAATCAAGTTTCAAGTTTCAATGATGAAACGAAGAAACTTAAGTCTCGAAGGAGAAACCGAGATATCAAGACTCAAGATGAAATCGAGATATCAAGACTCAAGATGAAATCGAGATATCAAGACTCGATGGAAATCGATGAAACTCGATGAAACCGAAATTGAAGACTCAAAGATGAAGACTCGAGATATTAGTCAGTATACATATAAAGATTCAGATGACTCGTAAGACTCAAGACACGTAAGATGTAAGATTGAAGATCAAGATCGAAGATCAAAAATATCAAGGCACGATAATTCTTTGAAGACTTCGAATGTCTTGAATGCTTTCGATATAAACTGAATGTTCAAAGGCACTGAGAATATCTATCTGAAGGATGCAATACTGAGAAGATCGCGATTCCTTAGAAAAATAGATATTGCCCAAAACATTCAAATGCGCATAACAAAAGGAACTAAGACAAAGTGTTGTTAAGGTTATATCACTTTCGAGATTGTAACCAAAAAGAGTCGTTGAGTTGTCTACCTTTAACGGAGACAAAAGTCAAAAAGAGGAAGACAAAGACCTTTGTACCATCTTGACAATCGACAACGACGAAGTCACCGAAAAGATGTCGAGTACTAAGTTCCGGATCGCAAAAAGTGAAGATCGGCTCTGAAAAGGCTATTGCCTAAAACGTGTTAGGGAGTGTCAAACCCTAAATATAGTTGTTTCTCACACACCATAAGAGGAAACTCACGAAGCTATCTCTCCAACGGATAGTTTTTCAAGAGTGACCTTGGTGTATGCCTATAAATACTTGTGACCTTCTACATTGAAAGGTTACGGGAAATTTGTAAGCAACTCAAGAGCTCAAACTTATTATTGCAAGTTGAAGCACTCGAAAAACTGAGAATTTCCCAAGTGCTTTAAATCGAAGAGAGCTCATTCCACTAAGCCTAGCTTGATAAGATATATCCAAAGCTTAGTCGAGATATCCTAGCCTTTGCTTTGTACTTCATTGTAAAGGATATCTCATTCTAGTTGGAAACCAACCAAGAAACCCCAAACCCTTTAGAAGGTAGTTTGAGTGTGATTGTTGGTGAGATTGGAATTGTAAAGAGTGAGTAAACTACATTGAGGTAGTCAGAAAGCTCTAGAGGAGAAGTTAGTAAGCTACTTGTGGTAGTCTGGAAGATTGTGTGAGTTGAGTAAGTAAACTATGAGGGTAGTCGAAAAAGCTCAAGGTCGGGTTGAGTAAGTAAACTACAGAGGTAGTCAGAAAACTCAGGGCCGAGTTGAGTAAGTAAGCTACAGAGGTAGTCAGAAAGCTCAAAGAAGTGATTAGTGAATTTCTCTGAAGAGATCAGAGAGAGTGGACGTAGGAGCTTGAGTCTCTGAACCACTATAAATTGTTGTGTTCTTTGCTTTCTGTTTTGCTTTGCTTAACTGTTGCATATATTCTGAAAGCATATTTTCACTGATATTTCAGTTGGAATCAATCCACTGAAAGTTGCATATAAATTGAATCACAAAATAATCACTATTCCATTAAAGGAAGGTTTTCAAAGAAAAGCTTAAAACGAGTATAAACTAAGGGCCAACCATTCCGCACATCCGAGTAGCTAGAATGATAGTTACCAAACCGAACTTACTCTTACGAGGGTTCAATAAGTTAGTTATCGATCCAAGCAACTCGGGATCTCTGAAAACTTCGGGACTCGGTTGGGATTATCGCGAGGTATCCGAAAGCGGCTTCGGGATCACTGTCTCGATCATCGACTCGACTCGAGCGATTTGTGCTTCTCAGGACCAAATCATCAGGACAACCTGACCCAAGCTGACCTCAGTAAAAGAAAAGTTTTAAAAACACTAAACACGTGTATTCCCCCCCATACACGTGTAAGACTCGTTTGCACCGGGACCAACACCTCATAATGTGCGACTAGGATTATCCACTGATGGTTTCAATCCACATGGCCCCTCTTCAAAACCATATTCTTGTTGGCCAGTATTTGTTACTCCGTACAACCTGCCACCAGATCTGTGTATGACTCAGGAACACATTTTTCTCTGCCTTATTATATCTGGACCGAAAAGTCCAGGGGTAATTATTGATGTAATGCTTCGACCGTTGATCGATGAATTGAACATGTTATGACTAATTGATCATGTATGTCACACTTAGCCACAAAGTCTAAGTTGACGTGCATCGGCCGATGACTTTGATCCAACTATGATGAGAAGATGAGTATTCTCTCTAAATCCACATTGAGGAATGAATCTTATTCTTGGCTCAACTACCACGCACATGCACTTCGTGATGAACCCAATCCAAGCCATATATACCCATGGAAAGGTGCAAACGTCGGTCATGGTCAAAGTTCATCACTCCACACATGTCGTGCGTATTGACCTCAAGTCAAAGGAGTATCGCATCGCTCCCACTAACCGAGACACCCTAGACACATATTGTGGACTTACATCAAACGGTTTCTCGGATGGGTATACCAATACCCTCTAAGGTATTTGTGCACCCATCATAAGATACCTAGTATCTCGTAGTAAGTGAGATCTTACTACACTCTCTAAGAGTATGATGCAGATCACACATCAATCTCAATTGCATCATCAATATTCCATTCTTGATGATCCTTGATCGGAGCCATTTGAGAATCATGTTTAAGTCATCTAAGTTCTCACAACCTCAATGACATCAATGACTCATGGGAACACTTGCATGAATAAATGCAAATAGTCAAACATAATATTCAAACAAGTGTATTGTCACACATTAATATTAAATGGACTATAATATTAAATCAAACTGAATATCATCGAATATTACGTCCTTACAATAGATTGTCTCTAGAACACTAACACTAACAGAGTAGTACCCACAGACAGGAATAGGTACGAGAGTACAAACAATACAGAAAAAAAGCAGTAGCTAGCACCAAGAAAATCCTCCCAGTACACAACAAAAAGGATCAAAAAATATATGTGACTATTCTCGGTCTCATCTCCCAGTCCTTGAAGCTGAAGTCTGCTTGATGGCTTGACAGTGCACTAATCCAGCTCCAAGTACGAACTTTAATTTCGGACAACAATTTTTCCACCGTGAAATGCTCGTTGCGGAAGATAAAAGCATTTTTAGTTTTCCAAAGTAACCAAACAACACATTCCCAGATGCATACCGCGAATACTTTACCTCTTTTCCCTCTAAGAATTCTACTAAAATGGAGTAAGTTCGTCGAGGGGTTGGAGGAAAGCACCATTTCAACACCTAGCCAATTGCATCATCTCATCCACACATTGTATGAGAACTCGCACTCAAAAAGGATATGTCGGACATATTCTATGGGTATATAAAATGGGAAAGTGTAGGAACCTGCAGAAGAGATGACTAAAAATAGGATAAAAATGAGGCTAGTGAAAATTATGATTTCCTTAAAACGAAATATGTCCCTCACTTTCGGTGCTAGTGATCCTTGGAACGTCCGTCTCCCAGGTACAACAATTATAACAAGATATTTAGTACAAATATATTGTTCTAGCGAACTGAAAATCGCCCCCAACATACACCACCGGAGGGCCAACGAAAATTCAGAAAGTGCTTGTAGCAGGATGCTGGAAGTAGTGTCTTTATTTTCTCTCAATTCGTAGCTTTTCCTCCCCATTCCGGACTGCTCCATATATAGAGCCTGAAAAATGAAACTGATGGGACACACTTGCGTGAAGGATTGAATTCAAATCCGAATTCTGTTGTAACATATTTTCTTGCACTGAATTCTGGCTTTAGAAACTGCCATGCACTAAAAATTTAAAGAGACACACTTGCGTGAAGGATTGAGTGTTGATCTGTACTAAATTATACCCGTCTTATATGAGTTTTTGTCTTGACGGATTCACTAAATTGGTGTAATGCTTCTCTGTAGTCAGAAATCGCCAAGATTTCTTTGGCGATGTCAATCGATTTCCGCAACAAAAAGAACCACACAAAAAGAGTTTACAAAATTGTGATGTCCTCAAACTTTATACTAATCTTTATTTTTATTTTTTTTAGTTTAGCACAGCCCAAAATTTAAAGAGACACACTCGTGTGTGCGCTAACTTGTACCTATCTCATATATGAGATCGTTAAGTATGAGTTTTTGTCAAATTTAAATCACATTAAAACTCTAAGCCCATCGAATTTAATATTGGCCTCAAACTTCATATTATGTTTATTTATATTTTTTGGTTTAGGTCAGCCCAAAATTTAAACCACGTTAAAACTCCAAGCCCATCCAATTTAATATTTCACTTCCCACTTTTGATAAACCCAACCTTCTCTTTTGAATTTTCTACAAAACTGTCCCCATTATTATCCTAAAATTTTCTACACTCATTATTATCTACATAGTTGATTGTAGCTGTGCACTATACTTTTTTTCATAGTGTCCCTTTTATATAAAGTTGGCGAAGTCGGCTGCAGAGGGCGGATGGGTAAATGAGATATAGCAAATAATGATGCTCTATTCGCGAAACTTGTGAGATCGAATTATCGTGCCCATCACACTTGCGACCATTCTACAAAATCACAAAAAATAATATTCAAATTAAAATAAATGATAGAAAAAAATTATAAAAATATCACACTTACAACCATTCTACAAAATCACAAAAAATGAGTATTAAATAATATTCAATAAAAATAAATTTTAATAAAAAAATGTATAAAAATTCATACCCAGGTTTGAAGTTGTTTCCTAAACAAACAAATGTAGCTTTATAGACTTTTCGTAATGAAATTGCCACATTATTGGCAAATAACACTAATTTTGGGCAAATAAGACCAATTTTGCTTCAAAATTATATTTCTCTAAAGTATCTATAAAGTATGCACTATAATTTTTGAATTAAAACAAAAATGATATCCGCTACCACAAATTTCATTTGGCGGTAATCGAGAAAGCAATGTATATAAATGTATTTAGCCCGTTCCATCAAGAGATTTTTTTCTTATAAGACATAATTGTAAGAGAAATTCAAGGTCGTTCTAAGCAAGAAATCAATACAAATGATCAAACCCAATATTCCAAATCCAAACCTCCCTAAGAAGATCACTTGGGACGGGCAATTTTGATTTCTTGATAACAAAAAAAATGGTTCTCTATAACAAAAGAACAATTCTAGATCAAGTTCTATTTATTTTTGATTTCTTGAAAATAAGATTTCTTAAAAAAAAAGGAAGATTCTAGATCTTGGTATGGGCTTCAGTCTGAATATATTTTAGATGAGATTGGGTCAGTGGTCTGAATATATTTCTGATTGTATGAGCTTCAGGTTGTACTACGTAATATTACATCTAAATTTTTCAACATAATAATATTATAAGTAGAAGCCTCATGTTGTGTATGTTGCTAATTAATCCTCTAAATTATCCTTCCTAAGTTTGAGGTGTTTCAAAAAACTAAAAAAAAAGAGTCAAATAAACTTATTTCAGTTACATTATCTCATTTCAACTTTATTTATTATTTCATCTGTTAATTTTATTTTTTATTTTTATAAATACACAAATACACTTCAATTTAATTATTCCTCAACGAACATAAAGTAATGCAGCGTAAAACAGTTTTGCATCATTACCCCTTATACTGTGTAATATCTTATTAATAATTTAACAACTTATCTAGAACAAACACACATAAGGAAGTATTTATGCAGTTATACTGCCATATAAATTATAATATGGATACATTAAATAAAAAAATACTAATATTATTGTAACTCAAAGGGAGTGTTGCTTTGGCCTTTGGGACTACGGACCACCATGTTCAGCCGTGGGATGTTATACCAATACGAAACTATTGATCTCTTCAAGTAGAAAAACACTTAGCAAAATAATACACACACTCAAACCTCAAGAATAAGAATTGCTCTCATCATACTGCATTTGAAAATTGAAACAAATAATCTTTTACTGCATATGCAAGCGAAGAACTTGGGTGCTTGGTTCATAATTCTTCGATGGGAATATGAATGGTAATGGAATGAACATAAGGTAATTATGATGGTTAATGAGAATACAAATGATCAATTCACCTTCATCATACTTCATACGAGGTAATGACACTCAAAATACGTTAATCATAACTTAATTTTGACTAATCACTTCCCTTCCTATAATTATTTATCCTCAGTAATTTTATAATTTTTTAATCAACAATCATTTTTTATCTCAACTTATTCCAAAATTAGAGCATATACTAACAACGTAACCATAATTCTCATTGCAATTCACTATTCAATGATTCCTATTACCATTTCCATTGAAGAATTTATACCAGGGCTCCTTAATATAAGTTATTAAATCAATTTTAACCAAATTAGTAAACAAAATCAACTATTTATGGATTATCAGCTAGCTAATAGCATTACCATCCTAGAAATTTCAAGAACCATTTTCAGGATAAACATACACCACTCTCCCATCATGTGTATGATAATTAACCACCTAAGCTCAGTTTTCCACAAACCCTACTCATAACTAACCCAAAATAAATAAAAAATTGTGGTAGAAATAATTACCTGAAAACCAAACTAACAAGAAACCCCTTAAGAGTATCATACCATGGCCTTTGGAGCTTTGCTTCAACCCATACAAGGCTTTGTGAAGTTTACAAACATGATTAGGTCTCTGAGAATCTGTATACCCCTCTGGTTGCTCAATAAAAACAGACTCTTTAAGAGTACCATGCAAGAATGCGTAATTGATGTCAATTTGTTGAATACTCCAACCTTTAGTAACTGCCAAACTAAAGACCAACATTAGTGTTATTGGTTTCAAAATTGGACTAAAAGTTTTAAATAAATCTACCCCTGGCGTTTGCTGAAACTAAGAAAAAATTTAATAATAGCAGCACTGCTAAAACCATATGTTATTGCATCTTCAACTAAGACTCATCTCTTTGACCCGGTTCGATTCTTTGGAAAACCGACTTTTACTAATTCTTCTAACTTTAGATTAATCCCATGCTTGTCCTCATGATATTTTCGACCAAAAACTACGTTTTCTTCTTCAGACAATGGGGTCCTGTATTTTTGAGAGGCCGAACAACTTTCATCCTGGCTGAATAATGCATGTATGAAATTAGGAGAAGTAGGGCCAAAATTAATTAGAAAATATACATTAAGAGGGTCTTTTTTCCCTTTGTGAATAATGGATTGGCCTGCGAAGGTTGATCTGCTCTGTTTTAATACTCCGTCCATCCCGTATTCGTTTTGACATTTACTGTAAATACAATATTTAATGTATGAGTTGTTTATTAATATTTGAGGGGATAAAGTGATTTTTAATTGAGGGTATTATAGATCTTTCTATTTTATTATAAAGTAGTTGTGAGAATAAAGTGATTTTTAGTATGTATAAAATAATGACATTAGATGTAATTTTGAGACATTAGAAGGATATAATTGTGAGAAGCCGCTTGTGTAATAAAAAGAAGTTGAATACAAGATGAAAAGATAAAGGCTTCCGTTACACATTACACAATAATGATGGTTATAACCCTCAAGTACTGGACTTGGAATGAAAATCGATCGTACATGATAACCCTTTCGTAATTAATACAATTCAACTCTTAATCTTAATACAACAATTTTGTTTCAAATTATTGAGAATTTAAAAATTAATTTCAAGAAATTTCAGCCTGCAAGCTGCAAAATCATATACGACTTCTACTTTAATTGATTAACTCCAAGAGTATCGCAAAAACAATTACTTTACTTTAATCAGAATCCTACAATTTCAATCATGCATTTGAAAAAACGAAAATAAAAAATTGCAGAATGTTTTATTGAGGGTGAATAATTAGGGTAACATTCTATGGCACTGCACTGAATGCTTAAAAATTTAAACCTCAAGAAACAAAGAAAACAAAATCTTCAAAATGAAAGAGTAAGAAAGGACATGGAAGAGAGGTCTATTCCATGCACTTGCAATCTAATAATGCACACACCGAATAGAAAGGCCAAAATACACCGAAGTCTTCGACTCCCTAAAACGAGTTCCAGGCACATAAGTTTCACCGACCTCGTAACATCAAATCTAAAATGCTCAATCACCATTTTGTTTTTTGTTAGAGAGCATAGTGCTACGGTTTTCAAGTCTTGAATGGAGTGATCAAAAGTGCGCCAAACTGTATACTACAATCCACGCAAGCTGAACAGTAGGGAAAATGATGATTACATTATGATCTTTCAGATTAGGTAAAAACTTGTATACACTGTTTATTTTTAAATGGTATTAGTAGTTTCAATTAGAATATTAGTTGTGGAACATACTTAGGCGATGAAATGGAACAAGAGGAAAATGTGGAAAATACCAGAAAGAGGGAAACTGAAGCAAATAGACCCTCTTGAAGAAGGGCTCCATGACCTCCAAACTCTTCTTCATCGACTTTTAGTACAAGACCATAATATGCATAGATGATCCCAGTCGATAACACCATAAACCTGAATGTCAAAATCAGCACTACAAATAATTATATGCACCTAGGAGGTATTGAACTAATTAGTTTCAAAAGCCTTTGTTCTCCCAAGATGGCGTAAAATTAACTTTCATTATATGATAAATCACAAGTGACAACTTTGAAAGAGAACTTTGTCTCTTCCCTACATGATATTTATCCAGAATGTAGACGGTTTTTTTTGTTTTTCTTTAAAGTTTGTTGGTTTATTAATTTGTATTTGAAGAAAAAACATCTTTGATCTTAATTTGTCATAATATTTATCCAAGTGATAACTTTTGTTACTAGACCTTTCTGGCTTTGAATATATATTGCTTCATAGAGAATGTCCATCCAATGCTTAAGAGTTACTGGCTGTTAATAAAAGAGAATCAAACTGAAGTACTCTAGGTTATTGCCCTCTGGGAGTAGAAAATATAAACTTTTGACAAGTGCAAAGCATCCTAAAAAATCTGATAAATTCTCTTTAGATGACATATAAACAAGAATATACATAGCACATATACATCACAGGTATGTCTAGATAAATCACAAACACATCACCACAACTCTAAGCACATAAGGACACCCCAGTTATACTAACCTAAGTTGTACAGAGTGAGTGCAAAGGTTGGAGCAGTAGTGGAAGTATCTACTAAGATGATCATATGTATGTGAGTGTGTGTGTAACAAGTTATATTTCCAGGCTTGTGGGCCATTCTAAACATTATAAATAGCCTATGACTAGTCACGAAAGAACGATACTCCCTTGCGGAAACAAGTAAATAGCAGCTAATTTGTAAAAAGTAGGCGGCCCAATGTTGTTAAACTCTCGACTCAACTCTTACAACTCAATGAATTTACTAATTCCTGTTGTTAACTCCTTTACATAATCAAGCTATGATATAACCAAGAGTAAACTTGCGAGATTACTCATTCAATTTTGCAGTTTTATAGGCAAGGTTAAAGTTTTAAAAAAGTTGATTTTTTTTGTTTTATTTTAGCCTAACAAAGACACATCGTCGATTTCCAAAGTACAAGCACAACCTAAAATTTCAGATTCTTAGGGGCAAATAGAGACACAAAAACAGAAGATTCATCTGGAATTTACAATTTGTTTTTTTTTTCAGCCTCCAAGCTCTAGATACAACTCCAAGCTTCATTCGAAAGATAATTCATTTTCTCCTCATCTATTTGTTATTTAATCATCTTGAGTTTTTTCTTTTACATTGCTAATTGTACCTAAGAGTGCTTTATTAAAATGCTTGTACTAAGATGGCAAAATTTCTTACTTTTCAATGTGTTAACAATATATTGTTCATCTATTTTGAATGCTGAATATTAATTTCAAACAGTCTATTAAGCAAATGATGGTCCTAGCTCTTGCTATTAATTATGGGTACAATGTGATAGCATTCAAGTTTAGGTCTTATTATTATTATTATAGTTGGGTTAGGGCCTTTTTTAATTTACGTTCCTTAATAAACTACTTCTTGGCTTTATTGCTTGGTGGGCTTAGGCTAGGGTTTAGGTTTTGAGAGTCTATTCATATTGCTTTGTTCTTTTTTAGTTAGAGCATTCAAAGAGATCATTGAGTTAGGAAAATACAGTTTGCTTGGGCAGAATTCGTCCTGTAGAAATCTTTCTTATAAGATTGTTATTTATGTTGTGTTTTAAAACCCTTGCCTCTATCACAATGTGATTAAAATAAGTTGTTACCAACTGATTATGCAATTCTACACTACTCTTGCTATAAACCACCAACTGACAGAAACGCAGAAAACACCATACACCATACTCAAACAAAGATGAGTTTCCAAAAGAAAATGTATTAACTTACACGATAAACCAGATGCCCCCAACCAAAGGAATTGCACCCCATAGTAATCCAAAAATGAGGCCTAATGCTTGTCTAATCCAATTAAGCACATCTCCAAGTTGATCCTGTAACAGATACAGAATGACAGTTATCTCATGTGTACAAGCGTAAATAAACTTTCCCAATTGATTGCATTAATTACTAAAAAGGAAACTGAAGTTTCAAGTATTCTCATGATAAAACAAGAACGATAGAGAGGCCAGTGGATTAATACCACTATAATGGCCCTTAAATTTTAGGTTTATGAAAAAATCAAATGTCTCAAACCTTCGGGTTAAGCATGACGAGTTTAGGTTTGACTGTTTGAGGATGATCTAGAAATTCAGCAAATATATGTTCAAGGAAATGCTTGATGCACCAAATTCAAGAACATAGATGATGATTAGCAAAATGATGTGTCATCAACCAAAGCATAGGTTTGAGTTCAGCTTGATACTTTAACCTAATTTAACACGTATAAAGGTTCCCAAACTGAATATACATGCAAGACAGATATAAAAACCAGATGCGTAACAACAAACTTGGAATCACAAGTAATAGAATTGTACTATGTTTTCTTGAAATCAACAAACTGAAACTGTTCCAACTCCTTCCTGATATGGATGTAAATAAATCTATCTAGCTACTTATCCTTAAAATTACAATGTAGATTGATAGATTATTATTATGAAAATCACAGTCTGTATTAGTTTGATTGTTTCCTAAAACATGTCCTACATATAAAGGTACTTTGCTTGTTTTGTTATGCCCAAGCATCACATCAGAGAGACGAACTCATACTTTAAACATAAGTCTCTTGCTTATTTTAATATACTATATAAACTATCTAAATTAAAGTTCCATGATTTCCTAAAATGTGTTAAATTTTGTATTTATCCAAACACGAGAGCTATCTTATATTTTTAATCAGGGGTTAACTTTGATTTGAAAGAATCCAATAAGATGAATAATTGAATACTCACTAACACAAATGGAGTGTGCCCAAATAACTAGTTCATTAGTTCTCGTAGGCCCATCAATGCAGTTTTAATTCAACTAATAAGTCTAATATTTACATGCCATGATGCCAGCAAATAAACCGACACCCTTCATAACTAATCTAACTTCAGAATTTGCACAACCTTTTTGTGATATCATCCATCAAAAGGATGGATTAACAAATAAACTAATTAAAACAGAATCGCCGAGAAATTAAATTTCCTCATTCTGAATCTAGACAAACAGCGCTTAAAACTGCGCGAATTAAACACGCCAGTAACAATTCCGTAACTCAAAAGGCAAAATTAAAGTAAATAAATTAATAATAATTAACTAAAAGAGCTTAAACCTTATCCCACGAAGCATCAGGATCTAGCAATTTCGCCAATTTAAAAGGAGAGAAGTGACCATTCTGATGCTGTTGCAGTTGCTGTGAAGCTAACTTCGCCGATTTCCTCTCTCTCATCTGAAATTACCAATCACACGACTCGTGAATCCCTAACCAAAAAAAACCCTCGAAACTATCGAGCAATTACTCACAGTAAGAACTAGAGCTGATTGTTGGAACAATTAGGGTTTTCAGATTGAGAAATGAGAATCAGTAGACCAGTGGAGTTGTAAACAATTGAATCCACCAAGAGATAGAGAGTGCGCGCGTGCAGCGCACGTGATGTGGCCGGCGTTAAACCTGCTACAGCTGTGCTGGGTATTATTCAGATTTTGGACTGAATGGCCCCTGTGCCCTATGCTTTATGACTTTTTTTTTTCAACAACTTAACTTTATAGGAATACTATTTTTTAATTTAATTGCAAATTAAACCATCGTCTCTCGTTAAATTGCTATTTCATTTAAATTTTTGGATAATCTTTAAATATTGTCACAAAATAAAATTACAGACAATACCCTTTATGGTCGAGTTTGACGTGGTCAGCCGATATGAACATCCCTTAATTCAAACAACGTCATTTTATATAAGGGAAAGCCAATTAAAATTGTCACATAAGTAAAAGCGGCAGGGAATATTCGTAAACCTCATTTGCAATAATGTTTAAAGATGATAATTTTCTTGCAAATATCCAAAATTTAGGATTAGATTGCAATTTAGCAAAATGTGTTGATTTAGTTTGTAATTATGCCTATTCTTTGTTCTTTATTGTGAAAAAGTGAAAAATATAGTTCATAATTCTTAATCTATTTTGCAACTACACAATATTTTGGGAGAAAAATAAGATATCACGAAAACTTGTATGAGACGGTTTATGAGTTACAAATCAACTCTCACACCTTTCAAAATGTTAAAGCGCTATGCCCAAATTATGATGTCTCTCATCATGAGACACGTTTCACGCAAGTATGCCTCATTCACCTTATTTAAAGAAAAAAAATATAATCACACAACTCACATTCCTACTCACTCATCAATTTTAAATATATATATATATATATATATATATATAATCTTAATCTTAATATTATATATTGGTAAACCTGATTCAGCCTATGTGGCGGAACCACGTTCGTCTACGAAAAGCTCAATTCAATGAGTAAAACATATATTGCAAATCTTGTATAAATATGATAAACTATAATTCTTTAAAATTATTCAAACAATTAAATTTTTCAAGAATTTTGTCTAACAAATATTTGGCTGAAATTATATAATTTTTTGAACAAAGATAATTAATAAATTTAGAGTTAATTTTTTGAAAAAAAATAATATATAGATTTTTCAGAGATGTATTCTTTTGTACATAGATAATTAATAGATTTATAGTAATTTTTCTGAAAAAATAGCAAATCTTGCATATATATAATTAGTTATAACTCTTTAAGAATGTTCAAATAATTATATTTTCCAGAGATTTTGTAAAATATATATTTGGCTGAAATTAAATATTATTTTGAACAATAAAAATTGATTACTTGCTTATACTTGCCATGTGGGCAGGTATTGAATTGAGTTCATTATGCATCCATCCCCAACACAAAGCAGATAATTTAAAATTCATTAGAAGAAAACACAATATTTTTTCTAACAATAAAACAATATTATCATATACTTCTTGATTTTTTAATCTATTGTAGAGACTATGAGCTTTTTATAAACAAAAGAACAACAACAATTATTTTAGCAAGTGCGCATGTTATTCAATATTGACCAATATTCGGTGGAAAACATTTTTAGTGCCACCATTAAGCTTGACCTCCTTCTCGAAGCTTTCATCTATAAATTACGTATACTTACTACGTCGGAATTCATTATTAGAAAAGTATCTAAATTATATCAATTTCATCGATCTTTAGTTGGCATGACATTTCTCATCGTCACAATTAATCTATTATAGAGGATATGAGCTTTCTTTGAACAAAAGAACAATAACAATTAATTTAGAAAGTGCGCATGTTATTCAATATTGACCAATATTCTGTGGAATTTTTTTTCTACTGCCACAATTAAGCTTGACCTCCTTCTCGAAGCTTTCACCTGTAAATTACCTATACTTACTACTTAGGAGTTCATTATTAGAAAAATATCTAAATTATATCAACTTCATCGATCATTAGTTGGCATGACATTCCTCATCTTCACAATTGCAATAAATATCCATAACTCATGTAGAACTCAAATTACTTATCTCAATATTATCCGCAATATACAAAACAAAATCACTAATTTAGTTGCACAATTACATTAAACATTCATAACCAATTCAGAACTCAAATTATTTTCATCAATACTCCCTATAATATACAAAGCAAAATCAAATTAAAAAAAATTATCAAATAGAAGAATCCTTATGAACAGAAAAGAAGAAACCTGCAATATACAAAACAAAATCAGATTAACAAATTAAAAAAAATGTTATGAACATAAAAGAATAAACCATTCATAACTAATTCAAAACTAAAATTACTTACCTAAATACTCCCTGTAATATACAAAACTAAAATGATGAGAGTGATCGCAATGGAAAAAAAAAGCTCTAAATTAAAGATATTACACAATTCAATCAACATTCATAACCTAGATGGGGTATGGGCATGATTTGGAAAAGAAGAAACCCTAAATTAAAGATTTAATTTAATTACACAATTACAATAAATATTTATAGCCAATTCAAAACTCAAATTACTTACATCAATACTCCCTGAAATATACAAAACAAACTTATTAATTTAATTACACAATTACAATAAACATTTATAACCAATTTACAATTCAAATTACTTACCATACTCTTTACAATATACAAAACAAAATTAGATTAACAAATTCATTATATAATTGCAATAAACATTCATAACCAATTCAAAACTCAAATTATTTATCTCAATACTCCTTGATACAAAATAAAATTATTAATTTAATTATATAATTACAATAAACACTCATAACTAATTTAGAATTTAAATTAATTACGTCAATAATCTCTACAATATACAAAATAAAATCAGATAACAAATTCATCGCATTAGAAGAAAATAAAATAGTAACAGTGTATATGCTTGATGAAATTTCCAAAAGGATGTTGTTTACCTTGTTTCAACATAAGAATGGACTAAGAAATTGGCTGGTAATTTTCAATTTCTTCGTATAGGAACAATATCTTCGAAAAATTCAGAAGCACTGCCCGATTGTCAGATACATACGGAAGAGGGAGGCCGAAAGGTGAGGTAGGGCTGATTGAGATATAATAATAATAATAATAATAATAATAATAATAATAATAATAATAATAATAATAATAATAATAATAATAATAATAATAATAATAATAATAATAATAATAATAATAATAATAATAATAATAATAATAATAATAATAAGAATAAGAACAACAACAAGAATAAGAACAATAAGAATAAGAACAATAAGAATAAGAACAATAACAATAATAATAATAATAACAACAATAATAATAACAATAAGAATAAGAACAATAAGAATAAGAACAATAACAATAAGAACAATAACAATAACAACAATAACAATAATAATAACAATAACAATAATAATAATAATAATAATAATAATAATAATAATAATGAATTAATGAGAAACTCTTATCTTAATCTTAGTCTTAATATAAATAAATAAAAATAAATTTAATTTAAATAACTTTTAATGAGATTGCACAATTTTAAAATGAAATAATCTGATTGAATTTGGTTTTACGCAGATTAACGTGGTTCCGCCACATAGACTGAATCAGGTTTACCAATATATAATAATTAACGTGGTTTCGTCACATATGTTGTATCAGGTTTACCAATATATAGTATTTAAGATTGAAATAAGTTATATATTCTAATAAGAAATTACTTGCATCAATAGATTAATAAATAAAATAACTATTTTGTATTAAAATAATAATAGATAAGATTAACAATTATTAGCTGATTTTAAGTAAATTAGTCAAATATTTTGTTTGTTTCCCTTTTTCCATTATTTCAGTATTTAATTAAAATTGATGATACTATTTTTTTAAATGGTAATTAATTATAATATTTTCCTAACATAATCATAAATATATAATAGGACCTATTTTACCATCCCTGATTTTGGCTCCAAACTACCTTGACCGTTGATCCTTTTTTTCTAAATTGATCTTGATCGTCCAATCACTCCTTCTTCTTTTTACTTTTTATTCTTTTTATAATTATAATTAATTCACACCATAATTATTCCTCATTACCTTCACATTCAAATTCTATAAATACTCATATAATTCCCATCTACCATTAATCGAATCATGTTGGAATTCATAGCTATACCATGGGAACGGATTTCAAGTATCAGTATGCGCATTCGTGGTTCTTGAATATGGACAAGCTCATACACTATGTGAATCAAGTTGGTATATTCGGCACTATTTCATCATATTTTCCATTAGTGGGATGATTCTTGCATGGAATTTTGTCATTGGAAAAGCTCAATATTTTCTTATTGCAAATCATCAATTTATCGTCCTAATGTTGAGCATTTGGATCAGAGATGTTTAAGAGAGCGATCTTGTGGTTTTTTTACTGAGTTGTGTAATAGATTAAGTTTTAAGTTTCCAGCCAATTGTATAAAAAAAATATTATAGTTTTTTTTATGTGAATTCACTATATCAATCCAAAAGCTCGAATCGTCCTCAAGTTGAGCTTTTGGATTGGAGATGTTTAAGCTAGCGATCTTGTGGTTCTTCTACTGATTTGTTAATATATTAGGTTTTAAATTTCCTGCCAATTGTATAAAAAAAGAAATATTAGTGTTTTTTCTTTATGAAATAGTTGGAGAAGACATGGCAGTGAACCTCTGATTTTCTTTGTCATTTTATAAGGAGATTTTCCATTTTCCATTATGTTTTAATTTTTCACATTAGACTATATGTGATTTTATTTATATGATTTTTTTTTATTATTTATTGCCTAAATTATTTGTTGTATAATATGATTACAAATGTGTATATGTATATATATATATTGTAATGATAAGATATATATGTATATATATATATATATATATATGATTCACTAAAGGAAATTTCGTTATTTATTAATTCTCTCCTAAGTCAATGACCATAATTGATGGTATTAATGCATGGTGTACCTATTATCAAATTAATGACTTTATTTTAGGGTATTGACTGTACCCATTATCAAACAATTAGAATAAAATTAGAACAAAATTTGTCCTTTAAAATTAATGACTTTAAATCATTGATTGATGATAGAACGAAAATAATATTAAATACCCTTTATAACATCCTTAATTGAAGCCCATAAATTTGTTTTCTCTCCTATTTAAAGTGAATTTCTGTAAGCCAAAAATTTTCATTCTCAACCCTAAAAGCGTATGTATATGTATATATATTTATATATACATATAAAGATATGTTATATATATATATATATATATATATATATATATTACTTATATATTTACAATAATGTTTTTTAACTTGAGGTTTTTTACGATGTTGCGGCCTTTCTCCCATGCGTCGATTATGTTCCAGAATTTACCGCTCTCTTTGAAAGTAAAATAGTAAGTTATATTTTTAACTTGATTATATCTCTCATTAAAATATTAAATTTAGATTTAAACAAATATTAAAATTACAATATTAATAGTGATTTAATTGAATTGTGTATACATATATTTGTAGTCTAATATGATTTATTTTTATTCTTATCAAGCCTATACCTCAATGTTGGGGCAAATCCTTGTGTAATTTAATTCCTAAAAGTTGTCTATTTAAAACGTCTACCGGAAGAGTAGTTTATGGTCGGTGCTTCAAGGATGGTGAACAATGGGTATAGACGTGTAATTGGGAGAATTTTTTTACCCCCTTCTCTCTATTGCTTTTTGTTTTCTCGCTCACCATTTTCTACGATGGAGATTATACCTTTGTCATGCATTCATATAAATTTAATGGTTGTTCAAACTTTAAAAATGGTGTAGATTCTTACGAAGGTATTATATAGTTATAATTAATTATAAGCTGTATTTTTTAGTTTTGATTAATTATTTTTAATTTTGCTCTAAAATATTTTTTAGATGATTATGGATTGAACTTCAAGAAACTCGGAATTCAAACTCGTGCATCTTTGGATGTATTGTATGCTGAATTAGGACTTCATGTTGGGGAATTAATTGCCCGGATCTATTCGGGATGAATATTTAAATACAAATTTAATTCTAACAATTATTACTAGCATGAATTAATCCTATATTAATTCAAATAATAATTCAACAACCAATCATGCATATAAACAGTTCACATAGATCCTACGCATGTGGAATTACTACGTGTTTTTGTGAACTAACCTCTCGGAGTGACAACCGTTGAGAAGATGGATCCCGTTCACACGAACACACCAAAAAACCTTCTCAAGTATTCCCTTATCCTTGTTCAATAATCCGGTGGTAGGAACTCGCGAACAATTTAACAAAAGGAAAAATAAAATTATGTTGCACCACCTTTGTGGATTTCTAATTTTTCCAACACATGGAATTACATTGGGGAGAAACACTCATCCTCTATTTATAGAGGGGGTGTTGGTCGAAAATTTGTGCATGAATAAGATGGGATTTTTTTTTTTGATCTCCAAGAAATCTTGAATATATCCAATATATTATTTTCTCCATATTTAAAATATTCCACAAAAATCTCAACTCCTCTTGTTATAGTATTTTCGAAAATAATAAGGAGTAAGAATTTAAGATTTGGATCTTCTTGAATTTTATGAGATATTCTTGTATTCCAAGAATGCATATCTTCCATAATATCTTTTCAAGAAAATTTTTCTTCTCCTTATTTATTCAAAATTTTCGAAATATGCTTAATAAATAATCAAGTGGGAGATTTCTTGAATTTAATGAGATAATCTTGTATTCCAAGAATACTTATCTACATTCCATAACAAAATTCAAAGAAAATCTTTCTCCCTCTTTTATTTATTATTTTCGAAACTTTTAGGAAAAATAGGCAACAACATTTTATTTTATTTTAAACACCATTTTTCAGTTATTGGACATTATGTTTGGGCTACTTGAGGGGCCTTTAGGAGAATTAAGATTTGACCTTCTAATGGACTTTTAAAATCTAATATTGAGCCACAATATTATTCAAGTCCATAAATATTAATTAATCCCACTACATAATTAATATTGCACTATCCATCTTAACCCATATTACTGTTAATATGGCTCCCGATTATTATTTTCCGTGTTTAAGATTATCCAGCCCATTAATTAATTCAAGCCACTAAAATAGCTTTTCATTAATTAATATCTTTTGTCCTTGGTCAAGGAACGGTTCAACATTATTATCCATACCGGAAACTAATTCCACTTGCAAGATTTGGTATGATAAATCTTATGAACCTCCCAAGGGGGCAAATCAAACAAGCGTACTCGCACACGATTCTTTGTATTAAATCTTAGCAATCGCATGTGACCAGTAATATTGCCCAAGATATAAAGTATCGAATCTCATTGATTCTCTACCCTTCATAAGTCAAAGCAATAGTTACTAACCACACACGATCCTATTTAAGGGACGAAGATTAAGAAATAACGAACCACTGAGGTCTAATTCTTCCAAATTCAATGTTGAAGAATTTATCCTCCTGTAGGTCCTATTCAGTGCATCAGTCATGCACTAGTGTAATCTCTTGGTCAAGACAAGTCAATCTGAGTCTTACACTTCAACCTTTCACGATGGATTGTTCATTTCCATCTAGGTTGTGACCAGCGTACTTTTAGTTACAAGGGACTGTTAATTTAATCTTTTGTGATCTGGTATCACTAAATTAACTACAATGTAACATGTACTGTTTATTGAACAATTATGCAGTAAATATATGTAACATTCAATAATATTTAAAGCATCAGTGATAAATAATTTATTTCAGTAATAAGACAGAAATTCAGTTTGGTTATACAAAGTAAAAACATACTTTCCAGTATAACCCCAACACTTCAAACTCCCGAGGTTCATCAAGCTAATTCCTTGGATGACAAAGGTGGTGTTCATACATTGGTTGATTTAGATAATGAAGGTAAATATATTTTTGTGTTTTCTCTGATTTGTATTAAATATTTATAAAATTTAATTTGTTATGTTTTTACTAATATATGTTTAACAGGTATTGGACCAAACTTATCGAATGTTGTTGTGGATGAATCCTATGAGCTTACTGTTGATTGCAATCAGTCTGAATTCGATAGGCGCCTGGTATGAATTGTATTATGTGTAACTTCTATTTTATATTATTTTAATTTTTACATTATATATATATTAAAAAAATGTGTCTGCAGTGTCTTTCAAAGTCTGCGGATCAATTATTTGGAACAGTTAGCTGTAATGTTGCATTGAAGAATTTTGTCACCGGAGAATCTCACATTGTCCAGTATGAACATCGACTAAAAATCACAGGTCGTCGGAGGTCATTTCATCGACGCCTAAAAGGTGATTGGAAAAAGGTTGCTACAAGTGTTGGTTTAACCGAATTAAATAAAGTGAAGTTTTGGAAACAAATTGTTGGAGAAGAGCATGGTAGTGAACCTTTGATTTTCTTTGTCATTTTATAAGGAGATTTTACATTTTCCATTATGTTTGAATTTTTCCACATCAGACTATATGTGATTTTATTTATATGTTTTATTTTGATTGTTTATCGCCTAAATTATTTGTTTTATAAATCATATTAGACAACTTTTAATAATATGATTTTTTATTGTGTTATACTTGGGTGCTCATAATATTAAACCTATGATTTTCTTTGTCATTTTATAAGGAGATTTTGCATTTTCCATTGTGTTTGAATTTCCCACATCAGACTAATTGTGGTTTTATTTATATGGTTTATTTTGATTATGTATCGCATAAATTATGTGCTACATAATATGAGTATGGATGTATATATATAAGCCGAATCATTAATCCTATTTTTAAATCCTAATATTTAAATTAAACTTAATCATAATGTGTATCATTATATATTCATGATTATTTAATTTCATTATTTGCATATTTTTTTGTTTCCTATATTTAGTTGATGAAAATTAATTTGAAAAATTCAAATATTTTTATTGCTATTGGCATTTATTTGTTCTCTTTAATATTATTGAACAATACTTTTATAACATAATGATATTCACTGTCATTTTGACTGTACGCCAATTTATTTAAGCGCCCTCATGATTCGATGGAGTCTTAGTATTTTTTTAAAATTTATTATTATAAATATTTTAATATTGATAAAATATTATTATTTAGAAACAAGTTTTTAAATATAATTAAAAATTATTATATAATTATTTCGAATATTCAGTATAAGTATAAGTGGCATGTATCTGCTTATCATATAATGTCATTCATTGTTTTCGGAAAATATTTTTTATGATAATTATTGAGACGAATAAAATTAATTAGAGTAAATAGTAAAAAATTAAAAATATTCAAATTTTGTTATTTTAAAAAATGATCATCTGATAAATAAATAAATACTTTACATAATTTCCTATAAGAAGAAGAAAACGAGAATGAAGAAGAATATAAAATTAATAAACATAGAATAAAGATATTTATAATAAACTTGATAATTATTAGATATAAACTTTATTTTTTTATTTCTTATTTAAATTTCGTCATTAGTAGCATCATTGATTATCATAATTTTCATATTCTATGACCAAGACTGTCCATTCTGGCAAAGTTGAAATATTTTTTTTTTTTATTACACAGTTGAACTAAAAAAACATTAATCTAGAGGACATTATCTCCATGAAAAAAATGTATAGATTCACTTTAATTTCATAATTAAATACATATATTATATTTAATCATATGTTCTTATTTTTTCTAATATTAATTATGATTGCATCAATTACTCATATTATTTATCACCTTTCTCTAATTAACTTACATATAACTTTAATGATGTGCTTAATTCAAGCATCACTAATTTTGTTATTAGTATGTGTCTAGATTGATTGTGATATATTTTGAAATAATTCCTTCCTCAAACTTTTTAATATAGTATAGATTATTTTATGCTTTACAAATCTTTACTAAAAATATATAACTATTTGAATAATATAATTAAATTATTGTATTTCATTCTAATTATTAATTGATAATACTCATATAATGTTCAATTTTCGTAATTTAATTTTTCAATAAGATCGTGTAATCACTCTCCTGACATTATAAAAGTTTTGAAATCATGACACTATGTCAAATGGTATTTCCATTATTATTCATCTTTCTCAATTCCACTCTTTAAATACATGGAAAAATTACTAGAAACTACACATTTTTACACCCTATCTCTAATAACTACAACAATATATTACTATTATTATAAACTACAAAAGTAGTCTAAATTAGACATATATACCCTTAAGCCTCCTAAACTCAATCCGCCCACAACATATATTTTAATTATTTGTTTTAATTGTCTAAATCAAATCATTTCTTTCAAATTCAAATCCATTCAATCTCTCAAATCTCTTGTCTTTTTCTCCTCTCAAACCATCTCATCTTTCACAAAATCAAAACTTATGCATCTCTCACACAATCCATACCAGATCCACGACAAAAGAAGAAAAAAAAACCCAGATACAAGTGCAATGGGTCGACGAAAACTGTGTTCGATTGAAGGTTGTGGGCGCAGCTGCGACGCGGCGGCTACAGGGGCGGCACTCCTTTGAATCGGAAACCCTAGATCTATGAAGCTCACACAATTCGCAGGAAATGGTTTTACATGGTGGTCATTTGATAAAGAGCGATGAAGGAAATTGAAAGTAGTGCACTTTTTTAGTCTCTTTTATACATTTAAGTGTGAGTGTGTTGGATAAAACAATATCTATAAGGAACAGATGCCCCTGTTTTGGTATTTGCAGATTCCGAAGGTTTGGTTGTTCAATTTTTTACGTGGAATATGGGTTTGGTTTAGTTTAAATGAGTTTAGTTTTATTTGGGTAGATGAAACCGACAACAAAATCTTTCCTTGAGCAATTTTTGAAAGTGTCATATTAAGGAGTTTGGTTTGGATGTGGATTTTTGAATGATTGTTTGGTTTGAATGTGTGTTTTGGTTTGGTTTGAATGTGAATTTATTAATATGGGTTTGGTTTGAATTTGGTTTTTGGTTTGGTTTGGTTTGAATGTGGATTTTGATTTTGGTTTGAATGTGTATTGTTAATTTTCTGGATGCTTTTTGATTTTGAACAGGCTTGAAAAACGAATAGTTTTTCCTGAACATGTTCAATTTTTTAAGTTAGATGACGATTTGCTGGTTCAAATCTCTGATGCAGCACTGCCTTCAAGGACCTCTCGATCAGTTCTAATTTTTAAGTTAGATGGAAATAGAATTAGATGCAAATGTGTGGGTTTTTTTCTGTACAAAACAGTAAAAAATATGTGTTTGTTCAGTTTTTTTCTGCACAGAACAGTAAATATTGTGTGTTTGTTCAGTTTTTTGTTCTACACATGTTCAATTGTGATTTTTGAACAAGATCAAGAACAAGAACTACAGAAGTTATATGTGCAAAAATATATCATAGATTGTGTAAAAATGTAATATTTTTCGTTTAAAATCTTGTTTCAAAATGAATTTTGAATTTTGGGAGTGAATTTGGAGTGGGTGGGTAGTAAAAATGATTATGTTTTCTAAATATTGCTGCAAATGTGCGGTATTTTTCTGCACAAAACAGTAAAAAATATGCATTTGTTCAGTTTTTTTCTGCACAACATTTCACTGCACATGTTCAATACAATATTGATTTGTTCAGTTTTATTATTGAACATGTTCAGTACAATATTGGTTTGTTCAATTTTATTACTGAACATGTTTAGTTTATTATTGAACAAATTCATTATACTGTTGTACATGTTCAAATGAAATATGAACATATTAAGCAAAGAATAACAACGCACTTGTTCGAATCCTCATTTTTCATGAACATACATGTTCAGTTTGTTATCACATACATGAATTCAATGGAATATTACAACCCAAAAAAGTATGACAATCTAAAAAACTACAAAATGTCTTATAAGAGAGGTTTCTTGACCACAAAATATACACAACAATATCAACAAAAAAAATATTATTCTGAACCTTGCAATCCTGCATTTTTCGCGTATTATATTGTATCGGCATCCACAAAAATAAAAGACAATTACATCAACAACAAATGCTACTACTATATAGTAAAAAATTACAAAACAAGCCAATATTGTTCAGTTTATTATTGAACATATTACTTATAATACTGAACATGTTCAATTTATTATTGCACAAATTACTTATAATACTGAACATGTTCAGTTTAGTTCTAAAAATGTTCAGGTTAAAATCAAGCATGTTCAGTTTTTATGTTTGCTCTTATTCGGCTTATGTATTTTTACTTCTCAGTTTGTTATCACATATTTTTTGACTTGTTCCACAAATTCAATAGTCTTTTTACAACCCATGTGCAGTAAAAAGCTAAAAAATACAAAATATTTGATAAGAGATATTTTTTACCATAAAATATGCACAATAATATCAACCACAAAAATATTAGTTCGAAATTGTATCTGCGTAGGAATTTAATCCCAAAATTGTAATCAATCTCTCCTCAACGGCCACATGTCACCGACTTCCGACATATTCGTCGCTCAAATCATTTTGTCATATCCGACATAGCCACTACAACTTGATAGATCGGATTCGTCGCCCTTTTTAAGCCCTCTAATCGATCATCGCCGCCCTTTGTGGCTTCGCTGTCTTGCCTATAAATTTGACTTATTAGAGTGCGGAGAGATAGGGAGAGTGGATTACTGAGAATCCTAAAAAATCAATTATCTCGAATATATTACAAGAATTATGTTACCTTTTACGTTGCCATCTTCAGTTGAGTTCATCAAAACAGAGCCCACAATTTTTCTGAACAAAAACATTGCACACATAAAACATTGAAAATGACACCTTTCCTAAAAATACACACATAAATACACACACAAACTGTTTTATTAACAATAGTTCAAAGTCCAAAATACACACAAATAAAATGTTCACAGACAAACTAGACACCTTTCCTAAAAAAACACACATAAATTTCTGAAAAAAATAATTCTGAACAGTAGTTCACAGGACAACAAACCCACATAAAATCTGAACATGTTCAAATCAGAACTGAACAACAGTTAATTATAATTTTCTGAACAAAAACATTGCACACATACATTAATCACACTTTTCTGAACAATAGTTCAAAGTCCAAAGTACACACAAACAAACTGTCCCCCCAAACAAACTAGACATTTTTTCAGATAAAAAATTTTTTTAACACATCCATATATTGAACATGAAAAGTTCAAAGTCATACCCAAATAAAATTTCTGAACAGTAGTTCACAGGACAACAAACCCAAATAAAATCTGAACATGTTCAAATCAGAACTGAACAACAGTTAATTACAATTTTCTGAACAAAAACATTGCACACATAAATTAATCACACTTTTCTGAACAAACTGTGTACGAACAATAGTTCAAAGTCCAAAGTACATACAAACAAACTGTCCCCCCAAACAAACTAGACATTTTCTCAGACAAAAAATTTTCTGAACACATCCATATATTGAACATGAAAAGTTCAAAGTCATACCTTCACAAAATTGCACCCTTGTGGATCGAATACGAGAACCTTAAAACACACACACATAGACTAATTACGAGAAGCCAGATTTTCAAAAAAAAAAAACAGATTTATGAACAAACACAAGACGAAATCGTACCTTTGCCTTTCCGTTTTCTTGTTGAACCAACAAGAGATCCTTCAAAACAAATACATACAAAAAAAAAAAATCAGTTTAACATATACAAAGAACAAAAAAAACAAGTTACTTTGAGTATTAATCCTCAAAAATAAAAAAATTCCAACCTTCAGCAACTTCATGCATCCTTTTACGTTTGGAATTCTTCTTTTTCCCTCTTTCTATCACTTTTGAACCTTCCATTGGAGTTTTTGAGAGTTCCTAATAAAATACAAGAAGAAACAACATTCTGAGATCATTCAAGCATTTTAACAAACACTTGGAGTGCACAAAAAAAGAAGGTACCAAAAATTTTGTCTCAACAAAAAAAATAGGAGCATGAATCAATTTTTTATGAACAATGCTAATGTTAACCAGTTTAAGGACAAGAACAAGACCAAGATCAAGAACAAATTACATATATATCTCTGCATGCACAAAAAAAAAATTGAAAAAATTGAAAAAAAAAACAAAAAATATAGCAAGAATAGGTGAGTGAAAAATCGATCCACCCTTTTTATGCACAAGTGTGTGAAAATCTAGCAAGAACACTCCAACAAATTACCTTTTCAGAACTCAAGATTTGTGAAGACAATTTTGATTTTTCAATTTTTTTCAAATGGGGAGGGAGAGGAAATTGTTGCTGCAGAGAGAAAAGTGAAATGAGATGATGGGAAAATGGAAAAGTAGGATGAGATGGTGGATATAGATGGTTGCACGGTTTGGGGGGCGAAACTGGGTGAGGATGGTTTGTAGAAAGGGTAAGAATGGTAGTTTGCAGGTTTTAGTAAAATGGGGAATAGTATTTGTAGTTTATAGAAATAACACTAGGGAAAATGTAGGTATTAGTAATCCACCCTAAATACATCATCTTTTAGTTAGAACATACTACCAATCATCTAAGTAATGATAAAAAAAATATATAATGATACATAATCAGGATTTTTCACTTTTTTTTTTCAAAATTTATAAAATCTTAGTATTAAATTACGGACTATTTATGAAAAAAATAATAAAAGATACTCATGAATTTTTTTTAGTTGGAATAATGATGATTAATCTTAAAAATGAAAGTAACATAAATTTAATGATAGCAACATTTTAAAAGCAACGATAATTATGGAGATTTTAAAGAAAATATTAAAACTATTTAAAAAAGGATAAAATTGACTGCATTAAATATCCTTTAATGATAATATAAATGTGTAGAGATTCATATATTTTGATAATATCCCCTAAGCTCACTAATTAAAAAAAGCATTAAATTTTTATAATTTAATTGAAGTTTTTATTCTCCTTTCCTTTTAAAGTTTCGGATTCACACACACACACACACACATATATATATATATATATATATATATATATATATATATATACACACAAAAGAAAGTGAGGATTGTTATTTATCATTCAAACTCTATAAAAATAAGTTTTACATATTATAAATTTCATTACAACTTACATATAACTTTAATGATTTTCTTAATTCAAGCATCACTAATTTTGTTATTAGTATGTGTCTAGATTGATTGCGATATGTACTCTTCAATTTAATATATGAATATCATGATCTCATCTTTATAAAATATGTAATTAATCAAATATTATATATTGCTAATTATTTATCATATTGTACAATTTCGAGGATTACACTTCCAACTTTTTATGCATGATATCGTAAATATATGAATGATATCATCTCATAATTAAAGTAGTCAAATAATTTAGTAATCGAGTTATAATATGCCTTAAAATATTTTGGTATTTGAATAATTTTGGTAGTCAAATTTTGGTTGATAATACATGATAGCATAATTATCTTTTATTGCAATTAATATTTAATTGCATCAAATGTTCATATTATTTATCAACTTTCACTAATAAAGTTAATTACAGATTTAATTGCATCCTAAATTCAAGCCCTTGCTAATTTGTTGTCACACCTATTTAAAGTTAAGTTTCATCATAAAAAATTCATCCATTATTTGCTGAATCTCATTTTTAACAAGCAAAATATTCCCGATTCTTAGTATCTTTGTTTTTCATTATCAATTTTAGATTCACGTTGTTTAATAGTACTACACAAATTTGAAATGATTAAGTTGGTTTCTGATGATACGATACGTGATGACTTATGTCGTCTTCAGGATGAGTTTAAAGATGATAGAAAGTTTCTTACATGTAAATTTAAAATTTTATAAAGAACCATATATGTTGGTTTTATATGATTGTTATATATGTATGTATTTATTTTGACTTTAATGATCTTTTTTTGTATGTAGTTAAAGATTTAGAAATGCAATATAATGTATTGAAGATGTTCAGAGAACATTACTATTCAAAGAGTTCATGGGATTTTTTCTTTCATTATGTGCCTAATAATTTCATTGAAGGGCGACATAAATTGGTTAGTTTTATGCCGTCAAACAATTTATTATGTTAATTATATATTTTTTTTATTGATTGTTGTTTATTTATGTAATTTTTCAGTGGATACATGATGATATTATTTTATCGAGAGAAATGCCTTTAAATACTAGGTACACATTTGTTAATCAGAGCGGCAAAAAATGGGTTGTAAAAACTGCTATCATCGGAGGTTTTTGGTACTTTAGTGATGGATGGGAAGAAATTGAAGAGCATTACAATCTGTCTGATGGCGATTACATAACATTTTCCGAATTTGATTTGTGCATGATATATATTAGGGTCTACCATCGAAATGGTATCCTAAAAGATGTTGGTAATCTCAATCTTATATCAGAATCTTATAATTTATATGGTGAGTTTATTAGTTAGTGTATTTGTTCCATTAATCTAAATTAATATATATAATAATAATAATAATAATAATAATAATAATAATAATAATAATAATAATAATAATAATTTTTTTTATGCAGGAGAGCTGAGGAAGAATTATTTTATTTTTGATTTTTTTTGCGTTTTTTTTTATAATAATTTGGTATGACTTTTATGTCTTTTTGTATTCATATATACTTTTTTTAAATGTATTTTTACTAATGTATTTCTATTTATAGGTAATTCCTCAAATATGGACCGATATTCGTGGTGCAAAGTTTCCAGAATCAATATATCTGCAGAAGCCGAATGGAGATTTTTGGGTTATAAAACTAAAAAATTTAAACACACTAAGTTATACATTTGATGATGGTTGACAAGTATTTGTTGATGCTAACAATGTTAACAACACTGATTATATTTCTATATACTATGATAGACTTATTACAATTTGGATTAAAATATATTCCCAGAATGAATGTTTGCTTTCAACATTTTCAAACAAAGGCAAATTGTATGATCAATGTATGTAATGTATTAGTTATTGTTTTGTAATATAATATTAATTTATCATTGTTTTGAATTTTAAATAAATTTAGATGTATTAAATTAAATATCTTTTTTTTTATTTTTCATTGAATTTTTTAATGTATTTTTTAAAGAGAAATATGGAAATAAGCTTCGTCGTAGTGATCAAGGTTTGGTTCGTGTTGCATATGATTCAGTCTCATTCTCCTACTTGATTGGTGAATCCAATTTTCATAGAGGTCGACTGGTAAGATATTTTTAATGTAATTTTATTTAGATATTATTAATATGTTAATTATAAAATGAAAATTGAATTTTACAAGAATACATATATATATATATATATGTATTTATATATATATGTGTGTGTGTGTGATAACATTTTTATCTCTTTATGTAGACTATTCCAAAGTATTTCTGGAAGAATTATAAGAAGTCCGACATTGCATCTTTCGAGTTTTCAAGTTTGTTTGTTGGTGAAAAATGTTGTAAAGTTGGTGTCAAGAAGGAAATGAAAGGTTTAATTTTCCAGTCTGGATTCAAAAAAAAATTTGTGTGATAACGCTATTAGAGTTGGTTATTTTTGTGTATTTAAAATTCTCGAGGTTGATGTTGATGAGTTGCACATTAATGTATCCTTATTTCAGTAATGATTATATATTTGAAATTTTACCACCAGGTTATACTGTTTATATTAATGAATTATATGTATTTATGTACTTTGTTTAAACATCTATTGTATATGTTTTAATTTGTTTTAATTTCTAGAGAGGAAAGTTAGATATATATATATATATATATCATAAATATATAACATAAATCAAGTGTACAATTTATTATTTAATTGTAAATATGCAAAGATATAATATTTTCCACCAACTTGCTTCCCTATATATTTTCCAATAATACTTCTTGGATTTTAACATAATCTATTGTTTACCAAAATCTTTCAATAAATAAAAATAATAAATTTCCGTATAAATTCAATTACTATTTATGACATTAAGAATCTGAAATTGCATTCTAATATAGGTTGGATAAATAAATTTCATTGTCATATCCTATATATATTTCTAAACTAATATACGTTTAACAAATTCAACTTTTTTGTCCTTAATTTTCTTTATTTTATTGTATTCTAATGCTATTTTATATTCTTCTTTTCACTCTTTCATATTTCAATGTAGGATGTAGGATATAAATTGATTGAAAAATAATAATTCCATTAATATGCATTGAATAGTATATCATTTGAGTAATCTTTGCATTATTTTTCTCTTAATTCTAAATCAACGTCATCTTCTAGTGTATAAATAATTCCACAAACTCCACAAATCCATTAAATCAATATAACTTTGAAGTTCTTCATCATCAAATCATTTTAGGTGAGTGACGATAAAGTGTTTAAGTATTGTTATTGTCTATTCATTCATATATTTTTTATATAATACACTTTTTCTTATTTTTTATTTTAACCTACAATTTATTATAATTTATCAGTGATTGTTTGGATTAGATGATATATTCCTTAGAATTCAAATAGTCATTAAGTGAATTTTTACAATTACGTATTATGTATTTGATTCATCATTGTTATGTTTGCAGATTATTGTTGGATCAGATATTTAACAGTTAACTTTCAAGTTCTTCTCAGTAAATTGCTGCATAAACGGAATCTTTGTATGACAACATATTTCGCTTATAGAGAAGGTATTGATCATTATCCAATTTTCAATTCACATGTTACTATCAAGTTTAATAATATTGAACACATTATAGATGACCAATATGTTATTACTAGAATAGAGGCCGAAAGTTGTGTTGTTTATGAAAAAAAATATTGCATTCATGTAAATTGCTGTAATTTTTTTTTTATATTTAAAATTTTATTTATTTATATTAATGTATTATTAAAAAAATTATTGATATAATTGTGTGAAACCATCAATGTCTAATTTCATCAAATCTTTTTTTTTCTGATATGTCCTTAACGACACTTTTTTTTATAAATATTTCATTAATTGATTAATTATATTATGTCTTAGATAATCATTTCCTAAATCAATAATAATTTTATATGTTGATATATAACATTTAATTATTTTCTTAAAACTACGTGTATTTTTTAGTATTAAATTTCTTATTTGTTATATATATGTTGTTGGGAAATTTATAGTTTTGATGAAAGTTCCAACAACACATGTATGGACCAAATGACTCAAATCATGTTTATATTACTTAGGAGACCAAATTGATAATTGTCAGATAGTTAAATAAATAATAAACTCAATATGTATAGGTCTTAAAGAACAAGCCGATATCCGATCGATTGATCCGATTTATTATATGAAGCTAAACTCGATTTGATTTTTATTTTCAACCGGCATCAAGACTTATCGTAGATCGATTCGGACCGATCAAAGCCACCACCAGTTACCTAATCATTGAAGAATGTCATGGAAGAACAAAGACTAAAAGTAAGTCCGCTATCCAATAAGAACAAGACACGATGATCGGAGCCCAAGAATAAGATTTTGCCTCTCTCAGAACGGCTACAAAGTAAATTCACGCTTTTCATGCCGCCTCGGAATCAACATCAAGCCTTCAAGTCTACCAAATATAGCAAGTTCAAATTGCTCTTTTGATTTCAAGGTATATATATGGGATTACACTTTAGAGTGAAACACGGAAATAACAAACTTTTATTAAAATCAAAAGCTGAGCTAATTTCGATTTCCGCACAAGAACACGATCAAGAAGAATATTTTTATTAAGTGTTCATCCCATAAGTTCTTAGCATAGAAATATTTTCAACTAATTTTATACTTATACATGAAAAAAGATTTCATAGTTGGAACCTCAACAATCTTACCCAAACCCCCAAGTTAGGTTAAGTTGTTTAGCAAGATTCGATTTCTAGTTACGATTTGCAGGATCGGTTGAGTGTGAACTCTTTAAACATCTATCGGTTATCTTGTGTTGGACTTACACATAAAACAAAGTCCATTAAATCGGTGCCCCTTTTGATAGGGAAGAGTGGACGTAGATATTTGTCCAACCATATAAATCTTGTGTGCCACACTTGCTTTGATTAATTCGCACACAACCTTTAAAGCAATACATATTCCAAGTTGAGATCAATGAGCACCAAGCTTCGATCCGATCATACTTTGACACTTCATCAACCGATTAAAAGATTAACCTTGAATCGATTTATCAAAATGTTTTTTTCACATAAAACTTAAGCTTCCGCACACATCGCTTAAACCGATAATTCCGAATCCCGATCTGCTTGCAAAGAAGTTGGTTATCGGCCAAACCGATTCACTCGACTGATCGCTAATCGCCTCACACTTGATCTGCATCGAAAAAGTTTTTCGAAGTCTATTCACCCCTCCCTCTAGACTTACGCCCTCACTAAACCCGTTTCGGGACCTACAAGTGGTATCGAATATTCTACGCACCAATCGACTTGGTATCATCGATTCTTGAGGAAGAATCTTTGTGGTCAATCGAACTCGATCTTGAAAAACCGCTTTTAAAACTCATTCATTTTCCAAAAATCACTCGGCATGGATAACACCTCGGTATGTATCATGATCTTCCGGTTCTCAATCGATGAATCAGATTGGGCCATATATATGTCCAACCATCTAAAGGCTTCGATGGGAGAATGATGGAAGTCATCGAAAAGAGACCCATCATCATTTATTACGACAACCCCCAATGGAGGAGATACACTTTGCCCCTGTGAAGTCTTTGCGAAAAAAGCCCAAAATTTGATGGATGCGAAAGAGAGAAATCTCTGAGATACTATCGCACCAAGCATATTATCATGAAAACAATGGATAAGGTCACTTTAAGTATCTCAAATCTGCGAAAGCAATGTGGGATACTACGGCTGAAATATATCTTGGAAATGAACAAATAAAAGAAAAATAAACTTTGTTGGTTCGAGAAACTAAAGATGTTTAACCAAAACCATCAACGAACTCGATGGAAGAATTACAATGTCCATAAACAAGCTTCGAGAACTTGGTAGAGATGTCGATAAAGATATCAACTACAAAATTCTAAGGTCTCTCACCAAGAAGTGGGATATGAAGGTCAATCAAGGATTGCCAAGACATCTCAAAAATGAAGCTAATTGTTCTTGAGCCTTAAAGCTCACGAGTTCGATTTGATTGAGAGAGGACAAGCGGATGAAGATGAGGTGCCATTAAGCCTCAACTTCAAAATCGATTGCTTTTAAGGCAACCAAAGAAGAACAAAAGGCCAACAAACTTTGGGGAATATAGTGAGTCGTCAAAAGTATCAGATCGCTCGCTTACCGTAAAGCTTGAGAAATCAAACGTCCAACTTGGTAAGTATCGAAGATTCTATAAGGACTATCAACATAGGCCGAGATTTAGATATAGATCAGCCAATCTCGAAAAGAACGATCCGATGATCGGGCGGATCACGAGATGAAAGGAAAAGAGATAGTCGATTTACGAGGAAGAGATAACCAATCGATATTCTTATTACTATCGAAAAGGAAATCACCGATAGGTCATACTTCCACCCGAAGGAAATGAAATGGATCAAGGAGAAACCGGGAGAAGTTGTGTCACTATAAATACATCGCCTGGGACTGACGCCAAGAAAAGGGAAGAAAAGAGGAACTTTTTGACGATTCCTATCCGCCCTCCGAGGACTCTGGATACTATCTCAGAGAAGACTTTCCGACCAAGAAGCTTTGCTGAATGAAAATGAAGATCGATATTCTCTTCGACGATGATGAGATCTCGCTTTGATGGCCAGGAGGACCAATATTCGCTTAAGCTTCTACACTGCTATCATTAGCACACCTCGCCGGGGAGATCGACCTGCTGGCTTACTCGAGCAATTGCTTGAGGATCTCTCCAATGCAAGAGACACTTATGCTATAGTGGAAGTCTTAAAGAAAATGATCTATGTAAAGCCTCAACTTAGATCATAAACCGCCGTTTCGAGAATTTAAAATTCTCGAAGTTAAAACTTCGATTTCTCACCGGCAATTAACAAACAAAATTCGATGACTTCAAAATCCTACAAGCAAAATTCGAAAATTCCAAAAGCATGAAAGTCTAAAATCATCCGAGGATAATCTGCGTAAGAAAATGGAGGTTTTTTCAAAATCATCTAAAACCGTTCAAGACATGAACGCCTATTTTTAACAACGATTAATAAGAAGGGACTTGGCTATGACAACCCTTCCACATCCTCAAAAGCCCCTACCGATTCATCTCAAAAAGATGTATTCGCACGAGTTTCACAAAGATACATCAAAAGCCAAATATGTATCTAATAAGGAAAAAGGACCAGTTGAGCGGTTCAAGAAATAAAACGACCCCAACTAAAGCATCCGAAAATCAAATTTTCTTAAAGAAATCTCAACCTAATCAATGATCGGAATCGAAAAAACAACCTCGTAAAAGGAAGTACAACTGAGACCCAATCAAGGTCACCGCTTAATAAGCATGCTTCGTAAATTTAAAAGATATGAATCTTTTAATGGTAGCGAATCCTACCCCCTATAATCGTAAATCTAGGGTCAATTACCACACCTGGATAAGAAAAAAGACAAAACAGAAAAGGAAAATCCCAAATCTTCTAATTCATCCAAGGTTCACACTAATAATCATACAAAATGTAAAAGATATAAAGAGATGTATGATTATGTTGACAGGTATGGGAGACAAATCGGCCTTCGATCTAACCGATCACAATAGAAGTGCTCTGTTTGTATGGATTCCAAAAACTAATCCTAACCCCTCGGGACCCAATCCAAAAGGGGTACCTAAAGCTTCCGATTGCGTTTCGCGGGTCCGCCAACAAAGGAGGTGTGCAAACAACTATCCGGTACATCGATAGTGGATGCTCAAGGCACATATTTAAGCAAACATCTCCTCGGCTTAATTCTCTCGGTGATGATAACTTTGCTATACCAAAGGGTTGGAACCTTAAAATGATACAAATGGCGAGTCTCATTTTATGTCGAAGGTCTAAAGCACAACCTATTATCGGTTTCACAATTCTCATATTCAAAGCCGAGTTCTCGACCGATCAATGCACTATCAAGAATCGAGCCACTCAACGATTTTGCTAATCGGTTCAAGGAAAGGGACGATCTACCACAAATTGAACAGTTGCCCAAGAAATGCATACTTAATTGTCAAGAGTTCCAAAAGTAGCGAATGGCTCGCACAAAAAGAATGAACCATCCGAACTTTAAAACTCTTAACAAAATAGCAAGGATGTCTCTAGTAGAAGGACTTCCTAATGAAGTATTTTCAAAGGATCGGACATGTATCTTGCATGTCGATTCAAATCAAAGAGATCTTGATTCATCTATTCGGACCCGATTACACCAAATTAATCATACTCTAGTAATCGTGGATGATTATTCCAAGTTTACAGGGTTATATTCTTACACAAGAAGAATGAGGCGACTACGAAGATGCCCGAAATTTGCTAAAACGACAAAATGAGAAGGGTGTCGTAGTAAAAATCGACGATAAAGGTACGAAATTTACGAACTCTTTTATTATCGATTTTTGCTCTAAGTTTGGTATACAAAGATGAAACATCACCGCGAGGACGCCAACAAAATGGAGTAGTGAATCCGGAGGAACGAAACTCTCAAAGAAGTTCGCCGCACAATGTTAGTGAACATGCGATACTTAAGCCGTTTAAAGCGAAGCAATCAACACCGCGATGCCATACTCGAATGGATGTCTTCGACTAAGGCTCACTACAAAACACCCTATGAACTGTGGAAGGGACGAAAAAACCTCGTGTCTCTTACTTCCATGTTTTTTGGGTGTAAGTGTTTCATACAAACAATGGGAAGAGTCGGTTGAAGACTTTTGAGGCCAAGTAAGGGTATATTTCTAGGATATTCCTCATCTAGCAAGGCTTTCGTGGTCTATTGTAGTCTTTGATGAAGCATCTTACCATCAAGAGAAATCTGCCCGATTGTACGATCAACAAGAACCTTGTTCGTAAAATGGATCAACTAACGATCAAGGAAAAAGAATCGAAAATATATACATTCCGATCTATCACCAGATCATTCAGATCCTAAGGTACGAAAAAATCGCCGATGAAGAAGTTCGATATAGAGATATCAATCGAACCATCCGGTTCGGGGGAACATCTGAAGTTCCCATGAAACGGACATCAACACATGATGAGTCCAACATCAGCTGAGACTTGTTCTTATCAAGTGGATCATAACTCTGCACCACTCCCAATCGCTAGTAATGAAATTTTATCAGAAACGGACGATGTTCTCCAAAACGCAAATCAGAACAGAGGGACCTGGATAACCAGTCATCCAACTGATCTGATAATCGGAGACCCATCTGATAAAGTTAAAACTAGATATCGAGTTGGTGAAAGTGCCATGTATTCTTTGTTATCCGCATGAAGGAACCAACAACAATAGAGGAAGCTCTACAAGACGCAAGTTCTAGCCATGCGAGAAGAAACAGTTTCGGCCAATCAAGTTTGGGAACTCCGAAGTCATCAAGACGTTATTGGCACGAAGTGGGTATTCAAGAACAAGAGATGATGAAAAACGTCATCACCGTAATAAGGCAAGACTTGTTGCTAGGGGTATCACAATCGGGAATTGATTATGATGAGACCTTTGCACCGCCGCTTAGAAGCTATTCTTTTGCCATTCGTTTATACGCATATCACGTAGGGTTCATGTGGTATCGGATGGGCGTAAAGAGTGCTTTCTTAAGCGGGGTACTAGCGGAGGAAGTTTATGTCGAACAACCTCCGGGCTTTGAAAAGGGCAACCAAGTGTACCGGTTAAGAAAAAGCTCTCTATGGCACGAAAACAAGCTCCTCGAGCTTGGTATGATACACTCTCTCCGCTTCTTGATCAATAGTGGGTTCACTAAAGGAACGAAATGAGAACCTTATTCGCAATAGAAGATGGAAAAGATATTAATCACGTGGGCGACATCATCTTCGGATCTCCTAACAAGAGTCTATGTGAAAGATTGACAAAGAACCGATGCAAGGGAAATTCGAGATGTCCATGATGGGTAAGATGAATTACTTTCTAGGTCTTCAAGTGAAGCAAGGTCTTGAAGGATATTCATCTCGCCAAAAAAAAAACACTAGGAATTTATTGGCTAAGTTTGGAGTTCAAAATTGTAAAGGAAGCCAAAATTCCTATGATGACCGGATTCAAGATGGATCCGCATGAGGATGGTCGAAAAACAAATCGAAAGGAATATAGGGCTCTCATTGGATCTCTACTATACTTCACCCGATATAACCTTCCGCGAAGGTGTATGTGCGATTTTCCAATGATAAGCCACCTAAAGCCTAAAAGCGATTCTTAAGTATCTGAAGGGACGGTAAATCTTGGTTTATTTTACCCATCGATGATAATCTAGAACTTTAGTGGGTATTTCGATTATGGAGGTTGCAAGATTGATGTTACCTCGAGAACATGTCGAAAGTAAACCGATCTCGTGGTTTTCAAAATATTTGCGATCTACTAATGAGCGGAATATATGGTATGGGAATAACAATGTACCTATTTTTTGTGATGATAATAATCTTATTGCAATCACTTTCGAGAATCCCGTTTACACACAAGATGCAAGCATGTGGATGTCGACACCCATTTTATAAGAGATCATGTTGAAAAGAAGAATATCGAGAATGGAAAAGATTCATAATTGATATACGTTATTCTAACCAAGCCACTAAAATGAGATCGATTTCAAATTATGCAATGAGCTAGGACTTCGGATCTTGGAGAAAATGCACCTAAAATGTTTGTGGAATGATTTCGAACCAATTTTGGTTGAGAGACTAACCGAAGTTGAAAGAAATCAACAGTTTGGTATCTCAATTCGGAAGATCGATCGACCGATGTGAAAATCGATCGACTTTTATCGATTAAAGGAAACACTCATTTTAAAAGGAATATCCGATTAAATCATTATTTTACATCTTTATGAGTCGATTAAAGTTTTATTCAAACAAGCAAGATTTACAAGTGATATTCACAAGATTAAAGTTTAAAATCGCATAAAGATACGAAATTTTACACAACAATGGAATAATAGAACTTTTCATTGATAAAGACCAAGGTCGTTTACATTACAAGATACAAGAACAAAGGACCCGGAGGTCAAGACATAAGTGATAACCCTAAACCCTAAACCCTAAATCTATAACCCTAAACCCTCATCCTAACCCAAGTGGAGAGAGATTTTAAATTCTCATTTTCCCCACTTAACAAGGGTATTTTAAAAGAAAAGAATATATCAAGGCAGAGGTCAAGATCAAGAAAAATGGAAATACAAATAGGATTTTTTATAGCCCTAAGAAAGAGTCATATTTCTCCAATTAAATGGTGAGGTGATATCGAAGATCGGTTGTTGATGATCAAGATCACATATCAAACTCACGCTCATTTCGACTAAGTTCTTTAGTTACGTCATAACGATAGACACACAAGGTTAAGCTTTGCAACAATCGTATGTGAAATCTTTTGACGATAATTGAAAAACAAAGAATAAGGGACGAATGAAGGGTTGATTTGAGAAGTTTTAATCATTGAAAAAGGGGTAAAGATATTTGCCTAATTTTAACCGGAAATAAGGGTTCACGGGATACATGATTTTACAAAGAAAATAAGTATGGTGAATGGGTTATGTTGTGTAAAACAATTGGTCCAATTTATAGAGGCCAAGCAAAGGGTGCAAATGCAAATTCAAGTTTTCAAAACCTTTTAGAGAAATCACCAAAAAAAAGGATTTTAGGAATTAATTGGATAAATTTTACGGATTGACATATCGAAAAGATTCGACGATAATTTTCAAATCGAGCCAACTTAGGAATAGAGACTACTATTCTAGACTAAGTTTTAGGCGGTAACACTTATTCCAAGAATTGACTTGATCCGAGAAGAAATCGACAGGTCAATCAAAATCTTACATTCAAAAGTCGATCGATGAGGGAAGATCACCGAGCTTAAAACCACAAAAATCGGATGCATCGGTCTATGGAAAAATAAAAATATCGGTTGAAGGGGAACTTCAAGTAAAGGAGGATCGAAGGAAATCAATTTCAAGGAAGATCATTGAGCTTTCAACAAATCGGATCTGAAGTGAAGAAGATTTAAAAAGATAAATTTTAAGGCTTATTCTAAGATCAACAAGTGAAATCAACATGGACAAGTAGTATTGATTGATTACAATATCGATCAACCGTTCTGTTTTCTTTTCTCTTGTTCTTTATTTATTTATCGGATCTTATCGGATATTATTTGCCTCACTTGTACCCATTATCCGTGTGACTCTCGCAAATCATTTAACGCGGACGTGGGGGTATTTATGTATTAACCGCTATTAAACGTGCTTTTTAAATCCAAAAGTTTTTTTAAATGCGTGCCTTTCACGAAACGATCAAAACCGCTTAATCTGGAGCGTTTAATCTTTTCAAATGGTTGATCTTCAAAATCTTGTCTTCTTTTTCCCTCCTCGCCGTTTTTATAAAGTTCATCAAAAAGCAGACGAGTTTTCCATTTCACAAACTTTTCTATTCTCCTGAAAACTCGATTATTTCTCTCATTCAAAGTGTTTTCCTAAGTTTCAAAATCATCTTTTCGAAAAACGTTAATATATGTTTATTTGATGCATCTTTTATAAATCCATTGATCTTAAATGTTTCTCTTGTGTTATGCTTTATTCTTCTTTAGTTTCACTTTGTGTGATATTCTTTGTATTAATGCACAACTCTCAACCTAATCTATCTTATCATAGATTGTGAATGATCACTCCGCGGTATGGGCAAAATTATGTGCAACTATTTCGTGGATGATAAGTTCATAGTTCAATATCACTTCGAGCAAATTCTTCAAAAGATAGAAATTTTATACGCTTCTCACGCAATCCAATGATGCGAGAAGCACTAGAATTCCTAAGGAATTTAAGGGTGGATACGGATGCTCAGAGAGGAGAAGAACTACTTTGGCGATCCGAAGAAATCGATCGATTAACCCGTCTTCGGCCTTTTCCCAAAGGGCCGGATCTCTTTACCCATTCTGGAGACCAAGACGAAATTTCGAAAAGAGCTCTTCGCGACAAACATCATACTTGAGTTTTGTCGGGCCAATGCTCAAGAAAAATATTGAAAAACAATAATGTTTTAGTTATTACATTGATTTAGATCCAAGAACATCAATTCAATTTGCTTATTTTATAATGAAGTTGATTCTCAAGTTGTTTTATTTATTTGATCATTTATTTTTTTTATTATTTTTTTTATAATTTTTTTAAATTTTTTATTTTTAATAAAAAATTAAATGCTTATTTTATAATTTATTTTATTTATTTATCAAAGCTCGAATATTGGGATATTGGTGATCCTATACATCAATGACCAACCAATCTGAGAATTTTGTGATGCTATGTTTTGAGAGAAGAAGTTTGATGATATTGCCATCAATCTAAAGATCAAAAAAAACAACCATTTCCCAGCAATCAAAGATCGGTTCCCAAATTTTCATTAGATTCTGAATCGATAAAGACCATTGATGCCAAACCGACTCAAGTGGATAAACAACAAGTTTCTTTTCGATGCTCAATTTTTCCTAATGGAATTTAGACCTCCATCAACGATTCAAAATCTAACTTCAAGGCATATTGATCGCGAATCAACTTTGGTTCTCGAACCTCACTACTCTTTTTGATCAAACCAAAAAAGGGGAAGAATGAAGAAACCAATAACTTTTGAGAAGAACGGCCGGCCAGATTGATTGCTCAAAAGATGTCCAAAGAGCAAGATAACAATGAAATAATCTGAAGAAAAATTCAATTTGAGAATGAAGAAAGTGTTTATTTTGAATAGACTTCAAAAATTTTTTAATATAAACCAACTTAACCGAACGCCCGGAAAGCGACTCGAAATCGAACGATTAAGCGATGTGTCGCGGAAGCTTTAAGTTTTACCCGTGAAAAAAACCGGTTTGTATAAATCGATTCCAAGTTTTATCTTTTTAATCGGATAGATGAAATATCAAATCCGTCGGATCGAAGCTTGGTCTTTGTTCTTAACTTAGAATGTATGCGCTTTAAGATTGTGCGATTTAATCAAAGCGAAAAAAGGCACACAAGATTTATAGTGGTTATTTTCCCTTTCACAAGGGCACCAACTTAACCGACTTAACCGGACTTAGTTTAGTGTGTTAGTCCAACACAAGACACCAACAGATGTTTTAAGAGTTCTCCTCAACCGATCCCGTAAATCGATTTTAAACCCTAGATAATCTTGCTAAACAACTTATCCTAACTTGGGGTTTGGGTAAGATTGTTGAGGTTCCAACTATGAAATCTTTCCTTGCTTTCATCAGCGACCCTAAAAGCTAGATGAAAAGATTTCTTGCTAAGAACTTATGGGATGAACACAATAAAAATAAGCTTTTTTGTTGTGTTCTTTCTTGCTCGACTATAGTTTGATTCTTGATTATGTTGTTTGTCGAAGCATTTCCGTGTATCACTTACATCCCATATTTATAGACCTTGAGATCAAAGAGCCGTTGGAGAGCAATTTGAATCTCGGGCTATTTTAAATGAACTTTGCTTGGTCGCGTGAATGTGTATTTTATATTTGAGAGAGCAACATCGAATCCCGCGAGATATCGGCTCTGTTCATATACTTCCTTATTGGATGGAAGCCTTGCTTTGCGATGTTGTTCCTCCAACTAAGGTTGGTATTCTTCTTGTTTAGATCAGCAGACGTATGATAAGATGAAACATCGGTTTTCATCTTATAGTGATCTGATCGGTCTGACGATCCACTGGATAAAAGAGATGCTCGCTTGACTTAAACTTCAATGGTGACTCTCGGCGATGTAGGTCTTGGTCTTATCTTCCGAAGTCATCCGATCTTCTAGTATTCGAGGTTTGAGCTTCATGACTTCCGAGCTGAGTTATCCGACTAGATCGATTCGATCGATCTTCCGATTACGGTTTAGCGATACGCCTGTCTTGATATCGAACTTTCTTGATTCTTCAGATCGACCTTTACATATTGAGTTCCCCCTCAATATGTGACCTATCTATTACATCGGTTTTTCTATACTATCATTATCAACCGGTCTCCTATCGCATAATGTAAACATCGATCGGAACGAGTCCGACCGGGTCTTATTACATGTGTTTTTGGAACTTTCATCAAAACTATAAATTTCCCAACAAAAGGAAGAATTTGGAAAATCCGTTATTCCTAAACTGGTACCGCCAAAGAAGAGTTGATGAGATCATCCCAAAAAAAATTCTGTTCTGCTAAGAAATTTGAGGAATGGAACAAGATCGAAGTGAATGGCTTCGGATGCCTTTGTTCTTAATCTTGTTCCACAAGAAGAATCTCACGATGAAGAATTCCTCAACCGTTAAAAATAAATACCCGGATTTTACAAGTATCCGGAGAATGAGGCCAAAGTGATCAATGTAAAATAACTCGCCAAGAGTATGATCATCTGGTGTACTTTCGAAGAAGGCGGATGGCTCATTCGACAGATGCATTTCAAAGATTCTACTTTGACATCCCGAAAGAACGAAATAATCGATCCTCAACAAACCGATGATGTCAAATGGAAACTTTATCGATTTTCAACGTTCCTCAAGATCAAAGAGATGCGCCGGAAGGATACAAGCCCAAAGAGTGAAGAATCGAAGACTACTTTGATCAAATTGATGTAACATGTAATCATCATTCTTTAATGAGAAAAGTTTATTTTTTTCTCGATCCTAAGACAAAGTCTCATTGTCTTACGATTACATGCTTCTTAGCTAAGGGCTTCTATTTCTTATCAACTTGTTTTGGTTTCTCTAAGTGTTTTGGTTTCATCAAAAGGGGAAATTGTTGGGAAATTTATAGTTTTGATGAAAGTTCCAACAACACATGTAATAGGGGACCAAATGGACTGTTAAATATTGTTTATATTACATATAGGAGACCACTTGATAATTACCATTAATAGATAGGTCACATATTGAGGGGAACTCAATATGTATAGGTCGACAAGACTCAAAGAACAAGCCGATATCCCGATGTGCCGTAACGCTAGAAAAGAGAAGTATATGATCCGATCCAAATATATCTCACCAAGTCATGAAGCTCAAACTCGTGATACTTGATCGGATGATTCCGATGATCCGACCCGTAAATCATCACCGGGTCCGCTAGTTGAAACCGCATCGAAGACTCTATCGTAGAAATTCATGTGTTGTTTCACCTAATCATACGCCTATGATCTAAACAAGAAGAATGTCAAGCTTAGTTGGAAGAACTTAAGTCTGCTTATCCAATAAGAACAAGACACGATGATCGAGCAAGAATTCTGTTGATTTTGCCTCTCCAGAATCTAAAGTACAAATTCACGCTTTTCGCCATGCCGTTCTGAAGTTAGTCATCAAGCCTGCAAGTCTACCAAATATAGCCAAGTTCAAATTGCTCTCCAACGGCTCTTTTGATTTCAAGGTCTATATATATGGGATTACACTTTAGAGTTATTTAACAAACTAAAAACGCCGAACAATCAAGAAGCTCAAGCTAATTTCGATTTCCGCACAAGAACACGATCAAGAAGAATATTTTTATTAAGTGTTCATCCCATAAGTTCTTAGCATAGAAATCTTTTCAACTAGTGATTAGGCTACTTATCGCTAAGAAAAGATTTCATAGTTGGAACCTCAACAATCTTACCCAAACCCCCAAGTTAGGTTAAGTTGTTTAGCAAGATTTTGATGGGTTTCTAGTTACGATTTACGGGATCGGTTGAGTGTGAACTCTTTAAACATCTAGTTTATGTGTTGGACTTACACATAAAACAAAGTCCGGCTTGGTTAAGTCGGTGCCCCTTTTGATAGGGAAGAGTGGACGTAAAATTATTTGTCGAAACCACTATAAATCTTGTGTATTATTAACTGTCACATAATCGCACACAACCTTTAAAAGATAATATTCCAAGTTGAGATCAGCTAGCACCAAGCTTTTGATCTGATCATACTTGACACTTCATCAACCCGATTAAAAGATTAACCTTTGAATCGATTTATCAAAACCGGTTTTTTCACACGGTAAAACTTAAAAAACTTTCCGCACACATCGATTAAATGATAGTTCTGAACTGATTTGCTTCAAAGCGATCAAGAAGTTGGTTATCAAAACGATTCACTCGCATTCAAAGCTATCTTGCCCTCACACCGATCTGACGAAAAGTTTTTTTAAGTCTATTCACCCTCCCTCTAGATAAATACATATGCTATTACATTTTTTTACTCATATCGTCAAATCATGATTTTTTGTTATGGTTAAATAAATAATAATATAATCTTAAATTGTTTTATTATACTGTTAACTTTTTTTGTTTTGTGTTATTTTTGAGTTATATTGAATAATGAGGAAGCTACTAAGTTCAGAAATTATCAACCGGAATCAATCTCCAAATCAGGAAAATGCACAAGGTATATATTTTTTTTATTAAATATGAATTTATGTTTTTTATACTTTAAAATGTATAATAATTTATTCTTGGTTTTCCCACCAACAATTCTTTTATTTCAATAATTTATTGACTGATTAACTATATTAGTTATTGGGTAATCATGTGTTGGGGAATGAGTTGCACAGATCTATTCGGGGTGAATATTTAAATACAAATTTAATTCATTAATTATTACTAGCATGAATGAATCCTATATTAATTCAAATAATAATTGCAACAACATATCATGCATATAAAAAACCACGTAAAACCCACGCACGCGAGAATCTACGGGTTTACGTGGCGTACCTCTCGGATGGCAAAGGACTTGGTCGGACGGACTAACCAAAAGGACTTCCCAAGTATTCCCTTAGCCCTTGCTCAACTATCCGGTGGAAGGACACTCGTCGAACAATTAACAAAAGGAAAAAAATAAACTTTGTTGCACCACTTTTGTGGATTTGCTAATATTTCCAGCACATGAAATTGTACCTCGGGAATGAACTAATCATCCCCTATTTATAGATAGGAGGTGGTCAAAATTTTGGGTCCAAAATCAATGTGGGAAAAGACTTTTCTTGGTCACCAAGAAATCTTGAATATATCTCCTATATTCTTTTTCCCATAATTATAATATTCCACAAAATCCCACCTTCTCTATTTGCTATGGTAATTTTCGAAAATAATGCCTTGCAAGAATCCAAGATTTGGATCTTCTTGAATTTATGAGATATTCTTGTATTTCAAGAAATACATATCTTCCATAATATCTTTTCAAGAAAATCTTTCTTGCCCATTATTCTCAAAATTTTCGAAAATTCCATATAGATAACCAAGTGGGAAATTTCTTGAATTTAATGAGATAATCTTGTATTCCAAGAATACATATCTTCATTCCATAACAAAATTCAAAGAAAATCTTTCTCCATCTTTTATCCATAAATTTCGAAAATTAGAGGAAAAATTAAGCAACAATATTTATTTTATTTTAATCACCTTTTTCAGTTATTGGACTATTTGTTGGGCTACTCAGGGGGCCTTTAGGAGAATTAAGATTGGACCTTCTAATGGATCTTGAATATCTAATATTGAGCCACAATATAATTCAAGCCCATAAATATTAATTAATCCCACTACATAATTAATATTGCACCATCCATCTTAACCCATATTACAGTCAATATGGCTCCCGGTCATTATTTCCCGTGTTTAAGATTATCTAGCCCATTAATTAATTCAAGCCACTGAAATAACTTTCCGTTAATTAATATCTTTTGTCCTTGGTCGAGGAACGGTTCAACATTATTATCCATACCGGAAACTAATTCCACTTGCAAGGTTTGGTATGATAAAACTTATGAACCTTCCAAGGAGCAAATCAAGCAAGCGTATTTTGCACATGATTTCTTCAGATTAAATCTTAGCAATCATATGTGACCAATAATATTGCCCAAGATAAAAAGTATTGAATCTCTCGATTCGCTACCCATGATAAGTCAAAGCAATAATTACCAATCCCACGTGATCCTATTTAAGGGACAAAGGTTAAGAAACAACGAACCAATCGAGGTCTAATTCTTCCTTGTTCGAAAGAATTTATCCTCCTGTAGGTCCTATTCAACAAGATACCATCGCACATGCAGTGTAATCTCTTGGTCAAGACAAACCAATCTGAGCCTTACACCTTAACCTTTCGCGATGGTTGTTCATTTCCATCTAGGTTGTGAATGGCGTATTTATAGTTCTGAAGGGACCAAATTTAATCTTCCGTGATCTAGTATCACTAAATTAACTACTGATTAACACGCGATTTAATTATTGAATAGGTTATGCAATAAATATATATAACATTCAATCATATTTAAAGCATCAGTGATAAACAATTTATTTCAGTAAATAAGTCTGGAAATTCAGTTTCGATTATACAAAGTAAAAAGCATACTTTTCAGTATAATCCCAACATCATGTTCAAGATTAATATTAGTTTTATATTAATATAATTAACTATGTTAGTTATTGGGTAATCATGTTCAAGATCAATATTAGTTTTATATTCAGATAATAAAGGTTGGGGTAAATGTTCTTAAAATTACAATTATTATTAATATGACCAATAATTTAATGTGCAATTTATAATTTGTTAACTTATACCAAATAATATATTATATCTCATCATAGGTTATTTTGACCACGTAATATATTATGTAATATATCATATTATTGGAAATTTGTCCAAAGTCTTTTCTTTTTGAATAAATGTCATTATAATTAATATTTTTTGGTAATTTATTTTTCATTGGACTGACTTATTTTCAATACCATAACTGCTTTATTTGTGTTTTACATACACCTTCCAAAAATTATTATATTTATTAATTATATTGATTTATTGAAATATTACATTATGTTGATAATTAAAGCAAATAATTATATTGTTCACGTATCATTTTAATAATATTTATATAGGACAAAGTACTTTTTTTATATTTATTTTATAAGTTTATTTAGTGATATTTTTTAAAAAAACTTGTAGTTTACAATTTTTTTTTATAATTTCTTTTGCTTAAATGTTAACCTACTTACTTTATATTTCAATTTTTTGTTTAGGCAATAAAGATTCTGAAATTAATGGACTTACAAACACCGTTTCGTCATCAATTTTTCCTTATGTATTTGGAGATAAGTTTGATAATTCAAGCAAGGATATGTATGCAAAACAACAAAATCCCGATGTTACCAATGGTACTTATATTATAATATTATGTTTATTAAAAAATTTCATTAATACTATATATTATTAGTTATTTTACATTTGTTTTGTTATATAATTATTATTTTATGTCAAATGTAGTTAGTGGGTCTAGCAATCGACACATTAATGATCAGAATGTTGGAAAATTTTCTTTTCTTGATCATTTAGCTAGAGATGATATTCATGTTGAAGAATTAAGGTCTAGAGAGCCAATATTTAACGATGTTCTGCCGCATGATAATGATGATAGTCCGAAGATAATTGATTTAGATCCCGACGATTCAATTTGTTATGATAATGAAGTTGATTGTAAGTTGTTTTATTTATTTGATCATATTTTTTTATTAAGTTTTTTTAAATAGAATCTCTTTTTAAATTTTTTATTTTTATTAGTTTCTTAAATTAAATGCTTATTTTATAATTTATTTATTTCAGATATCGAATATTGGGATATTGGTGATCCTATACATCGATGTGAATTTTGTGATGCTATGTTTTGGTTTGATGAACGATTGAAATCTACAAAAAAAGAATTAGCTCCAAAATTTTCTTTGTGTTGTATGCAAGGAAAAATTCAGTTACCTCTAATGCTTCAGCCTCCATTACTTCTTCAAGATTTGATATGGGGTCAAAGTGATAGAAGCAAATATTTTTTGGATAACATTCGTTCATTCAACAATATGTTTTCTTTTACATCTTTAGGCGGAAATATCGATAGAAATTTAAATAGAGGTAAATCTCCCATGGTGTTTCGAATGCATGGTCAGAATTATCATAGATTGGGTAGTTTGCTTCCAAGTGGTCGTGATTCCCCAGCGTATTCCCAATTTTACATATACGACACAAATAATGAAATATATAACATGATTCGATCTGTCAGGTAAGATATTTTTAATTTTTAAAAATGTTATCTACGTATTATTTTATCTTCAATCAAATTAGTTACATCCCATTATTTGATATATAAATTTATTTTCAGGTCAGTGGAAAATATAAATACAATACAGGCTGAGATTGTATCAGACTTAAAAGAGATGTTGGACAACAACAATGTTCTGGTTAAGAGGTTTAGATATGTTAGAGATAAATTCATCTCTGGTCACAGAAAAGTAACTATGCAATTAATTGGAAGTAGAGGCTACGATCCAAGGACTCACAACTTACCTACAGTTTCAGAAGTTGCAGCTATGGTTACTGGTGATCTTGACAGTACTATTGGGGTCCGTGACATTATAATTCAAATATATTCTGGTATACTGCAATGTATTACAAAGTTGAACTTGTCTTATCTTGCTTTGCAATATCCTCTTCTTTTTCCTTATGGTGAGGATGTGTACAGGGAAGATATACCATTTTCTCAATCTGCATTGGGAAGGGTTGGACAAATGACTGGTATTAGCATCAGAGAGTTTTTTGCATATCGTCTTTAGGAAATGAATGAGGAGCCACCTACACTACTATCTTGCAAGAGGTTGACGCAACAATTCATTGTGGATGTATATATGATGGTTGAGTCTGCAAGGCTTTTGTACATAAAAAATCATCAGAAGGAACTTCGATGTGATATGTATGTCGGTCTTGAAGATGCTTATTTGAATGGGGAGAGGGAAGGAAGAGCTATTGGTAAACGCATTATTTTGTCTCCTTCATTTACTGAAGGCCCGAGGTACATGATGCAGAATTATCAAGATGCTATGGCTATTTGTCGTTGGGTTGGTTATCCACAATTGTTTATAACATTTACGTGCAATGTGAAATGGCCAGAAATTATTCGTTATATGTCGCATAGAGGTCAAAATCCCGAAGATCGACCAGATATTGTATGCCGCATCTTTAAGGTCAAACTGGATGCACTGATTCGTGACATTCGACAAAATAAAATATTTGAAAATGTTAAATCAAGTACAATTTTTTTTTGTATAAAGTTTTATTTATAAATAAATTATATTATAATAATAGTATATAATCATAAATTAAATATAAAAAATTGTAATAAAATCTATACGTTATTTTGCAGTTTTGTATACTGTTGAGTTTCAAAAACGTGGTCTACCTCATGCACATATCTTGGTTTTTCTGAAAAGTATAACGATGCTTCTTCAGGTGATGATATTGATCGAATAATTTCAGCTGAATTACCAGATGAGTCAAATGATAAGCAGTACTTTGAAGTTGTCCGTGATTTTATGATGCATGGTCCTTGTGGTCCAACTGTTAAGTACTCTCCATGCTACTCTGAAGAAGGTGAATGTACAAAGCACTTTCCAAAGAAATTTTTGTCTGAGAGTTCATTTGATGATGATGGATATCCTATTTATAGGCGAAGGGACGATGGAATAACCGTGAAAAAAAAGGGTGTTGTTTTGGACAACAAATTTGTTGTTCCTCATAACAGATATCTTCTCCTGAAATACGGTGCACATATTAATGTTGAATGGTGCAATCAATCCAGAACCATTAAATACTTATTCAAGTATATCAACAAGGGTCATGATCGTGTGACAACTACTTTTGTTGAAAATAATGGGGTGTCTAATCACTCATCAGATGTTGATGAGATCAAGATGTATTATGATTGTAGGTATATTTCGTCGTGTGAAGCTGCTTGGAGATTATTTGATTTTGAAATTAACTACAGGAATTCGTCTGTTGAACGTTTGACATTCCATCTACCAGAACAACAGAATGTTGTGTTCAGGGACACCGATTCTTTGCATTCTATTTTGGACAGACCGAGTGTGAAGACTAACATGTTTTTAGCTTGGTTTGATTTGAATAAGCATTCTGATGATGCTGCTAAATTGAAATATGCTCAAATTCCTCAGTTTTTTATTTTTAAATGAAAAACAAGGAAGTGGGAACCAAGACAGAGGGGATTTTCAGTTGGTCATATTTCTTATGTACCACCTGGTACTGGTGAGGCATATTATCTGAGGATTCTGTTGAACGTTGTCATTGGACCTACGTGTTTTGATGATATCAAAAAATTTAGTGGAACAGTTTATTCCACTTTTCGTGATGCTTGCTTTGCTAGAGGGTTGTTGGACGATGATAGAGAATATGTTGATGGACTAGAACATGCTAGCATTTGGGCCTCTGCACCTTCGATGAGATCTCTTTTTGTTACTCTTCTCAATTTCAGATCTTTAAATAATCCGGGTGAAATATGGGATAAGTGTTGGAAATATTTGTCTGATGATATTTTGTACAAGAGAAGAAAAATAATGCGGTATCCAGATATTTTTTTTTAATTATAAATTATTTCAATTTAATTCCCTCCGCCCAATTATTTCTCGCTAAATTTCCTTATTCTTCCGCACCAAAGTTTATTGCATGATTTATTTTTTAGGCGTTTTATATAATCAATCATAATTATATAATATTATATTAAGTGTTTTGAAAGAAAAAATATCATTTTTATATTGTTGGTGTGTATATTTTTATATATATATATATTATATGTATTGTTAGATATATTATTAAAAAATATCATTTAATAATTTATGTATGATTTTTTAAAATTATGATTTTTTAATTATTCTTATATTTCTAGAGTTGAGAATGTCGGATGATGAGATCAAGAACTGCTGTCTTTTGGAAATTGATAATACGTTACGTTCTCTTGGTAAAGAGTTTGCATGACTTTAATGGTATGCATGTGACAGTTGCTGATACCAATGTAACATCCCCTAATAGGATGATTTTGATTGAGTTATCGTATAATATAGCTAACCTGAGAATGGAGTATGAAGTTTTGCTAGGGAGATTGAATGATGAGCAGCGTGTTATTTTTGATAAAATAATTACATCTGTGTCGTCGGATTTAGGTGGAGTGTTTTTTGTGTACGGTTATGAAGGTACTGGGAAAATATTTTTGTGGAGGACACTATCTTCTAGATTACGATCTGAAGGTGAGATTTAATTGAATGTAGCATCGAGTGGCATAACATCACTTTTACTTCCTGGTGGACGTACAACACATTCTAGGTTTTGCATTCCAATCAATTGTCTGGAAGATTCTACGTGTAACATCAAACAAGGTAGTCATCTTGCTGAACTTTTGATTAAGTGCAAGCTAATAATATGGGATGCAGCTCCAATGACTCACATACATTGTATTGAAGCATTACATACATCATTGAGAGATATCATGCAATTGTCTGATCCACCGCGCTGTGAAATACCATTTGGTGGAAAAACAATAGTTTTTGGGGGAGATTTTCGACAGATATTGCCTATCATTCCAAAAGGAAGGAGACAAGACATTGTACATGTCACTATCAATTCATCTGATTTGTGGAATGCATGCACTGTTTTGAAGTTGAGAAGAAACATGAGAATAAAATATATTTATGCGTAAAAATAATGGCATGAGATGTAATTTGAAGATGTTGAGAGGGGATAGTGGAAAATGATGTAATTACTTCATGCATTTTATAGAAATTGGTAAATAAGTTTGGGACGGACCTTTTGGGAAAAAAAGGTAAAATAACTTTGGAATGGATGTAGTATTAAATTAATTAAATATGTAAAAACTAATAACTTCCGTGCAACGCATGGACTGACAAAATACTAGTCAATTACAATAGTTTCTTCTACCATCAGACACGTGGTAACATCATTTCGTCTCTCTGTAGACCAAAACCCCAACTATCACAAGAGAGGGGTCACCCGAAACCTCAACTCAAAACAACAACCGCACCGCAATCGAAACCACCACAAGAGATAATAAATTTCCCCTCAATTTGGGTGGGTGCAATTTGCAAGTGATTTGAGCTGAATATGGTATTGATTTGTACAATTAAAAAAAATGATTTGTGGGTTTAGAATGTACACGATTGAGTAGCTTTATTTTTCTAAATAACGTGTATGAGGTGCAATATATACACGTACACTATTTCTCAATTTCTAAAAATGTTCCATTTCAATGGCACCGACCCGACCCGACCCGACCTGAACATTTATATCCTGTCTTGTTTATCAAGTCTGATAGCCCACTATATTTTCTAATACTGGCAACTCATTTCTCAATTTCTTTGAATCATTCTTATGGCTGAAGAATAAATAGAAACCCTAAATCTCCAATTTTCTGTTATAAAAAAAAGGATCCAATCTCCGTTAACTGTTAGAGTACGTTTTTTCACCCGTAAAGTTTTTAGAAATTCAAGAAACACATCGAAGAATACCAGCTGATATTTGACGCTGATTGTTGGGGAAGGATGATATTTTCAAAAGTCGGAGCCTCGGTAACTCGTTCCTCGCGCTACAGGGTAAGCCTCCTATGTGGATATTTGTTTTGGATTTTTGTACTGTTTCTGTTATTTAGTTTTGTGAACATTTTCTTTTCGAATTTTGTAGAATGTGATTAATGGGGCTGGTAAGGGGAGGCATTTTTGGAATAAAGGTAATTTGGGAGCTCCGACTGTAGATGGATTAAACGGATATGCTAATCAGTTTGATGGAAAACTAGAGTTTCTTAGGGGTTATGTGGCGGCTGCTGGAGGCAGTAAACGATCAATTTCTTGGACTTCTTTATCCGATTTTAAATACTTCTCTGCAAATCCAAGAATTACTAGATTTTTCTCAAGTGAACCGCCGGAAAAGAAGGGTAAGAGACCGCGCTTCCTCTTTCTTTAACGTCATATTGGTTATTGAGAGATGATGTAATATGGGATCTTTTCCATGTTTGCAGATTATACAAAATTTTACCCGAAAAACAAGAAGGAGGTTCCCAAAAAGGATGAACATGAACAGAAATCAGAGTCCAAAGGTGTGTTAGTATGTCTTAATATTTAGCAAGTCAATTTAGTAGATTCAGTTTACAGAGGAAAGCCCCAAGTTCTAGAATTATGGTATTACTGCCATCAGTAACTGCATCATATCAGTCATTTTGCCAGCCATCTATTTTACTAGTGAATCATATGTATCATTGCTTCCAGTATTGCTCTTTTTAGTAGATTTTTATGCATCATATAAATTTTTCCGTTATTTTTTTAAATAATAAGCAGCACAATATGATTGCAGCCTGTGGCTAACTTTTAATGTAGCGGGGAAGGTTGCAGTATAAGATTAAAATGCTTTGTACTTGGTCATAAGTAGAGCGAATGTTTCTTGGGTTTCATTTGTTTATGTACAGCTTTATCATGAGGGCATCAATGTGTTGGAGTTCAATATGCTACACAATGTCTTTTTGTTGATGTTATGACCACATAATGCAATGCAAATTGCTTCAGGTGCTTAGATTAGAATTTCATCCTTGCATAAATTTCTGGTCAGGCTAAAGATTATTTTAAGGCCGTACAGAGGCTTCTAACAAAATTTCTGATTTGACTTATTATCTCTCAGAGGAAGGAAGCAAAAATACTGATGATGATGGGCCGGCTTTTCACTTGAATATTAACTTTCAAAATCTAGTTGCTGCTTTCCTGGCGATTGGGTTGCTCCTGTCAGCCTCACCTAATCCACGTGAAGAGAAACAGGTCAATAATCTGTATGTTTACTAGTTTAAGTACTGAGTTTTATTCATATGAAGTAAAGAATTTAAGAATCACTGGACCTAATTAATACTCGTACTTAAAAGTTAAAAATATTTGTTGCTCTAAAGTGCAGGGTCATTATCTAACTATTAACTGTTGTAAACATAGAGTGGAGTTTTGAATCCTTCTGAAACAATTTACGGTTTCTCATGATTCATGAATGCGTTCTTGTGTTATCATAGGCCTTTTACTTCTTTTCTGTTAATGCAGATACTTGAAAGAAAATCCAGTTCTCTCTATCTACATCAAGCCTTGCATTATGTTTTCGTCTGTTTTATTATTCAAGGGTGATAGTGTCAGTACATTATGAATCTCAAATTGGCTGATTGCTGATATAAAAATGTGTGAACATTTTCTGCTGTGTTAGTAGAACAGGACCCCAATTGCCCTCCGAACATTGTTAAGACTGCTTGTATTATTAGCTTACTCTCTTCAGCGCATTCCTTTTCAATAATTTCTGCATCTTAGATTGAGATAAGGAAACTCTGATATTTTGAATGATAATGTACCCATTGACTTCAGTTTCTCTTGTTAGACTAATATTATTTAGTGTTCTCCATCTCCTAAACCTTACTCTGCCATTTAGCTAAAATCCAGTGTTATCAGTTTTATATGGGTTAATGATTGTAACCCGTAAGACCTTTTTTTCCCTCCATTTTTGGTGGATTGAGGGGTGGGTAAGGTGGCTTCTCTTCTTTTTCAGTAAAAAATATTGTTTGTACAAATATAAATGTCACGTTTACTTTTTGTAAGCCAAGTATTTTTATTTATTTTAAGCTTTAAAGAGCCTAAGTTTCAACTAATTTGGGAGATTAGAAGACTCTAAATCATGTATTTTGTGCAACCCGCTGAGGGTTTGACTTTAAATTATACTTAGGCAAGTTATACCATCAGCTGGACTCATTAGTTTCTGGATTAAGTCATTAACTTTGTGAAAATAAGTAAAGTATTCAAACCTAGCAGAGAGAAATAAGGAAGATTACTGATCAAATAAAAAAAAAGGAAGATTTATCAAGCACAATTATATTAATACACATATATGTTGGGATCAACTTTCTTGGTGTTGTGGACCCATAACATCCTGAGCTTTTAAGAAGCGAGTATTTGGTAGAATCACATGTAAAAAGCTAGATAATGCATAATTTAGTTGACATTGATGATTCATGAAGTTAACAAAAAGTGCCTATATTTTATATATTGAAGTTCCTTGGGATATATTGAATTTCCTTCACAAAGTTGTCTACTTGTCTGACATATCTACTAATATATTATGCAGCTGAAGGCCATTTAGGATATTAACTATTTATCTGTATTGCTCTTGTGCTTTAGGTAGTTGTCTGTGGCTGATGAGAACTTGCCTAACTTGTCTAGTGAAGATAATGATGGAAATAGTATATCCAAGGAAGAAAATAAAGGAGGGGATCAAGTAGATTTAGGATTTGTAGATATGATTTAGGATTTCAGATTTATTTGATACCGTAGATTGTACATCAAATTATGAATGAATTAGAATAAACTTTGTGAATTTACCAGCGTAGTTTAGCTGACAACTAGAATAGCTTGAGAATTGATTCTTGAGTTACTTGGATAATTCAAGGTTATTCCTAATTTCCTTGGTTGTTAGGTTACCTCGTGAGAGGTTTCATAAGTTTCATACAAATTGGTGTTCTTACACTTGCTGGTTGTATTACGATATAACCTTCTGCTATTTTTCGAGTGCTGCAGTAGGATTTTTGCCATTATCATTTGACAATTGTCAATTATTGGACAATTATGTTGCAGATTAGTTTTCAAGAGTTCAAAAACAAGCTTCTTGAACCAGGCTTAGTAGACCATATAGTCATTACCAATAAATCTGTTGCTAAAGTATATGTAAGAAGCTCACCAAAGAGTTTAAGTGGACCCCGTGATACATCAGAAGCGCCTGAATTTGAAACACCAGTTGGCGGCATTCAAACAAAAGCAGGAGCAAGTCAATACAAATACTACTTTAACATTGGAAGTGTTGAAACGTTTGAGGAAAAGTTGGAAGACGCCCAAGAAGCACTGGGCGTAGATCCACACGATTATGTGCCTGTTACGTACGTTTCTGAAGTGGCCTGGCTCACTGAGTTGATTAGACTTGCCCCTACTATTTTGTTATTGGGATCCCTTTTCTTCATGGGTCGGAAAATGCAATCTGGATTTGGAGTAGGAGGTACTGGTGGAAAGGGAGGACGGGGATATTTAATATTGGAAAAGCTCACTTCACGAAGATGGACAAGAGTACAAAAAATAAGGTTTGTTCTTAAGTTCCCTTTTATATAATAATAGGGCTTTATTGCATATAAAATCACAACCTTTTTACAAATTTGAATCTATTATAAACTTTTGAATCTTGGTAAACAAAACCTCAAATTTTTTTTTTTGAATTATAACAAATGGGAAGATTTGATCTTGCTTGGAAGTGACGTGTCACCTACCAGGCAGGCAACTTATAATTAATCGTATTTCCGGGCAGGAGCGGGTCCGCCTGTTGGTTCGAATTGCAAACAAATTCAATTAAATTGACGTTTTGTTACCAATGTTCAAAAGGTAAGATTAGATTGCAATTTGCAGCAAGGTTGTGATTTTATATGCAATCAAGCCTAAACATAGTACTAAGATCATTGCCTGCTTGTTTTCCAATGCCGACATGATTTCATAGTGGACTCGACCCAGTTTCTGATATTAAGAATCATCACTTTTTTTTTCTTCTTCTTCAGGTTTACTTCAAAGATGTAGCTGGTTGTGACGAAGCAAAACAGGAGATCATGGAGTTTGTGCACTTCCTAAAGCAACCAAAGAAGTATGAGGAGCTTGGTGCCAAAATTCCTAAAGGAGCTCTATTGGTTGGACCTCCTGGAACAGGTAAAACTCTCCTGGCAAAAGCAACTGCTGGTGAATCTGGTGTGCCTTTTCTGTCCATATCTGGGTCCGATTTCATGGAAATGTTTGTCGGAGTGGGACCCTCAAGGGTTAGAAGCCTCTTCCAAGAGGCAAGGAACTGTGCACCTAGTATCATATTCATCGATGAGATTGATGCAATTGGTCGAGCAAGGGGGCGTGGGGGTTTATCTGGTTCCAATGATGAGCGTGAAAGCACTCTTAACCAGTTGCTTGTGGAAATGGATGGATTCGGAACTACTGCTGGAGTGGTGGTTCTTGCCGGCACTAATAGGCCCGACATTTTAGACAAAGCTTTGCTAAGACCTGGTCGGTTTGATCGCCAAATTAGCATCGATAAACCTGATATCAAAGGGCGTGAGCAAATCTTTAGGATCTATTTGAAGAAGATTAAACTTGACCAAGAACCGGCTTTTTACTCTCAGAGACTGGCGGCCCTCACTCCTGGATTCGCAGGGGCAGATATTGCAAATGTTTGCAACGAAGCTGCTTTAATTGCTGCTAGGTCTGAGGAAGAAAAGGTTAAAATGGAACATTTCGATTCAGCTATAGACAGGATAATCGGGGGTCTTGAGAAGAGAAATAAGGTATGTAAATGGGCAAGCTCTTGTATACACCTGTTGCACAGTGCAATTGGTGTGTATTTTTTAATGGTATTAGTTGTTTTCACTGAACAGTATTAACCGTTTTCATTGAACAGAATTAGCTGTTTTCACCGAACAGTATTAGTTGTTTTCACTGAACAGTATTAGTTGTATATGTAAATGGATTGTTTTGTGCACTTATATTGTGGATGAAAATATTTCAATTCAACCTGACTTGTTCTTTTTTCTGTTTTCCCTTCCTAAACAGGTTATAAGTAAACTTGAACGCCGTACTGTAGCCTACCACGAATCAGGTCATGCGGTAGCTGGGTGGTTTCTAGAGCATGCAGAACCCTTGTTGAAGGTCACTATTGTTCCTCGTGGGACTGCTGCACTTGGTTTTGCACAGTACATTCCTAATGAGAACCTTTTGTTGACGAAAGAGCAGCTTCTGGATATGACTTGCATGACTCTTGGTGGACGCGCGGCTGAACAGGTTTTTTTTTTATATGCGCTTTGCGTTGGGAACCGTCAATCTCCTCTTGTTTATTTCTCTCTCTCAATTTAATTATAGGCCTAGGTCTTGTTTGCTTTGGGGGATGAGACAGTTAGTGACGCCTTATCCCTCTTTATCTCATGTTTGGTACTGTTTTTGAACAATTCTGGCGACCCGTTACTATGTCCAACCCGGTATACATAATACCTTTTTAAGGGAATTATCAATCCCATTGTCCCCATGATATTATTTAATACCTCTTGCATGGAACAACCCAGTTTCTACTTTTTTGAACCAATTTACTAGAATATTCCTATTTTCTACTTTTTTGAATTTAAATGTTAGATGAAATTGACATTTGCTAAGAATCTTAGCGCATATGATATTGCACAACACCAAATACGAGATAACAACCTCCAGATCGCACTCGTTGCTAATCTCTTGTAGCAAAGAATTGGATAATGCTACAGCATGATAAATTATCATTTTGAGTGTTTTTTGTTTATATTTTCAAGCACATAAACTCATTATCTATTGGAGAAACCACTCATCACTGCGAAGTATTTAAAGGTGTGACTCTTGTGTTGCATTAGGTGTTGTTGGGCAAAATATCAACTGGAGCTCAGAATGATTTGGAGAAAGTAACCAAAATGACATATGCACAAGTTGCAGTCTACGGTTTTAGCGATAAAGTGGGTCTTCTCTCTTTCCCTCAGCGGGAAGATGGATATGAGATGATCAAACCCTACAGCAGCAAGACAGCTAATATTATCGACACTGAAGTCCGTGAATGGGTTGGAAAGGCCTACGAGAAAACGGTGAAATTGATAGAGGAACACAAGGAGCAAGTTGCTCAGATTGCTGAGTTGTTACTGGAAAAGGAAACTCTTCACCAAGATGATTTGGTCAAAGTGCTGGGTGAGAGGCCTTTCAAGTACGCTGAAAGGACCAACTATGATAGGTATAAACACGGGTTTCATGATGAAGATAAGAAGGAAGGGGAAACTGTGAAGGATAGTACAGCTGAAGATGATGGATCTACCCCTCTTGCACCCGAGGTTGTCTTCCCTACGTAGCACTACTTGGTGTTTAATGTTTTTATTGATTAATTTCGAAATTTATTGATGTAGTAGTAATGTTGTTGGGAAGTGTCATTTGCAGATGACTGATGTAAATTGGATTGTAGTTGAATCTGGATACGACTTCTGGGTGATTGGTGTATACTTGATAAAATTGTAAGCTTCCACTCAAGTGAGAGTTTGTTTTGCAAAATTGTCATATCCTTGAGGAAAAATTACACTTTTGGTTCTTGTCACCTGTATTTACAAGTGTCAGTTAGGAGTAGCAAGATAATTCATAGTGATAAAATGCAATAAACTTCATTAAAAAGTGCAGATATTTCGATATTAAGAATGACTAATAAATACATGAAATACCCAATATAGATGGTAAGATTACAATTTGGCATAGGTGTGTTCACTATGTTGTAATCTTCATTAACCACTTCTTGATAATTGTATATCTTTCAAGGAACAAATAAGAATAAAGACTGTATGCTTCCTACATATTAAATTTTCTAAACATTTAATGCTAAAAAGATATGTAGCATTGTGCGAAAGCTAATCATTCACAAAAGTGAATTTACATAAACTTGTCCTCTAACAAAAAAAAAAAAAAAAAATAAAAAAACCACATTTAGATTACACACATACCAGGTTTGTCTCTATTCTATCTATCACCTTCACAGACAATATTGATAACAACCATAAAAATATAGGAACACTTCGGTTCAATAAAAGTATCAGTAGGTGTAACTTAAAAAGTAGAAATAAATATTAAGAGTCATGTAATTTATGAAGTTCATATAAATAAATAATGAAACGGACAGGTTGGTTTTTGAAATTGCAATTCTTGGGCCATGTTTATCGGTGTTTTAACGATTAGGTCATGCACATGGAAAAAAAAAAGAAAAAAGAATGAAATTAATTTTGATGATTAGATTATTCGACGACCCTAATCATGACCAATTGCTCCAAAGAATTTTCTATCTCATTCAATCAAACTATATGATACATGCATCATACGATTGACCGAGTGTATTTTGGATTTTCTATCTCATTCAATCAACTATATGATACATGACATAATATGATTGATCGGGTATATATTTTTTAAAATAACATTTAAAAAAAATTAAAATTCATAAAATAAAATTCTCTATAAATAGGACCAATATTTATATATTTTGAATCAAAATCTAAAACACTCCTTTTTTCTCTTCTAACTTGTGACAAATCTCCTAATATTTATCATTTTCTACATGAATCCAAATCATCCCATTATCCTCACTATTCCCAAAACCATTCAAATTTTCAAATTTATAAAAAATTTGAATCCTTTTTTAATATTGATGATTCTCAATTTTCTCAGTATTATCAAAATTCTCAAATTTCTCCGAATTTGAACCAAGTTCCTATCTCTGAACAAGTTCAAATATAGAAAAATATCCCTTGCGATTTGTTCTGAATAAAGAAAAGAAGAAGGTGGTAAAAACAGGATGGTCCGTTAAAGAAGATGTTGCATTAATGTCGTGTTGGTATTTAATCAGGGAAGATAACACGGTTGGCAACAATCAAAAAACGTCAAAGTGTGAAAACAAGTACATGCTATGCACGAAGAAGCTCGAAGAGAAAATCCGGAGGATATAAATGAAAAAAATATAGAGATGGTGAAAATCCGGAGGATATAAATGAAAAAAATATAGAGATGGTGAGAAGTCATCAGAGGCGGATTCAAGGGGTGGGCTGACCGGGCTCAAGCCCACCCCAACTCTTCTATAAGTTATTTGTATTATATATATTATGCGTAATTAATTTGAATTTTTCTGTTTTTAGCCTAGTCTATCTAAATTTGTTTCTTATAGAATTAAATTATTTTTTTGAAATAGAAAATACCCAAAATCAACACACTAGTTTAACACAAATCTCAATTTCAATCTTTTTTATGTATTAATTATGTACAGTCCACATATTCAATTAATTAACTCAAAATATAAAATACTATTTAATCTAAACTCACTCATAGATTAATTTTTACTTCGTGTTGTGTAAATAAATTGTATATTTCAGTTCAACAAGTTGCATGATTTTAAAATACAATATGGAGTGCACGATGCACCTGATGCATACAAGACTTAGCCTTATTAAAATTATGTTTTCTAGCCCACCCCTCCACCAATTTCTGAATCCGCCCCTAGAAGTCATTGTAGACGAATTAATGAAAGTTGCAACAAGTGGTTGGAAGCATCCAAGGAAGCACGTAGACAATATAGAAGCGAAATGAGCCAAGGGGATATTAAAAAAGAAGCTCATGAAATTTATTGTGTTACCTCTAAACACAATTTAACCAATTTGGTTGTGTTTAATGAAGTTATGAGTAAACATCCCAAGTGACAAATAAATTTCGATCAATTTCGATCGTGTTCCATCACGTCCCCATGCTGAAGATGAAGAGGATATTGAAGAAAGTGGTGGTAGCTCAAAGAGATTAAGGACCAGTGAAGAAGGATAGTATTCCAACCCCACTAATCTAGAAACTCCAAGCAGCGACAGTTCAACTATTCCGCGTCCTATAGATAGTGATAAGGCAAAAAAAAAAAAAAAAAAAAAGGTAAGGTGGTGTCAGATGAAGTTGCTGAACAAATTCGTGCAATGAGAATCACTGGAGAATTTGAAGTTGAAGCGGTTAGAGAACGAATCAACATACAAAGAGAAAGGGAACAAAGGAAGGGAGGGAAGAAGAAAATGGAGCTGCAATTTTCTCTTTTATCCCAATTAATGGCGAAAGATATCTTATCACCAGCAGAAGAAGACATGAAACTTCATCTATTAGCATTGTTCAAATAATTAATGTCATTTATCTTCATGTACTTTTACTTTGTGTATTTTTTTATTTTTTGTCATGTAAGCTTTTTTAATTTGAGTGATTTTATTTAATTTCATGTAATCTAGTTATTTTAATTATGAAATCAATTCACTGTAATTCTTCTATTAGTAAAATCTTAATCACATGACAAGTTACATCACTCCATTATTAAATGTACCTTTCTTATAGACCATATGACATGTTGCATTCATCCACATCTGATGTAGAATGGGTCATCGCCTCGTCATACTTTCATATATATTATAGTTTTCCTTATTTATTGTCTTTCTATTTAATATATTAGTTATAGAATATTCTTAAAATACTTTTTTCTTGGTCATTAAGTCGGGCACTTAATACTGTTGCCCTAATTTTCCCTATAAAAAGGGTCCTCCTATTTCATTGTAAGGACGTTGAATTATTAATAATATAAGAGCTTTCAGGAGATTTTCCGTGTTTATCGAGACATTGTCTCTTCCTTGTAGAGCGTATATCGCCCTACATCAACATCCCAAGTGAGAATCAAACCACATGCCAAGTTGTATCTTCTCCATTATTGAAGGTACATTTCTTTACTCTTTAGCTTTATATAAATCATACTTGTAATAAAAATTAATTATAGTTATACTTGTTAAATTATAAAAGAAATAATTTATTAAAGATTGGTTGTGGTTGTGGGTGGTTATGAATAAAATATGAGATTGTGTTGTACGATAAAATGTGTATGTGGAAGATGGATAAATGAATTGTTTATTGAGTGGGTCTCATGTGTATTCAAATACACTATGAATTAATTTTAGAATCGTGAAACTTATTATATTGAAAGAGATAATTTATTTACACTGAACCATACAACTATTAATATAAAAAAATAATTATACGTTTTAATATAATATTTTTTTACATATTTTAATATAACAAATTACACGATTTTAAAACGTATCCAACCTTTTTTGGTTGGGGTTCCCTTTTAAACATGGTTTTAGGTGAGAAGAAAACGACAACATGCCCTGAAATGTTTGTGGGCTCCTTTTTAGCTAATCACAATTGCTTTTGCTGAAGAAAGAGTTCCAAAGAATTGAAACCTCAATTTCCATCAACCTCCGTTCCCACCCGTACAAACATTTAAATGTCGAACGATGGCAGAACCTTAGAAAGCTGTTCAAATAGCAACTAAAACAGTACTCATTTCTCAATTTTTGTTGAATCATAACTGGAGAATAAATAGAAAACCCTAAATCTCCAATTTCTGTTATCAAAAAAAGGATCCAATCTCCGTTAACTGTTAGAGTTCGTTTTTCACCCGTAATTTTTTTAGAAATTCAAGAAACACATCGAAGAATACCATTACCAGCTGATATTTGACGCTAATTGTTGGGGAAGGATGATATTTACAAAAGTCGGAGCCTCGGTAACTCGTTCCTCGCGCTACAGGGTAAGCCTCTCTATGTGGATATTTGTTTTGGATTGTTTTGCTGTTTCTGTAATTTTGTTTTGTGAACATTTTCTTTTCGGATTTTGCAGAATTTGATTAATGGGGCTAGTAAGGGGAGGCATGTTTGGAATAAAGGTAATTTGGGAGCTCCGACTGTAGATGGATTAAACGGATATGCTAATCAGTTTTATGGAAAACTAGAGTTTCTTAGGGGTTATGTGGCGGCTGCTGGAGGCAGTAAACGATCAATTTCTTGGACTTCTTTATCCGATTTTAAATACTTCCCTGCAAATCCAAGAACTAGTAGATTTTTCTCAAGTGAACCGCCGGAAAAAAAGGGTAAGAGACTGCGCTTCCTCTTTCTTTAACGTCGTCTTGGCTATTGAGAGATGATGTAATATGGGATCTTTTCCATGGTTTGCAGATTATACAAAAATTTCCCCAAAAATTAAGAAGGGGGTTCCCAAAAAGGATGAACATGAACAGAAATCAAAGTCCAAAGGTGTGTTAGTATTTCTTAATATTTAGTAAGTTATTTGTATAGTAGACAATTTAGTAGATTCAGTTTACAGAGGAAAGCCCCAAGTTCTAGAATTATGGTATTACTGCCATCAGTAACTGCATCATATCAGTCATTTTGCCAGCCATCTACTTTACTAGTGAATCATATGTAGCATTGCTTCCAGAATTGCTCTTATTAGTATATTAGTTAAAAATTTCCCCTTTTTTAAAAGAATATTAAGAAGCACAATGTGATCGCTGCACTGAAGCCTGTGGCTAACTTTTAATGCAGCGGGGAAGGTTGCAGGATTAGATTAAAATGGTCTATACTTGGTCATAATAGAGGGAATGTTTCTTGGGTTTCATTTGTTAATGAACCGCTTTATCATGACGGCATCAGTGTGTTGGAGTTCAATATGCTACACAATGTCGTTTTGTTGATGTTATGGCCACATAATGCAATGCAATTTGCTTCAGGTGCTTAGATTAGAATTTCATCCTTGCATAAATTTCTGGTCAGGGTAAAGATTATTATAAGGTCGTACAAAGGTTTCTAACGAAATTTCTGGTTTGACTTATTATCTCTCAGAGGAAGGAAGCAAAAATACTGATGATGATGGGCCAGCTTTTCACTTGAATATTAACTTTCAAAATCTAGTTGCTGCTTTCCTGGCGATTGGGTTGCTCCTGTCAGCCTCACCTAATCCACGTGAAGAGAAACAGTTCAACAATCTGTTTGTTTACTAGTTTAAGTACTGAGTTTTATTCATATGAAGTAAAGAATCACTGGACCTAATTAATACTCGTACTTATAAGTTAAAAATATGTGTTGCTCTAAAGTGCAGGGTCATTATCTAACTAGTAAATGTTGTAAGCATATAGTGGAATTTTGAATCCTTGTGAAACAATTTACGGTTTCTCATGAATGCATGTTTATGTTATCATAGGCCTTTTACTTCTTTTCTGTTAATTCAGATACTTGAAAGAAAATCCAGTTAGACTCTCTATCTACATCGAGCCTTGGATTATGTTGTCGTCTGTTTATTTATTCAAGTGTGATAGCGTCAGTACATTGTGAATCTCAAATTGACTGATTGCTGATATAAAAATGTGTTAAATATTTTATGCTGTGTTTAGTAGAACAGGACCCCAATTGCCCTCCGAACATTGTCAAGACTGCTTGTCTTATTAGCTTACTCTCTTCAGCGCATTCCTTTTTAATAATATTCTGTATATTAGATTGAGATAAGGAAACTCTGATATTTTGAATATAATGTACCCATTGACTTCAGTTTTTTCGTTAGACTAATATTATTTAGTTTCTTAATAACTAATTCCTTTCTTCCCAAATTTGTTTCAGTGTTCTCCATCTCCTAAACTGTACTCTGCCATTTAGCTAAAATCCATTGTTATCAGTTTTATATGGGTTGACAATTGTAACCCGTAAGACCTTTTTTTCCCTCCACTTTGAATGGAGTGAAGGGGGGTAAGGTGGCTTCTGTTTTTTTTTCAGTAAATGTTATTGTTTGTATAAATATAAATGTCACCTTCACTTTTTGTAAGCCTCTAAGTATTTTTATTTATTTAAAGCTTTAAAGAGCCTAAGTTTCAACTGATTTGGGAGATTAGAAGACTCTAGATCATGTATTTTATGCAACCTGCTGAGGGTTTGACTTTAAGACATACTTAGGCAAGTTGTAACCTACACATCCAGTAATTTAAGTTTGTGAAAATAATTACAGCATTCAAACTTTACAGAGAGAAATAAGGAAGATTACTGATCAAATTAAAAAAGGAAGATTTATCAAGCATAATTATATTAATATACATATATGTTGGGGTCAACATTCTTGGTGTTGTGGACCCATAGCATCCTGAGCTTTTAAGAAGTGAGTATTTGGTAGAATCACATGTAAAAAGCTAGATAATGCATAATTTAGTTGACAGTGATGATTCATGAAGTTAACAAAAAGTGCCTATATTTGATGTATTGAATTTCCTTCACAAAGTTGTCTGATCATATCTACTAATATGGAGTATTATGCAGCTGAAGGCCATTTAGGATATTAACTATATCTGTATTTTAGGCATTGTCAGTGTCTGATTAGAACTTGCCTAACTTGTCTAGTGAAGATAATTATGAAAAAAAGTATATCCAAGGAAGAAAATAAAGGAGGGGATCGAGTATTTAGGATTTGTAGATATGCATTAGAATTTCAGATTTTATTTGATACCGTAGATTGTACATCAAGTTATGAATGAATGAATGATGATAATAAACTTTGAGTGAATGTACCAGCGTAGTTTAGCTGACAACTAGAATAGCTTGAGAATTGATTCTCGAGTTACTAGGATAATTCAAGGTTATTCCTTGGGTTGTTAGGTTACCTCGTGAGAGGTTTCATAAGTTTCGTACAAATTGATGTTCTTACAGTTACTGGTTGTATTACGATATAATCTTCTGCTATTTTTAGAGTGCTGCAGTAGGATTTTTTCCATTATCATTTGACAATTGTCATTTATTGGACAATTATGTTGCAGATTAGTTTTCAAGAGTTCAAAAACAAGCTTCTTGAACCAGGCTTAGTAGACCACATAGTCATTACCAATAAATCTGTTGCTAAAGTATATGTAAGAAGCTCACCAAAGAGTTTAAGTGGACCCCGTGATACATCAGAAGCGCCTGATTTGAAACACCAGTTGGCGGCATTCAAACAAAAGCAGGAGCAAGTCAATTCAAATACTACTTTAATATTGGAAGTGTTGAAACATTTGAGGAAAAGTTGGAAGAAGCCCAAGAAGCACTGGGCGTAGATCCACACGATTATGTGCCTGTTATGTACGTTTCTGAAGTGGCCTGGCTCACTGAGTTGATTAGATTTGCCCCTACTCTTGTTATTGGGATCCCTTTTCTTCATGGGTCTGAAAATGCAATCTGGATTTGGACTAGGAGGTACTGGTGGAAAGGGAGGACGGGGGATATTTATTAATGGAAAAACTCACTTCACGAAGATGGACAATAATACAAAAAATAAGGTTTGTTCTTAAGTTCCCTTTTATATAAAAATAGGGCTTAATTGCAGATAAAATAACAACCTTTTGCAGATTACAATCTTATAGTATATATTTTTGAATCTTGGTAAACAAAACCTCAACTTTTTTTGAATTATAACAAATGGGAAGATTTGATGTTGCTTGGAAATGACGTGTCACCTACCTGGCATGCAATGTATAATTAATTGCGTTTCCGGGCAGGAGGTAGTCTGCCTGTTGGTTCGAATTGCAAACAAATTAAATTAAATTGAGGTTTTGTTACCAAGATTCAAAAGTTAAGAAAAGATTGCTATTTGCGGAAAGGTTGTGATTTTATATGCAATCAAGCCTAAACATAGTAATAAGATCATTGCCTGCTTTTTTTTCCAAATGCCAACATGATTTCATAGTGGACTCGACACAGTTTCTGATATTGAGAATCATAACTTTTTTTTTCTTCTGTGATTCCAATTTTCAGGTTTACTTTAAAGATGTAGCTGGTTGTGACGAAGCAAAACTGGAGATCATGGAGTTTGTTCACTTCCTAAAGCAACCAAAGAAGTATGAGGAGCTTGGTGCCAAAATTCCTAAAGGAGCTCTATTGGTTGGACCTCCTGGAACAGGTAAAACTCTCCTGGCAAAAGCAACTGCTGGTGAATCTGGTGTGCCTTTTCTGTCCATATCCGGTTCCGATTCCATGGAAATGTTTGTCGGAGTGGGGCCCGCAAGCGTTAGAAGCCTCTTTCAAGAGGCAAGGAACTGTGCACCTAGTATCATATTCATCGATGAGATTGATGCAATTGGTCGAGCAAGGGGGTGTGGGGGGTTATCTGGTTCCAACGATGAGCGTGAAAGCACTCTTAACCAGTTGCTTGTGGAAATGGATGGATTCGGAACTACTGCTGGTGTGGTGGTTCTTGCCGGCACTAATAGGCCCGACATTTTAGACAAAGCTTTGCTAAGACCTGGTCGGTTTGATCGCCAAATCAGCATCGATAAACCTGATATCAAAGGGCATGAGCAAATCTTTAGGATCTATTTGAAGAAGATTAAACTTGACCAAGAACCGGCTTTTTACTCTCAGAGACTGGCGGCCCTCACTCCTGGATTCGCAGGGGCGGATATCTCTAACGTTTGCAATGAAGCTGCTTTAATTGCTGCTAGGTCTGAGGAAGAAAAGGTTAAAATGGAACATTTTGATTCAGCTATAGACAGGATAATCGGGGGTCTTGAGAAGAGAAATAAGGTATGTAAATGGGCAAGCTCTTGTATATACCTGTTGCACAGTGAAACTGGTGTGTATTTTTCAATGGTATTAGTTGTTTTACTGAATAGTATCAACTGTTTTCATTGAACAGAATTAACTGTTTTCACTGAACAGTATTAGTTGTTTCCATTGAACAGTATTAGTTGTTTTCACTGAACGGTATTAGTTATAAATGTAAATGGATTGTTTTGTGCACTTCTATTGTGGATGAAAATATTTCAATTTAATATAACTTTTTTTTTTTTTTTTCTGTTTTCCCTTCCTAAACAGGTTATAAGTAAACTTGAACGCCGTACTGTAGCTTACCACGAATCAGGTCATGCGGTAGCTGGGTGGTTTCTAGAGCATGCAGAACCTTTGTTGAACTATTGTTCCTCGTGGGACTGCTGCACTTGGTTTTGCACAGTACATTCCTAATGAGAACCTTTTGTTGACAAAAGAGCAGCTTCTGGATATGACTTGCATGACTCTTGGTGGACGCGCGGCTGAACAGGTAGCCACTTATTTTTATGGTATCATCTTATTTATTGAAATATTTTTGATATGCGCTTTGTGTTGGGAACTGTCATTCTCCTCTTGTTTATTTCTATGTCTCAATTTAATTATAGAACTATGGCTCGTTTGCTTTGGGGGATGAGACAGTTAGTGATGTCTTATACCTCTTCATCTCATGTTTGGTACTGTTTTTGAGCAATTCTGTTGACCCGTTATTAAGTCCAACCTGGTTTCTATAATACCTTTTTAAGGGAATCATCAATCCCATTTGCCCCCATGCTAGTATTTAATACCTCTTGCAGGGAACAACCTAGTTTCTACTTTTTTGACTCAATTTACTAGAATGCCCCTATTTTCTATTTTTTTTAAATTTAAATGATGGACCAAATTGACATTTGCTATCTTATCACATCTGATAATGCACAACACCAAACACTAGATAACAAATACCTCCAGATTGCACTTGTCGCTAATCTATTGTAGCAAAACAATTGAATAATGCTACGACATGTTAAATTATCATTTTGAGTTTTTAGTTTATATTTTCAAGCACATAAACTCACTTTCTATTAGTAATCTCAACCACATGACAAGTTACATCACTGCATTATCAAATGTGCCTTTCGTATAGACCACATGACAGATTGTATTCATCCACATCCCAAGTGGGAATCAAACCACATGTGAAGCAGTATCTCCTCCATTATTGAAGATACTTTCTTTACTCTTTAATTTCCTATAAATCATACTTGAAACAACATCATACTTACACTTAAATTCTTATCTTTACTCTTTAGTTTCCTCTCAAATATAGTTACTATCTATATGTATTACCTATTCCATTTTACAAATGTCTCTCAATGAAAATCTCTCGGTAGATATTCAAACTCAAGTTTAAATTCATTCAATTTGAATAATCTTGATGATTGGCAAAAATGGAATGCTCAACAAAATCGTGAAATAGATCGCATGATCGAAGATATGGTCTTAAGCAATCTTTATATGATCGGAGGAGATTCCACTCCTAGAGCTAGAAGAAGGCATTGTGAAAGGGAACACGAGCTTGGTAACACTTGATGTATGACTATTTTGTCGATAGGCCGACGTATACTCCAGAGATCTTCCGATGCAGATTTCACATGAGAAAATTTATATTCCTTCGTATAGTGGAGGCCGTTACTGCCAATGACGAATATTTTCAATAAAGACCTGATGCCACGGGTCAACTAAGTCTTTCACCATTACAGAAATATACTGGTGCTATGAAGGTGTTGGCATATGGGACATCCACCGATGTCATTGATGAATATTTGCGCATGAGTGCAATAGTAACAAGACAATCTCTCAAGAATTTCGTTGAAGAAATCATTTCTTGCTTTGGTGAAGAGTACCTCAGAAAGCCTAATGAACAAGATTTGACAAGACTACTCTATATTGGCGAACAACGTGGATTTCCAGGTATGATAGGTTGTATTGACTGTATGCATTGGGTATGAAAAAAATGTCCTACTGCATGGGCTGAGCAATATGCAGGTAAAAGTGCAAAACTGACAAATCATTTTGGAAGTTGTTTCATCATATGACTTGTGGATATGACATGTTTTATTTGGAACTCCAGGTAGGTGCAATGATATTAATGTACTTCAACGATCTCCAGTTTTTAGTTTTTACAGATGTCTTGGAAGGTCGAGCTCCAAAGGTTAGTTATGTCGTTAATGATCGGAAAAATAATAGAGCTTATTATCTAAATGATGACATATATCCTTCATGGACTGTATTTGTGAGGCTGTACGAAAAGAATTTGAGCGAGCATTTGGAGTTCTACAAGCTTGTTTCGCATTTCCTAAACACCTATGTCTTGTATGGAATAAACTTTTGATGGGAAAAATTATGATGGCTTGTATCATCATGCACAATATGACAATGAAGGATGAATGAGACACATACTAAAATTATTATGATCCCACCAATTTTTTAATGGATTATCCCGTAGATGATGATCAGACCTTTCACTACTCTACTAAATGCATTGCAAGTTTATCCACCTATATGACTAATAGGGAACAACTTCGTAATAGAGAAGCATTGAACATATATTACAAAAATTCGGCACCGATAATTAAATATGTAATTTTCAACTTTTGTTTCGTTGTAATTTATGTATGTATTCATAGCTCGATTTTTTTTTTTGTTTCGATTCTAATAATTTTATTTTTATTATTGGATATTGTAATTTATTTTAAGTCTATGATAATTTTTTTATTATAATTATGATTTTTATAACATCAAATAATAGTATATATTTCTTAAATATTTTAAATATAATAAAAATTAATTATAGCTATAATTGTTAAATTAAAAAAAATAAAAATTATTAAAGGTTAGTTGTGTCCGTGGGGGGTTTGGGATAAAGTATGAGAAAAGATGATACTGTGTTGTAGGCTAAATTGTGTATGCGGAAGAGTGAGAAATCAATTGTTTGTTGACTAAATATTATATGCATTCAGATGCACTGTGCACTCATAGTGCATTTAAAAAACATACAACTTGATATACTAAAAAATATAACATGTTTACACTGAATCGTGCAACTATTAATATGAAAAAATCAATTGCACAATTCAATGTAAATAAATTGCATATTTCAATATAATAAGTTGCATATTTTTAAAATATTGATGGTCCCGGTGAGAAAACCCATTTTGCGTGTGCGGAAGCAAACATATCTTTCGATGCATATAAAAACATGGGTGAGGGAATGGTGATTACAAATTTTTCACTTTTAAGCTCATGTGTTGTGTTTTGCTTATAATCGAATGCGTATGACAAGATAAGAACGTAAAAATCGTGAAAGAACACAATAAAGTATAGTGGTTCGAGACTCAAGCTCCTACATCCACTTTCTCGCTTTTCGAGGAAATTCCTTCAAATACTTCCTCGAGCTTTATTACTACCTCAGAGAAGTTTACTTTACTCAACTTCGCCCCGAGCTTTTACGACTACTCCACGTAGTTTACTTACTCAACCCGACCTTGAGCTTTCTTCGACTACCTCTCAAAGTTTACTAACTCAAACTGGACTTATCACCCTCTCTGGGCTCACCTCTTAGATGTTTAACAAGTTCACACTCCTTCGGGACTTATCACCCTCACTCGGGATTGCCTAACAACTACCTCACTTCACCACTACTTATCTCTTACGAGAATGGGGTTTGGGTTTGGGGTTGTCTCCAACTATGGTGAGATTTTCCCTTACAATGGTTTAAATTCAATCTAAGGTTGGGAAAATCTCTCTAAATCATATGATACATTGTGGGTTGCTTAGGTTGGGTTTGAGAAAGCACTCTTTGAATATATATATGTATATCTACAGACTTGTGTTCTAGGGGTGGGAATGCTTTGGGTATAACTCTCTTTGGCTCAGAGCATCTCGTCTTATAATCTCCACGCATCCACATTTTAGAATGATGAAAAACCTTGTATTTATAGTGTGGGTTTGAATGTTACCGATTGGAGAGAATCACATTCAAATCCATACTATTCTTGTAAAATACAACGTTTTTTAGCATTTTTACAGATGTTCAAAGGTTGTCTTCATGTTAGTTGGTCCACTCGAAAATTCTAGAGCTTATTATCTAAATGATGACATATATCCTTCATGGACTCGGTTTGTTATGACATTAATGATCTTGAGAATTTCCGAGTCTTGAATTTGGAGTTCTATATTGTCCTTCGTAGATTTCCTAAACACCTTGTTGAATGGAATAAACTTTGATGAAAAATTATGATGGAGTTCTATCATCATGCACAATATGACAACCTAAGGATGAACGAAATACATTTGATGGGGAAAATTATTATGATCCCACCAATTTTTGAATGGATTATCCCGTATGATGATGATCTTAAAATTATTATGATCCTACTTACTAAATGCATTATCAAATTTATCCACCTATATGACTAACTACTCTAACTAAAATAATAGAGAAGATTTAACATATATTACAAAAACCACGAATAAGAAGATTGAACATTATTATATCTTTAATTTTCATCTCAATCACGCTTCTTGATCATCCCCTTTGTCTTTATGTATGTATTCATAGCTCGATTTTTTTTTTCTGTTTCCGATTCTAATAATTTTATTTTTTTTTATTGGATATTATAATTTATTTTAAGTCTATGATAATTTTTTTTATTATAATTATGATTTTTATAACATCAAATAATAGTATATATTTCTTAAATATTTTAAATATAATAAAAATTAATTATAGCTATAATTGTTAAATTATAAAAAATAAATTTTTGCTTAAAGGTTGGTTAACTCCTAACTCATCTTTGGGATAAATTATCTCGAAAAAGATGATCTTGTCGATCTCGATCATCTACGTATTTCGTGAGTTCCCCCCTCAATTTGTTTGTTCCCTAAATATTATATCCATTAGATTAGCTTCAAAAACATAGTGATAATTTTTTGGCATAATTCATCAAACCTAAAATATCCCAACAATTTTTATTTTTTGATAATGAAGCCAAAACATTAGAATATATGCATTTACAGAGACATGTTTTAAAAAGATCAGTTCAGGCGATCACTTTGAAAATAGTGATCTGTTGAACAACCCGCTCTGATACCAATTGATGGTCCCGGTGAGAAAACCCATTTTACGAGTGCGGAAGCAAACATGTCGTTCGATGCATATAAAAACAGGGGTGAGGGAATGGTGATTACAGATTTTTCACTTTTAAGCTCATGTGTTGTGTTTTTCTTATAATCGAATGCGTATGACAAGATAAGAACGTAAAACAGTAAAGAACACAACAAAATATAGTGGTTCGGAGACTCAAGCTCCTACATCCACTCTCCCTGTTTCTAGGGAAATTCCTTCAAACACTTCCTGAGCTTTCTGACTACCTCGCGTAGTTTACTTACTCAACTCGGCCCTGAGCTTTCTGACTACTCCACGTAGTTTACTTACTCAACCCGACCTTGAGCTTTACGACTACCTCCTCGTAGTTTACTAACTCAAATCGGACTTATCACCCTCTCGGGCTCGCGTCTTAGATGTTTAACGAGTTCACACTCCTTCCGGGACTTATCACCCCTCACTCGGGATTGCCTAACAACTACCTCACTTCACCACTACTTATCTCTTACGAGAATGGGGTTTTGGGTTTGGGGTTGTCTCCAACTATGGTGAGATTTTCCCTTCAATGGTTTTAGCCTCAATCTAAGGTTGGGAAAATCTCTCTAAGCTTATGATACATCGTGGGTTGCTTAGGTTGGGTTCTAGAGCACTCTTTGAATATATATATGTATATCTCTGGACTTGTGTTCTAGGGTGGGAATGCTTTGGGTATAACTCTCTTTGGCTCAGAGCATCTCGTCTTTATAATCTCCACGCGTCCACACATTAGAATGATGAAAAGACCTTGTATTTAGAGTGTGGGTTTGAATGTTACCGTTGGAGAGAATCACATTCAAATCCATACTATTCTTGTAAAACAAATTGACTTCTTGGTACGGGTTTGTCTTCCTCTCATTAGTCCGCGTCCGATTCTAACGGCTATATTCCTCGATTCCTCGCTTTGGAATCATTCAGATTCTCGATCTTAGTGTCTTGAGAGACATCTTGAGTCTTGATTTTATCCGAGTCTCAGATTTCTCCTCCGAGCCTCGAGTTTATCTCGAGCCTCGGGATACTTGATTCAATGGACCTTTCGTCGAAAGATATCTTGGCCTTTCGGTGACCGAGTTCGGTTCTCTGTCTTGAACCAATCGACCCTCGAGTCACTAAGATTTTCGAATTAACCGATCATCGGCCGCGTTTTGATTCTCGGTGAATATGACTTCAGATGACTTCTACTTTGATCGATATCACGATTCTGGTTTTCGATATCGATTTCTTCTACTTTGATCGATCGACTCACATGATCGGTCGATTATAACATCAGTCGACATATCGGTTTATCTGCGACAGTTAATTACATCGAGGTTAGCATATTAGGTTAGCATATCGGTTTAGCATCCGATTTCAATCACGCCCGATCTTGATCATCCGCTTTCATCTTCATATCCGATCTCGATCCGCGCCGATCTCGATCGATCTCATCCGCTCCTCTTCCGATCGCAACCTTCTTTTTTAGATCTTCGGTGGGTTTCTTTACGATCGGCTTGCCCTTTCTTCCGATCACCAGATCACCGGTCTCATTCTTGATCATCCGATCAGTGCTCGTCTCGGTCATCCGATCGGGTCATCTGGTCATCGATCTTCCGATCGGTGGGTTTAGCTTTTCTTCTCTCTCGATTTTGCTTTCGGCTCATCGGTTAACTCCGAACTCATCTTACTCATCCGATCTCGATTAGTCTCTCTAATTTCCTAAATGGAAGTCTCGATCATCTACGTCTGATTTCGTGAGTTCCCCCTCAATTTGTTCTCTCGTTTCCCCTCAACTTGTTATCTGTAGATTAGCTTCAAAAACACAAGTTGATAATGTTTTGGCATAATTCATCAAAACTAAAATATCCCAACATATATTATGTGTACACGGTTCACCTAAATACACATAAGACCCCACACTTCTTTATTAATGGGTTATTTGGTTGTGGCTACTTTTTAAACATGGTCTTAGGTGAGAGAACAAGACATGCAAACATTCACGTTGAATGTTTCACTCATTTCTCAATTTCTTTGAATCATTCTTATGGCTGAAGAATAAATAGAAACCCTAAATCTCCGATTTCTGTTATAAAAAAAAGGATCCAATCACCGTCAACTGTTAGAGTTCGTTTTTAGAAATTCAAGAAACACATCGAAAAATACCAGCTGATATTTGATGCTAATTGTTGGGGAAGAATGATGTATTCAAAAGTGGGAGCCTCGGTAACTCGTTCCTCACGCTACAGGGTAAGCCTCTCTATGTGGATATTTGTTTTTTCGATTTTTTTACTGTTTCTGTAATTTCGTTTTGTGAACATTTTGTTTTCGGATTTTGCAGAATGTGATTAATGGGGGTAAGGGGAGGCATTTTTGGTATAAAGGTAATTTGGGAGATCCGACTGTAGATGGATTAAACGGATATGCTAATCAGTTTGATGGAAAACTAGAGTTTCCTAGGGGTTATGTGGCGGCTGCTGGAGGCAGTAAACGATCAATTTCTTGGACTTCTTTATCCGATTTTAAATACTTCTCTGCAAATCCAAGAATTACTAGATTTTTTTCAAGTGAACCGCTGGAAAAGAAGGGTTAGAGACCACGTTTCCTCTTTCTTTAACGTCGTCTTGGCTATTGTGAGTTGATGTAATTTGGGATCTTTTCCATGGTTCGCAGATTATACCAAATTTTCCCCGAAAAACAAGGAGGTTCCCAAAAAGGATGAACGTGAACAGAAATCAGAGTCCAAAGGTGTGTTAGTATTTCTAAATATTTAGTAAGTTATTTGTATTGATGACAATTTAGTATTACTGCCATTAGTAACTGCATCATATCAGTCATTTTGCCAGCTATCTTCTTTACTAGTGAATCATCTGTATCATGGCTTCCAGTATTGCTCTTATAAGTATATTTGTTAAAATTTTCCCTTTTTTAAAAAAATAATAAGAAGCACAATGTGATCGCAGCACTGAGACCTGTGGCTAACTTTTAATGCAGCGGGGAACGTTGCAGGATAAGATTAAAATGGTTTATACTTGGTCATAGTAGAGCGAATGTTTCTTGGGTTTCATTTGTTAATGTACAGCTTTATCATGAGGGCATCAATGTGTTGGAGTTCAATATGCTACACAATGTCTTTTGGTTGATGTTATGGCCACATAATGCAGTGCAAATTGCTTCAGGTGCTTAGATTAGAATTTCATCCTTGCATAAATTTCCAGTCAGGCTAAAAATTATTATAAGGTCGTACAGAGGTTTCTAATGAAATTTCTGATTTGACTTATTATCTCTCAGAGGAAGGAAGCAAAAATACTGATGATGATGGGCCAGCTTTTCACTTGAATATTAACTTTCAAAATCTAGTTGCTGCTTTTCTGGCGATTGGGTTGCTCCTGTCAGCATCACCTAATCCACGTGAAGAGAAACAGGTCAACAATCTGTTTGTTTACTAGTTTTTGTACTGAGTTTTATTCATATGAAGTAAAAAATCACTGGACCTAATTAATACTCATACTTAAAAGTTAAAAATATTTGTTGCTCTAAAGTGTAGGCTCATTATCTAACTAGTAAATGTTGTAAGCATATAGTGGAGTTTTGAATCCTTGTGAAACAATTTACGGTTTCTCATGAATGCATGCTTACGTTATCATAGGCCTTTTACTTCTTTTCTATTAATGCAGATACTTGAAAGAAAATCCAGTTAGACACTCTCTATCTACATGGAGCCTTGGATTATGTTGTCGTTGTTTTATTATTAAGACATACTTAGGCAAGTTATAACCAACACTTCCAGTAATTTAAGTTTGTGAAAATAATTACAGCATTCAAGCCTAACAGAGAGAAATAAGGAAGATTACTGATCAAGTAAGAAAGGGAAGATTTATCAAGCACAATTATATTAATATACATATATGTTGGGGTCAACTTTCATGGTGTTGTGGACCCATAGCATCCTGAGCTTTTAAGAAGTAAGTATTTGATAGAATCACATGTAAAAAGCTAGATAATGCTTAATTTAGTTGACAGTGATAATCATGAAGTTAACAAAGAGTGCCTATATTTGATATTTTGAAGGTCCTTGGGATATATTGAATTTCCTTCACAAAGTTGTCTGATCATATCCACTAATATACTATGCAGCTGAAGGCCATTTAGGATATTAAATATATCTGTATTTTAGGTAGTTAGTTGTCAGTGTCTGATGAGAGAGGCACACTTGCATGAGACCGTCTCACGGTGAGACGGGGCATAAGTTGGGCATTGACACTTTAACACTTTGAGAAGGGGTGGGTGTAATTTGTGCTAAGTTATACCCCGTCTCATGTATGAGACCGTCTCATATGAGTTTTTGTCCTGATGAGAACTTGCCTAACTTGTCTAGTGAAGATAATTATGGAAATAGTATATCCAAGGAAGAAAATAAAGAAGGGGATCGAGTAGATATAGGATTTGTAGATATGCTTCAGGATTTCAGATTTTATTTGATACCGTAGATTGTACATCAAATTATGAATGAATGAGAATAAACTTTGAGTGAATGTACCAGCGTAGTTTAGCTGACAACTAAAATAGCTTGAGAATTGATTCTCGAGTTACTAGGATAATTCAAGGTTATTCCTTGGGTTGTTAGCTTACCTCGTGAGAGGTTTCATAAGTTTCATACAAATTGATGTTCTTACAGTTACTGGTTGTATTACGATATAATCTTCTGCTATTTTTAGAATGCTGAAGTAGGATTTTTTCCATTATTATTTAACAATTGTCATTTATTGGACAATTATGTTGCAGATTAGTTTTCAAGATTTCAAAAACAAGCTTCTTGAACCAGGCTTAGTAGACCATATAGTCATTACCAATAAATCTGTTGCTAAAGTATATGTAAGAAGCTCACCAAAGAGTTTAAGTGGACCCCGTGATACATCAGAAGCGCCTGAATTTGAAACACCAGTTGGCGGCATTCAAACAAAAGCAGGAGCAAGTCAATACAAATACTACTTTAACATTGGAAGAGTTGAAACATTCGAGGAAAAGTTGGAAGAAGCCCAAGAAGCACTGGGCGTAGATTCACACAATTATGTGCCTGTAACATACGTTTCTGAAGTGGTCTGGGTCACTGAGTTGATTAGACTTGCCCCTACACTTTTGTTATTGGGATCCCTTTTCTTCATGGTCGGAAAATGCAATCTGGATTTGGAGTAGGAGGTACTGGTGGAAAGGGAGGACAGGGGATATTTAATATTGGAAAAGCTCACTTTACGAAGATGGACAAGAATACAAAAAATAAGGTTTGTTCTTAAGTTCCCTTTTGTATAAAAATAGGGCTTAATTGCAGATAAAATAACAACCTTTTACAAATTACAATCTAATAGTATAAATTTTTGAATCTTGGTAAACAAAACCTCAATCTTTTTTTGAATTATAACAAATGGGAAGATTTGATCTTGCTTGGAAATGACGTGTCACCTACGTGGCAGGCAACACATAATTAATTGTATTTCCAATTTTCCGGGCAGGAGGTAGTCTGCCTGTTGGTACGAATTGCAAACAAATTATATTAAATTGAGGTTTTGTTCCCAAGATTAGATTGCTAATTGCAGAAAGGTTGTGATTTTATATGCAATCAAGCCTAAACATAATAATAAGATCATTGCCTGCTTGTTTTCCAAATGCCGACATGATTTCATAGTGGACTCGACCCAGTTTCTGATATTAAGAATCATAACATTTTTTTTCTTCTGTGATTGCAATTCTCAGGTTTACTTTAAAGATGTAGCTGGTTGTGAAGAAGCAAAACAGGAGATCATGGAGTTTGTTCACCTCCTAAAGCAACCAAAGAAGTATGAGGAGCTTGGTGCCAAAATTCCTAAAGGAGCTCTATTGGTTGGACCTCCTGGAACAGGTAAAACTCTCCTGGCAAAAGCAACTGCTGGTGAATCTGGTGTGCCTTTTCTGTCCATATATGGTTCCGATTTCATGGAAATGTTTGTCGGAGTGGGGCCCTCAAGGGTTAGAAGCCTCTTTCAAGAGGCAAGGAACTGTGCACCTAGTATCATATTCATCGATGAGATTGATGCAATTGGCCGAGCAAGGGGGCGTAGGCGGTTATCTGGTTCCAACAGTGAGCGTGAAAACACTCTTAACCAGTTGCTTGTGGAAATGGATGGATTCGGAACTACTGCTGGAGTGGTGGTTCTTGCCGGCACTAATAGGCCCGACATTTTAGACAAAGCTTTGCTAAGACCTGGTCGGTTTGATCGCCAAATTAGCATCGATAAACCTGATATCAAAGGGCATGAGCAAATCTTTAGGATCTATTTGAAGAAGATTAAACTTGACCAAGAACTGGATTTTTACTCTCAGAGACTGGCGGCCCTCACTCCTGGATTCGCTGGGGCGGATATTGCTAATATTTGCAATGAAGCTGCTTTAATTGCTGCTAGGTCTGAGGAAGAAAATGTTAAAATGGAACATTTTGATTCAGCTATAGACAGGATAATCGGGGGTCTTGAGAAGAGAAATAAGTATGTAAATGGGCAAGCTCTTGTTCACACATGTTGCATTGTTAAACTGGTGTGTATTTTTCAATGGTATTACTTGTTTTCACTGAACAGTATCAACTGTTTTCATTGAACAGAATTAGTTGTTCAGCATCAACTGTTTTCATTGAACATAATTAGTTGTTTTCACTGAACAGTATTAGTTTTTTTCACTGAACGATATTAGTTGTAAATGTAAATGGATTTTTTTGTGCACTTCTATTGTGGATGAAAATATTTCAATTCAACCTAACTTTTTTTATAAGTAAACTTGAACGCCGTACTGTAGCTTACCACGAATCAGGTCATGCGGTAGCTGGGTGGTTTCTAGAGCATGCACAACCTGTGTTGAAGGTCACTATTGTTCCTTGTGGGACTGCTGCACTTGGTTTTGCACAGTATGTTCCTAATGACAACCTTTTGATGACGAAAGAGCAGCTTCTTGATATGACTTGCACGACTCTTGGTGGACGCGCGGCTGAACAGGTAGCCACTTATTTTTATGGTATTACCTTATTTATTGAATTTTTTTTTATATGCGCTTTGCGTTGGGAACCGTCATTCTCCACGAGGGCTTGTTTGCTTTGGGGGATGAGACAATTAGTGATGCCTTATCCCTCTTTATCTCATGTTTGGTACTGTTTTTGAACAATTCTGTCTACCCGTTGCTAAGTCCAAACCGGTATACATAATACCTTTTTAAGGGAATTATCAATCCAATTGCCCCCATGATATTATTTAATTCCTCTTGCATGGAACAACCTAGTTTCTACTTTTTTGACCCAATTTACTAGAATACCTCTATTTTCTACTTTTTTTAATTTAAATGATGGACAAAATTGACATTTGCTATCTTAGCGCATCTGATAATGCACAACCCAAATACGAGATAACAAATACCTCCAGATCGCACTTGTCGCTAATCTCTTGTAGTAAACAATTGAATAGTGCTACGACATTGTTAAATTATCATTTTGAGTGTTTTTTTGTTTATATTTTCAAGCACATAAACTCGTTTTCTATTGGAGAAACCACTCACCAGTACCAAGTATTTAAAGGTGTGACTCTGTGTGTTGCATTAGGTGTTGTTGGGCAAAATATCAACTGGAGCTCAGAATGATTTGGAGAAAGTAACCAAAATGACATATGCACAAGTTGCAGTCTACGGCTTTAGCGATAAAGTGGGTCTTCTCTCTTTCCCTCAGCGGGAAGATGGATGCGAGATGATCAAACCCTACAGCAGCAAGACAGCTAATATTATCGACACTGAAGTCCGTGAATGGGTTGGAAGGGCCTACGAGAAAACAGTGAAGTTGATAGAGGAACGCAAGGAGCAAGTAGCTCAGATTGCTGAGTTGTTGCTGGAAAAGGAAACTCTTCACCATGATGATTTGGTCAAAGTGCTGGGTGAGAGGCCTTTTAAGTCTGCTGAAAGAACCAACTATGATAGGTATAAATACGGGTTTCAAGATGAAGATAAGAAGGAAGGGGAAACTGTGAAGGATAGTAAAGCTGAAGATGACAGATCTACCCCTCTTGCACCTGAGGTTGTCGTCCCTACATAGGACTACTTGGTGTTTAATGTTTTTATCGATTAATTTCGAAATTTATTGATGATGTAGGTAATGTTGTTGGGAAGTGTCATTTGTAGATGACTGATATTGGATATTTTTCATAAATTTGTGCCAGATTATCCTTTCTACTATTTTTTTCCCCAAATCTGGGCCCTTCCCTCAAAATTTGTTGCTCAAATAGCTGATGGACGGCTGAGTTCTTAACTTGAATTTTGTAAAAGAACAACAGTAAGTCAGGTTATAAAACGCTCCCTCCATTGTCTTTTCGTACGGAAAATTTATGAGTATGAGTTTTGTATGTTCCTAGGGTTCCGCCGTCTGTGGTTCCTAATGGTGCATCGTCTCCGAGTCTTGAGGCGACTCATGTTGAGGCTGGTCAGTCCTTGGTTGCTCAGGATGGATCCGTCGTTCGCCAGCAGCAGGTGGTCGATTTGCATGGAACTGATGCTTGACGTGATGAAGCAAACTCCAGCTTCGCAAAGGTGTTACAAGGTGGATACTTGGATGAAAAAACTTTGATCAAGCCGATTAAAAAGGGTAACTTATTTTCTTTTTCGCTTGATGAGTCTTTATATAACTCTACAGTTAAGGAACTTGGCGATACTTTGATTGCTCGGGTGCTTTATAAGAAGGGCGATACCACTTTAATACTTATGGACTTACAGAAGAAACTTGGGGAAGTTTGGGTTAATAGTCTTTGTTTGATAATCCCTTTGGGTCGTGGCTACTATGATGTCAAATTCAGTCGCCTGGAGGATAGAGAACGAGTTTTTCAGCATCGATCTTGGGTTGTAAATTCCGGTACAATCCAATTGCAGTGCTGGGTACCGGACTTTTAACCCAAATATGTTCACATTTTCAGTTGTTCATATTTGGGTTCGGTTTTGTGACCTTCCGTTGGAATATTGGCAGCCCAAGGTATTCTGGGCCATGGCATCTGTTCTGGGCACACCGATATTAATTGATGAGCGTACTTTGTCTAAATCTATGGGTCAGTTTGTTCTGGTGCTTGTTGAGATTGACTTATCTCAGGATAGAGATGAGAGGATTATGGTAGAGAGACAGGGTCACTGTGCTTTTGTTGTTGTTCGATATGAAAACCTACCGAAGTTCTATAAGTCTTGTGGAATTGTTGGTCACTTGGTTGATACATGCAAAAAGGAAGCGCAACATGAGAAGGAGGTTCCTATTCAGAAGAAGATTTGGGTGGAAAAGAAGGAGCACCAGATACCAAGGGAATCGAGGTCGAAGGATGGGGTGCATGAAGGTCCTGTTGACATCTCTGGCCCTGTCGTTACCACTTCTGCTAGAGTTGATATGGATTCATGGGAAGATGACGTCCTCCCTTCTTATGATGAGATTTGTGCAGAAGCTACTGATTTGGGTAAGATAGGGATTAGTCCGGCTTCTGTTCCAGATACTGATTGGTAACAGGTGCCTCATAAAAAGGTTGCTTCGCCTTCTCGTACAGCTATGGATCCTCCTGAGCCTGTTACTTCCAACTCATTCACAAAGTTGGTGCCTCCTTCGGTGGATGGTCCTGCTTTCTCCACCAGATGGTCGGACATGGTTGATGAGGAGATGGAGGTTGATTCGTTCGTAAAGGACCCCCTTACAGCAGCGGAGCGTATATATCTACATGATTTGGGGACAAGGTGTCTCCGAAGGACCCTATCGGCAAAATGATTTTGGCCAAGCAAAAGTAAGCTAAAAAGGAGGATAACAAGAGAAGAGAAGCTTACAACATGAGACAGAAGGTTAAGAGGATCGACGCTGCCTTGCAACACACTCTAGCTGATAATTCTCGTTCTACTGCAGAGATTCATCATACAGACGCTGATTGACTTGATTTTGGGTCTTAGACTCCTTGTTGTTGCTAGATAGTCCTTTATGTTAGGCCTGTTTGGTAGCAGAATCACAGTCATGTTGGGCTGATTTGGTCGCTTGGTCACTTTTGGACTAGGGACACTCTTTATTTTTTTGGGTCACTTTTGGGCCCAACTTCTCATTTTTAATTTTTTTTTAACTTTAATAATATCGCTTATTTGGCTTTCTTTTTTATCAAGGAGAAATCTTGTTATCTTGGTATAAATGTGGAAGGTGTTTTATGGTGGATTGTTTTGTGGAAGAATAAGGGTTGCCATTTTTTGTGATATAACATATCTCCGTTTGAAACTATAAAGGTCAAAGCAAACAAAAGGAAAAGGGGAATTTAATCTTGAAGGGTGGCTCAAGGTAAGGAAAAAAACTAAAAAAATTGGATACCTAGTTGACATTCCTATACAGAGAGATTCATTTACAATTAAACAAAATTTTGTACAAGAAACTGGGACAAATAGTTCCATCAAATGTCACAATTTATACAAAAAAAACGAAATGAACAACAAAGAGAATCAGAATATAGGTTTAGTGATCCCCAGAGAATTAGAATATAGGTTTAGTGATCCCCATCTATTATCAAAGAGTTGGTATACAGTGAAGCTTGTTCATCATGAAATTAGTTCATTTCTTACAAGCACGACCCTTCAGTTATCACGACTAATATCTCTTTGTAATATAAGTCACACCCTTCAGTTATCACACTAATACCCCTGTTGTAATATAAGTCACACCCGTCAGTATTATGAGCATTATCATTTATAGTAAAAAATCTCACCCTTTAGTTATCACAATTAATATGCTCTAATAATATAAGTTACACTCCTTAATCAGTTAATCGGTGTCACAGATTCTTATATGAAACTTATTCACCAAAAATTGGCTAGTCGGCTTTGTGATTATAAAAAGCGCAGCTATGTATTTCAAAAGGAATAACGACTCCTTCAGAAGGCATAAAATTTACCAGCATTTTCAGGTTTATGTGCCTAGTGCCTACCTTTTAAAAAAACACATATCTGCCATTCTATATTACCGTATTAGATATTTTTCGATTAAAAAAATAGGTTATCATTACACATTGAAACAAGAAAAATGCACACTTAACAACTTTCATTTCTTTGACTTATAAATAATTATGTATCCATACTCAAATTAATTTCTACATTTTTGCCCCACTCTTCAAATAAGGGCTGTATCGTAGTGCCAACAGCGAAGTGATTTAACACATAAAGTGCAGCTGTATCACTGAATTGAATAGAAGGGAATATGCATAACAAATCTCCCAGTGTATAAACAAAGGCAATAATTCTAAGATTTTAACTCAATAGTTGGATCCAAAATTCTCCTTTATGTACACGAAAAAGTTACCATCAAAACGCATACTCTAATTTTCGCAGGTGTTCATTTCAGAAGAGAGACAAAATACAATACGAATCTCTCAGGTTTTTCCTTCTGAACTCAGTGCAGCCAAGACGTTCCGTTTACTAAAAAATTTCTCCAACAAAATCAGAAGTCAAATTCTCCTGTTGCCTGTGAAAAAACAAACCATCATTAAAAATTCAAGCAAATAAAATGTTAAGAGAAGTGCTACTCAAAATGGAAGCCAAAACATTCCAAAAGGAAAGCTCAAATACACACCTTGTTGAACAGAATGTCTTTATTGTTTATGTGCATAATCCCATCCTTAAGTGTGCATTTCCACCTGCTCTTGGTTCTTGTCACCTGTATATACAAGCGTCATTTAGGAGCAGCAAGAAAATTCATAGTGATAAAATGCAATAGACATCATTAAAAGAAACATAAATACAAAAGTTCAGCTCAGTACCTTGTCAAACTGAGCTAGGACCAAATGTGTTGCGCTCAGATCGTCCCCTTGGTCCACATCATCCAAATCCTCGTCATCATCTTCGTTTAAGGGTTCATCTTCATCATCATCTGCAGCTTCATTCTGAACAGGAGCAGGAGTTGCTGCTTGCATCTCTAAAAAGTGCAGATATTTCGATATTAAGAATGCCTAATAAATAGTTTATACACATGAAATACCCAATATAGATGGTCAGCTTACCATTAGGCATAGGTGTGTTCACTATGTTGTAATCTTCATTAACTACTCCTTGATAATTGTATATCTTCCAAGGTCCAAATAAGCAAACAAGTTAATTTAGGAAGTCGCTTACAATGTATTCATCTTACGAACAATTAAATTGTACTTTTGCACAAAAGATGGAAAAACAAAACATAAGGGGGGTATTATAGCAGAGAATAAAGAGGTGCAGCGTTTAGGCCCAAGTCACGAACATTGTATATTTTGAGATTGTACCAATCTTAATAATGTGAAACACAAACACACAAAAAAAAATGCAATTATATAAATAATAAAGACTGCTTCTTACATATTAAATTTACTAAACAGTAGCATTGTGCAAAAACTAATCATTCACAAATTTACATAAACTTGTCTATTGAGATTACACAAACCCCAGGTCTGTCTCTATTTTACAAATGCACTTACTATCTATCACCTTCACAGATAATATTGATAACAACCATATAAAGATAGGAACACTTCGGTTTAACGAGAGCATTCAGTAGGTGTATCTTACAAAGTAGAAATCAATATTAAGAGTGATGTAATTTATGAAGTTTATATAAATAAATAAATAAATGAAACGGATAGGTTGGGTTTTGAAATTGCAATTCTCAGGTAGAGCAAGACATGCCCTCAAATGTTAGTGGGTTCCTTTTTAACTAATCACAATCCTTTGATTACATAAGACTGTTGCTTTTGTTGAAGAAAGAGTTCAAAAGAATTGAAACCTCAATTGAACTTTCATTCCCCCCTCCCCCTTTCCCCATACAAACATCTAAATGTCGAACGACGGCCGAGCCTTAAAAGCTGTTCAAATAGCCACATATAATGCTATTTACAAGCAGACGGCTTTCATTACCAAAAAAATTTCAGTAGACTGAGCTATTTACTAGTTCTAATATTATGGGGGTATTTGCAATCGAACTTACTAACGTCCATCACTTTTTTGACAGCAAAAGCTTGTTTTGAAGAGTTTGAAACTACTTAGAACTGCTAAGACAGCAAGACTAAGCAGTTTTAAGTTGGAATTGAAACCGATTCTGGGAAATTCTGTAAATAAAAACAAGTTGAGTTGACATTCTAACCTACTAGTGCTATTTTTTGAAGAAGTGATTATTTGGCAAAACTCCAAATTCGACTTTTGGTATAAAAAGAAAAGGAACATCTATTCTCAAACACTTAATTTGGTCGTTTGGTCAAGCAAGTTCATACAAATATTACTTCTACAAAAACTAAGCAAGTTGTGCAGACACCCCCTATAACCATCAGTAGCAAGTTCCAGACATTCACAAGAACCAGGGAGGTAGGCCTTACATTAGGTGTAGAAAGCGCATCATCATAAGGATCAGGTATGGGCCCATCAAACTGAGGAATCCAAGAAGAGCTTGACCCCCCTTGACCAAGCACTTTCTGAATGCCAACTTGACCCACCTGCCAAAATTATGTGATGCAATCAAGATGGGAAAAAACAAGAATTCTAGAAGGTTGCAACATAAAAAAATCCATCAAAGGCTAGAACAGTAGAGGCAGCCAGGTGAATCATCAGATGTCAAGATGCGCCCCATGGCAATCAGCCCTGTAAGTAGTTCCAAAGCATGCCAGCATGTCTTCTGCAACAAGCTAACCTCTTAACAGATGTCAACTCGTTGAAGAGATTTGGTTTCCCAATGCAGTTGACAATGATGAAGAGAACCTGCAACTGAGTAGCCACTACTGGGAATTATGGCTGAACATGAAATTTTTTACCTTAAAAACATCAGACAAAACGTCTCCAGCTCCATCTTGCTGTGGGATGTATCCATCAGGACGATATTGTGAAGGGAAGTCATCCCGTTTACGTTTTCCAGCAGACATCAAGAAAAAATCCTGCATTAGTTTCTTTAATATCGAATGAAGACTGTATAGAAACAGTGATGTAACTATAGTTTGAACTTTCTTGAAAGCAGCAGTGCACACAAAAGAAAGCCACCCAGTTTCAGGTATGTGCATCAAGCAAATTCATATTTTTAAAAAATAATTATCACCAAAAGAAAGAGCTATTAAAAAATCTGGCAATTATGTGTCATTGTTCCAGCAAAACACTAAGTTCTGTAACTTGACCTAAGACCGTTAAAGGAGTTCCTTATGCAAATAAGGTTATATCATGGTTTATTCGAGGACATCTGAGATTTCTTATCAGAAAATTGAAATTTTATAACACAAGACGGTGCATTTAATAAGGGAAACTAGAACATTTCAGTAGTCATAAGATTGAGTTCAAAAGAGAAAATCATTGATGTGTCAGTCAAACTACTTTTTATGTTACTACTACAAATGTACTGAATTTGCAACAAATATTAGACTTCCTCTTCCAGTCATCCAATAAATGTATCCATAAATATATGGCTCTGGAATTGCTATTTGCTATTTTTGCTACAACATCAAGAAAAAATTATATGCTCAGTGGTGAATAATTAAAGTATACGACATTGGTATGAGGAGATGTTTCGTTTAATCTGTTATAATAAGTTGGTGCCTGGGCCATGTAGCACTATTGGGCAATCATGAAAACAATACAAGACACATCTTATTAATCTCTAGCCCATTACACCACTATGCGGCTGAAACCGACAGGTACATATTACTTTTGGTGTTGTACTGCTCCAGCGATGTTAAGAGCACATTCCTGCGGCCGGACCGGCCATTAAATGTACCAATATAATTTGGAAGGGTATATTGGAGTTATAAATGATGGGCATCTTTACAGGTTTGTCTTTAATTTAATACTGAAGACCCAAAGCACAACATGACATCACTGTTTAGGACGAGAGAGTACTTCTAAAAAAGGAATCTCCATTTAAGAGGAAACATTGTTTTTAGAAGTCGTAAAAAGGAAATATGAGTGGATAGACTGTAAGTTGCAAGTATCAATTGGTCCATAACTTCACATGTTACAGCCTTACAGGGCATAAAATTATCTACTTCAATTTATTTGCAAAGTCAGGCTGCCAGAAAAGGAATATTTACTAAGCTCCTATAAAAAAAAAAATAATAGCCTCTAACAAGAAAAAGCATCATCTAATTTCTACCTCAAGAAAAACCCAACTCAATCAAAACTTGTAATAACCCTGAACCACAAATGACAATCACCTGTGTAGTTGGATGTTGAGGGCCTCCTTTCTCACCCTCTTCCCGGCCTTCAACATAAGCTGCCACAAGAATAAGAGAAGGTGTAAAATATGGGACTAGACACAATGTAATATTGAAAGAAAGCTTTACTATAGGCATTACACTCACCAACATTTACATCAAGTGGAGGCCTTTGATTCATCCAAGAATTCGGGGCTGCTGCAGGAGCAAGAATTATACATCAGTTTAACCACCCAAAAGAGACAACAAAAACTCATACCGCCCAACACGAAGAAGGTTTAGTATAAAGATACCATATAAGGGTTAGGTTTTCCAGCTCCAGCTTTATCTAGAACGCCACCATTATCATTAGCTGAGGAGTATTCATTAGGTGTGATAGGGGTGCCTCCAGTGGGAATGTTATACAACGAAGCACTATCACTTCCAGGAGTCTGAGCTGTTCCAGGCAACGGCGTTTGCACCATCCCAGGCAGTGGTGTCTGTGCCATCCCTGGCAGTGGTGTCTGCATAGGCGTTTGCAGCGGGTCTAACAGCCCCAACAGAAGATACATTAGTCAATTTTTCACACAAGACCATTAACTCTGATCTTTCTAACGGCTGATAAATAAATCAAACACTCACCGGAGGAAAGAGTAAATCAGCAGTGGGGGTTTCGTACTCCTCAGTGCCTTCATACGGTACGTTAAGGTCATGCACCGGATTAGGTGCGATAGGACCACCCGCTCCTGGAGCTTTTTGCTTTGCCGACCGGTCTATGGGCCCCAAAATTGCTCCAGCTTGCATCATTTTCAGTTCCCACAACTGTAAATCCCATCAAACAAACAATTAAAAATAAAAAATCAATTCCAGCCGCAGATCCAAAATTCCCAAACCCTAAAACTAGTCAATCAGGCATAATCATCAATCAACACAATAAATCCCCACACACCGCAACAAAAAAAATCAAAATTATACGTTATCACTAAACCCTAAAAGAATTCAACAGCATCATTAATTCCATTAAATAAAAATTCGAAAAAATCATTACTCCTTGGAGCTCAGTAAGCACGCCATCCCCGGGGCCATCGTCGTTAACGAACTCCTCGCGGACCTTGTTGATGACGTCCTCGATGACGTGGACATAAACATTGCTGGTGGTGGAGCTCGCCATTTCTTCGGAAAGTAAGATCGATTAACGAAAAATTGCTTTCAAAGTGAACTCAGTGGACGTAAAAGTAAATTAGGGTTTAGATTTATGGGAATCAATGAGAGAAAGGAGGATGTTCGACGGCGGGAGGAAGAAAGACGGGCGGCGAGCGGCGGAGGGGCATGTGGAGAGAGAGAGGCGGAACAGAAGTAAAGAATAAAGAATGGAATATAAATAGGTTTGCATCCGTTTATATGCTTCAAATCCACGTGGCACCATCACAAAATTTCAACTTTTTTTTTTTTTTTGACAGAAACAAAATTTCAACATCTACACCATATATATGTTACAAAATCAGAAAAATTTGGAAATGTTTTGGAGTAATATTGTAAAATATGCAAAGTATAGGGTGAACAAGTTTTACGGTGAAATTGATTTAGGAGTATAATTTATATTACTAAAGAGTGTGATTTTTATTATAAAAAGTGTGACTTTTTATTATAAAAGGTATTACTCATAAAAATGAAGGGTGTAATTTATATTATAACAAATTGTATCGTAGTGATAACTGAAAAGTGTGACTTATATTACTAAATAATATGCATGTTAAAAGAAAAAAATCAGTTTCACAGTAAACAAGTTTCAAAGCATACCAACTTTGTAAAATAATATATGAAATTTAAAATATAATATATACAGTATATTTATATGAATCTCATATATATGTTAAAAAAATTTAGGCTGAGTTTGTTTTGATATTTAAGTGTGCAAAACAAGTTAATATTTTAAAATCCTTGATAATAATAAATGTATATGTTTATTTTGTGATTTGAATAAGGTAAAATTTAACTTTATGTCAAATCAATATTTAATAGTGATTGATGTTGTATTATTATATATTGAGAAAGAGTAATAAAGTGTGATATACAGGGAAAAATAATAATAGATTTATAGGTATTTATAAGTGTGGATTTAATGTGAAATTTAAAAATCAAACTCTAAATTTCAAACTCGTATGAGACGAGAAGCGCAAAGTTTTAAGTTCATAAGTGTGAGTCCTAAATCAAACACAACTTTAGAAATTGGGAAGTATTTTTGATCAATCTGTACCATTCATTTATAATTTCATTGGAAAATATAAATAAAATTTAAAAAATTATGATATATACATGTATCACAAATCTTTAAAATATTCATACAAAATAATATACAAATATAGACCCCAAGATATAGTACAAATTTAACAATTTATTGAAATCTATTCCAATTATTGAGTTTGAACGATTATAAATATTATGTTGGACCCGATTTGAAAACCCAAGAACGCGGAAAATACCATGTAATGCATATAAAATAGGGGTGAGGGCAGAGTGATTTCCATTTTTTTTTTGCTTTTAAGAACGATGTGTGTTTTGCTTATAATCGAATGCATATGACAAGTAAGAACATAAAGCAGTAAAAAACACACGATTTTATAGTGGTTCGGAGTCCAACTCCTACATCCACTCTTCCCTATCATCAGGGGCACCAACTTAACCAACTGGACTTAGTTTAATGTGTTAGTTCAACACCCAACAGATGTTTACCGAGTTCACACTCAAACGGGACTTATCATCCTCACGGGATCGCCTACCCTCCCTTTCGGGATTGCTAGATGTTTACCGAGTTCACACTCACCTACAAACTTAACCGACTGATTTGGGTAAGGTTTGTTTGGTTTCCAACTAGGTTGAGATTTTCCCTTACATTTGTTTAGCCTCAATGCTAAGGATGAGAAAATCTCTCTAAGCTTAGGATATAGCATTTGTGCTTAGATCTAGGGTAGAACACTTTTGAATATATGTGTGTATTTCTTGCTCTGTGTTCTTTGAATGGAGTTGCTTGAATATTTGACTTTAATTTCACTTTCGCGGATCCTCCATTATCTTCTTTTGAAGATAGTCAATGTATTTATAGTGTGAATTTAAATATTACCTTTGGAAAGTAATATTCAAATCCATACTAATAACTTCCACTTTTCTTTGTCCTTTTGCACTTTTTCTTGCGCCTTTATATCACATCAATATGTGTGTTGTCTTCTTTATTGGCCACCGCTTTTGTGTGTCTAACGGATCCGATTTCATTTCGTCTTATTCTTTGTTCACTCTTCCGATTTTGGTATCGATTTGATCCGGGTCTCTGTAGAAATCTGGTCCGCAGAAATGCAGTCCATAGAAATCTGGTCTGCAGATTTACGGTCAGTAGAAATCTGTCTGCAGATTGTCCGGTCTCTGATCCGGCAGATTGGGTCCGGATCGATCGACGACAACATCAGTCGAAACATCAGGTCAAAGATCTGGTCGTGATCGGTCAAGCAAAGATCGTCACCAGATCTCACAAGAAGATTTGCACCGGGTCGACAACATCAAGTCACCGGTGATCTGGTCAAGAAGATCGGTCACCAGATCCGGTCAAGAAGATCGGTCACCAGACTGGTCAAGAACATCGGTCACCAGATCGGTCAAGAATATCGTCACCAGAATCGGTCGTGATCACCTTTGCGCATCGATCTTTGATCGAGATCTTTGCATCGAGATTTCTTCTTCAAAAATCAGCATGTTTCTTCTTGTTCAGCTCATCAGTTTACTTGGAACTCATCCTACTCATCTGATCTCGATCAGCCTCATCTGCAGCCTCGTCTGATCTCGATCATCTTCGTCTGATTTCGTGAGTTCCCCCTCAATTTGTTCTCTCGTTCCCCCTCAACTTGTTATCTGTAGATTAGCTTCAAAAATACAAGTTGATAATGTTTTGGCATAATTTATCAAAACTAAAATATCCCAACATATTATATTATAGTTTTCTCTTTTGAAAAATTATATTATAGTTCTAACGTTAATATAAATAATGAAAATATAAAATTGAGAGTGTCTTATGTGCATTCAAGTATACCGTGTACTCATAGTGCATTTTAGAACCATATAATTTATTATACTGAAAAATGCAACTTGTTTACACTGAACCGTGCAATTATTTTTTATATTAATTATTGCACAGTTTAGTGTAAACAAGTTGTGTATTTCAATATAACAAGTTGAATGATTTTAAAATGCATTGTGAGTGCACAGTGCACCTAAATGCATGTAAAACTTAGCCTATAAATTTTTTCTTTTTCCACCCAAATTTACATTACAATTATTTTCTCGTTTTAAATTTATTTTTAGAGTGGTCCTATGTACATCGAGGTGTACCGTGCATTCATAATGTATTTTAGAATCGTGCAACTTGTTATACTGAAATGTGTAACTTATTTACACTGAACTGTGCAACTATTTTTACATATTAATTGTTACACAATCCAGTGTAAATAAGTTGTATTTTTCAATATAATAAGTCGCACTGTTCTATAATACATTATGAGTGCAAGATGCACCTGAGTGCATACAATACCTAACCTTATTTTTAATATTATATAGTACTAAATTAAATTTTACCATATATAAAATAAATATTCAAATTTATAGATTTTTTACCATATACTATAATTTAAATACTCAATATTATATTTGTACGAATTTGATCATATGCCCGCAGGTGGACACAAACTTATATGTCCACATCTTATGTGACGTGCCACATATGCAAGGTCCCCACCATAATTTAATTATTTTTTTTAATTAATTCAATCTTCTCATTTATATATATTCCATACTTTACCCAATTTTATTAATTATATTAAAAAAAATTACCCGACCTGGACTCAACCCGACCCAAATCCAAACCCGATCCGAGTGGTTCATGGTTCACCCGGCCCGAATGGTTCATGATTTAGGGTTCATAGTTTAGGGTTTAGGGTTACATAATTAAATTTTTTTACGCGACCCGAACCCAACCCGACCCGAACTCGAACCCGGCCCGAGTAGTTCATGATTCACCCGACCCGAGTGGTTCATGATTTAGGGTTCATAGTTTAGGGTTCAGGTTTATATAATTAATAAAAAAATTGAATTAATTAAATAATGGAACTTTCGTGATATATATAGACCACATGCGGTGAAATATATAAGTTTGTCTTATCTCTACTGGCCATATCTAATGGCAATATAAGTTGGGAATATCTAAAAGTTTTATGGAAAGCAAAGTGCAATATCTAATGGCAATATTGGGACCATAGTGCCGACTGTCGCATAAGTATAGTTTAGGGGGCAAAATGAAGTCCGCCATTATTTATCATCGGAGGAAGCTGAATAAGCTTTAGCAGCGGCAACAGAGGAAGCATGTCGCCGGCCATATACTCCTCCGCCGCCGTGTCCTTCGGGCCTCCATTATCTCATGGAAACCGTCGTTTGATTCGCTTCAAAACAATTGCCTCCGCCGCGAAACCCTCACGGTGGTCACTTCACGGCTCCACCGCGCTCGTCACCGGCGGCACTAGGGGTATCGGGTATGACTAGCTTTAACACAATATTCTACTATTGAGATTGAGATCATATACATATTTTTTATGCAGGTTTGGGTAATGGTATGAATAGTAGAGAAATTATGCTGCTAATTTTCTGTTTGTGCTGCTAATTGGTGTTATTCTACCATTGACATCGTATAGGCACGCGATTGTGGAGGAATTTGCTTCACTTGGGGCGGCGGAATGAAGACATGCTTGAGGAGGGCCTTAGAATCACAGGCTCAGTGTGCAATGTATCCTCTCAAACAGATGGCGAAAAGTTATTAGACACCGTTTCTTCTGTATTCAATGGGAAGCTCGATGTTCTTGTATGTTTATCCATCTACTTCACTTCATTTTCACCAATTTTCCATGTTTTAATATATATCATATTTGTTTTACATTGCTTTGGAGGCATGGGATGATGATTGTGTCATTCCATTAATTTGGGCTTGGTTAAAAGCTTTCATGGAAAAATGTATAATTTAGAGCAAAATAAGATAGTGAAGCATCTTATGAGATTTGTTGTATTAGTTTGTTTCCCCTTGATTATTCATGTCAGTTTTGCTGCTCTTTGCTTATGACAAAATTTATTTGGTTTGCAAAGTCATGTTTATTTATGTGCATATGCAGAGATGAGAATATTCATCTTCTATCATCATAACATTGCTTCCCAGCTATTGTTTGTATGCATGATGAACTAATAGATCAATCTTTTTCTGTGTATGAGTTCAGTAGATAAACAATGTTGGGACGAACATCCGGAAACCTATCATTGAGGGGGGTGTATTGATTATGGAGTCTGTAGGATTTTTTAGGCTTTCAAAGTCTGGCGGTATTCAATCCGGATTTTGAAAAGTCTTTAAAAATCCTGAGGTATTCAATACAGATTTTAAAAAGTCTTAAAAAATCTTTAGGTATTCAACAGTCTATGGATTTTAATGCTCTATGGATTTTATTTGATTCTCTTTCAAAAATATAAATAGATTTCACTCTCCAAAATCTCTTCTAACAACCAGAGATTTCAACTTATTATCTCAAATGACTCTGAAGACGAAATGTCAAAAGAAAAAAACCTCTGTAATACTTTTTATTTAAACAATTTATAGTTTTCATCTAAACAAATTATACTTTTCTTTTAAACAAGTAATAATTTTCTATTTAAACAAGTTATACTTTTTATTTAAACAAGTTATACTTTTCTTTTAAACAAGTAATACTTTTCTATTTAAACAAATAATATTTTTCTATTTAAACAAGTAATATTTTTCTATTTAAACAAGTAATACTTTTAATTTAAATAAGTAATACTTTTCTATTTAAACAAGTTATACTTTTCATCTAAACAAGTTATACTTTTCTTTTAAACAAGTAATACTTTTCTTTTAAACAAGTAATACATTTATATTTAAACAAGTAATAATTTTCTATTTAAACAAGTAATATTTTTCTATTTAAACAAGTAATACTTTTCATTTAAACAAGTACGGAAGCTAACTACAACAAAGAACATAATTGTTTTCTCAAAGCCAACTACAACAAAGAACGGAAGCTAATGCATGGAGAACGAGTACTGCTAATGCTATGTGGGAAATGAGGCCGAGGTATAACGGTGATGGAAATGAAGATGATGTGAATGAAGATGAGAATAATAATGATTTTTAATAATATATTTTTAATATTTTTCTAAACAATTTGGATAATTTTTTTATATATACAAGTGTGTTTCATATATATTTGTATCAATAGTTTTAGCGACGGAGTCTATGGGAATCCATGTAAATCAATAAAAAAGTGTATTCCACAATCCTATCAAATTTATGAAAATCCATGTAAATCAATAAAAAAAGTCACCAAACTCTGCATGGAGTCTATGGATTTTCTAAATCCACATATTTTTTAAAGTCCAAAAAAATCATGTAGAATCCAAATTGAATACACCCCCCTGAGTTAGGAATTTTTGATGCTCATGGGAACAAATTTTGGATCTGCTTTTCACATGTGCCAACTTGCATATCCTCTTCTGAAAACCTCTGGAGCAGGAAATGTTGTGTTCACCTCTTCTGTCTCCGGTTTTGTGTGTCATGCTATAATCAAAAGACATAGTGTGAGAGAATTTTCTATGTATTGAATTAGGTCAAGAGTACACACATATATATACAAGTGAATAGACTATTCTAATAAAGGTCCACTAAAGGCGCACTAAAGCCCATCTATACTTATTATTCTAACACTCCCCCTCAAGCTGGAGCATATATGTTAATCATGCCTAGCTTGTTACAAAGATAGTCAACTCTAACCCCATTAAGAGCCTTAGTGAAGATATCTCCTAATTGATCTTCAGTCCTCATATAACATGTCGAAATTAGGCCACGTTGAATCTTCTCACGAACAAAGTGACAATCGAATCTCAATGTGTTTGGTCCGTTAAATGGAAGACCTGATTAGAGGCAATGTGAAGCTCAACTTGATTATCACACCACAGTTTGGCTGGTATTGAGATCTCTAAACCCACTTCATTTAGAAACTCATATACCCATACTATCTCGCACACAGCTTTGACCATAACTCTATATTCAGACTCTGCACTCAAACGTGAGACTACTTTTTGTTTCTTACTTTGCCACGAAATCAAATTTCCACCAAAGAAAACACAATATCCTGAAGTAGACCTTCGATCTTCCTTTGACCACCTTGTCGGCAAAGATCGTAAAAAACATTCAACCTTTTTTGTGACCATGGTCACTATACACAATTCCACGTCCAGGGACTCCTTTCAAATAACACAAGATTTGCTCTACCGCCTTCCAGTGATCAACAGTTGGTGATGACATATATTGACTCACTACACTTACGGGGTAAGCAATATTTGGACGTGTCACCCTAAGATAATTCAACTTTCCAACCAACCTTCTGTATCTTCCGGGATCATCAAATAACACACCCTCTTTTGTAAGCTGCAAATTGGGAACCATTGGAGAGCTACATGGTTTAGCTCCCAGTTTTCCTGTTTCAGAAAGCAAATCGAGCACATACTTTCTTTGAGACAGGAAAATTCCCTTCTTACTCCTACACACTTCAACACCAAGAAAACACTTAAGTGTCCCCAAATCCTTGGTAGTAAACTGAGTAGGAAGGAAAGCTTTCAAAGATGCAATTCCTTTAACATCACTCCCAGTGATCACAATATCATCCACATACACAACCATCAAGATAATACCACCCTCAGAACGCATATGAAAAACAGAATCATCAGATTTGCTTTGCTTCATGCCAAACTTCTCAACAGCACGAGTAAAAGTACCAAACCATGCACGAGGACTCTGTTTCAAACCATACAAAGACTTCTGAAGATAACATACCTTATGAGTCTCCCCCTGAGCAACAAAACCAGGTGGTTGCTCCATATAAATAGTATCAACGAGATCACCATGGAGAAAGACATTCTTGATGTCCAACTGGTGTAAAGGCCAATGATGAGTAGCGGCCATCAAAATCAAGAGCCTAATCGAGGTAAGTTTGGCAACAGGAGAAAAGGTGTCAGAATAGTCAACACCATAAGTCTGAGCATAGCCTTTGGCAACAAGGCGAGCTTTCAACCGAGCCACATAACCATCATGATTAACTTTAACAGTAAACACCCATTTGCAGCCAATAGGTCGTTTACCTGCAGGAAGATCCACCAAAACCCAAGTGCCAGTAGTATCTAACGCATTCATTTTCTCAATCATGGCATTACGCCAACCGGGATGGGCAAAGATTCTTGAACGGTTTTAGGAACAGTTTCGAGAGAAGAAACAAAAGCTCGAGAGGAAGGGGATAAGTGATCATATGAAACAAAAGAGGAAATGAGATAAGTGCAAGAACGTTTACCTTTTCGAAGAGCAATGGGAAGATCATCACTTTGAGGAGGATCTGTTGACGAAGATATTGGCTCATCAGGACATGAAACTGGCATATCGGGAACCAAATCAGCAGTAGCAGGAATAGGAGGTGGAGGACGACGAGAATACGTTTGTATGATAGGTGGCCGAGTGGAGTCAGATGGAGGTATCACCGGAAGAGGAACAGATATATCAAAAGTTTGATCCTCCCCTCGATTGGGAGGAGGAGTGGAATGAGAGAATGGTGTATGCTCAGAAAAGGCAACATCAGCAGATACAAGATACTTGTTGAGACTAGGACAGAAACACCGATAACCCTTTTGCACCCTAGAATAACCCAAGAAAATGCACTTCAAAGATTTTGGATCTAATTTTGTGACCTGAGGCCGAACATCCCGAACAAAACAAGTACAACCAAATATTCTAGGCTCAATAGGAAACAAGGACTTAGATGGAAATAGAACATGAAAATGAGTTTTACCACCAAGAACCGTAGAAGGCATGCGATTTATAAGAAAACAAGCAGTAGAAACAACATCAACCCAAAATATTTTAGGTACTTGCATGGAAAATAACAAGGCTCACGCTGTTTCAAGAAGATGTATATTCTTTCTCTCAGCCACACCATTTTGAGACGGTGTATCAAACCACGATGTTTGGTGGAGAATGCCATTATGCAGCACATAGCAATGAAATGTTTCAGAGAGATACTCCTTGGCATTATCACTTAGCAGAGTTTTCACAGACACACCAAATTGAGTCTTAATCTCAGCACAAAAGGCAGAAAAATGAGTAAATAACTCGGAACGATTTTTCATCAAATATAATCATGTCATACGAGAATGATCATCAACAAAGGTGACAAAATAACGAAATCCAGGTTTCGATGTAACTGGACATGGACCCCAAACATCAGAATGGACTAACTCAAAAGGAGCACTTGCTCGGTTATTGACTCGAGGACTCAAACTAATACGATGATGCTTAGCAAAATGACAAGATTCACAATCTAGAGATGACAACTGAGAAAACTGCGGACACAGTTTCTTCAACAAAGGAAGAGAAGGATGACCCAACCGACGATGTGCATCCATGGGAGTGACGGTTCCTGCACATGCTACTGAATTAGTCTGATGTGTCTCAAGGATGTAGAGGCCGCCAGATTCATGTCCCTTACCAATAATCTTCTTCGTCGTAAGATCCTGAAGCAAGCAATGATCATGATAGAATGAGACACAACAATTAAGATTACGAGTAAGTTTACTCACATAAACTAAATTAAACGAGAGTTCAGGGAGACTAAGAACAGATGACAAGGATAGGGATGATGTCGGGTTAACAGTTCCCGATCCAATAACACGAGATTGTGAACCATCGGCTAAACTAACGAAAATGCGGTTTATATGGGGTAAAAGGTAGAGAACAAGTTTGGATTACCTGTCATATGATCTGTGGCACCAGAATCAATGACCCATTTGGATGATGAGGAAACAAGACATGCATTAGAATTACCTGACTCGGCAACAGTGGTAACAGAACTTGCTTTTGACTGATTCACTTCCCGAAATTGCAGCAACCTTGCATACTCACTAGTAGAAATAGTGACAGAACCATTAAAGTGGTCAAATTTATTGCGCAATTTTGGACAATCTCCTTTGATATGTCCAATCCCATGACAATAACGACACTCCACATAAGACATTTTATCTTCAAAACTACAAACCAACCAAAAGAAACAATTCCAGAAACGCAACAAATCAAATCCAAAATTTCACAAAATCTGTACCCAAAAATGAAATCACACACCACTCGGATGTTGACCCAAACAGGTACACCAACAGAAAGAGCTCGACGAGGCGAGCTCAACAAAAGTCGCCGGAGAAAATTCCGGCAACAAACGCGCCTCCACGCGCCGCCGCAAGTGGCGGCAGGAAAAAACTCTCGCCGGCGCGTGAGTCTCACACGCGCGGCCTCCGGCGGGGAAATTTCCGGCAAAGGGTAGCCGGACGACGGGGAACCTCCCTGTGCCGGCGGTGTCGACCGGAGGTGGCCGGAAACGTGAAACCCCAAATCCTTGCACAAACCCTAGTTTTCTTCAAACCCTAATTTCAGAAATTAACTAGCCCTAATTTCAAATTTTGGAACCATGCTCTGATACCATGTCATGCTATAATCAAAAGACATAGTGTGGGAGAATTTTTTATGTATTGAATTAGGTCAAGAGTACACACATATATATACAAGTGAATAGACTATTCTAATAAAGGACCACTAAAGACCCATCTATACTTATTATTCTAACAGTGTCATTGAAGAATATGTCTGTCCATGGAGCATCTAAAGGTAATACCAGAATGGCTCATCTCTTGCCTAGAGTTAAACAATATATAGTAATGTAATGACTAATTTGTCCTTCACCTCTAGGTGCAATCAATCAGCTTACGAGAAACTTGGCTTGCGAGTGGGCAAGGGACAGTATCAGAGTTAATGCCGTTGCACCTTGGTACATCAGAACTTCCATGGTGGAACAAGTAGGTTATCTTTTGATTTTTTTTTCCAGCTCTTACGATATGTTTACAAGTAAATGTTCGGTGAAATTTAGCAAGAACAAGTATGGTACTGGTAGGAAATAATGCTTATTCATGTAAACTTTGATACTGTTAAGGATGCACCTCCCCTAGAAAACTGAGATAAAATATAAAGTGAAAAAAAATCTTTAGGTGCAATTTCTAGATATAAGTAAAAACCTCAGGAGGGGATCGAGAACAAAATGGTAGAGACCTCTTTATTCTTTGATGAGAATGTTGGATTGATAAATTGCTGCATGCATGTTTTCTCCTTTCAATGTGATCAATACAAATTAATTATGACCCTTTTTCTGCAGCTATAAGTATACAACATCTCATGCTTCTAACCAACTCACTATTAGGGCTGGGCTTTGGGTCCAGTTACCCAGAAGTTTGGATAGTCACTAATGTTACTCGGACCAAACCAAAAAATCAGATACCCGATATAATCAGGTTTGTGCAAATCCAATGTCAGGTACCCGATTTTTTTTCCCATCAGGTTTCGGTGGGAATTGGTGTGGCAGAAAGGTTTAGCAATTTACAGTGAGAGAGAGAAGAGGGGGAACAAGAGTGTTAATAGAGACAAGAACCAACAAAAAATATCTGTATTCTCTCTTTCAAGTTTCAACAACACTGCTCCTACTTCATATGATCACATCTATAATATGTCATGAATTAAAACACTTTTTAATGTTAAAATAATCTTGTTATACATTGATCTCTGCTCACTCTTCATCTCTCTGGAATTTCTTGCTATCACTAGTATGCGCTGCGTCCGAAAATATTTTAATAAAAAAGGAAAAGAAAAAGAAGTGGCCGGCCCTTCTCACAATAGGTGTCTTTTTTTTCTATTAGAGAGGAGGTTAGGGTTGAAATCCGTTGACAATGTCATATGTGAGTTGTCCCACATTGAAAATATGAGGAATGTAAACTGGCTTATAAACCTACAATCAGTTTTAGAATCATTTTGATTGGCTAGTGTTCTTCCTCTCGACTGGTTCCAAATCCTTTGAATATCTCAAAATCCGTATCTTTCATATACAACAGGTTTTTTGAACTTTAAATTTTGTAATCCAGGTGCTGAGTAACAAAGTATACGAGAGAACTCCAATGCGGCGGCTGGGAGAGCCATCAGAGGTGTCGTCGGTGGTGGCATTCCTTTGTCTACCTGCATCATCCTTTATTACCGGGCAGATAATATGTGTTGATGGTGGGATGTCTGTTAATGGCTTTTATCCAACCCACAGCTAAGATATCTGTTTTTTCTTCCCTGTTGTGCTTAGACTGGTTGGCTGTGCTTTCACTGATTTTTGTGCAAAGCTGCTTCTTTCTTCTTTCTTTTTTTCTTGGAAACAAGAGCTGCTTCTGTTTTGAATACATTTGAACTTATGTAATCTGGTGTTGAAAAATGAGTCTCTGGATTATAATTGTCTTGGCCAGACAATCTCTGTCTCGATTAAATATGATATAAATATCGAAGTCGTCCAATGAAATAAAGCAATATCATGGTAAATTTTAGTAAGATATGTATACCATGTTACTTGCGTATTATTAGTATGTACCGCATTGCCATTGCCAACATGCAATTATTTGAATAGTGGTTTTTTTAAAATTTATCAGAGTCCTGAAAACGTATCTTTCTCTTTGCTTTTTTCTCCTCATGCACTAGTAATGTGCAAAATATGAGTAATGGGGAGTATTAACAATGGGTATTAGTGAAATATGTTTACATTAAATAATTTATAATGATCTACAGATAAAAGAGTTATGATAACGATATCATAAAAATAAAAAAAAAAAAGTAGAAAAAATTCTCTATTTGGACAATTAAATAATGAAGTAAATCTTATTTATAATTTCTACTACATGCATCTATGACTGTTTTAATTATATAAAGCTATAGAATGAATTAGAGACTGTCGGGTTGTTTTCAACCTCAAGTCAAGAGTATATAATTTTAAAAAAAAAAAAATTGGTTTGACACAATTTATTATATAAAAAAGCACTTCTAGTCTTTTGATTAGTCTTTTGATTGTGTTTCAAAATACACACTATATTTCGAGACAAAATTGATTGTGATTGAACCTTTCCTTTCAAAATTTATACTCAATATATACTAATGTCCCATGTATAAAACCTATCATCAAACTCAATATTCTCTTGTCATTTAATCATACACATGGATGTAGACTTCTCAATAAAACGAAACATCACCAAAAATGAATAGTCGACATGCCGCAATAAAATACCAGAATGAGACATATCAGTAAAATAAACTGCCTATTTGTGCATAAGGAGATGAAAAGTAAAGAGTCCAATTCAAACAAAAGTGAAGAGACAAAGTCCCTTGTTATGTGTTTTTCCTAAAAATTAAAGTCTAATCTAGAAAGAAATGAACAATTTAAAATCTGTTGATTTCACAATTCAGCAAGAATATAAAGAGAAAAAAAAAACATTCAAAATTCTGGTTCAAACAACGGGTAATATTTACCTCCAAAGATTCTACAAAGCCAGAGGCCCTCCTCCTCTTCAAGGTGGGTGATCACAACTTACAAGAACTGATTAAATTTCACAACAACAACTAGCTGAAAAATAAAAAGGTTGAGTTTCATTTATGTCCATAAGAAGCCAAGGATTAATCCCATAACACGAATTAATGTTCATCGAAACAGCAAGGGGTGACAATGCAGTCGAAGCTGAGCAACTTTATTAGATCGATGAAAATGGTGCTCCAAAATCATCTTTACTGTTGGGATCCACATGAAAATGCTCGTTTCTCAACCTTACATTTCCTTCCTCGCCTGTTCATCGCTCTTCAGGTCCTTGAGTTTTCTATAACCTTTATCAGTACCAAATATCCTGGAAATGTAAACAAGTTATATTCCAGACCACTTCCAAAAAAATGTGTGTTAAAAAGCAAAGTTAATATGGAAATCTCACCAGTCCATGTAAACAAAAGTTGATGAGTAGTTTCCGCTCTTTGTGTACAGCAGTCGGTGATGATAGTCATGAAAATCAGCACTGGAAATCGATATAAGAAATAACGGATGATTTAAAAACTGGAAAAAAATCTCGAACTATTAAAAGATTAGAAGAAACAAGAGTACCAACCCCCCATATAAAGGCATGTAGTTTGAGAGACTCCAGGGAAAATGGTATCCACAATGTGCCTCAACTGTTTCAAGGACTCTAAGAACCATCCATAACCATAGCGTTATCAGATGGGGCCCAGTGATTGCTGGGCCGACTATTGTAGCAAATCCAAGAAATAAAATCTCAGCAGGGTGAGCATATTCAGAAGTCAATCCAAATGGTGTTGCATATCTGCATAGACATTGAGTGTAGTGTATTGATGATGAACACTTTTGGATAAGGGAGATACCCTTCTTATAGCCAATGGAACAAATTAGTTGTTACGAGTTGATTAAGGTGTTTAACTTACTCATGATGAACACTGTGGACATGCTGGTAAAGCCATTTAGTATGTAAGATCCTGTGCCCCCAGTAGAACACAAAATCCTCCAGGATAAAGTAGAAAAGAATCTGAGTTGAGATTACTCTCCTGCAGAAATAATGCCCTTGATGAAGCCCAATAAAGAGGGGGCAAATGATTCTATTGCAACCACAGAGACATCATACAGAAAACCAGAATACAATAGAGATATAGGCATACGTATATTAGTTTGGCTTCACTTTTTTTTCCCCCAATATATGAGCCTTCTTTGCTGATCATAATTTGTGAGGAAAAGAGGAAGCTAGTGATCATTCAACATTCTCAACTACATTACTAAGTACTAATTAAATCTGTTCTTAATTTTCACATTCCATAATGTAAGACCCTATGTGCAAGTAATTAGTTACAAATTATTGAGCTCTCAAAATATTAGTCAACCAGAAACTCAGTTGACCATACCCTTTTCACTAAAGGCAAGCAAGACATAAAATGCAGGGAATGCAACTTTTCAAGAAATCAATTAAGAGGGACATCTGACAGAAATAAGTGAAACCAAGAAGCTAAAATGTTCATTTAATTACTTTATTTTCAAGAAGGCAGTTAAGACAAGACATCAGACAAGAAGAGCATCAGGAAGAAAAACAAATTGTTGTTCACCAATCACCAGTGGTTAGGGTCATGCTAAGATTTGAAGCTACCTGGAGCAAGATAATCTTGTATACAAAAGAATGTCAATTTGGTGAACTCAAGCATTAGTATATAAAGAACCTGAATATACCAGGACGGCAAAGGAAGAGTACTTCTCATGCCCATAGATCTGAAGACAGGATATGACAGGATCATAACAGGTAGATTGACACAAAAATGATAGAGCAATAGCCGGGAGATGCATTTCTCTTGAGCTGCAGGTGAGTTGTTTTTGGTCTGCACAATCAGAGGAAGCATCAATCATCATGTGCACATTATAGGTAAAGACAGAAAAAAAAAGTTGAACATCAAACAAATTATATATTCGAAAGTAAGATGCTTTTTTCAGTCATAAGGTAGTAAATGATATAGGAAGTATATCTTTTAGTTGATAGTTAATTCAACAAGTTCTATCTTTCGTCAAACTCCAAGGATATTCCATTTCATTCTTATTCTTCATATTCCTCTGCCCTCTGGTCCACCCTTCATCTCTTAAATTTCATTTTTGAGAAATTAGGAGTGACTGACAAGAAAAATGTGCATTATCTCAAGTTACAGACCAACTTGTCCTCTCAATAGAAAATTCCTGAGACCTTACAGCAAACACGACAGAAGCTAGATTATGGAAAGTATGTGTAATGAGTTCAGAAAATAGCAATTAGAACTGTCCAGGTACTTTTATGCCTTTTACTTAAGTTAGTGAATTGTCCAGGTACATTTTTATAGTGAAAAAAAAAAGGAGAGAGAATAGCAAGAAAAGTTAGGTCAAATCCAAATTCATTTTGAGCACTACAAACATCACATTTTTTAAATGAGAATTGGTAGCGATGGAAGTGGCAAGGACACAATCAATTTTCAGAAAACAACCTTCAGCTATAAAGTCAATAGATTAAACCTGAATTTTGTACTTGCTCAGCCATCCTGCCCTTTCCAAAAATATAAATGGAAGTCCAGACAAAAAGAAGACACTCTCATGAAGAAAGAAGCTTCCAAGACACGCCAGTTGAAAATCACTAAAATGGGTTATGAGATACTGCAACAACAAAAGTATATACAGGCCCAAATAAGATGCAAGGAAAATAATATTAATAACCAAGTATAAATAAAGAATGTAAAGGTAGATCAAAATTCACAAACCGCTCCAAAAGACAATAGGACCACGTTCACACTCCAACTTTCAAGTTGTGTTATTACCATTATAGAGAATTATATATATATATATATATATATATAACGCATTATATTACCCATTAAAGAATAGCAATGACTAGTTCTCCCTAAAACTCCAAACTTTGAAAAGGACATGATATTTTCAGGGTCCAGTTTTGATTCTTGCTTTCATTTTTTTCCCAAGATAAGCAAACACCAAAAATATTTAAGACCACATCCTGAATATATAGCTGGGAATTGACGAGTCACATACAAAACAACAACTTAAAATCATTCTTGGCATTAGGCAATTTCCTCCAAAAGTCTATTTCAAATAGACTCTGTCGGCTAGAAGGTCAGTTGCAACATAACTACTATGATTTAAAGAAACAACAGGTGATGAATTCAAATTTGTCAATTTCCATGTCAACTATGGATATAGCACTTCTTACGGCAGGTTGAAAATGAGGAGTCAGGTAGCCACTCCAGAAAACCCAAAACTAACTCAACTTTAAGTAAAATAGGTATGTGATTATCACTTTTCTCAGACCTTTGAGTTCCTATTTGATTGCACTTGAAGACTACTTCGGTTAATAAGGTCCAGTAATACAATTAGAACTGTCAACAGTGTTGCAAACATTCCCCGCCCATCTCAGTTAGTCGAGATTCTGAATATCGTAAAAGTTTACCAACAATATCATATTAAATTAAGTGTGTAGCTACACAGCCTACATTATGTGAAAGATCAACAAAATCTTGATTCAACCATGTACCCTTTTCCTCTCTTATACATACTTCCAGATTTTGTTCTTACCTATGACTTTGAGCTAGGAAGTAGGAACGGATTTAGCAGGGGTGCAGGGGGTGTTTGCCCCCATTGGATTTTAATCTTCCCACACTACATATATAGATTTTTTTTTTATTTAGACCTCCATTTTATATGAGTTTGTACATGATGTAAATACAAAAAAATTTGCCCCTTCGAAGTAACTTTTTATTTATTTCCTATTTTAGCTTTAGTAATCTAAACAGAGAGAACATATTTGCAAGGAAATAATTAGTTGTATCTTCATTTAGAGGAAAGGTCGCATGTCAAAGTAATATAACAGTTGCGGAATATCGACGCATCTGATGAATCATCAACATTGTTTATATATACATCATTTTTTATATTGAAAAACTACAATTCAGGTACATGCATTGCTCATCATCGCCACTCTTTTCCACATAAAAACTGAATAAAATTCAAAAGCTGAACATAACCTAATAAATACACACATATATCAGACACCACGAAGATTCATAAGCATAACGGAAAAATGCATATGATAGAGTAATAAGTAAAACCAGATCAAGAAACAAAAAAGGTTATGAATCCAATTAAAATTAATTAATTCAGACACAATGCCATTTATCTAGGGCACAAAAACTTAAAATCGGATTAGTTACCGTCCAGGCAGAGTCGATGAGGGACGCCATGGTAAATGAGAGACTATTTTTGACTTGATCTCCAGGATGAGAGAGACGACGCGTGAGTTTGAGAGTGGAGATTTCGCAGAGTATTATTATGTGTGTGAGAGAGAGAGAGAGAGAGCGAGCGACTTTGGCGGGGCAATCCGAGCCCTATATCTGCACCAGATCCAGATGCATATTCATAAATCTTTTCGCCACCTTTGATTACCCTACCGATATTACCAAAATAAAATCACATTTACTCCCTCAGTCACAAACGCTTTTGTACAATTATTATATACACAATATTTAATGTAAAATTATTTATTAATATTTTAGTTGATAAACTGATAAAGTGTTGAGCGTATAATAGACAATTATACTTTATTATAAAGTAAAATAATATTCATTAAAGGTGATAAAATGTTGAGAGTATGAGTGGATGACAATAAATTATGTTTGAAGGGTTTGCGTTAAAATGTGTTTTGTCATTTAAGAAAATGTACAAAAGAGTTTGAGCCGAACTAAAATAAAAATTGTACAGATAAATTTGGGATAGAGAGAGTATAATTTATAAATGACAGCTAACAATGTCTCGTATTCCCACTGTCTCCTTCTTGTTTGAAACCTTTATTGTTTACAAATCATTGTTCATTATAAACAAGTTGTATATTTCAATATAAACAGTTGTAGGATTTTAAAATGCACTATGAGTGCATGGTGCATCTAGAGATGCTCACGGTCCAGAAACCGGCGGTTCCGATTCCAAACCGGCGGTTCCAATTTTTTTAAAGGTGGAACCGGAATCGAACCGCCGCCAAGGCAGTTTCGGTTCCGGTTCCGAACCGCCGGTTCCTCCTTTTTTTTTTAGTTTTTTAATTTTTGGATCTAAAATTTGAAGAAATGTACATGTAGATGACAAATTATTGTTATGGGAATTTAAGTGAAAGATTACAATAGTTAAAACATACATAATTTTATAATTAGACAATTATAAATACATGATAATTGTCTAATTGATACATCATCAAATATTTCTACATTAGAATAATATTAAAATGCAACAATAGTAAATTAGTAAAACTAGTAGAAGGCTAGTAGTACACTACAAATGATTATAGCCACTGGATTGAGTTGAAGGAGATCTAAACCATTAAAAAAAACAAAAAAACCGGGGTTCGAATCCTAACCCCATGTTCAAATGTTCTAAAAGGATGGAACCGGAACCGGAACCAAACCATGTGTTTTTTGGTTTCGATTCGGTTTTCCAAACCCAACCCCATCACCGGATCCAATTTTTTTTAAGATGCCTTGCATCCGAATGCATGGCGCAGACCTACTTTTTTTTCCAAGATTTAATTTTTAAGAGTTGATTATTAATATTAACACAAAAATTTGTGCAAATTTGAATTTATTGTGAATTTCATTTCTTCATTATCAGTGTTATATATTATCACTATTATGCACAAATACTATCACTGTTATTTATAAATACTATCACTAATTTAAAAATAAAATATTTTTTAAATCGTGATAGTGTTCATGTATAAACTTGATTCACATGAGTGTTATTCTAGTATTAAAAAAGATAAATTTGATTTTTAATTAGGATTGAATTATAAAGTAATGACATGTGATGTAAATTGAAAGAGATAATAATGACTTTAATATGAAAAAAAAAAAATATGATATTGAATATTTGAAGGAGTCTTATTAAAAAGATAAAATTGTTTTGTTATCATTTAAGAATATATTCAATTAAGCAAGGGACGAACTATTTTTACAAATGTTTAAACAACAAGGGGGCGAAGAAAGAATATATCGGTGCACCGAACAATTTAAGTCATGTAATTATGCACTTGATCTACAACTTCTTATAAATATATAGACTATTAATAAAGATAAAAAGTTGTGTGAATTCAAATTAACAGTGAACTTTATATTTTTAATATTACTGTTATGTATAAACTATAAAGCTATCATTACTATGCATAAAAATTATCATAATTTTAAAAAATAAAATATTTTTTAAACAATAATAATTTTTATATAATAATAATAATTTTTATAAATAATAACGATAAAATATAATTTATATATATATATATATATATTTAATTCATAAAAATGTTACTTATTAATAAATGCTCATACAAATTTATATATAAATTATAACAACATCCTCATTCCCATCCTCGTATTATCCCATTCCCCCATATATATTTTACTAGTTTAGTGCCCGCGTGTTACACGATTTTCTAATTAAAAATTACAATATTTTCAATAGATAATATATTTAATAATTAAAAATATAAATATGTACATAAATGCACTAAATATGAATTAATATTTTTTTAAGGTGTATATTAGTAAATTTTCTTAAACCTTTGAATAAAATTATTTTGTCAAATATTATTTATCCATGTTAATATGAAGTTGAAACCTACAAATCAAAACAAAATAAACCGACTAAGAAAAGACTAATAAATTAATTAACATGTAATAATTAAAAACAATTAATAAATTATAATATAAAATATTTTTGCCACATAAATTATGTTAAGATATACATAAGAGCAATTATAAAATAAAATTATTTTTTAAGAAATTAATAATTGAATATAATTCACACTAACATAAAATACATTTAGAATGAATATTTTATTTAAGTCAAACAAAAATTACCAAAAAAAGATAAATGAATAATATTATATAATTAAATAAAACATAAAATAATAAATAAAAATTACACATTTTATAAAAATAACACATAAAAATGACATGTGTACTCAAATTTCTCATTGAATGACACATAGGTTAAATTAACATGGAGTTGACACATCATGGAAAAAAAACTCCATATTAGTATATAGAGGGATATATAGGGGATTGTTTAGGATATATATACAAAAATAGAAGTACACATATGATTTATTTTTAGTGACATGTAGGATTTATTATTAATGACATGTACACTAAACTTCTCCTAGAATTACACATATGTTAAATCAATGTAGAGTTGACACATCATCAAGAAAAACTCCATATTAGCAATATAGAGGATTGATCTGTCATGGTAATTGAATGATGTATCATAATGTAGTGAAATTGGATAATATGTCATATAAAGGATATGCTTAATACAGTAGAAACTCCATACAGTCATATTGTCGGGACCGGGAAATAATATTATTATAGGGAGGTTATTCTTAAATAGAGTTTTACATAGAAAAATGAATTTTTTTTGGAAAAAAAACATTACATTCAATATAATACATACTATACTACATGTATATAAATTTATTAACAAATTCATGTATCTAATTAATATGAATTTGACTAAAATAAATACATACACTTTAAGCATACAAAAAGATATTTATGGGGACGAATTATTACGTACACGCAAGTTGAAGGATGTAGTGACAAGCCATAAAATTAAGATGTCGTCACAATTAATCATAGATAAATATTTTAGGCCATCTTAATTGTAATGATATATAAATTTTTATATATAATGCAATTTATTCTTATATGGAGGTATAAATCCTTAAGACGAGACCGAAAAAAAATATGTCTTATTACAATGTGGAGTTTATTCCTAAATATAACTGGTCCCGAGTTGGAACCGTGATTTTTTATTATTATAGAGAGTTTATTCTTATATAGAGTATTCCTAAAGGGGGTTTCTACTATATATGAGTCTTGATTTAATGAGTTGTTTTTTCTTTTTTTAAATTATAATGTGTCATTAAAGTATTAATTGAATAATACGTGTAATTGTATTGGTGTGTATGTAGCTTATAGATTGTTAAGATTTTAACTGTAATTACTGAGAAATTGATAAAAGAACAAACATTTATTGACTTAATTTGTCAGTAATAATGTTTGTTTGGGGACAATATCATGTTAGGAGATTTATTAATATTTTCGATAATAACAAATATAATGAATCAGATTGTTATTTAACACGTTCACATAAGGTTATGTTCATAAGTTCTGCTTTCTCTCACAGTTTTTTCCATGCGAATTCTACACAAAGTTTTTTAATTTCACGGATCTCGTACTCTCCACCACTATTCACATTGGCGGATGCACTTCCCCACCTCAATTTTTGTTGTGAAATTCCATTTATGCCCTTATAAAATTTTAAAATTTTATTAATACCTTTATATTATAAAAAAAATAAAAAATGTTTACGATTTTTTTTAATATGCCTACGAAATTTTCAACGTTTCGTCCTAATGATGAGATTGGTCTACAATTTGCCTACAAATGTTCCTAATTATGTACACATTTTCAATCCTCAAATTACCTACAAACAAGTTACCCACAAAATTGTAATTTATAGGTAAAATTATTTCTAAGCAATTTCAAATTAAAAATGTAATTGCCAATGGAAATGTAATTGCCTACGGTATTATTTGTGTAGGTAACATGTTTGCCTACGAAAATTATAAATGTATAAATAATTTGCTCATAGATAATTTGTTAATTTGTCTTTCTTAATCCGTAGATAATTTGAAGAAAATATATTTGTCTACTAGAATGTTGAAAATGCGAAGACTATGCTCACTATTTAAGGACGAAATTAATTTGTTGGAAATTTTTATGAAAATATTAGAAAATTTTGTAGTCAATTCTTTATTTTCTTGTAGTGTGAAATTAGATACCATGATGAACAAATGATAATTTAGCAAACTGTCGTTGTGTATTGTAATTCAAACTATTAATTAGTTATAAATTATTATTTTTATTAATTTTTTTTGCCTCGGCTGGACTACATTTCTGCGTCCGCCCCTGACTATTCGATCACTTGAGATCCATCTCAAGTCATGAGGAGTGAAGCAGTCAACCAGACTCTCAACATACGTCAATTATATATTTAAGTTTGAAACGTTCATTGGATGATACCGAGCATTAAGTGTACTAATGTACATCTTGATTTAATTTGTATGATTCTCCATCATTTCTTAGCTAATGTAGTTTTATTGAATTTGTCAATATCACTAAATCACAATCCCCTTTCTCTTTTCGGTTTACAAAAGAAAAGGTACTTAATTTAAACAAGATATATAGTATATATTTGATTGAATGATGGAGAGAGTAATTAACTATTATTAGAGACTAGATAAATCATTTGTATCTTAAATTCTTAAATTTTCAATCTTATTCGATAATGAAATTAAAGAAATGGTTGTATGCGCGAATATTCTAGTACGAGGCATTTTTAGTGCTTACTTGTATGTCTCTTCTTATGTAAATGTTTCACTACTGGTTTTACTATAAAATAGTGGTAAATAATAAACAATGATTATCAAATATTAAGTCATTTTAAATTTTGGTGGCGATTATAGTTTCCATGTTGCGGGTATATCTTAATTTCTTCTTCAAAATCCATTCATCTTCTAGACAATTTCCCCCCTTCTTTCGACAATTTTTCTTTAATTTCCCATGTCAATCTTTCCACGATGTCCATCATGTCCTTTCCGGATCAATTCCTCTGTGCCACTTTCTTATGTTCCAGGATTATTCCACCTCCGGGATCTTTAACACATGAACTTAGGATTATGGTGGTTCGTTGGATTTTTTTGCTCATTCCACTTGTCATTAATCTAGACTATGGAACATAGCGTGAAACACCATATTTGGAACAGATGATATCGTGTGCGTGTCCTTTCTCATTCATTCGATGTTGCTCGCCTTATGTGATTCTGTTTTTTTTTTTTTTTTTTTTGGAGTTGTTTGTTATGTGTATTTTTAGCTCGATGCTCTTTCCTTTGATTCTTTTTATTTTTCGGGTGGGTTTTTCTCGTGATTTAAATTTCGATGTTGGCCATGCAAGTAGTTACGGGGAAGCTTGAGTATTTTATCTCTCTGATATTTGAGGTGTATCATTTGTTTCGGAAAATTCACCTTGCAAACTGTGATAAAAATTGTGAAGTGAACGTGACCTATTTATCAATAAAAAATTTATCCTCTCAAAATGTAATGAAAGCCGCCCTAAAAATTTGAGATATTTTTGGCCTGAATCATCGGTTTATTGATCTCATAAAGGACCGAATAATAATTCACTCAAACTTTCACTTAAAAGATGTAAGAGTGGTATATATATAAATTTCACTTAATGCAATTAAAATAGATCACTCAAACTTTCATATAATTCATTTGATGAGATTAATTTGTGCATTATCAGTATATATGTTGGAAGGAAATTAAATAATTAGCGCGTGTGTATATATACATATTCTATCCATTTAGTTTCATAAACAATTGCTTCAAATAATAATAATCATAAATATATAATAGGAACATCTTTTCCTTTTATAGTTTTGGCGTTATTCGTCCTCGATCGTTGATCGTTTTTGCTTGATTAATCTTGATCGTCCAAATTTTCTATCAATTACTTAATTTGTTTTTAATCTTTATTTAATAAAATTAAATACCCTTTAATAACATGCTTAATTCAAGCCCATAAATTTATTGTCTCTCCTATTTATAGTGAAGTTCTATCATCCAAAATTTTCATTCTCAACCAACAAACAATTCTAATTTTTAGAGATTTTATTTTCGATAGGAATTTTTGTTTCAAGTTGTATGAGAGTTATATATGTTCCACCAATATTTTATGTTGAGTCTCAATGCAGTTTTTGTACATTAATTTCTGATTCAAATTATTATGTAATGTGCATTATAATTCAAGGGGTTATTGTTATATATTTTTCATTAGTTAAGATTTTGTATCATCTTGTGCTTCATCTTGGGTCTCCAGTTGATTATAGTTTGCAATATCTTTGTATAGTGTTCTAATCATTATCATGGCAACCATACCAGAAACGAAGAGGACGATCATCGAGGAGTTGATGATGGAAAACCAGTGAATCTGGAGAAATTCCATTGAGTTTAATTTGTATATATTCATATATATCTTAACAAATAAATTATATATTGCACTTTAATGTATCTTTATTTCAGTAACAATTACATATATGAAAATTTATAATTATTTTTTATTATTATTTTAATTAATGAATAATACATATATTATGTAATATGTTTAAATTCACATTTACATGTTTTGTTATCTTTCATTCATTTTTTCTTTTAACTCCTAAATCTCCATAAATCTTTTATGGCGTCTGCAATAAATATAATCCTGTCAATTCTTCTCAATTTAAATATCTGGAAGCACTATATTTTGCATAATTGGTTTTTTACTTTTTACAAAATTGAGTAATTGGAGCAGTATTAATTGCATATTAAAACTCTATGTGATATAGTATGATTTTACATCAATTACCCAATTGATATTATTATAATTTTAATGTGCTCATTTAATGTGATATATATATACACACACATATATAAAGGTAATTATACAATCTTATAAAATTGTGATACACATATATAGAGTTCTAATGCTTATTTATTTAATTATATTAAATATTGTATATTTCCTTATATATGTTAACAAATAAAATAGATATGTCCTGGGGTGTAGGTTAATTAACTGAATTGGTCATGCAGGAGCTATAATTAAGCAATTAAGGGTAGGTTACAACAAAATAATAAATTTGGTATGTAAAACTGTTGCAGCAAGATTTGCTATTTTATTCACGAATTTGGTATATTCAACAAAATAATAAATTTGGCTTGTGTTTAGGAACTCTTAAGACAATTTGTTGAGCATGATTTGACCTTTAATTTATTGTGTGATTTGTTTTTACCATTGTGTGATTATGTATTTAAAAAAAGTAAACTTACAACATTCCATAATCTACCTAATTTCACAAGAGTAGTTAGGAATAGTGTTGATATTTAATTTTTTTCAAGCAATTTATTTCCTAGCATTCTATAAATTCTTGAAAAGTAAACTTAGTGTTGATATTTAATTTTACTAATAACAAAATGCTAGGCAAATACACATGGAAAATTTGAGTTAACATTTCATAAATTCTTATTTACTCTTTCACATGGAAAATAACATACGATTAAAATTTGTCTAGCATTCCATAAATTCTTGAAAAGTAAACTTAATGTTGATATTTAATTTTTTTGCTATTTTTTTTCACATTCTAAATTATTTAGCTAAATTTATTATCTTTCTAAATGTTGTGTAAGTCTTAGCCATCTATAAATATATGGATTGCATGTTTTTTCCACCATCCTCTTCATTTACTGGTGTTCACTTTGTGCACTATATTATTTGCAATTCACTTTATTTTCTTAAAATCTAATTCTTCAAGTTGTTTTTAGTTGCAGTTTGTTGAACTCTCTTGAACATGTCGTCTGTGTCATCATTGATTAAAGATGTTAATCCTTCAAAAACTACGTGGTTGTTAAAATTACGTTGTGTTCGTGTTTATCACACTCCTGCTTATGGTTCTAATAATCCTTTAAGAAATATAGAATGTGTATTCCATGATTCGGAGGTTTATTTTTATAAACAATTTTTATATTTTATCTATATATATTTATGTATTAATTATTTTTTTATCTTTTAGTATATTAATTTTTTTTTGCATGTTCAGGGTGATAGGATTTATGCTACCATCAAACCATATCATTTTGATAAATACAAGAATAATATTCTGGAAGACAAATTATACACTGTTAGGAATTTCATTGTCACTGCTGACAAGTTTCCCTTTAAGACCACCATTAACAAATTTAAGATCCAGTTCATTGCCAATACCTGAATGGTTCAAGTAGTTGATGTAGATTTTCCTTACAACATGTATCTTTTTAGGGATTTCTCACAGTTAATAACGAAATTGACGAGAATCTTCTTATTGGTAACTTTATATACTAATAATATTTGTATATATGTTTATATACTGACTATTCTTTTTAAAATATATTATTACTTAATTTTTTTTTATTATTTTAAATATTTAATTTGATAATTTCATTATGTAGATGTAATAGGCCGAGTCTGTTATATTGGTGATATTGTTGATAGACAAGTTGGGCCAAGAACTACAAAATTATTGGATTTGACCATAGAGAACAGTGTGTAAGTATTGATTTATGTGTATGTCTATTAATTTATGAATTATATTTTTTGTTATTTACTTTTCACTTTAATTTATATATATATATATATATATATATATATATATATATATATATATATATATATAAATTCAAGGGTCTGCGGTTGAAGGTTTCCCTCTGGGGTGATTTTATAGATGAATTGAGAAAAATTCACATATCCGGAGACGACACTCCACCTGTACTTATTTTCAGAATGTTTCAACAAAATTTTTTTAATCGTATGTTTATAATATTGTAATTTTTTTTCCCTTTTTACTAATTGACGAAATTCTAATTTGTAAAAAAAAATGTACATTAATTTTTCAGGTGAAATATCAATATTAAATTCCTTCAACACCTCACAAATTATTTTTGGTGACGACATTAAAGAGATTTATGATTTGAAAAGGAGGTAAACTTTTGTATATGCAAACTCTTTTTGAGTAACTTTTATATGAAACACATGTTAATATATATATATATATATATATATATATATATATATATATATATATATATATATATTTGTATAGTTTTATTGTTAACTCGAAGGATAAACAAATATGTGGGTCATTTTCGTGGTCTTCTCTTTATGAATCTGGTGAAAGCAATCATGCTCTTAGTCTTGATGTAAAGTCAATTCAATGGGTTCTCGAAAATAGTGAGGTTAGTGTTTATATGAAATGCAATTTTGTTTTTTCATTTTTTTTTTGTATTGGATTTTATAATTGTATTGTTATAATTTGCAGGTTGATAAGTATAAGATATGTGCCACAATAATAGAATTGGAGTCTTATGATAATTGGTGGTATTATTTGTGTAAGAAATGTTCTAGAAAAGTATTCAAGGACAATGGAACATTTTCTTGCTTTAAATGTGAAAATGACGATGTTCCTATTGTTATAAGGTATGTATATTATCAATTATTTTTGTACACACATTTATTTTTTACAGTTTTTGTTATTATTATTTTCACTCATTTCTATTAAAAATTGAATTACATTTTATAACGTTATTTATAATTAATAACGTTTTTAGATTTGGAATAAGGGTTATTGTTGAGGATGGTACAAGCAATATTACGCTTAATCTGTGGAACAATATTTGTTGTGATCTGCTTCACAAAAGAGCTTATGAGTTGTTGGAGAATTCTAAAGATGTAAGTTGTAAAAATGTATTTTTTTTCTATGCTCAGTTGTTATATATATTTGTATTTTAAATTATTGTAATAAATAATTTTATTATAATTTTTTACTCGCTAAATTTGTTTAACATTCCACTTGAGATTCGGATCTCATTAGATATTTTAGAATTCAATTAAAACCGAAGAGATTGCATTTAAAGAGAATGTGAATACATATTCATCATTGATCAACAAATATTCAACTCTTACTGAATCTAATGAGGTTTGAATACTTATCTTCTTTATTATATTGTTATAAATTCTAATAATTTATACGATTGTCAATACATTATATGTTAAATTGTTATTATATTATAACTTATCTTGTTAAACACTTATTCTTTTCCAGCAAGGGAATGAGAATCTCCAAACTGCAGGCAGTGAAATTTTCAATACTTTTAAGGTAACCTTTAATTTTTTTATTTTTTTTATATTAAATTTAATTTGAGTTAAAAAAATGAATTATACATAGTTTTTATTCATTGTCTTTTATTAGGTTGGTTCAACATGTGATGATTCTGTTTCACCGAACAAAAAGATTGGAGACATTGATGTTGTTTGTCTCGAAGAAACTGATGTTGTTTGTCTCGAAGAAACTTATGTTGTTTGTCTTGAAGAAACTAGTGCTGTGCTAAAACGATCATTTGAAGACAATTCATCTTGTAGTGGATCTTTGAAGAAAGTTAAATTTGTTTTATCTGTTAAGAAAGAGAATGAGTGATCAAAACACTTTTAAGTACTTTATTTATATCTATTGTGTTTTAAGATTTAAATCTTGACATTTTCTAATAATATAATTTTATTGTGGTACACTTGAATTTTAACATTTTCATTTATGATTTAATTTAGTTATGATATTAATATTAATTGCATGATGATTGTTGTCGTCCACGTAACATCCTTCCCATGCATAGGGATGATTATAATTGTGATCTCATTTGTTCACTTGATTAACGTTTTCATTCAAACGCTAATTTGATGACCCTTTAATTTTGAGAATTCTTTACTTCTAATAACTATATTTCCTTATTATTTTACGTGTATCATTTATAATTGTAGTAATTGAAGATATTAGTAATTTTACCTAAATTTGTGTTTGGGCAGCTCAAATATATCTTTTATTTATTTAATCGCAGAGCATTTACACAAACAATTTTACCTATAATATACTGTTAATTTATTTTAATATACTATTTATTTTTGTTATTATGTTATTTTTTAAGCTGATATTGAATAATGAGAAAGCTACAAAGTTCAGAAATCATCAACCGAAATCAGTCTCCACATCAGAAAAATGTACAAGGTATTTTTTTTTTGTTAATAATTTTTTATATATTGTTATGCAGTTGTGTATACTGTGGAGTTTCAGAAACGTGGGTGCCTCATGCACATATCTTGGTTTTTCTTGAAAATTATAATGATGCTCCTTCGGGTGATGATATTGATATCGCATAATTTCAGCTGAATTACCAGATGATGTGAATGATAAATAGTATTTTGAAGTTGTCCGTGATTTTATGATGCATGGTCCTTGTGGTCCAACTGTTAAGTATTCTCCGTGCTATTCCAAAGAAGGCGAATGTAAAAAGAAATTTTCAAAGAAGTTTTCGTCCGAGAGTTCATTTGATGATGATGGATATCCTATTTATAGGCGAAGGGACGATGGAAAAATCGTGAAGAAAAAGAATGTTGTTTTGGACAATAAATTTGTTGTTCCCCATAACAGATATCTTCTCTTAAAATACGGTGCCCATATTAATGTTGAATGGTTCAATAAATCTAGAGCCATTAAATACTTATTCAAGTATATCAACAAGGGTCATGATCGTGTGACTGCTATTTTTGTTGAAAACAATTGGGACTCTAATCAAGCATCAGATGTTGATGAGATCAAGATGTATTATGATTGTAGGTATATTTCCCCTTGTGAAGCTGCTTGGAGATTATTTGGTTTTGAAATTAACTACAGGTATCCGTCTGTTGAACGTTTGACATTTCATCTTCCAGAAAAATAAAATGTCGTGTTCAGGGACACAGATTCATTGGATTCTGTTTTGGATAGACCGAGTGTGAACACTAGCATGTTTTTGGCTTGGTTTGATTTGAATAAGCATTCTGATGAAGCTGCTGAGTTGACATATGCTCAAATTCCTCATTTTTTTATTTTTAAAAGAAAATCAAGGACGTGGGAACCCAGACAGAGGGAATTTGTTGTTGATCGTATTTCTTATGTACCACCTGGAACTGGCGAGGCATATTATCTGAGAATTTTGTTGAACGTTGTTATTGGGCCAAAGTGTTTTGATGATATAAAAAAGTTTAGAGGAACGGTTTATCCCACATTTCGTGATGCGTGCTTTGCTAGAGGGTTATTGGATGATGATAGAGAATATGTTGATGGACTTGAACAGGCTAGCGTTTGGGCGTCTGCATTTTCAATGAGATCTCTTTTTGTTACACTTCTCAATTCCAGATCTTTAAATAATTTGTGTGATACATGGGATAAGTGTTGAAAATATCTGTCTGATGATATTTTGTACAAGAGAAGAAAAATAATGCGATATCCAAGTACTTTTTTTAATATTATAACTTCTTTAAATTAAATTTCCTCCTCCCCATTATTTTTGGATCAATTTTCGTATTCTTCCCCACCAAAGTTATTTGCACGCTTTTCTTGTTTAGGTGTTTTATGTAATCAATCATATTTATATGATTATATTATTTAAGTGTTTAAAATAATTTTATTTTTATATTATTGTTGTATATATTGTCATGTTATATATATATATTATTTGTAATTATTTAATATCTTTTTAAAAATATCATACATTACTTTATGTATTTTTTTAATGATGATTTTTTTTTATACTTCTTATGTTTGTAGAGTTGAGAATGACGGATGATGAGATCAAAAATTGTTGTCTTTTGGAAATCGATAGTATGTTGTGTTCTCTTGGTAAGAGTTTGCACGATTTTGATGGGATGCTTGTGACAGTTGCTGATAACAGTATAACATCCCGTAATATGATGATTTTGACTGAGTTATCGTATAATAGAGCTGAACTAAGGATGGAGTATGAATTTTTGTTAAGTAGATTGAATGATGACCAGCGTGTTGTTTTTTTATCAAATTATTAGATCCTCATTGTCAGATTTAGGTGGAGTGTTTTTTGTGTATGGTTATGGTGGTACTGGGAATTTTTTTTTATGGAGGACGCTATATGCTGGACTGCGATCTGATGGTGAGTTAGTATTGAATGTAGCATCCAGTGACATAGCATCACTTTTGCTTCCCGGTGGACGTACAACTCATTCTAGGTTTTGCATTCCATTAAATTGTCTGGATACGTGCAACATAAACTAAGGTAGTCAACTCGCTGAACTTTTAATTAAGTTCAAGTTCATAGTATGGGATGGAGCTCCAATGATTCACATACATTATATTGAGGCATTAGATACTTCATTGAGAGATATCATGCAATTGTTAGATCCATCACGCTCTGAAATGCCATTTGGTGGAAAGACAGTTGTTTTTTGTGGAGATTTTCGGCAGATATTGCCTGTCATTCCAAAAGGAATGAGACAGGACATTATGCATGCCACCATCAATTCATCTGATTTGTGGAATGTATGCACTGTTTTGAAGTTGAAAAGAAACATGAGGTTGATGCAGTTTGATTCGGTTCAAGGGATGAATGAAATGAAATTATTTTCGGAGTGGATTGAATCAGTTGGTGATGGAAGTATAGGGACAAGAACTTATTATGGTTTTGATATTATCATCCCAGATGATATTTTGTTGAAAGGTGGCGATGATCCAATTACTTCTATAGTTGATTGCATTTATCCTGATTTTAAATCGAAGATGTACGATCACGAATTTTTACAGGATAGAGCTATCCTTGCCCCGACACTTGATGCTGTTAAATCTATGAATGATTACATGGTTCGGTTAAATCAAAATGAGTTTCACAAGTATCTCAATTCCGATAGTCTTTGTAGGTCTGATTCCAATTTTGATTCTCTAGCTGATGTTCATACTCCCGAGTTCCTCAACACTTTGAAATTTTCCGGTGTGCCGACCATGAACTTAATCTCAAAGTTGGAACGCATGTTATGTTGTTGAGGAATATAGATCATACAAGGGGATTATGTAAAGGGACCAGGTTAGTTTTTTTTAATTAATTATATTATTTAGTAATAACCATTTCTTATAAGCAGTGTTTTCATAACCGAACCGGTGATCAAACCGGTCTAGGCATCGGTTGCCGGTCCAACCGGTTGGACCGGTTGAACCGACGGTTCAACCGTTAAATTGATTTATGCATATTTCTTTTATATTTTGTATGTTACATTAAAAAATAAATATTTATTCATAAAATATTAAAATTATACTAATTTATAACTTATAAATCTTATATTAAAATAAATATAATAGAGTTTGGAGACCAGAGATGATGGCGTTGTGGATTAATTCCACACAATATGTGACGACGATAAAGAGATTAAATGAAATTAATGACTTGTGAATGAATTTATTTGAGAGAAAATGATATTGAGATAAAAACAATAACATTATATAGAGATGTTTAGAAAAAAATAATAAAAAAATAAAAAAAATGATTTAATAAATAATAAAAATAATAAAATCGAATTAACCGTTTTTAAGGAGTAATTGGACCGGCGACATGAGCGGTTCACGGTTCGACCGGTTCAACCGGGCGGTTCAACCGATTTTTGAAAACACTGCTTATAAGATTAATTTTATAATTTCTTATTCTATATGTGTAGGTTGGTGATCACTAGGTTGAGTGATAGCGTAATTGAAGTTAAAGTTCTTAGCGGTAGCAGCACTGGTGAACTAGCACTGATTCCTAGATTGTCACTGACTCCATCTGATCCTCGGTTACCTTTCAAGTTTACTCGCAGACAATTTTCGTTGATTGTTTCGTATGCCATGTCTATAAATAAAAGTCAAGGACAATCTTTTTCCCATGTTGGAGTATTTCTTAAGAAGCCGGTGTTTAGCCATGACCAACTTTATGTCGCAGTTTCAAGGGTTACCAGTCGACGTGGTTTGAAGATTATGTTGTGTAATAATGATAGTTTTGAACATAATACAACAAAAAATGTTGTATTTCAAGAAGTCTTTCGAAATGTTTAGATTTTTATAATTATACTATTAGACTCTTTTGGTTTTGTTTTGTGTTATCTACATTGTTTTTTATTAGAAATTTTGAATGTTAATTTTTTTTAAATGGTTGTTGTTTTATTTTTATTTTAAAAATAAACAATAATAAATTAATAAAATTTAGTAATATGAATGTCTTCCGTGCAACACACGGGTTGACAAAAAACTAGTAATAATAATCACGCGTACAAAAACCCAATCACAAACAAATGAGAACTCACATAACATGCCAGCATCAAACAAATTAAACGGCAAGAAAAGGATACTTCACCGGCATAGTCAACTAACCACCATCGGCGCCGCCTCCTTCGCCGCCGTGACCGTGAGTACTATCGTTCATCTCAGTCGAAACGAAATGACCAGCAGCAAGCGTTGGCGCAGCACCACCAGCTGGGCCAGCATCGGCTCCGCCAGCAGTGGCGGCAGATCCGCCTCCTCCGCCGGCCAACGGTGGTCCCTTTGATGAGTCGGATTCTTGATCTTTCTTCTTTGTGGCTTTACAGGCTGTGAAGCAAAAGCAGATGTTCTTGCGCCACATCTTTAATGTCATGTCGCTTGTTTCTTTTATGCTCAATGACGTTTTATTATTTTTCATTTTGAGTGCCATGGGTCCTATATATATTTGATTTTTTTAAGGCTAACATCTTGTACAGAGCAGGTGTACCGTGCATTTTATAGTATATTTTATAAATTTGCAATTTGTTGAGCTAAAATCCATTGTGAAACTTGCAATTCTATTTTACGTATGTACACACGTCGCATGTTTCAATCCAATAAATTGCAAGTTTTTACATTATTAAGTGCACGGTGCACTGCAATAAACTTTTTTGCTTTTAAGTACTCTTTCGGTGAGTTAACGGTAATTTTATAGAGAATTGTCAAAAATGCTTAATATGTATAATATAATGATCAAATTCTTTTTTGCTCTATATTTATAAAAAAAAATATATATATATATATATATATATATTTGTCATTTTATGATACATTTATCCTTACTAAAAAGAATCATTAATGGGTGAGTCGCGCATGGATAGGGCATGAGTTGCGCAACCCATAGCGACTTAACGAGAGGGATAAAAAATAATCTAATAAGGATATATATCTCAAAAAATTGCAAGATCTTTTTTTTATATATAAATATTGAACAAAAAAGAGTGGGCATTTCATTTTGGAAAAAAAAAAGTTTTTTACTGTAATTTTGATCGGATTAATTATAATCTTCGAACTAGAGTTAGATGAGTTTATTGTTTGATTTGTGATGATTCACAACCCCTAATGTCTAAATAAGTTTGTATCATGAAATCCAAAATGAAAATGACTTATTTTTCTTAAGAACCTAGAAAAATAATTTAAGAATACACTAACATGAATTGGTTTCTATGCGGTCATGATTTGGGGATAATATGGATTTAGTTCGATTTGAAATCATTTTAATAATCGTTTCTCTCATAAAAAGAGTCCAAGATCTTGGTAGTTTCAATTTGGACAAAATCATGGTTAATGTTATATTATGAAAATAATTTTGCAAACCATACAGGCCGGAGGTTTGAATTGAACAAACAATATATATTGAACTGAAAAAACGGTTCCTATCTATTTAAGTTTGAAATTATGTATCATTATATGACAGCACATAATTAATTTTATAAATTATAAGATATATAAATCTTACAATTTCTTGCTAAAGAAAACACGCTATTTGTTAAACTCGAAACATTTGCATACTTTATTTATCAGTTTAATTTAATAACTAATAAATTTATTCTCATTTAATTACCAGCATCCAACTTAAGTTGATCACAAAATTCGTATTGCATATATAATAATCAATTACATGGGGTCGAAATGTGTGAAGAGCAGCTACTAGACAAAGTAAATGGCTCTTTTAAAAAAGTGTTTCTTTAATCATGTGAGATAAAGTAATATATTCAAAACATCAACGTGGTTGATATGATTCAAAATCAATAGGTAATTCCTATTGGTGATTACCCTAAATCACGCTATTATGTTAAGTTGGCCAATTACCAAAAATATTGTGTATAATGTAAATTTTTTTTGCAACATTTTTCTTTTACACGGCGTTGCACGCCTTGTGAGTATAAAATGAACATAATATAAAATGTATTTATTTTTGTGTTAAATAAATTATAAAAAAATATTTTACTTATAATAATAATAACAATTTTTTTTTCATTTTTAAATTTTTTTATTTTATTTAGATGCAACGCACGATTTATGTACATATTTTGCATTTGCAATCAGGCATGGGAAATGGGTGGCGCTCCAACTGCTTAAAAAATTTACATTGTTAAATAATACAAATTTAAAGGTATTTTTTTTACAATTTTAAATTATTTTCTTCTAAACCACTTTGATTGTCACCTATTATCGTCTTCCCAATTTCCATTGCATGTCAAAAATTTCAAATTGTCCCCTTTAGTTACTCTGAACATGATAACATATAATTACCCATGATTGAAATTGATCTTCTTAAAAAAGTCCAAATTTTTTAATAATTGTCTATAATTCTTATTAATGATCACACCATAAGATATCATTAGTCAAAATTATCTTTCTAAGATGTTAAAGAGAGTCTACTATCTGATGATGATAGTGTCATTCACAAAATCAACACTTTTTGTCCTAAGTTAGTCTCGATTAGTATTTTCTTTTAAAAATATGGGTACCAAGCTTCGTCACAACCAACCCAGTATCGTTTTACAGTCCAAGGTCTAATGTCAATTGTACATGCAACTAATTCATAGTAATTAGACTCAATGATGGACCTAGATGTTCTATGTTGGGATCAAGTGCCCCCATATTTTTTTTAAGTATATGTTATATATATTTTAATTATTAGGAGTAATACTTATATTATATGTATATAATGACTTAAATGAGTTTTTAAAAGTTTTATAATTAGTTAATCATGCAAATATTTCATCTAAAAAATTTGTAGATCTGTTATGTATATGCACTATCACTATTTAAAAAATTAAATATATTTTAAGATAGTAATATTGTATAATTGTATATGCATAATCGTGACACTAAAAAAATAGAATTCACGTGAACCCGGGTTCACAAGAAAATCTACTTGTTATATTATTTATTTTTGTGCCCCCGTCATGAAAGTTTTCTGGATCTGTCCATGATTGGACTAATCAATTTAAATATTATATCCTATAAAAGAATCATACAAATAAGTAAATGTTGATGTTGCCACCGATGTTACAACATTGGTTACAACATCAGTATTCGTCTTTTCTTCTTAACCACTAACACTTCTATGTTCAATGTTATCTTTGATGTTGTTGACTGGAGGTTGACTATCTAGGTTGTTCTGCAAGATTTCAGAAGGTTCCACAAGCTTCAAGAATCGAGTAGAAGGGACTAGGTCATGCGGCTGTTTTCAGAAGATTGAAGAAGACCCACTACATGGGCAGTTACAAAGATCATGGAAGAGTGGATTGAAGAGTTTCTAGATCCTTCAAGGAGACCCTAGTAAAGCTACACGAAGTCTATAAATAGAAGACCTTGATGTTCACATCAATCACCGAACATTGCCATATATCGTGTGTTGTTTAGTCGAAGCAACAACCAATCATCAACTGTAGAGTGCGTGAGTGCATCCAGAGTAATAGGGTCGTTGTTGTGGAGTTATTTTACCATAGAGAGTAATTGTAGGGTTTACAATACCTCGAGTTGGTGCTAGATTTATTTTATGTGGAGTGTTAGTCTCGGTGTTAGATAGTTTCACACTCATAGAACATGTCACCTTTGGTAGTGTAGAGATACACCTAGCCTTTAGATCATATGCTTGATCTTGTTTCAAGGGGATTCGATTTGTGAACCTCTTTGTATTCATTATTTTGATAAATAGTGATTTCGGCCATAAGACTTCACAATCTATATTGATATAGATTGTGCAAAGTCTTTTTAATTTCGTGTGTTGTGTTTCTGAGTCTTCCGTTGTTTCTGTCATTTGAATGTTACTTCGAGTGTTACAACATTCAGTGTAACATTACTCTGATTTTACTAAACACAACCCCGTGTCTTTCACACACTTTCAGTAAACAAATTGAGCTTTATCACAACCAACCTAGTGTCATTTTACAATTCAACTAATAACGTCAACCAATAATTTAATTAAAAATTATTCAACTAACAATTTAAGTCTAATGTCAATAGCTCATGCAACTAATTTATGGTAATTGGACTAATCAATTTAAATCCAATATCATGTAATATTATCATACAAATAAGTATATAATTATACATTTTCATTTATACAATACTTCTCGTCTTTTTTAAATTGCTCAAAATCCAAAAAGTCCATCTTTTATCACATACTCAAAATAACAATAAAGTAAATATACAGTTCATGCTACCCCTTACAAACATCACTAAATTACATCACATGTCACTAATAATTACATACAAAATTAACTTATTTTTTATCTTATTCACTAAAATTGACAAAATACTCTTATAAAAAAGCTATTTTATTACCTCCAAATATTAATAAAGAATTTCCTCATCAAAACCCGTGTCAAAATCAAGTGAGAAATCTAAAAAAAAATGGAAGGAGTAACTGATTTAAAAAAAAAAATATATCATATCAACTACAAAATATAACATTTTATATTATTAATCATTAATGTGTCACTTTTAAAATTTTATGATAAATTTGTAATATTTTTTTGTTGAATTTTCTTCTTTTTTGGTATAATATTTTGTTATTATATTTATATATGATCTAGTTCAAAAATTTTAAAAATTATATTAATAATTTAGAAAATATTAAAAAAATAATTAATATATGTGTGGTAAATATGGAGAATTGAACCTTGTACTCTTGCATATAAAAAAGATACAAAACATTTGTTATACCATTTGAGCTACATCAAATTTGTTATGGTGTTTAAAATTTTATTACAAAATTATAACAATTTTTTTTTTAACATTTTGTTATTAGATATGTATAGATGTTTAGCTCATATTATTACAAATACAAATGGTGTCAATAAGGCCATCAACAAATTCAATAAGTCATAGCAATAATGTGAGTTCTATTAAAGGTGAGAAGCTCTCGCAAATTCGTGGACCAAATAGTTGATGTCCCTTTAATACAGTTTACTTTTACACATGTGCATAATATTTTTTGCACTTGTGTATAAATTTTTACGTTTGTGCAACTCTTTTTTTCTGGGCTTGTGCATAATTTTATTTTTCATATTTAAATCTGTAATTGATAAATAAATTGAACTTCTAGATTATTAGTGCATAATTTCAGCACATGGATGATTTTGTTTCTTTAATTTTTTGAACGTGCACAAAATAAAGCTTGCGTTCGTGCAATTCTTTTTTGCACTTGTGCAAAATTCAAGTTTTGGGCCTGAAAAAACAAGGTCCCGAAATTAGCCCAAAACTGAAAAATAAAAAGACCCGAAAATTGCAAGAAGGGGCTTGATAGGGGCCTCGAAAATGGAGGGAAAGCCCAAAAAATGAACCCAAAATAGAAATGATTTCGAAATGTTTGTGAGTCCAAAGTAGGAAAAATCGAAAAAAAAGAACATGAATGTCTTATTGCGTCGTATTTAGAGTTGCCCAAACGGTTCGAACCGCCGGTTCCCGATTCCAAAAAGTTGGAACCGGAATCGAACCGTGTAAAATACTTTAATGGTTCTGGTTCCTGTTCCAACGGTTCCGGCGGTTCACGGTTCTGGAACCGTATTTTTTTTTTAATCTTTATCAAAATACAAATAAAAAAAAATTGAAGTAAATTTAAAGAAGTTGAAGCAAAAAAAATCTCCTCCTGCCGTCTGTAGGAAAAAAATCACCTGCATTGTACATGTTTTTTCAGAAGACAAAAAAAAAAAGAGAAATATTAAAAAAAATTGAAAACATTTCCCTCTCTTAAGCTACATATTTCTCCATTTCAAGGCAAAATTATCCAGTAAAAGTTGAACAGTTCAAATAAATCTTAATTTTTCCATCACAATTTATGGAAATGATAGGAAAATATGTGATTAAACCTACAATAGAAGCACAAAAAAGGACAAATAAAGGAGATCCCAATTTTTTAGGGCTTAAATTTCAAATCTCAAATAGCAGTAATTTGGAATTGAAGCGTGAAAAAATAGTTTACCCAGAGAAGCGAGAGTTTTCAAGCTACCAGAACCAGCAGACCTACCACGCCTCTTTTTCGCTCCGGTTGTAAATCCATAAGACAACGGCGTTGAAAGTGTGAAGCTGCAGTTCTTGCCCCTTGTGAAAGCGGTGATTTCATGGTGATTTCCGTACCGGTGTAAGGTTTCCATTTGCATTACTTTCTCGGCCTTCCTCTTTTTTTTTTTATGCACCGTTAACTTTGTACTTCGAGATTCCTCCCACCGCTAATTTCTCCGTCGATCTTGGGTGATTCCGCCCCCATAGTCTGGCGGTACCAATTGTTTCACCTCCAACCGCAAATGGTGAGGTTGTCGTCTGGTTTTTCACCACCGCATTTTCACCACCGCATTTTTTTTGATTGATGGAACCGTGGAAATGGCTCGAACCTAAGCAGTTATCGGTTTGAAGCGAAGGAATCGAAACAACCGTTTAATACGCTTTGAACCGGTTCATCACGGTTCCGATTTTTTGATTTCGTTTATCACGTTAGATTCTCCTTATAATAACCGGATTCCGGTTCGGATGGGCAACTCTAATCGTATTTCATACTTAATAATAATAAAATGAGATTTTACGTGTGTCTATTATTCCTTGTATTTCAAATTCAATTGAATATTTTTTAAGAATATCCGTCCCAAATTAAATTGGATATTTCATAAATTCCCAAATTAGGGTCCCTTGAATTTTTTTGCACAAAATGATTTATAAGATTTGTAGGACAAAGCTGACAAGGATTTCCGAGTCCACGTGTAAGTAGTTTAACGAATCATTTGACGAAGCAAACGTGGTGACGTGGCATTAGTCTCAAACAATTTCTCCTGTTACACAGAAACGGACGGGGAACGGCCCATTAGAAGCCCAAAATCTCACATCGTCGACGGCCGTTTCCCCGCCGCTGAATCAATACCTAACCGCCGATCTCTCTCTCGGAAATCGATTACTGATATATATCAAGTTAGAATGGAGGCTCGTCATGCAACGCTCGGCCGCCGAACGGTATTCATTATCCCTCTCATTTTGTATATGTTTTTAAATTGTCTTTAATTTAGTTTTGTTTATTATATCATTCCGATTATCTTCATTTTTATTTCCTAATTTTCTTAACGGAATTTTCAGTTGGAAGAGATTCGATTAAAGCGAGCAGCGGAAAGGTTGAGCAAGACCTCATCTGGACCAGATCTCGCCCAGAACCCCACCGGTATTTGATTTATTTTGTAATTTTAATAATAATTGCCAATTTAATTTAATTTAAGTTTGTTTGTTTAATTTCCTTTCCCCACTTTGTTTTTTATACGCATAGTTGATACGGGGATTAAGAAATCGGAGAGCGCAAATCGTCTCGCGGAGGTACCCAATTTTATGATCTTTTTCTTCAGAAATGAAATAAAATTCATGGAAAATAGGATTATGGTCTTCGTTTTGTTAATTTTTTGCGAGATGTGAGTGCTATCTCATGGCGAATTGAATTCCATAATGCAGAATGATATCAGTGGTTTAGTGTTACAATTGAAAGACATGCATCACAAGAATGCAGAGCTCGATGAAGCAAACAAGGAATTGACCTCATTGGTACTTTTATAAGAGCTATAATCTCGACTACTGAGTAAATTTGATAATTGTTCATCTCGTACAACGCTCTGGTGTATTTTGGTGATTAAATTATTTTTCTAAAATCTTCTCATTCATCAGCTTCAGAAGAAAGAAGTGGAGAACAGTATGATGCAGAAGCGATTAAATGATCTGGTATCTGCCTTGATTAACCATATAATTTCTACCTTGCTTGATAATTTTAAGTCTTCATGTTTGCACTATATGACAGAGACAAAAAGAGGTTAGATAAAAAAGGAACACTAGATCAGTTTACTTCCAATATCTTACTGTTAGACATTTTCACAAATCGGCGTTTCTTTACTTGAGTTATCATCTTCTGGTTCTAGCTCTAGAACCTTCTGCAAGTGGTTAGTTTGTTAGCCTCCTAACAGATAGTTGTTAGATTCATAAAAGATTACATGAGCTAGGCACGTGAGACGATTATCAGATCTCCATATGTAGATGGTAGCTCTGCTTTGTAAACCTTGTGTTCATTTTACAATCAATACACAAAAGTTTAATTTTGCCTTGTGTTTTTAACACTTACTTGGTTGTCCCACTTGACATATGGATTTAAGGCTCTCCTTTTCGCTATCAATAGGCTTATAATTATAATAAGATTACATGTAGAGTTAATCATAATTATAATTATTAAATTCTTTAAAATGCAGAACTATATATTCGGATTCTTAATATATTGGTGAAAACTCTGGTTATGTAATCTAATCAACAAGATTTTTTCTGCTTGCTATCTGCAGGAGCAAACCACAGTTCCATCGCTGCGAAAAGCACTAAAGGACATTGCAATGGAAAAAGATGCTGCAGTTGTTGCACGGGTACCAAAACATGCCACTAGTCTACTTGTTTGTTGCTCATTTTTTATCTTCTTCTCCCTTATACACCTTTAATTTTGATTTTGTATAGGAGGATCTTTCAGCACAGCTTCGCACACTGAAGAGACGTATGAAGGAAGCAGAAGAAGAACAATATAGAGTAATTTTATAGCCTTGTAATTATATAATTATAAACAAACGTAAGCTGCTGTTTTTCATTGTTCTAATGCTTATGATCCTCTTGCATTAGGCTGAGGAGGACGCAGCTTCATTAAGAGCAGAATTAAATTTGCTGCAACATCAAGCAATGCATAATCCTTCAGGTGACTCAACGTCAACAAAATATTCAATTGATCAGATGCAAGCCATGGAAAAAGAATTCTCTAATTTGAGGTTTAAGCTTGAGGTCAGATTCTCGTGTATTCTTTTTCTCATTGTGATTTCTGTATTTTGTTTCCATAAGCCATTTCATCTTGGAGATTTACAGCAAGAAGAAATATTGAGACAGCGAGAGCATCAACTCTTAGCAGAGGAGCAGGCCCGTGCATCTGCCCTTCTTATTCAGAAGCAAGAGTTGGAAGAAAAACTTGCTTCTATCTCTAAAAGGACTTCAGGTATCACCCTTGATTTTTTAGGGTTTCCAGACTGTTAAAACTCCTATATTATATAGTTATCCATGATGATTATTAACAGATATTGGGTCTAGTACCTCATCTCGAGAAGTATTTAATCATATAACGTGTTGAAATCATCACTTGACGAGCTGATTAGTGGAAGGTGTAAAACTTTGTTATCTGAAGAAGTTTAGTGTATGCTTTGTTTTTGAAGTTATGATGGATGTTGAAGTATCTTTTAACATGTAAAACATAAACTCCTACTGTTGCCATATAGCCTCTATTATTAACTTCTACATATTTCTTGGACAATTTAGACAAATCACACTAATGTCCACTACTGTTTCGTCATTTAGGGATTTCTGTATGACTAAAACCTTTTTTTTTCAAAACATTTTACAATGATACAGTTTTGGTCTGGTGCCAATTGCTGTTTTGCTATTACTCTGAACTCCTTCTCTCTCTCTCTATTAGCTATGAATTTCCACATAAGGACATAAACTTTACCTATTTTATGCAATGCAGAGAGTGAAACAGAACAAGCAAACAGTAAGGCATTATTCACATTGGTAAGAGTTGTTTTAACAAATGCTATTTAGTTCTCTAGGAAATTAATGTTTTCACAAATGGTTTGAACCCTGGATGTGATGTTGCCAACTAATATACTTTTCTTCTTACTATATTTACTTCAAATTGTTTAGCTCGTCTTTATTCCAGCTAAATCTACCAACTATTTACTGTGCCTTGATTCAAAGTTTCTTTTTGCTGAACATATGATGCATAATTGCATATGATTTCAGGAAGACAAAGAGAGACTTGAGCAGCAATTGCATGATATGGCAGTAGCAGTTGAGAGGTTAGAAAACAGCAGACAAAAACTTCTAATGGAGGTACATGACTTTGATATTGCTCATTTAACATCAAGAACTGCATCTCATAGTACTTCTCTGTCTACAGATCGACTCACAGTCTTCAGAGATAGAGAGATTATTCGAAGAAAATTCAAGTCTTTCATCTGCTTATCAGGATTCAATGGGATTAGTTTCCCACTGGGAGAATCAGGTGTCAGTTTCTGGCGCTTGTATTTCACATATATTCTTTTGCTTTCTTTCACTAGTTATTATGATGACTAAACTAACCCTTTTATTTACTTGTCTTAAAATGCTGATACCTCTTTGCATTCTGGTTATAGCTGTGAAAAGGACACATGTCACTATACCTGAATACTTGATATTGCCTTTTGTTTTAGCACATCAATTTATCAAACTTTACTGCCTGAAGCATCAGAATTTTAATTGGTTACCAATAGTTAAACCTTCAAAAAACCTCATTCACATAATTTGATGGGGTGTTTGAAATTGGAAAACTCTATTATCATACCTATTATGAAAACAAAATATTGAGTTCTCTTTATGTGTTTCATACAGGTGAAAACTTGTCTACAGCAAAATGAGGAACTTCGTAATGCGTTAGATAAGTTGCGGATGGAACAAGCCAGTATGCCAGGTCTGCATGATAAAGCTTCTCAAGATTTCCCAGATTTGAACAGAGAAAATAATACAACTGAATCTCAATATGGGGCTGAATTTTACTCCCTCAAGGTTTGTGAAAAGTCCATTAATATACTTTCTCTTGTTAAATGCATCTTTCCTCTCCTTTTACCAAGTAGAGTGTCCATTTGCACAAAAAGATCGTAGAAAGGTGCTTGTAAACTTCTGTATCTGCTTTTCATCTAAAAATGGTATACTTTCAATAAAAAGTTAATAGGCTCTTTAAATGTGTGATTTCATAAATTAATTTCCTTGTGATCCATTAGACTTATTTATTTTTGGAAATGTCTATTTACATTGGCAAATTGCAGAATCAGTTTCTTTGACATTGTGTAAATTTATGCCTTTGTATTCCTCCAACAATACTCACGTTTCTTCTCTTATTTTCAACTCATAAAAGGGCCAGTTAGCTAAAGAGCAAAGTAGAGCAGATGCTTTATCTGCTAAGGTCTTGTTACTCTCTACACGCCTCCAGCAAGCAACACAAACGTACAATAGTCTTGCACGCCTGTATGTTCTCTATCGCTTCTCTTTTTGTTGTTTTCAGAGTTTATGCTTAGGTGTATTGAGCAGAGTCGAGTTAATAAAAGTATCAGGTTTTTGAGCTCAATCTTGATAGGAAAACATGGGACAATTGATCTTAAAATTTTTTTAAGCTTGATGGTAAACTCGAGTTGAACTCTGATCAATTCAATTGAATTTATAAATAGTCCAAGGCATGTTGAATTCAATTGGAAAAGACTCAATATGCTCGACATGATTACTTATGTATGTGAATAACTAAATATATTGAGGGTAAAATAGTAAAATAGTTTAAACTTAATAAGGCTTACGGGCTGGTTAATCCAAACTATTTTGCAGCTATAAACCCGTTTGAATTGAGAATGGTCTTCTGAAAGATGAAGCAAGATGGCTAAGTCGTTGTGCAGTAATGACAGAAATGCAACTGCTATTGTTACTAAATTAAACTTCCATTTTGTTGAAGTTTTGTAACTTCAGTTATACAGAACAGTAGTCATGGCATGGGTACTGTAAAGCAGAGGACAGAATATTTCCTTAATTTCAAGTGTAACATGGTCTTTTTTTCTTTTTTTTCTTTTCGTAACTTTCAGTTAATTAATTAAAATTCTTATTTTCAATGCGTGCAAGATCATATGTATTCCAAATGTCCAGTTCAATGATCTATTTTATCGTATGACAGTTTAATAATAATTTAGGCGAACTTATAAATTATACTCTCTCCCTCATAAATAATTGTTTAGGATAAATACATTGTGTTCTGCCGAGTTTTTTTTCATAAAATGACGGATTGAGGGCTTGGATAATTAAGAATTATTTGGGTTCATCATTGTACATTTATCAATTTTTTATATTTCAGATTCAAATTAATGCAAGTTTTAAGCCCATTTTTTATAAAAAGAAGTAATTTAACCATTAATAAATTTTAGTGTTTTAACATTAGGTTTTTCTGTGATGTTACTGCAAAATTTTCAAATGAGTGGTACAAACACTTCAGACATTTCACTATTATGTGGTACTTATAATTACTCAAAATCAGAGTATAATTAATCAACTCCCAAAATTCTAAATAAATTTACAGGACTCTATAAATGAATATAAATTTTCCTCACCTATCATCATAACTCCCAATCGATTTTTTATAAACTTGTAACTGCAAGTACATGCACCAAACACTGTACACACTGTGTTAATATCAGAAAAATCAACGAGCCACTTCTTAAACCTCTCAAGTGATAATCAAGTGTTTTTTTTTAAGTTGATGTGATCAGAAAAAAAAAAGAACTTCAACGAGTTCTTAAAACAGACACTTTGGTTAATTCAACATCTGTTATAGAGATTTCTTTTCTCTGATAAGACTACCAAATACTATATCATCAACATAGTCGCTAGTCTACTTCACACCATTTTAAACGATATTCTGAACACGTATGCATTAATGAAGCTTGAAATATGCAATGATACTGATTCTCTCATAAATAGTCTTATCCCTCTAGAAAGAGCAAATTGTCCATCTCTCCAACTCCAACCATATCATCAAGAGGTTGCACCTGGATCACTAATCACACCCAAAAAGTCGTCTTTTATGGTGCCAATGCAGAACTGTAGGAGAAACAGAAACATTAGAGCTTGTAGGTTATGGGATCAACAAAATGGATATGGTGTTTGTATGCAGACTCATATATCCAAGTAAACTATATATAATTGCAAACAAATCAAGTTAAAACTCATAAGAACGGACCCCACTGTCACAGTTTCTTAAAAACCAAATAAGGATGCAAATTTTATCTATCAATTCAAAATAAAAAAACAGTGAACAGTTGAAGATGTCATGATCATGCAGCAACAATTGCAAGAGAGCCCTTTAACCAATATCGTGTGACAAAATATATACTCTCTTATGAACTACTTTGTTCCAAGTAAAAGATAAATACATCAAGAAAGAATATCTATGCCTTGACTGCATAAACTTTCAGATATTGACAAGTTAACATCAACAAGTTAGACATTAGCTTGTGATTAAGGTGCTAAAAACATGCAGTTTTTTTTTCTTAAACATATGGATACAAAATTTGGACAAAAACACAGAAAAAAGTATTTCAGGACATAAACCAATACAAGACGAAACAGAACAATGACATACAATTTCAGTGGCATCAACTCGAGTTCCAATTATCTTCAGCCTAACTTCACTGTCTTTCTGAATTTTGACCTGTCAATGATTTAGTGAAACAATTAGTGTGCCTTCCTAAAATGCTTATAAAAGAAGAAGAGGATGCAAGTGCATTGGGTATATACAGATCCATCTGAAGTTGTATAGTTAGGAATATCTCCAGATTGGAACTCCATATCATCCGGTATCAACTGCAAATGAAAAATAGGAATTTCTATTCAAATTGAGAAAGAAAATGCCTTCTGATCCAGACTTCCAGATGACCAGATAGCCAATTTCAGTAAGGTTTGCTTTGCTCAGTAATTTGTCCAGATAGAACTCATAGAAGAAGATGATGAATATATGCAAAGCCAAATGAATGATGTTGAACTTTAAGAATGTAAAACATTCGATAGTTGATAACATCACTAGACAAACCTTTAAGTTATAAGAGCAGAACCTACAGAGGAACAAATAAAAGAAAGATGCAAAACTTTTCTAGAATAAGTACATCATAAAAGATGTCAAAATCTAAGAGAAGGCAACTAGACACACTTTGCTGCTCCCAAACCCAAATTACCAACTTATAAAATTTTGGTAATAATGTAATATGTTACTGCTGAAGCCTGAAGGCACACATTTAGCAAAGTTGGTACTCAAAAATTAAGATTTAATATTTAATCTTGTTAATGTTGGATATAAGATTCATTCATGTGGTATATGTATTTTTGTTTACCAACACCAACAAAGTTTTACCATCTGCATTTGGATGAATGATGTCCTCAACTGATGATAGTATATGTAGCTCAAAAACTGATGGTTTGTTCTCTAAAAGAAATCCTATAACTTATAGGTTCCCATGATGTTCTGAAATACTTTATTAGCTTATGCTGTTTATCAACATATATGATATACCAATTTATGTTCTTATTCAAAGGTGCTGAAAATATTGCCTCTAAGTCCTTCATCTCCACTAACAAGTACAAGCAACAATTGTTTCATCATAAGTGACAGAAAGATGATACGTAATACAATAATGGCATAAAATTTTTCAAAATCAGCCTCAATAGAACCACTAACATGATTGGACACGAAAATCTGGACTGGCCCTGCTTCAGCAAAGAATCCCATCTGCAACAATTTTAAAACACCGAAAAAAATCACAAAAATGTACAAAAACCACAGAGATATAATCAAAATAGAACACAATCAAAATGTCAACCTTGTTAACCATCGTAACAACGGCTTCTAAAATCTCTCCTTTAAAGGGTCTAAAAACAACACACTGATACTTCACCGGAAAGGTAACAAACCCAGTCCCATCACGAATTAACCCTTTCCCAACATTTTCAATGCCAGTTATCGCCACAATGAACCCATGGCGACCACTGTAACAAAATAAATTATTGCCACAATGGTAAAAAAACATTAATTAACAGCTCAACGCATAATTTTAGCATATAAAACGGGGGAATTGAATCATAGGGGTTTATAATTCAATAACCTGCAAGTGCCCTCAACATCTTTCATGAGCTTGGCAACGAGCTTATCCCGGAGATCACGGCCGAAATGACGTGGGTGTAGCTGCATATTACGCTCTAACACTATGTGGAAAAACATCTCCTTAACTTTTTGATGATTTCAGGCTCCGCTCCTAATTTTTTTTTTTGAAAAGCAAAGAGTAATATTATTAATGTGTGTACAAGAAATACCCCCATAAGAATAGATAACAGTAATGTCAGTAATCTCCCAGGCAACCAAAACAAGAGTAAAACAATTGGTGCTCCAGGGCCAATTAAGTATCAAAAAATGGAATCGGATTAACTGACCACTTCCGGTTTTGATTTTTAGGTTCCGCTCCTAAACTGTTCTCTCGATTGACTTCCTGAACCCTTAAACAATTTGTGCCTAAATTGAGAATCGAGGACACTGAGTTTTAAGTTTAATTTTGTAATTAAACTCACAGATTATAGAGCGATTAGCGGCTGCGACGTCCGTGTGAGGGAGACAATGGCAAGGAGATGTTCTTCAGAGCAAAAAACCTGGCGACAGACGGCGGTCTTTTTTTAATAATGCAGAATCAGTTTTTAGGCAGGCCTCACCCCAATTATGGGCTTTGCATATAATTAGCAAACGGCCCAAATGTTAGGCTACCTACTATCTATAATGAACGTGGTAAATTGTCAATAACCAGTGATGAAATAATATAATTTATTCGATGTCGTCGTAAGTAATTTAGTGAAAAATCCAAAGTATCACAAAAAGAATTCGACTGTGGAATATTGTCGATACAAGGCATGAAATAATATAAAACTATCAATTTAGGGTTAATAAAAAAGTTTCTAATGGTACAGGTTTTAAAAGACTAAAAAATATCAATTTAAGACTCAAAAATATTGAAATCATATTTGTTAGTATTTTTTTTGAAATTATGATATATGAAAATATAAATGAATAACTAGAAATTATAAAATGTCAAATATGATCTTATAATGTGTGAGAGCACATATCTTGAAAAACAGGACTCGACTCACAATTCAATATTAGTACTGGGATGTAATTAATATTTAGTCTTGGCCTCTTTATCTGTAATGTATATTCAAGATCTGGGAGAATAATCTAAATGTACCACCAGATGTAATACTTTACCACTTAAACTATCTTATCTTTCACTTCTCCAAAATAATATGGAGAGTTATATCAGCCGCACATTTGTAAAATTTGCGCCTATTTATGAAGCATGAAAGACTTCTCGTAAAAGTAAAATGTTCATGCATAGCATATCCAAATCGTAAGATTTGTGATGATATAAGAAGAACCCTCCACAATGTAGGTTCGAACATCGTGTGAGACAAATTTTTTATTAAAATATTATAGAGGTGAGACAAAATTTTTATTGAAATATTATGAAGGTGGGACAAAATTTTTATCTATGCATTATAGATTTATAATCGCAAAGGTGAGAGAGTTTCTCGTCTCTTCCTTACCAAAAAAAAAAAAAAATCATCTATAAAGATAGCAATTGACCACTTTTGATATAGTTACTGTTGGTAGAACATCTATAACTATCTAATAATAAAATATTATACCATTTTTAAAAACTTTTGTTTCAGCCCAAAATCTAATTACTAAATCTGTCTATAAAACTATAATAAACCCTACATTAGATAAAGCCTTTATAAATATTGAATTATTTGCTCTACGCATTAAAACCATCGACCATTCACTTTTCCTCTGTACAAACCTGATAGTTATATATTAAAAGGAAAAAGAATTGTTTTAAAAGAAAAATGTAATAACTCTACTGTTAGTGTTAGTGTCCTAGAGACAATCTATTGTAAGGACATTATACTATATGATATTCAATTTGATTTAATATTATAGTTCATTTAATATTAATGTATGACAATACACTTGTTTGAATATTATGTTTGATTGTTTGCATTTATTCATGCAAGTGTTCTCATGAGTCATTGCTGTCATTAAGGTTGTGAGAACTCAGATGACTTAAGCATGATTCTCAAATGGCCCCGATCAAGGATCATCAAGAATGGGATATTGATGATGCATTGAGATTTGTGTGCGATCTGCATCATCATTTCTTAGAGAAAGTGTAGTAAGATCCCACTTACTACGAGATACTAGGTATCTCATGATGGATGCACAAATACCTTAGAGAGTATTGGTATACCCATCCGAGAAACCGTTTGATGTAGTTCCACTATATGTGTTTACGGGTGTCTCGGTTAGTGGGAGCGATGCGATACTCCTTTGACTTGAGGTCAATATGCATGACATGTGTGGAGTGATGAAGTTTGACCATGACCAATGCTTGCACTCTTCCATGGATAGATACGACTTAGATTGGGTTCATCACGAAGTGCGTGTGCGTGGTAGTTGAGCCAAGAAAATGATTCATTCCTCAAAGTGGATTTAGAGAGAATACTCATATTCTCATCATAATTGGATCAAAGTCATCGGCCGATGCACGTCAACTTAGACTTTATGGCTAAGTGTGACATACATTATCAACTAATGATTAGGATAGTATGATTAAGTTATTTGAATAGACACTTCATCATGTTTAAGACTTAATCAAGTATTCGCGAATGAAAGGAGGAAATCGTAATAGCCCCCGTTTTGATTCTGGTAGTTGCATTTCTGTAAACGCATCATATATTGAGAATGTCTGATTTATTGTCTAGATTTCAATTAAGACCGTTAGTTTGACTAATCACTCGATATATGAGGGCCTATACATCACACAACAAGTAGTCCCCTTTTACGGATTATAGTTGGTTGATTAAATGTTAAATTGGATTTAATATTTAATTTATGGGAAATTAATTAATAATAGATTAACTTGGAATTAATTATTATTAATGTTTAATTAAATTAGATTTAATTAAATAAGATTCCCAATAGTAATATATGAAATATTATTATAGGATTTAATATATATGGAATCAAACTGAGTTTGAGATTTGATATACATGTTTTAATTAAATCCTAAGAGATTTTATAGATGGGAAATAAATCTAAGAGATTTATTTTATAAGATTAGGGATTTTATTTTCTAATCAGGTTAGCTTAAGATTTAAGCAGGGCCTTCCCTATATATATATGAAATTTTTAATTCACAAAAACGTTAATTCATTATTCTCCATAAGATCTAGAGTTAGAATTTTCCTATCAAATTCATCTCGAGATTCAATTTGACAAATCCGTGCAAGTTCGTGATTGGGAAGACGTGGATACTGTGTAGTTGGTAAATGGCTTCCGAGCCTTCAGATGATTTCTCGTTATGATTATTGTAATCTTTTATGCAATTAATTATTCGTTGTTGGTAAACTGTTTAATTCCGATGCGCATGTATTACGTGTTTACATGCCTCTAAATTTCAACAGTGGTATCAGAGCTTCAAGATCTTGATTTAATTGCTTAAATTGTGTTTGATTGATTTGTTTATAATTTTTATAAATTTTGGCATGACCAAATTGGATTTGACCACATCATTAAAAATCAAATTGGGGTGTTTTTGTTTTGTTGTCATTCGGCCCCTTTTGTCTCCCTGGTTCGTCGTCTTCTTCGCTCAGCCTAGGGTTTTCAGACCCGCGCCTAGGGCGTCGCCGCCAGCGACGGAGACCGCGACGCGTCGCTCGAAGGCGGTGGCTCAAGCCGCGCCTCGTGATGGTCATGCATCACCGCACTGGTTGTGCGGTCTGGCAACGCTCTTCTTCCCGCTTCGCATCGGTCACCTGGTTCCGCTCACCTACTTCGCGTTCGATTCGATTGATTCTGACTCAGATTCGAATCGAATTTTTGCTCACATCGATTTTTCGTTTGTGCCGTCGAATTCGATGTTGAATCAGCTAGGTTTCGTTGCTTGTCGACGTGATGCTCCGCGCGTTTCGAACGGCGGTGTTGGTGGGTCACCCGCGCTCTTCCAGCGGCAGCGACCCACCCACGCGTTTGCGGCGGTGGCTCGCTGACCTTCGTCTCTGATTTCGGGTCTCCTTCTGGTTTCGTCGTACTGAGCCGTTCGTCCCATGATGCTTGTTGCCGATCTGATTTTGCAAACTTTTGCCCATGTTCTTTGATGCTTTTCGATACTGTTTTGAACTTGTCGAATTGTTGATGTTGAATTCTGATTAGGGTTTGGATTTTGTGAAATTGGATGTCCCGAATTACAGATTGTATGCTGTCGGATTTGGGCGGAGATAGATGGAGGAGGGCTGTTTTGCAAATTTAATTTGAGAAATTTAATTTGAGACAGACCCTCCCGTGAAAACTTTGGAAATTGAACCTGAGCTCCTAGACAATAAACAAATTAAACTGTTTTTAAAATTAATAAAGATTAATTTTAAATAAAGTTGAAAGTTGAACTTTTGACAGATTAATTGGATTAACTGTTTCGATAATTGGATAAAATTGGTTAAACATGTTAAATTGGAATTTGTAATTTGTTTAACAATTTTAATAATAATTAATTTTCACTTGATTAATATGTTTTATATTCTGTTAACGTATTTTATGTCCGCATTATGATTATTTGGGTAGGCGACGCTCAATACTTGTCAGACCGTATTATTGTTTGGGTAGACGGCGCCCATATAAGTGTTAATCCGTATAAATCATGTTTGGGTAGGCGGCGCCCAATAATTGCACAAATGTGATGTAAACTAACATGTTGGATCTCGATTAAGCAATTAATACCCTTCCTTTAAAACGCGTTCACTAAAAATATGATTTTTACCATTAATTTGATAAGGCGTCTTCCATCAAAATTAAAAGTAAACGGAGATTTCGTTCAATAGTACATAAAGACACTCGTCTTTTGCTCGGATCTATATCTAACGGACTTTTATAAGGACATGTAATGTCGTAAGACGATAGTTATAACCAACTTAACTTTGTTTATTAACGCCGAGGAACAAAGGGTAAGAGACATCGATTGAACTAGGTTCGATAAACTAGAATTGCGGTTTGCAATTGGTTTGGAACCTACCGTTATCTTATTGTAATGATCACCGCCATTTGGATTATGATAAGAAGTAATGTGATCCTAGTCCATTATAATTTATACTTGATATAAATTCATACTTTTTTAATAAGTCGTTAAGTATGTGAAAATAATGGAGACAAAAATAAACACAAAAGAAAGGCCATGTTTATTTTGATTGGTGAATATTGATCATAGGAATTATGTGTTTTAATTCTGTTTTTATTTTATTTCTCTTGGTTAGTTGAAATGTATAACTGTTATTGAGATGTGTTTTGAAACAAACTAAATTGGCTTTGGCCAAATTTTTTCGGACTAAAGACCTAAACATGTGTTTGGTCTTTAAAGCGAAAAAAGATTGACGTGTTGGACACGCCTATCCCATTACCCTTAAAGTTGGTACTCTACGAGGTAGCTTCGTTTGACGTGAAGACTCGGAAAAAGATCAAGAGGATGCTTCCCAGGCTCGATGTGTGATGTTGCTCGGCATGACTCCGATATACATAAAAGAACGGAGAAAATGGGTCCCTTCTAGATGCTCAAGCATCCGAAGGATCTCTTTGATCTGAATCTCATTTTGAGATTTAAGAAGTGATGAGAGATCTGCTCGGATCTTGGGTTAGTACTAAAGGAGAGAAGATTTCACCTCGTGTGCTTAAGATGATAGGACTAATTGATGAACTTGGTAATTTAGGCTTTGAGCTAAAAAGACCAACGTTTTCATTATCTTATCCTCCGTCATTCTCGGATTCATATTTTAGCTTCATTTGTGAACTACAATATGAATAAGGCGGATCTTGACCATGCCCTCGAACTTCACAACATGCTCAAGACTTTTGAGTTCACTATCACTAAGATGGTGTTCAAAAAGAAGGAAATGGGAAACGAGGATCGTGCTTTCTACTATAAGTAGAAGAGGGCACGAAAGAAGACTATAAGGTTACGGTTTGCTAAAAGGAAGGCACTTGGTGCTTACGCACTAGAACATGTATGTTTGTTATTAAGATAGACATATCCACAAATAAATATAACTTGTTGGGTATTAGATCTGGGATATGTCTCACACATTTGTCACGAATGTGAAGGGGCTCATGTGTCTTAGGGCAGTTAGGCCGGGTGAAGTCGTCTTACATGTGGAAACGGAGCAAGAGTTGCTACTGAACGTGTGGGACTTATGTGTTAGACTTACCCTTTTGGTTTAAATGAGAACTTAATGATTGTCAATTCATTTTTTCTATTACTCGCAACATTATTTCCATTCCAATGTTAGACATTGAGGTTATTCCTTCCATTTTAGTGACTAATTGTTATTTCACGTTAAATGGTGTAGTTTATGGGAATGCCCTTTTGGTGAATGATTTATATTTGTTGCATTGTGGATATAATGTTCTTAATATACAAAATAAAAGACTCAAACTTAGTAATCATGAAAACCCTACTTACTTATGGCATTGTGGACTTGATCATGTAAACGAAAAAGGAATTGCAAGGCTAAGAAAGTTAGACTACTTAACCCCATTTGACTTTGAGTCTTATGGAGATTGCGAATCTTGTCTCATGGGCAAGATGATCAATGAACCCTTTATGAGAAAGAGGTGCATGCCAAAGAAGTTCTAGAGTTGATCTACAATGACGTATGTGGACCATTGCCCACTATGACTTGGGGTCACTTCAATTACTTCATCACTTTTACTTATGACTTCTCGATATAGGGGTACATGTATCTTATGAAACACAAGTCCGATTTTTGAGAAATTCAAAAAGTTTAAGGCTGAAGTAGAGAAGCAACTTGGTAAGAGTGTCAAGACTCTTCGATCGGATCGAGGAGGAGAATAACTTAGCCATGAATTTACTGATTATCTGAAGTTGAATGGAATCCAATCACAATGGACTCCTCCCGGAACACCCCAAATGTATGAAGTTTCCGAAAGGAGAAACCGAACCCTGTTAGACATGGTAAAGTCCATGATGAGCTTTTCCTCTCTTCCGACATCCTTATGGGGATACGCGTTACAAACCTCAATTTACATTCTGAATAGGATTAAATCTAAATCGGTTGAGCATACACCATATGAACTATGGTGTGGCAAGAAGCCAACTTTTACACATATCAAACATGGGGTTGCCCCGTGATTGTGAAAAAGGATGCTTACCGACAAGTTAGAATCCAAAGGTGAAAAGGTTTACTTTGTGGGATATCCTAAGGAAACTAAAGTATATTACTTCTATCTACCTGAAAAATAATCAGTGATTGTTTCTAGGCAGACCAAGTTCCTCGAAGAAGACTATGTATTTAAGGAACAAGATCGTAAGCTGATAGAACTTGAAGAAATTCAAGAACCACAAATTAACAAAGAGACTAATATCTTGTCAAAGCAACATGACAAGGATGTTGGGATTATACTGAAAAGTATGCTTTTTACTTTGTATAATTGAAACTGAATTTTCTGACTTATTTACTGAAATAAATGGTTTATCACTGATGCTTTAAATATGATTGAATGTTATATATATTTCTTTGCATAATCTGCTCAATAATTAAATGACGTGTTACATCAGTAGTTAATTTAGTGATACCCGATCACGTAAGATTAAATTAATAATCCTTTTGTAACTATAAATGCGCCATTCACGACCTAGATGGAAATGAACAACCATCGCGAAAGGTTGAGGTGTAAGGCTCGATTGGTTTGTCTTGACCAAGAGATTACACTAGTGCATGACCGATCTTGTTGAATAGGACCCTCTGAGGAGGATAAATTCTTGAATCAACAAGGAAGAATTAGACCTCGGTGGTTCGTTGTTTCTTAACCTTCGTCCCTTAAATAGATCACGTGGGATTGGTAACTATTGCTTTGACTTATCATGGGTAGCTTAATCGAGAGAGATTCAATACTTTTTTATCTTGGGCAATATTATTGGTCACATGTGATTGCTAAGATTTAATACGAAGAATCGTGTGCAAGTACGCTTGCTTGATTTGCCCCCTTGGGAGGTTCATAAGTTTTATCATACCAAATCTTGCAAGTGGAATTAGTTTCCGGTATGGATAATAATGTTGAACCGTTCCTCGACCAAGGACAAAAGATATTAATTAACGGAAAGCTATTTCAGTGGCTTGAATTAATTAATGGGCTAGATAATCTTAAACACGGAAATAATGACCGGGAGCCATATTGACTGTAATATGGGTTAAGATGGATAGTGCAATATTAATTATGTAGTGGGATTAATTAATATTTATGGGCTTGAATTATATTGTGGCTCAATATTAGATATTCAAGATCCATTAGAAGGTCCAATCTTAATTCTCCTAAAGCCCCCTTGAGTAGCCCAACATATAGTCCAATAACTGAAAAGGTGATTAAAATAAAATAAATATTGTTGCTTAATATTTTCTCTAATTTTCAAAAATTATGGATAAAAGAGGGAGAAAGATTTTCTTTGAATTTTGTTATGGAATGAAGATAAGTGGAATACAAGTTTATCTCATTAAATTCAAGAAAACTCCCACTTGGCTATTTATTTGTAATTTTCGAAAATAATGAGTAAAATAAGGAAGGAAAGATTTTCTTGATTTTCTTGAAAATATATTATGGAAGATATGTATTCTTGGAATACAAGAATATCTCATAAATTCAAGAAGATCCCAATCTTGGAAATCTTGGCCTTATTTTTTCGAAAATAACCATAACAAGAGGAGGTGGGATTATTGTGGAATATTTTAAATATGGAGAAAAAAATATATGAGATATATTCAAGATTTCTTGAAGACCAAGAAAAAGATTTTCCCATCTTATTCCTCACAAAATTTTCGACCACCCTCCTTAGTATAAATAGGGGATGAATGTTTCATCCCCAAGGTAATTCCAAGTGTTGAAAAAATTAGAAATCCACAAAGGTGGTGCAACATAATTTAATTTTTCCTTTTGTTAATTGTTCGCGAGCATCCTTCCACCGGATTGTTGGACAAGGATGAGGGAATACTTAAGAATGCTCTTTGCGTTTGTTCGTGTGAACGGGGTATCCATCTTCTCAACGGTTGTCACTCCAAGAGGATAATTCACGTAAACTCCTAGCAATTCCGCATGCGTAGGATTTATGTGACGAATTTGTATGCATGATTTGTTGTTGAATTATTATTTGAATTAATATAGGATTAATTCATGCTAGTAATAATTAATGAATTAAATTTGTATTTAAATATTCACCCCGAATAGATCTGTGCGAATCATTCCCCAACAAAGGAATCAGTGGGAGCATTCAGCAACTTTTACGGTGGGAGTCTTTCACTAGGTGATCGTCTTTCATGTTGGGGTTATACTGGAAAATATGTTTTTACTTTGTATAACCAGACTGAATTTTGGCTTTATTTGCTGAAATAAATTATTTATCATTGTTGCTTTAAATATCATTGAATGTTACATATATTACTGCATAACTGTTCAATAATTAGTACATGTTACATTGTAGTTAATTTAGTGATACTAGATCACAAAAAATTAAATTAACAGTCTCTTGTAACTAAAAGTACAAAATTCACAACCTAGATGGAAATGAACAATCCATCGTGAAAGGTTGAAGTGTAAGGCTCAGATTGACTTGTCTTGACCAAGAGATTGCACTAGTGCATTATGATGCACTGAAGAGAACCTACAGGAAGATAAATTCTTCAGAACTGAATACAGAAGAATTAGACCTCAGTGGTTAGTTATTTCTTAATCCCCGTCCCTTAAATATGATCGTGTGGAATTAATAACTATTTCTTTGACTTACGATGGGTAGAGAATCAATGTGATTCAATACTTTGTATCTTGGGTAATATTATTAGTTACATGACGATTGCTAAGATTTAATACGGAGAATCGGTGTGCAAGTGTGTCTTGTTTGATTAGTCCCCTTGGGAGGCTCAGAAGTTTTATCATACCAAATCTTGCAAGTGGAATTAGTTTTCGGTATGGATAATAATGTTGAGTCGTTCCTGAACCAAGGAAAAATATATTAATTAAAGTGAAGCTATTTCAGTGGCTGAAATTAATTAATGGACTGGATAATCTTAAACGCGGGAAATAATAACCGGACGCCATATTAATTGTAATATGGGTTAAGATGGATAGTGCAATATTAATTATGTAGTGGGATTAATTAATATTTATGGGCTGAATAATATTGTGGCTCAATATTGGAAATTCAAGGTCCGTTAGAAAGTCCAATCTTAATTCTCCTAAAGGCCCCTCAAGTAGCCCAAATACAAAGTCCAATAACTGAAAAAGGTGTTTAAAATTAAATAAAATATTGTTGCTTATTTTTTCCCTAATTTTCAAAAATAAATAAATAAAGAGGGAGAAAGATTTTCTTTGAATTTTGTTATGGAATGAAGATAAGTGGAATACAAGTTTATCTCATTAAATTCAAGAAAACTCCCACTTGGCTATTTATTTGTAATTTTCGAAAATAATGAGTAAAATAAGGAAGGAAAGATTTTCTTGATTTTCTTGAAAATATATTATGGAAGATATGTATTCTTGGAATACAAGAATATCTCATAAATTCAAGAAGATCCCAATCTTGGAAATCTTGGCCTTATTTTTTCGAAAATAACCATAACAAGAGGAGGTGGGATTATTGTGGAATATTTTAAATATGGAGAAAAAAATATATGAGATATATTCAAGATTTCTTGAAGACCAAGAAAAAGATTTTCCCATCTTATTCCTCACAAAATTTTCGACCACCCTCCTTAGTATAAATAGGGGATGAATGTTTCATCCCCAAGGTAATTCCAAGTGTTGAAAAAATTAGAAATCCACAAAGGTGGTGCAACATAATTTAATTTTTCCTTTTGTTAATTGTTCGCGAGCATCCTTCCACCGGATTGTTGGACAAGGATGAGGGAATACTTGAGAATGCTCTTTGCGTTTGTTCGTGTGAACGGGGTATCCATCTTCTCAACGGTTGTCACTCCAAGAGGATAATTCACGTAAACTCCTAGCAATTCCGCATGCGTAGGATTTATGTGACGAATTTGTATGCATGATTTGTTGTTGAATTATTATTTGAATTAATATAGGATTAATTCATGCTAGTAATAATTGTTAGAATTAAATTTATATTTAAATATTCATCTCGAATAGATCCGGGCAATTAATTTCCCAACAACTGGTATCAGAGCCTTGGTTTCGGGCTCTGAATTTTACATTGTAATTTAATTCATTTTTCGTTAAATTTGAAATTGGATAGTAGAATTGCTAGATCTTTTTTGCAGGTATCCAATTGTCATGGTATTTGATGAATGTTTATTTATGCATGCATATAAATTGTGATTTTTAATTCGATTCGTTCGAATTCGTTTTGCCTCGTGAGAAAATCCACAAGTAGATTAGAATTTGTTTGATTTGATCAATGTAATAGACTAGTCTAGATCTAGGTTTCTTTATTTTTGTAAATAAATTGTAACCGGATCGGGATCGAAGACTAAGAATTAAAGACGGGCGATCAAGTGCCCGGACGTACGCGAGCCAAAGCATGAGGTGCTAGGCGGTCACGTACGGGGCTGGCCGAGGAGCGCCTTGATGCGCAAGCCCAGCGTGGTCGGCGTCGAGGCGGAACTTGGGCCGAGGGGTGCGGGCGCGTTTCAAAGGCACGCGGGAGACGCGCAGGGCGACACGAAAGGGGGCCGGGGCCGACGCTGGAGATCTTGGGCGCGACGCAGACGCATTTAATTACCCGGGCCGAAGGCCGAGAGTCTCATGGGGCGAGTAGGGCGACGCGTGGATCCGGATCAGAGTCGCCGAGCGACGGGAGGGGATGGCCGGCCGACGCGGCGTGTGTGCCTGAGTGCTGCGCGGATCGTGAGCTACCCAATGCCGGACGTCATCTCGGACCTAGACGGAGGACGTTTTAAAGAACATGTTGCGGTCGAGTGGGAGCTTTTCGAGACGAACGATGAATGCTATGAAGATGATTTCTCAAGATCAAGACATGATAAAAATTAACCGTGACAATTGGATATATGTGCCCTATGTGTTTAATTTTTTGTTTTGATGTTTGCTTTATTTTTTTGTGCTTATTTAATTTGTTTGAATATGAGATGCATGAGAAATTATTTTGGAAAAATTTAACTTTCGAAAATTACTAAGTATGTTTTGAAAATAATTAATTGACAATTTTATTCCGGATAATAAAATTGAATTAATTTTGACCTCCATGATTTATTTATTTGTGAATTCTTTTGGAGAAATTCCCCCCACGGGACGACCAAAAGATGGTTTTCACATGAATGAATTCTGAAGGGATGATTGTGGATTATTATTAGTGGCGACGATGACCCTCCCCACGAGGCTCGTTCAAAACGAAATAATAATTCTCTATTTAATCATGATTATTACTTAGGTATAAAATTGATATGCATATACTTCCCCGAAGTCCCTGTCAATTTTATATTGGTCAAGTGAGAGCCAACTATTAATCTGGATATTAAAGGTTTGTAACTGTTCTTGTTTGTAACCTGCTTGAATGTGTTTAAATAATGACCCACCCCACGTGGCTTATTTAAACTGTTTTGAGATGTTGGCTGATGCATGTTCATTTTTTTTTTTTGAGATTTTAATATGATTAATGTGATCGAATTATGTGATAATTTTGTGTTTATACAATCGTTATTTATTTTAGTTAAGCATGTCGCAACATTTTAATCCATTGTTAATATACTTTAAGTCAATAGAGTTATATAGGAAAATATGTCGATTGTAAATTATATATTGTCTTGACCATGCAACACGCATAAGTCCGTCCTTGACGTACCTAGACTTGCTAAGACTACGATTGAGAGGAAAATAAGTGACATCATAAGCAATGGTTAGGATCCAAGAAAATGGCTAAGTGTATCATCTTGACTTCAACGTCAAGTGTGTTGCAACACCGACACCAGAACATGGAAACCATTGCAGCTATTATGATAGATCTTAACAAATTCTTCACTCACCAGAATCGTGAAGCGAGATAAGCATACATAATTTGTTCTCGTAGAAAATGACATTAAGAGGTGTTAAGAAGATGACCGACAAACAAAATGCTTAATTGCGGTCTTAAAATACATTAGAGGTCAGCTTGTCCCAAGCCTAAAAAGGTTGGGAAGAAGGGTAATTCTCAATCATTAATTGTTGAAACTTGTTTAGCGGCGTATGCTCCCATTTGTGGGTAGTGAATACGGGAACCACTAATCATGTTTGTTTCAATGTTTCAAGGATTCTGGATAAATTAACGATTTAGTGGGAGTGAGACTATCATCTCCATGGGCAATGTTACAAAAGTAGCGGTTATTGATGCTATGTAAGTAGCAGATATTGCAATATTACGTAAGTAACGGTTATTGCAATGCTACGTAGGTAGCGGGTATTGCAAATCCACGAAAGTAGTGTTACTGCAATATGCTAGGTGAGTAGCAAATATTGTAGTGCTACATGAGTAGTGGTTAAAGCAGTGAGAGAAGTGCACCTATCTTTTAGTGATAGAATTTTAGTTTTGAGAGACGTTCTTTATGTTCCCAGTTTTAGAAAGAATTTACTTTCAGTTTCTAAAATTATGTTAATGGATACTTAGTTTCTTTTAATAAGAATGGCATCATTTCTTGAAATGATGAGTGTATCTGTTATGGGACATTGATGAACAATGTCTACACTATTAAAAGTGCACACCACAAGCAAAACACATCCTATAACACATCGACTGTTTCTGATAAAAGAAAATGTTCATCAGACATGAACGAAACACTTCTATGGCATCTGAGACTAGGTCATATTAATCCAAAAAGGATCCAAAGGTTGATTCAAGATGGTTCATTAGAGTCTCTCCGGGTTGAACCATTTCCAACTTGTGAATCATGTTTGGAGGGTAAAATGACCAAGAGGGCATTCGGAGCAAAGGGAAATAGAGCCAAAGAAGTGTTGGAAGTCGTTCACACCGATGTATGTGGTCCAATGTCAATCAAAGCAAGAGGAGGTTATGAGTATTTTGTTACTTTTATCGATGATTACTCAAGATAAGGATATATTTACCTTATGACATAAATCTGAGACCTTCGAAAAATTCAAAGAATTTAAGGCTCAAGCAGAGAATCATAGGGAGAAACGTGTCAAGTCTCTACGATCTGATCGTGGAGGCGAATACCTCAGCGATGATTTTTTGAACTACTTGTCAGATGAAGGGATTGTATCCCAGTTGACTGCACCCGGAACCCCTCCAACAAAATGGGGTTGTAAAACGAAGAAACAAAACTCTTTTAAGGCTCAAGCAGAGAATCATAGGGAGAAACGTATCAAGTCTCTACGATCTGATCGTGGAGGCGAATACCTCAGCGATGATTTTTTGAACTACTTGTCAGATGAAGGGATTGTATCCCAGTTGACTGCACCCGGAACCCCTCCAACAAAATGGGGTTGTAGAACGAAGAAACAAAACTCTTTTAGAAATGGTCAGATCAATGATGAGATATGCGGATCTACCCAAATCGTTTTGGGGTCTCGCCTTGGAAACAACGACTTACATTCTAAACCTGATGCCATCCAAATCGGTTCCCAAAAACCCTAAAGAGTTGTGGACCGGGCGCAAGCCTAGTTTAGGAAACACGAGAATCTGGGGGTGTCCGGCATACGTGTTGGACAAGGAAGCCGGTAAATTGGATCCACGATCCGAATTAAGGCTGTTTATAGGGTACCCCGAGGGAACGAAAGGGTGCATGTTCTATGGTCACGAAGATCAAAAGGTGGTAATCAGTACGCACTTTAGATTCTTGGAAGAAGACTATATGAACGATAAAAAGCTCAGAAGTGAGATTACCTTAGATGAGCTAAGAGGACTTACCTCAATGCCAATAGTACAAGTTGACATACCAAACGACACACTTACACAACTGGAACCTCGTCGTAGTGGGAGGGTTGTTAGACAACCCGAGAGATTCATGGGGATAGGGGAGTCGTCGGACTTGGTCCCCAGTGAAGATGAATCAGACTCATGGACTTACAATGAGGCAATCCAAGACAAGGATGCGAATTCTTGGCAAATGACAATGGAAGCCGAGATGGGTTCTATGGATCATAATAAGGTGTGGGAGCTAGTCGAACCACTTAATGGGGTCAAGCCCATTGGATGCAAGTGGGTCTACAAGAGAAAAAGAGGATCGGACGGGAAAGTAGAAACCTTCAAGGCTAGACTTGTGGCAAAAGGATACACTCAGAAAGAAAGGATCGATTATGAGGAGACCTTTTCTCCTGTAGCTATGCTTAAGTCCATCCGTATTCTCTTATTGATAGTTGCGCATCTCGATTTTGAGATCTGGCAAATGGATGTCAAGACAGCTTTCCTCAACGAAAGTCTTGAAGAAGAAATCTATATGCAACAACCCGAAGACTTCATTGAAAAAGGCCAAGAACATCTAGTTTGCAAGCTCAAGAAGTCCATTTATGGACTAAAGCAAGTGTCGCATGCTTGGAACCAATGTTTTGATCAGGTTATAAAGTCTTACGGGTTCGATCAAAACAAGTTAGAAAGTTGTGTGTATAAGAAGCGTGTCGGAACTGCATTGGTATTCTTAGTACTATATGTAGATGATATTGTGCTCATCGGAGACGATGTAAAGGTATTGTCGGACGTAAGGGCATGGCTGTCAAAACAGTTTGATATGAAGGACTTAGGGGAAGCCGGTAACATCCTTAGGATCAAAGTCACTCGAGATCGTAAGAAAATGATGATAGGCTTATCACAAGCTTCATACATAGACACTGTCTTGAAGCGATTCAGCATGCAAGATTCCAAGAAAGGTTTTGTACCTTTCAGACATGGAATACATCTATCTAAAGAAATGTGCCCAAAGACGCAAAAGGAAATAGATGACATGAAGGGCGTTCGTTATGCTTCGGCTGTCGGAAGCCTCATGTATGCTATGCTGTGCACGAGGCCAGATATCTGCTTTGCCGTTGGAATGGTAGCAAGATATCAGAGTAATCCGGGGAAAGAACATTGGACTGCAGTTAAAAACATTCTGAAGTATCTGAAGAGAACTCGCGATAGAATGTTGGTTTATCAGTCAGACAGTCTGATTCCCATCGGTTACACGGACTAGGATTTCCAATCAGACTTAGATTCCAAAAAATCTACCTCGGGTAGTATGTTTTGCATGGGGGGAGGAGCCATGACATGGAGAAGCGTTAAGCATAAATGAGTCGCAGATTCTACCATAGAAGTCGAGTATGTAGCTGCTTATGAAGCAGCGAAAGAAGCGGTTTGGCTCAAGAACTTCCTAGTGGACTTGGACGTAGTTCCGAATTTGCCCAGCACAATCACAGTCTATTGTGATAATGCTGGAGCAGTTGCAAATTCAAGGGAACCAAGAGCCCACAAGACCATCAAACACATTGAAAGGAAATACCATCTTATACGAGAAATCGTTAAGAGAGGAGATATAGAGGTGGCAAAGATCGCATCAGAGGACAACCTAGCAAATCCATTCACAAAGGGTCTGCCTCAGAATACATTCGAGAGACATGTGGAAGGAATGAGTGTCAAGACCGTTGCCAATTTGCTTTGAGTATAAGTGGGAGTGATATTATTAAGGTTCGTGTAGGTGACATTAGATGTCACGTAGATTCTACACGAGACGTGTTGTAATATACTTAAAAGCAGACTTTGAGTATAAGTGGGAGATTATTGGGGTTATACTGGAAAATATGCTTTTACTTTGTATAACCAGACTGAATTTCGGGCTATAACCAGACTGAATTTCATTACTGCATAACTGTTCAATGGAAGCCGAGATGGATTCTATGTATCATAATAAGGAACGACTGCAAGGGAGCACGTTCTTAGGGTTATGGTTCTCTTTGAGGAACTTGAGATCCTTGGCGAAAAGTGTGATTTCAAAGCTAAAGTTGATCTCATTCTCCATTCTTTACCAAAAGGCTATGATCATCACTATCTAGAGTATCTGATGAGCGATCTAGATTTTACGGTGGATGATCTGGTAAATGCCCTTACATTGGTTGAAGAGGAAATGGAGCGCAAGGAAAAGAACTTGGGAAAAAGGCTTCTCTTCTTTCTAGGCCAGATGGTGGTAAGAATGATGAAAAGAGAAAGAGGCTAAACCAAGTAGGCTCAACATCCAACGAGAAAGAAAGTTCAAGCATGAGAAAATGTTTGGAAAGCGGTAAAATAGGACATTGGAGGTCTGCCTATTCCATACCTAAGCGGAATGGAAGGAAAGATAGTTCTCATGCACTAGTTGTTGAAACTTGTTTAGCGGCGTATGCTACCCATTTATGGGTAGTGGATACGGGATCCACTGATCATGTTTGCTTCACTTTACAGGGGTTCAAGCGGACCCGACAACTTAGTAGGAGTGAGATCCTCATCACACTAGGCGATGCTACGAGAGTGGCAGCTGAAGCAGTGGGAGAAGTGCGGTTGTCTTTTGAAGATAAAGTTTTAATTTTGAGAGATGTTCTTTACGTTCCTAGTTTTAGAAAGAATTTAATTTCAGTGTCTAAACTTTTTCTTGATGGATATTCGGTTACTTTTAATAAAGTTGTTACCATTACTCTTAATAATGAGTTTATCTGTCATGGAACGTTGTCGAATAATCTCTACACGATTAACTGTGCACATCACTCACGAAATTCATCCTATAACACATCGACTGTTTTGAGTAATAAAAGAAAACGTTCATCAGGTGTGAACGAAACACTTCTATGGCATCTGAGACTGAATTTCGGGCTTATTTGCTGAAATAAATTATTTATCACCGTTGCTTTAAATATCATTGAATGTTACATATATTTACTGCATAACTGTTCAATAATTAATACATGTCACATTGTAGTTAATTTAGTGATACCAGATCACAGAAGATTAAATTAACAGTTCCTTGTAACTAAAAGTACAGAATTCACAACCTAGATGGAAATGAACAATCCATCGTGAAAGGTTGAAGTATAAGGCTCAGATTGGCTTGTCTTGACCAAGAGATTGCACTAGTGCATTATGATACGCTGAAGATGACCTATAGGAGGATAAATTCTTCAGAACTTAATACAGAAGAATTAGACCTCAGTGGTTAGTTATTTCTTAATCCCCGCCCCTTAAATAGGATCGTGTGAAATTAATAACTATTGCTTTGACTTACGATGGGTAGAGAATCAATGTGATTCAATACTTTGTATCTTGGGTAATATTATTAGTTACATGACGATTGCTAAGATTTAATACGGAGAATTGGTGTGAAAGTGCGTCTTGTTTGATTAGTCCCCTTGGGAGGCTCAGAAGTTTTATCATACCAAATCTTGCAAGTGGAATTAGTTTTCCGGTATGGATAATAATGTTGAGCCATTCCTGAACCAAGAAAAAAGATATTAATTAAAGTGAAGCTATTTCAGTGGTTGAAATTAATTAATGGACTGGATAATCTTAAACGCGGGAAATAATAATCGGGAGTCATATTAACTGTAATATGGGTTAAGATGGATAGTGCAATATTAATTATGTAGTGGGATTAATTAATATTTATGGGCTTGAATAATATTGTGGCCCAATATTGGAAATTCAAGGTCCATTAGAAGGTCCGATCTTAATTTTTCTAAAGGCCCCTCAAGTAGCCCAAATATAAAGTCCAATAACTGAAAAAGGTGTATAAAATTAAATAAAATATTGTTGCCTATTTTTTCCCTAATTTCGAAAATAAATAAATAAAGAGGGAGAAAAATTTTCTTTGAATTTTGTTATGGAATGAGGATAAGTATTCTTGGAATACAAGTTTATCTCATTAAATTCAAGAAAACTCCCACTTGGCTATTTATTTGTAATTTTCGAAAATAATGAGTAAAATAAGGAAGGAAATATTTTCTTGATTTTCTTGAAAAGATATTATGGAAGATATGTATTCTTGGAATACAAGAATATCTCATAAATTCAATAAGATCCCAATCTTGGAAATCTTGGCCTTATTTTTTCGAAAATAATCATAACAAGAGGAGGTGGGATTTTTTTGGAATATTTTAAATATGGAGAAAATAATATATGAGATATATTCAAGATTTCTTGGAGACCAAGAAAAAGATTTTCCCATCTTATTCCTCACAAAATTTTTGACCACCCTCCTTAGTATAAATAGGGGATGAATGTTTCATCCCCAAGGTAATTCCATGTGTTGAAAAAATTAGAAATCCACAAAGGTGGTGCAACATAATTTTATTTTTCCTTTTGTTAATTGTTCGCGAGCATCCTTCTACCATATTGTTGGACAAGGACGAGGGAATACTTGAGAAAGCTCTTTGGGTTTGTTCGTGTGAACGGGGTATCCATCTTCTCAACGGTTGTCACTCCAAGAGGTTAGTTCACGCAAACTCCTAGCAATTCCGTATGCGTAGGATTTATGTGACGAATTTGTATGCATGATTTGTTGTTGAATTATTATTTGAATTAATATAAGATTAATTAATGCTAGTAATAATTGTTAGAATTAAATTTGTATTTAAATATTCATCCCGAATAGATCTGGGCAATTAATTCCCCAACATTTCAGCCAGTGGGAGAGTAATTGGAGTATGTTTGCCTGTGCAAGAATCTCCAAGTGGGCTGAATGAGAACAACATAGTTCAAACTCCAGCCCAAGAGGCATCTGAAAGTGTAGCTCTTGAGGACTCTCCGGACATTGATGAAATCGATACACCACAAAAATTTTACAATCAGAATGTACAGCCTGCACAACCACAACTCCATAAGTCAATTAGGAATCATAATCCGCCCATTAGATACGATTACCTCTTGGAGGAACTCGATAATGTGGACGTACCGAATAAGGACGATCCTAATACTTATTCTGAAGCAATATTAGATATTAGTTCAGGGAAGTGGCATGAAGCCATGAAATCTGAGATGGGCTCGATGTACACCAATCAAGTTTAGGACTTGGTTGAATTGCCTAAAGGGGTTAGACTCATATGTTGCAAATGGGTCCTCAAGTGAGAGACCGATGGAAATGGCAAAGTACAAACCTACAAAGTTAGGTTGGTGGCGAAGGGTTATAGTCAACGCGAAGACATTGACTATGATAAGACATTCTCATCAGTTGCAAAGATCAAGTCCATTCGAATTTTACTTGCGATAGTAGCACCCTATGATTATGAGATTTGACAGATGGATGTCAAAACAGCTTTCCTCAATGGAAACATTGATAAGGAAGTGTTGTTGGGAAATAAGGGGTGCTCGGATCTATTCGAGGTGAATTTAAATACATATTTAAATTAATCAATTAATTACTAACATGAATTAATCCTAATTCAATTCAACATAATAATTAATCAATAAATAAACATCATGCGAACACGTATTTCACGTAAAACTTAAGCATGCAGAATCTAGGAATTACGTAAATACTAACCTCTCGTAGAGACAACCGCTGAGACGATTGATCAACCCAAAGTACCTTCTCAAATATGTCCCACGTCCACGAACACAATCCGGTGGGAGGATTATCAACGAACGATTTTAATCTTTAAAAGAAAAGAAAAAAAATTAGCTACCACCTTTGTGGATTTCTAATTTTTCCAACACATGGAATTGCACTTGGGGATGAAAAATTCATCCCCTGTTTATAATACTAAGGGGTTTGAAATTTTTGCCCTAGGAATAAGATGGGAATTTTTTTTTCTTGATCTCCAAGAAATCTTGAATATATCCAATATATTCTTTTCTCCATATTTAAAATATTCCACAAAAATCCCACCTCCTAATATTAAGGGAATTTTCGAAAATTCCAATTAGTTAGGAAAGAAATAAGATCTTTGACTTTTCTTGAATTTATGGGATAATCTTGTATTCCAATAATACATATTCCATAAAATCTTTCCAAGAAAATCTTTTCTCTCTTCCTACCCAATATTTTCAAAAATAATAGAGGAAAAATAAGCCAAAATATTTTCTTCTCCTTTTCATTAATTGGACTTTAGTTTGGGCTATTTGAGGGGCCTTTAGGAGAATTAAGATTGGACCTCCAATGGGCTATGAAGCTTTAATATTTAGCCAAAATATTATTCAAGCCCATTAATATTAATTTACTCCACTATAAAATTAATATTGAACTATCCATCTTAACCCACATTACGACTTCACAATAATATGGCTCCCGGTCATTATTTCTCGCGTTTAAGATTATCTTAGTCCATTAATTAATTAAGTCACTGAACCGAATTTATATTAATTAATATTTTTGTCCTTGGAGTAAAGACATCTCAACATTATTATCCATACCGGAAATAAATTTCCACTTGCAAGATTTGGTATGATAAAGATTCTGAGCCCACCAAGGGGACAAATCAAGCAAGCCGTACTTGCACGCGATTCTCCGTATTAAATCTTAGCAATCGTCATGTAATTAATAATATTGTCCAAGATACAAGATATCAAATCACATTGATTCTCTTCCCATCATAAGTAAAAGCAATAGTTATTAATTTCACACGATCTTATTTAAGGAACGGAGATAAAGAAATAACGCACCACTGAGGTCTAATTCTTGTATATTCAGTATCGAAGAATTTATCCTCATGTAGGTCCTTTTCAACGCATCAAGATGCACTAGTGTAATCCCTTGGTCAAGACAAGTCAATCCGAGCCTTACACTTCAACCTTTCATGATGGGTTGTTCATTTCCATCTAGGTTGTGAATTTGTACTTAGTCACGAGGAACTGTTAATTTGATCTTCTGTGATCTGGTATCACCAAATTAACTACAACGTAACACGTACTGACTTTATCGAACGAGTATGCAATAAATATATATAACATTCATTCATATTTAATGCAACATGTGATAAATAATTTATTTCAGTAAAATAAATAAGAAATTCAGTTTGGTTATACAAAGTAAAAGCATACTTTTCAGTATAACCCCAACAAGTGTTTATGACTCAACACGAAGGTTTTACATCTAAGCCAAATTCATATATAGTATGCAAGCTAAAGATAGCCATTTATGGATTGAAGCAAGCTTCTACGAGTTGGAATATTCGATTTGATGAAGCTATAAAGCCTTTTGACTTCATCAGAAATTCGGAAGATCCTTGCGTTTATCTTAAACGTAGCGGGAAGAATATTATTTTCATAATCGTGTATGTCGATGACATAGTGATTTTGGGAAACAATATCCCGTTAATGCAGTCCGTTAAAGATTTGTTGTTAAAGACCTTCATGATGAAGGGTCTTGGTGAAGCCTGCTAAATCCTAGGGATTAAGATCCACAAGGATAGATCCAAGAGGATGTTGGGGCTTTCACAGTCCACCTATGTAGACAAGGTGTTGAAGCGTTTTGCGATGAAGAACTCTAAGAGAGGATCTCTATCGACAAATCATGGGATAAAACTATCAAATAAGGATTGTTCTTCTATTGAAGCTGATATCAAGCACATAAAAGATGTCTCATATGCATATGCAATTGGGTCAATCATGTACGCCATGACTTGCACTAGGCCAAAACGTGGCCTACGCTATCAACATCACTGGTAGATACCAACAGAATTCGGGTGAGTCTCACTGGATTATTGTCAAGACCATTCTGAAGTATCTTAGACGAACTAAAGAATGTTTCCTTGTCTATGGTGGACAGTCAGAACTAGTAGTGACTGGTTGAGCTGGCACAAGTTTCCAATCCGACTGTGATGATTACAAATCACAGTCAGGTTACGTTTCACTCTCAATAATGAGGCAGTCCGTTGGAATAGTTCCAAGCAAGAGACGACAGCAGATTCAACAACCGAAGCTGAGTACATTGTTGTGTCAGAAGCCTCAAGGAGGCTGTCTGGATTTTATAGTTCTTAAGAGAACTAGGGGTAGTTCCGAGTGCCAGTTGTCTAATAAAATTGTATTAAGACAACGTTGGTGAGAATGTACAAGCAAAGGAACCGAGATCAGCAAACAAAAACAAGCATGTACCTAGACTTATCATTTGATCCGAGAGATCATAAGGATAGGAGGAATGGAATTAAAATGTATTCCCACATATTTAATTTGGAAGATCATTTCACCAAGACACTGAGTGTTCATGTACACACTAGACATTTGATGGTCTAGGGGTTAGACATGTAGGTGATTGACTCTAGTCCAAGTGGCAGATTGTTAGTGTTAGTGTCCTAGAGACAATCTATTGTAAGGACATTATACTAGATGATATTCAGTTTGATTTAATATTATAGTTCATTTAATATTAATGTATGACAATACACTTGTTTGAATATTATGTTTGATTGTTTGCATTTATTCATGCAAGTGTTCCCATTGATGTCATTGCTGTCATTGAGGTTGTGAGAACTCAGATGACTTAAGTATGATTCTCAAATGGCCCCAATCAAGGATCATCAAGAATGTGATATTGATGATGCATTGAGATTGGTGTGCGATCTGCATCATACTCTTAGAGAGTGTAGTAAGATCTCACTTACTACGAAAGATACTAGGTATCTCATGATGGATGCACAAATATCTTAGAGGGTATTGGTATACCCATACGAGAATCCGTTTGATGTAGTTCCACTATATGTGTCTACGGGTGTCTCAGTTTGACTTGAGGTCAATACGCACGACACGTGTGGAGTGATGAACTTTGACCATGACCAACGCTTGCACCCTTCCATGGGTAGATACGGCTTGGATTGGGTTCATCACGAAGTGCGTGTGCGTGGTAGTTGAGCCAAGAAAAGGATTCATTCCTCAAAGTGGATTTAGAAAGAATACTCATCTTCTCATCATAATTGGATCAAAGTCATCGGCCGATGCACGTCAACTTAGACTTTGTGGTTAAGTGTGACATACATGATCAATTAGTGATTAGAGATAATATGATTAAGTTATTTGAATAGACACTTCATCATGTTCAAGACTTAATCGAGTATTCGCGAATAAAAGGAGGAAATCGTAATAGCCCATGTTTAAGTTACAGATAATTGCACGTTTCTCGCAACGTACCTCATATATTGAGAATGTCTGATTTATTGTCTAGATTTCAATTAAGACCGTTAGTTTGACTAATCGCTCGATATATGAGGGCCTATGGGTCACACAACAAGTAGTCCCCTTTTACGGATTATAGTTGGTTGATTAAATGTTAAATTGGATTTAATATTTAATTTATGGATAATTAATTAATAATAGATTAACTTGGAATTAATTATTATTAATGTTTAATTAAATTAGATTTAATTAAATAGGATTCCCAATAATAATATATGGAATATTATTATAGGATTTAATATATATGGAATCAAATCCGTAGAGATTTGATATACATGAGAATTAAATCTGTAGAGATTTTATATATGGAAAATAAATCTAAGAAATTTATTTTATAAGATTAGGGATTTTATTTTCTAATCAGGTTAGCTTAAGATTTAAGCTAGACATTCCCTATATATATGAGCTCTTGGGAATTCACAAAAAACGTTAATTCATTATTCTCTCCATAAGATCTAGAGTTAGAATTTTCTTAGCAAATTCATCTCGGGATTCAACGCCGCAAATCCGCAAAATCCTGATTGAGAGGATTACGTGGATACCATAGTTGAGAAATCTGCTCTCGAGTTACTGTAAGATTTCTCGTTATGATTATTGCAATCTTTATGCAATTAATTGTTCGTTGTTGGTGAACTGTTTAATTCCGCTGCGCATGTATTACGTGTTTACGTGCCTCTAAATTCCAATATCTACATATAATAATAATAATAATAATAATAATAATAATAATAATAATAATAATAATAATAATAATAATAATAATAATAATAATAATAATAATAATAATAATAATAATAATAATAATAACAAAATATTATATAAAAAGTAGAAATAAATTCAAGAAAAAAATTATTTTTAATTTTCATGAAATTTTTAAAATTGCATATTAATGATTAATAATATAAATAATAATTTTTTTAAATTAAATATTATACCATTTTTAGAAACTTTTGTTTCAGCCCAAAATCTAATTACTAAATCTGTCTATAAAACTATAATAAACCCTACATTAGATAAAGCCATTATAAATATTGAATTATTTACTCTACACATTAAAACCATCGATCATTCACTTTTCCTCTGTACAAACTTGATAGTTATATATTAAAAGGAAAAATAATTGTTTTAAAAGAAAAATATAATAACTCTACGTCTATTTATATATATATATATATATATAATAACAAAATATTATATAAAAAGTAGAAATAAAAAACTTCAAGAAAAAAATTATTATTAATTTGTCATGAAATTTTTAAAATTGCATAGTAATGATTAATAATATAAATAATATTTTTTAAAATAAATAATAAATTTTGTATTAATATGATTTTTCTTTTTTAAATCAATTACTTAATTTGCCTTTTTTTAGATTGGCATTTGACTTTTGACAAGATTTTAATGAGGAAGTTTTTTATTAACATTTTGAGGGAATAAATTAACTTTCTGATAAATGTGTTTTAAGCAGCTTAAGTGAATGAGACAAATCATATTTATTTTTGTATGTAGTAATTAGTGGCAAGAGTTGTAATTTTAGTGGTGTTTGTAGTGGGATTGTTTGGAACGGTAGAATTACTTTATTGTTATTTGGGTATGTGAAAGAAAAGATGGACCTCTTAGGATTTAAGCAATGTAATTAAAGACGGAGAGAGTACTATAAATATATAAATGTATGATTATTTATATAATTAATATATTTATTTTTATGATTATTTTATATGATATTAGATTTAAATTGATTAGTCAAATTACTTTAAATTTGTATGTAGTATTGACATTAAACTTAAATTATTAGTTGAATCATTTGAAATTATATTATTAGTTGAATTGTTAAAACGACACTAGGTTGGTTGTGATAAAGCTTGGTACCCACGTTTTTTAATGAAAACTAATCGGGACCAACACATGACAATGTGTATTCCCGAAATGACGTTGACTTATCAGATAGTATATATATATATATATATATTAAGTCTTAGAGAAATCAATTTTGAGTAATTGTACCATGAACAAGAGTTAGGGATAATCTTTAATAATGTTGGACTTTCTTAAGGAGGTCAGTTTTAAACCTTGAGCATTTATATTTTGTCATGTTCGAATTGACAATTTTGATATATGTGATGGAATGACGATAACAAGTGACAATCAACGTGGTTTACAAGGAAATAATTCCAAATTGTAAAAAAAAAATAAAAAAAAATTCAAACTCGCATTATTTAGCAATGTAAACTTTTCCAGCATGTTGCTTTAACTTATTTTTCACATCTGATTTCAAAAGCAAAATATGTTAAAAAAATCGTACATTGAATCGAAATTAAAAAAAGAAAAAGAGATCATGTAATATATAAAAAAAATTAATGAGTAAGGAAAAATATTATAATTATAGGTAAATTATTTTTTTTCTTAATATTATGATACAATTCACATTGTATTTATTTTATACACACAAACTGTGCAACACACGTGTGATGTACTAGTTAACCTAAAAATATATGTGTACAACATATAATCATACTAAATATATATAACTCTAAATTTATTAATGTTAGTACCCATCTTAGTTAACCTTTTCCTCTTGAATTTATGTGTTTTTATTTTGTAGATTTTGATATTTTAGTTAAGTTAAAAAAAAAATAAAAGCTGGAATAGCTCAGCTGGTTAGAGCGTGTGGCTGTTAACCACAAGGTCGGAGGTTCGAACCCTCCTTCTAGCGAATTTTTTTGTTTTTAAATTATTTTTTCCCCTAATGGGCCTGTCACTTAAGTTAGACCCATGAACTCAAATCATGTTAGAGCCCATATAGTCAACTCTCTTGAGCACAACCATGAACCAACGTTGAATCAAGAAACAAATTTCTTCCTCCAAACGGCCAAAACTGAAAAACATATATAGTCGTAGTTGCTAATTTTCTTACAATTTTTTTAAAAAATAATAATAAATAAACCACAATTCTCAAACCTATAACAATAGGTCTAAGACCCATCAAGTAGAAAAGTATAAAAATTTCATTTCGTCACCAAAATTCCTCAAAATCTAAGCAAAATATCCTTAATTTGCACCACCCAACCCTAATTCCAAATTCAATGGATATCCTTAATTCCTAATTCAACTTGAAATTATGGCCAGTGACAATAATTATCTATAAAAATGATAAAAATCAATTATACTCTGTTATATGAGGAGAATATTGAAAAATTACGAGCTACTATCCGGCCTAAAAGTGAACTTTAATAAGAGTTGTTTAATGGGGCTGAATGTGGACAGTGAACTCTTGGCAAATATGGTGAATATATTGGGATGTTCGACTGGGATGTTCCTTTTTCGTATTTAGGGGTGAAAGTAGGTGGCAATCATAAGAAATTTGAAGAGTGGTCGTTTTAGTCCAGAGAATTAAGAAGAAATTGAAGTCATGGGAAGAAAAAAAATTCTTTTTTGGAGGTCGTATAACGTTACTGAAGGTGGTGCTCCTATCTTTGCCAATTTACCAGTTATCCTTTTTTTGTTTACAAAAAAAAACCTTAGCGAGCTTACTTCATTGCAATGCAAATTCTTGGTGGGGGGGGGGAAAATAGAAATAGGATAGCCTGGATAAAATGGTAAAACATTTGTAAACAAAAATGCAGTTGGGGGTGAGGGAGTTGGGAAGCTTTAATAGGGCACTCTTGGGAAATTTGGTGTGGAGATTTTTCACTAATCGGGATTATTTATGGGTGAGAGTTATTGAATCCATGTATGGGGGAGTGAAATTAGATGATCTGAGAAGGAGTGAGGGGGGCAATGAGAGGAGAAAATCTAGTTGGTGGAAGGAGTTGATGGAGAATGTGAGCGGAGAGGGTGGGAAGTGGTTTTGGGAGAGTTGTGAAAAACATATCGGTGATGGGGGGAAACTTCTTTTTTTTGGGGATAATTGGGCTGAAAATGAGACTCTTAAAGTTAAATTTCCGAGACTCTTCAATCTTTGTACTAATAGGGAAGGAAGTGTTATAGACATGGGTAAGTGGGTTGATGATAGGTGGGAGTGGAGTGGAATGTGGAGGAGGGAGTTGTTGGAAAGGGAACTAAATATGGTTAACGATTTTTCAAACTTGATCAACAGGTTTCCATTGCAAAGAGGAGCCAAAGACAGGTGGAAGTGGAAAGCGGAGAAGGACGTCATCTACAGAACAAGGACAACTTATTCTCTATTATCCAATGGCACGGTTGTTCTCATAGCAACTTCGGTCTTAGAAGCTCTCAACTCGGTGTGGATCAAGGGAGTCCCGATGAAAGTGGCAGCAACAGCGTGGAGGGTCCTTCAGAATCGAATTCCCACAAAGGACAACCTTACGAGGAAAGGTGTTCAACTTTCTTCCTCCAACAGTAATTGCCCAATCTGCAATGACGAAGTGGAGACGACTGATCATCTTTTCCTTGGTTGCACAAATACTTATATGGTGTGGTATGATTGCTACAAATGGCTTAACATCTTGTCAGTTCTACATAACAATGTTTGATCACTTCCTTTACCATTCCAATCTTCTTAACGATAAGAATGGTATGAGGTTATCAATGTGCTTATGGATATGTGTGATTTGGACGATTTGAAAGGGGAGAAATAAATTAATTTTCAAAGGCGAAGTCTTCAACATTGTAAATATTATAGATGAAGTTAAACATAGATTGTGGAGTTGGTTTTTGGTATACTGTACAAGTTTACAGAGCTATAGTTTCCAGGATTGGTTATTAGAACCGAGAAAAGTGTTAGACTGTTAGGATATATGTATTGAAATCTTTTGCCCTGGATACTCTTTGTAATTGGGGCACCCCGTTTCGTAATGAAATATTTTGCTTAAAAAAAAAAAATTATTATTTGAAAATTCAAGATTTAGACTATTTTGGTGTGCTAGTTTTCAAATTTAATTAAAATGTGGTAAAATTGTGGTTTGCGCTTGTTTATCAAAATTCCAGCAACCTTCTTTCAATCTTTGGCTCGGCGCTTTGATATATTTTGCACTAAGGTAACTCAAATAATATTTAATTCTTTTTCATTTTTGCTTACCACATTTGATATTCTATTAATAAATTGATATTTCAAGGTTCGCTTGGCTGGGGGTAATGGAAGTGGGTAATGAGAATTATTTCTATTGATGTTGCTTGATAGGTTTGATAAATTGGTAATGAGAATAGAAGTAAGCAATTGATTGCCCTTACCTATTAAACTCATCTCACATAATACTCATTATTGATGTTGTAACCAAGCAAAAACAATGCAATCAATAACCTTTAGTGATTGACCTTTCAATGATACCCATTACCATTACTATTACTATTTCCATTCTCATTCTCATTCCCTAGTCCTACCAAGCGGAACCTGTGACAAGACCAATCTATCACTATCTTTGGTTCTCTTGATAGAGAATAGCGTGTATACTGCAATGTGACTATTTCTCCACAGTTTGTTTTAAACAAACTTAGTTATCTTTTATCTATTGTGAAGCTCAGTAAGATCGACAAACATCTCTATATATAATTAAGACGAGTTTCTTTTAGCATGATTTGTGCTTATTCACATATTTTTTGAGAATTTCACCGTGTCACTGCTAAAATTATTTTAAGTGGAACAAGTTTAGTTTTTTTTTTTTTGAAATTGAGATAAAAAAGAAGAATCACTTTATTGGTATGAGTAGAGTACCGATTGATATTTTTAATACCTTTTTAATTCTAAAATTTCATGGTTTATGTTCTTTCCATAACAAGTGAAGACTTCATTTAAATGCAAAGATATTATAATGTTTTTCTCTTTCATGCTTAATCACTATAAAATGAAATAGTATTACATAAAAGTTCCTCCCTAGACTAACAGAATAATATTAATATATAATAATTTTGGCATTTTGTTTTTTACTAAATAAAAGCGGCTTTCATATATGGGAGCCCATCTTTATGGGATGATCCTCCGTTTATTGTGGAAGGACTTCTGATGAATAAATGTAATTGTGATCATATAATATAAGTTTTCTTGGTTTCGAAAAACATATTTTCATTCCCAACATGTATACCAATACAATTGCATTATTATTATTATTATTATTATTATTATTATTATTATTATTATTAATTTTGAATCAAGTTTCAATGTGACCAAAATATTTTTTTTTTCCTTTTTTAATATGAAAAATTAAGTTAACAATATTTCATCCCAATATCAAAACAAAAAGGAATTATTTTCACTTATTGTAACATCTAAAAATTCAAACAATATAGCTTCCTCTCACTTATATTTCTTGACAACCCATGTAATATTTTTTTCAAAACAACAATTAATATGAAACTGAGCAAGTACAACACTATCGACTTAGAACTAAAAGCTAACCAAACACTGCCTAAAAAATCTGCAATTAACTCGTTTTTATTGATAATATTATTGAGGGAAACGATTTAAAAAGTCAGGGAACTCCCCTCCCCCAATGCAAATTAAATATCAAAATACATTTCTGATTGAAATTTTTTCGTACAATTTGGCTAATTTAATTGAAACGTAAACAGACAATAGTCTAGATATTTGGTAGAGTAATATTTATCCCAAATGTAAATGTCAGCTGTTACAAAAATAGGAAAGGAATAAAGGTAGGCTTTTAAAGAATAGCGCCGTGTTTGTCTCCAGAAAAAAAGGGTTGGACTTAAACTCAATTTCGCGCCTTGGGACTTTGATTGTGACTTCACATACATCAATTTTTTTTTTCTAACCGTACTACTCTTTATTATTAATTCGATAAATTACGGTAATACGTAAGATGACTTGTCTAAATTATTAAAAGAATTTTGTGAATTTTAAATTATTAATTGTCTCGTAAAATCAAATTTTTATTTAATTGATTGAAAAATATAAACTTATTTTGTTTCATGAGGTTCCTAAATACGCATTATCCATTAACCAATTAAATTAAAGTATTGGTGTTTTTAGGAGAATTTTCTATAATTATTCAATCTAATTCATTTCATTTTATGTCTTTTAAGAGATTAAATTTGCAGTTGATAGCCCAGCTAAAAGATAATTGCACCCATGTTTCTATCTCTTCACTCTTAGATAACTCAAATGATTAAATGATTAATATTTAAATCGTGAGGTTATTGTTAGGATTCTAGATGGACCCAAATTCCCATATTGATATGATATTGTCAATTTTGGATCAAGTCCGTACGAATTTATTTTTTGGCATATCTCAAGAGGCCTCATACCAATGGAGATAGTGTACATCCTAATAAATTTCATGATCCTCTTATATCCATATTATTTCGATGTGTGATATTATTTGATACCCCACCAATCCTCCCCTCAAACAAAGACCACTGAACCTCCCCTTAAACAATCTGCTCTATCTAGGTCAACGCCGCCTAGCCCATAGAGATCCTCTCTTTATTTTCACCAAGGCTCACCGCAAACAACTCTATAAAGACGGTCATTCACCGTCTTATTCGTTAAACATCGGGGACTACTCAACATCGTTTCGTCTGAGACCATGACTCTGATACCATTGTTAGAACCCTGAATGGGCCTAAATTCCTCAATTGATATGATATTGTCCGCTTTAGGCCGAATCCGCATAAATTTATTTTTTGGCATCTCTAAAAAAAGCCTCATATCAATGGAGATAGTGTGCAACCTAATAAGCCTCATGATCCTCTTATATTCATATTAATTTTCGATGTGGGATATTATTTGATACCCTAATAATTAAGGAGAGGAGTTGGGAATTAAAAAGAAAAAAAATAACTCTTAAGCCATTCGCAGCACTCCTATTTATTTTATGGATCTCGTGGTTCATAACTTCGAAAATTAGAGCAGTGGTTTAATTATCATTCTTTTCACATCTTTATTGTATTTTAATTTATCTAAAGAACAAATAAAAATGAAGACAACCTTGCAAGATTAGTGTATTTATCGTATTTTAATTTTTCTAAGGAGCAAATAAAAAACACGACACCTTCTTTCGAGAATAGTTGTACGAAACTGAAACTAAAACACTAAAATAACATTTCACACACATATTTTCAAGTTTCATTCAACCGTCTCAACTCTCAAGTAAAGTTATACTACATGTCTAGCTTAATATTTTTGTTAGCATGTTATATATGTGCATAAATGTATTGGACCAATAAAAATGTGATGAAGCACTATATCGATCTAAAACATCACTTTTTTAAGCAAAACTTCACCTTTTTTTTTAAGTAAACATAATTTCATTAGATCGACAAATTAATTACTTTATTTTATATAATTAATAGCACTCTGTGCTAATTTTATTGGCATCCCAGTGATTAGATATTCAGAATATGCAATTTTTTTTATGAATTTGTCTGACTGATAAGTATGAGGTGTAAATTTAATTAATGTGATTGCATTTTCTAAAATAGACTCAATATTTCAATATAAATATAATGTCACATATTCAATACAGATCAATAGAAAGTTTACATTTCAAAATACTAAAAATCTTTAAACGGAATATAATAATATCACATACTCCCTCCGTCCCAACATTTTTTTTACATGTGAAATGCATCACGTATTTAGAAATTGGACTAATGAGTAATGAGTAGGTTTTTAAGGGATAGTTTTGTAAATCTTTATGTACAAAATAAAGAGATAAGTTGAATTATGTGTATTCGTGATTCCAAAAGTAACAAGATTTAGTTTGAATTTGTGAATATTGAGAGAGTGGAGTTTATAAAATTAAAAAAAATTCTTTTTTAAGGTGTGAACATAATATTGAGACGTAATAAAAAAGAAAATATGAACAAAATAATGGAACGGAGAAAGTAGAATTCACATCTATCATAGACACATACACACACTAAATCAACTGTAAAATACACTTAACTATAGTTGATTTGTGGTGATATGAGGAATAAATTTTAACGTAATTTCAAATTTTATGTGGAACAAAATTTTCATTAAATATTGAATGCCTATCATCAATTTCCATCTCATCCAGTTAACTGGCAACAATACGGGTGAAAGAATGATTAAGACTTGTATGTATTCATGTGCACAGTAAATTCATATTGTATTTTAGAATCATATAATTTATTATATTAAAAAATGTAATTTGTTTATATTAAATTATGTAATTATTTTTTTATATTAATATTTTTACAATTCAATGTAAATAAATTATATATTTCAGTATAATAAATTACACGATTTTAAATATATTATGAGTGTTCGGTGCACCTCGATACATATTAGACCCTTTCTAAACAATGTATTTGTATCTCCCTTAAAAAGAATAAATGAAAATAACGAGAAAAGGTAACTTCCAACAAAAAGTAAATCAATTTCGTCTCTGTCTAAACACTTTTTTTTCTCGACCAACACTTCTTTCATATGAACTGTCCAATCGGACCTGCTGGATTGAAATCTTGACTGCAGAGTTAAAGTTTGGAGTATTGTCGTACGTTACCCCTTGTCAGGAGCATTAAATCAGCCAATTTATTTATTTTTTTTTTTTATAATATTAATCAACAAAAGTGTTTTGATGATATTTTGTTCTTCTAGCTTCCAATCTTAATTTTTAAGAAAAAAAATGCCTGATAAGTATTTAAAAATTTTATATATTTTATAACTTTTCATATCATATTTTATAAATTTTGTCTCACCTCATAATTTATCCCACATCGAAAGTGTTGGAGAAAAAAATGTGAGAGGAATATAAATTTAAAATTCTAAATATTTAATATAAATTAATAATTTAATTTAAAAAAAAAAAAAAAAAAAATCGGTTATTTCCTAGTTGAATCGGTTTTGACCTGTTCAAAAATGATTAATAGTGTTTTTTTAACCGGGTTACCGGCATTCAGTTCAACCGGTTGAACCGCCAGTTCAACCCGGTTTTGAAAACAATGATATTTTGTTCTTCTAGCTTCCAATCTTAATTTTTAAGAAAAAGCCTGATATTTTAGTTTTTGTATTAAAAACCATTTTTTTTTTTTTTTTTTTTAAATCCTTCAAACTTTGTGCCTTTAAAATGATAAAGAATCTCATAATCTCCATCTTCATTCCCTTTGAAAAGTCACCAAAACATTAAAAAACTATTTTTTCTTAATATGTGTGTCAAATCAAATGTGCAAGTTGCTGGGTGACGGAGGGAGTATTAAGTTTGTTTTTCAATTTAGCCATTTAATTTCATAAGATAACTATATTTATCATTTGTTTTTCAATTTTAGTCTCTCTATTTTTAATTGCATAAGATTCAACTATATTTATCATTACTCTGATTAAAATCAAACCCAAATTGAGACAATGATCCATGATGATACTGTTCTTAACCAAAATATTTTAGCCACTTAGTAGTGTTTTGAAACTCCACTTGCACTTAGAATCTTATTTTTTTTTAAAAATTGAGTCTCACCAATTTAAAAAGCAATTGCTTCCCTTTAATTATTTCAGTTGTGTTCTAAAACAGACAATTAAATTTATCAGTATGAGATATTAAGAAAAAATTGAAATATGAAATTTAATTTTTCTAGACTAGTGCAAAATAAAATTTAATTTAGGTAAAATACTCTTCTCTAAAAAAACGAGTATTTTTATACATAAAATAAATGATGATATTTCAAATATTAAAAAAACATAAATTAAAATTAAAATTTACATTTCACATATTTTAATTTCAATTTAGATTAGTAATATGTGAATACATTTGATTGATCTACATGAAAACATATTGTAATTGCAATAACAATGCGTATATGCTCTACACAATCACATGCAAGTGCAGCACATAGAAAAAGAAATAAACTGACGAAGAAAAAAAAAACTTGTTCCCCATAATAACCACCGAACCCTTCCATTGAATGTAATGTGAACCCTTGCATTGAATGTAATGTATTTTAAAAAAATATAATTTTAATGTAATTTATTTATACTGAATTATGTAATTATTAATATGAAAAAATAATTGTATAATTTAATATAAATAAAATTTATTTTTTATTATTTTTAAATGCACATTTGGATGCAGGACGCAGTCCTTCCATTATATATTTAGTGGTGATATTACATCTAAAATCAGAGTATGCCCTCAGAAAAAAATGAAGGTGCTAGTCTATCTCCTCCTTCCACTGCTGTTGACCGCCGCCACCCACAAAAATGACCCATACCTAGCTTCTCCGCCGCCACCCCACCGTAATAGCCACCCGCCGACTGGCCCGCCTCCCCATCACGGCCATCCTACACCACCTCCCATTCCCAAGCAGGCTCCTCCGCCGCACGCCGCCTATGCACCACCACCTACTCATCATAAGCATCCGCCACACCGTCACACTCATCCACCACCACCAGTGTACTCATCTCCGCTGCCGCCCCCTTATCAGAAGCATCCGCCACCACCAACTACTGCACCTCCTCCTCATCATCGCCGTTCACCACCGCCACCACCATATGCTCCTTAATCAACACCATATCTACGTATTTTAGTTTCAGCATAATATTATAACTAGAATTGCCTCGTGTCGTTTGTGTTGCTAATTAATCCTCTATAGTACCTACCTTTCTAAGTTTGCAGTGTTTTCAGAAACTTAGATAATATAATATTGTGTGTCAAATAAACTTATTTCAATTACGTCTCTCATCTGATCCTTTTAACTTTTTTTATAACTCTATCGGTTAATTTTTTCCCTTTAATTATTTTTAATAAATACACAAATACACTTTATTGTTCAACAGCGAATATATATAGAGTGAATACACTACCGAAAAAAAAATACTCCTATTTTTAACAAAAATGTTGACAAGCAACATGAAAAGTACTCTCAATCTCAATTAGTAACAAGGACTTTAACGAGCTTTCCAGCACTCTCGCTACTAGCAACGACATTAATCAACATTAAATTTCTCTTTGTTAATAACAAAGGCTCATTAAAATATTCAATTCTTAAACTAATATTGGAACTACATTTTATTGATTTTTTTCGACTCTTGGTATTATGTAATATCTTATTAATAATTAACAATTTATCTCGTAGAACAAGCGTTTTAAATTTTTAGATAACGAAATGTGGAATTTACAAAAAAAATATATATTAAACATCAGAAAGTATTTATGCGGTTTTATTGCCATATGATATGGATCCAAAAACAAATATTACTAGTATTGTTGTAACTTAAAGGGAGTGTTAGTTTTGGGACTACGAACTACCACGTCCATACGTGAAATGTTATGTGAGTTTTGTTGTTTGGGTTTTAAAATTCAATCACATCCACCTCTAAAAATATACCCACTATTGCACAAGTGAACTGACAAAAAGTTTGTAATAACAATACTATAATAATACCTTATTACCTCTCATGTACATTTAATTTGACTTAAAATTTCTCCAATAATGATATAATAAAACCATATCATCTACTCTTATATATTCGATTTAACATAAAATTACATCCAACCTAGGTCAACATCTCAAAACACACATAATATCACTAGTCATCATAATTTTGAAATTTTGAATTTCATCACGAACTTGCACCATAATCTCCCAGAGGCCAGAACATATCGAAATAGAAAGAAAGACAATGTAGTACTTTATGAAGAACATAGACACAAGCCAAAGAACAATGTATACTGTTTCAAGATAAAAAATTACCACGTGTATAAAATAATATCACAAAATTCAATGTATACTGATGTTATTAATTATTTTAGTATATAATATATCATGATTATAAATTATACTAGTAATATGTAAATACAATAAGAAAATCTCAAAGCTAATGACAAACAGGGCACTAGTGAAGTTACAGAATTCGATAAAATAAACAATTGCAAAATCGCAATATATAGAATGTATTTACACAGTCCAATCGAAATTTTCTGTTGAGAAAACAAAGGTAAAGAAAAAGGTCAATTTAACTTAAAATTACACAACTTGTACTAAAGGCCAACGGACCACAATTACTTGTAAATCACCAATGTATTGGATTGCAACCTCACAACACCGCACAAAACGAGAAGCCTGATTCTGGCACACGTTCGCCTCTCTACATTCTATAGAAGTAAAAGGCCAGGTATCGTCTAAGGCACACCCAATGGGCAATGGCAGAACCTCTGAAGAGATAATAATAATAATAACACATTAGGAGGAAATACTAACAACTCACTCAAGAGTCAAGACTCACACTTCTTTACTTGGATTAGAAAGTAAAATTTAAACAACCAAGCCTGTGACAAGAGATATTTAAATGTTTTTGTCTAAATAATTCAAAGCAAAATCAGCCTACCGCTGTCTTTAAGGAAGAATAGCACACTAAGTGCAATAAATTAAAATAAAAATATTAGTAAAATCAGTCCTCATGCCATTATTTCATGGGGTAGCAGTTGAAAACAACCAAGATTATCCCATTACAACACAAATAGCAGCTGAAAGGGTTGACCAGGAAGTTGTCAACAAAATAGAGGAATGAAGTAGGACGTGTTAATGGTTATCGAAACGATAGTGTGTTCCAATCATCCCAACGTGTGCTAAGACCTTCGTCAAGGAACAAGAACAAACAAGAAACAACAGATTTTTTTATTCCATATTTGGCTGATTCAGAACACATCCCAAAGAATTCTATAAAGACAGATAATTGCATATTTAATACACGAGGGTTTTATTTGTAACAATTTCTTTGCCTATTCGACATTATTTTTCTGTTTATAAGTAATTATTTCATTACAATGTGTAGTCACTTTGATGTTAGGATTTTGATCGTATAATTTTTTTGGTTCTTATATACTTTATGCAAATTGAGAATGCCTAAGTCAAATATAGACTAATTTAACATTAACATGTGTATACTTTTATACATCTGTAATTTCAGATTTTGAGCTAATTTTTTGCCTTGAATAATTATTACCTTTTAGAAATTCAACTTTCCAGTAAACTTAAAATCTATAAGCTCCACAACTTACAATTTAAGTCAGAGATCAGTAATGGTTAAGACATCCTGAGATAAACAAAGCTTCTAGCCAAAAACACATGCAATTGTCACAAAAAATTAAAGATGTGGGCTGGGCTAAGTACATCATCATGAATGTTATATTAGGTCTTTTCTTATACAACCTATCACTATCTATGGAAAAGCAATATAAATATCTTCGTTTAAAATGTGTTTTCATTTTTCCTTTCTGTCCTATTATTGTTGTGGGAGCGGGGAATGTGATTAAAATCTGTGAATAACTCAACAATATCGAACAAAAATACCACAAACCTTAGCAGTTGCTGAGGACTGAGGCCTGTATTATTAAAGTAGCTTCATAAGAACCGCTTTCTATCAGTTGGTTTAAGGATCTGAAAGGAGCACATCAAACTCTCATCAACACTCATCATAGCACCAGCATTATCAAATTCACCACAATAGTTGGGGGCAGAAAATATTGTAACTAGCTGCCTATCAGCAAAAAATTCATATCCGTCTTCTACAACCTGATCAAGAAAGTAACACAATCAGACATCAGAATTAACAACGGAAAATAAAGTATAAAGAAACACAAGATGAAAAAATCAATGCCTGGTGAGCACGACAAACGAGGTCCATATCATGCTGCATCAAAAATTCAGCCACCTTGTCGGGACCAAATATGTACGAAACTCCCCTATCATTCATTCCCCAACCTTTCATTTCTCTACTGGGATCAGACCAAAGTAAATCACAAAGTAAACCAGCATCTGGAACATCAGTTGGACGAGATAAATTTCTTATTTGGTCCAAGTTTGTAAGGTCAGGAGAAAGACCACCATGCATGCAGAGTATTTTATCATCTATAAGTGCTGCCACAGGAAGGCAGTTAAAACAATCAGTAAAAACTTTCCAGAGTCTAACATTGAATCGACGTTTACATTCGTCATAGAAACCATATATCCTATTGATGGAAGCACACTCATGATTTCCTCTTAAGAGAAAGAAATTTTCAGGATATTTGATTTTGTAGGCAAGAAGAAGGCATATAGTTTCTAGACTCTGTTTGCCACGATCTACGTAATCCCCTAAAAACAAATAATTGGCCTCTGGAGGAAACCCTCCGTATTCGAACAGCCTTAGAAGATCTCCGTATTGTCCATGGATGTCACCTGGTATCAACCCAAAAAAAAAAAAAAACATGATTTAGTCTCTTTGTTTTCTACAGAAAGAAAAATAGCAAAGAACACACACAAAACTGCATTTTTATCCCTAGTTCAATGACAAAAAAACACAGAAACAACATAAGTGGATTGTTTTATTTTTTGCCTACAGAAGTTCAACCTCCACACTAAATGACATCTCTATCAGTGAAGGTCAAATTAAAATACAGTAGAAACACTTCGTCGCTTCGATTTGTTTTGATTACTTAAAAATACAGTAGCAACAAGAAATTTCTTTAAACGGCTTAACGCAGCAATCTGATAATTCTTACTCATATATTAACAATAAAAGGTGATATGACATAGTGACAGCTTTCCCAATCAGAGAGGATCTTACATCTGGTAACTGTAACCTCATTTGACAGAAAAGGACCTTGTTTCTCAAGGCACAATAGAGTCCCAGGAGTTTTTAGTTAAGTTTATAAACTTTGCTTCTTTTTGAGTAAAAGGCTTCAAAGTGTAACCAAGAACCAGAAATATGGCGTACGCCCAAAGAAGAGAACATTGGAAATTCAAATTAGCATTACGAAATGTAAACAAAAAAAAAAAAAAGCTAAATATAAGAAGACACTTTTTTTCCATCAGTAGTTCTAGACATGAGATTGACATTATGTCGTACTTGTTTATGAAGGATCCCTCATATTTCCATCCTCCAGATAATCTACATATCAATTATTTTTATATGGAGGCTTATTATGTGTAGAATAAAATGTATTACCGTCAATGTTTCACTAACCGTGGCAGGAGTTTTAGACAGACCAAAATCTACAAAAGATAAGGAGTTCTGTATATTTTTTATTATTTAGTTAGAGCACTTTGATGCATTAATGGCAGGAGAAATCCTAGATTTCAGATTCACGGGAAAAGACTCCATGAGCCTTGTAACAAATCTGATTTCAAGAAAAGCACTCCTAAAGAACAAGCTTTCATCATTACTTAGTTCGCTACACCACAGATTAGTGGTTACTGTATCCAACTCTCGACTAGAAAACATGTAATAGCTAATGCAACATCCACCCCAAAATACAGAGATGAATTTTACTTTGTACAAGCAAATATTTAAAAGTAGAAATTCCAACGAAATGCAGCTCGGAAATTATATACATTCTATTCACACTAATCCACATTTAGACCATCGTCTCACTTTGACAAATCATATAATGAAAGGCTTTACACACACACATAAAGAAAACTGTTGCCCTCATCACATAATCAAACCATGAAAATAACAAAAAAATATCTAAATTCGTGAACAATTTCCATTGAAAACATTCGCCAACCATTCATCGAAGTCCCAACCCAAAATCCATCACATGTAATTAAAGAAAAAAAAGGCAACAAGCACAACCCAGACATACACAGAAACAATTGAAGAAATTGAACCGAGGTTAAGAGAATAGCAATACCGCAGATCTTAATAGGGGCTTCAAGCTCGAGAAGATTAGGTTGAGAAAGGAAGATCTCACGCGACGCCGCACAGAGAGCGCGGATCTCATTCTCCGATAGCTGCACCTGACGCACAGTCCGGGCGTTGCGAAACTCCAAAAGCCGATTGATGATGTCATCCAACAATGCAGGCTCTATCCCCTGCCCATTCGTTGCCATATCTCTCTTTCCCCCTTCGATTCACCCTAAATTTCAAACAAACCCTAGAATCCCGATAAACAAAAAACGATACAATTCAAATCCAAAAAAAAAAAAAATAGAATAAATTCTTCAGTGCTTCATTACATGAAATAGGCAAGAAATCGAGAAAAAAAGAAATGATGGATGAACACAGATAAATATGGGTTTGGGCTGGGATGAAATAAGGGTTAGGATAATAGAAAGAAAAATAAATAAAATTGGGGATGAGGCGGAGGCGCTATATCCTATGCGAATCCTATATAGAAAAAAAAATTGAATTTTTGTATGATTCGATGGGAATAAAAATATTAATCTGTAAAACTAGAAAATCATCGATAAATCCGGTGCCCTCGTGTGGTTGCTTGCCTTTGCTATTTCGATGGAGATTTTGGGACTCCACTTTCCTTCTTCAGCTTAGAGTTAAGAGACCCTACTCACTCTGCCGCGTTCCAAATTGGTCCAGCGGAGGCTTCAATTCAAATTTTTTTTTATTAGTGGTGATTAGGCTTGGCAGCAAGGCGAGAATCCCCATTCATCGATCCAGATCCGCGAATATTCCTCAAATGGGGATGATGAAATTTTTTTCCGAAAGGTCGGGCGGGATAGGATAAGGATAACGTCATTTCCACAGATTACCCGATATTTTATAATTTAAATTAATATGTATATATATATATATAATTAAATAATATGTTTTAAAATTTTAAACCCTAATCTTGAAATTATAGTGATGTAGATAGCGGAAGCAAAAAATGATATTATCCGTTGATTCTAAGAATATCCGGATGAATATCGAAATCGCGATTAACGTTTAATTCCGTTGATTAATTATGAATATCGGAAGAACAACGATTAACACATGAATAAAGGGATAAACCCAATACGTTTTCTATTTCATTTCAGTCTTCCTATTACAATGCATGCAAAAGACTATTTATACTAGTCTCATATTAATTAACACGATATACAAAAGGACTAAATTAAATAACTAATAAATAAAAGGATCTAAAAACTAGGTGAATTAATGGTAGACATTCAAACTTCTCATTTAATACTAAAGCATCATCATCTTCATCATATAGTTTACTAATATATATATATATATATAATATTAAAATTATAACCAGGTGGCTTAGCCCATTTATCCTTTGAAACTCCCTCGTTTGAGTGGGAGACCTGGGATTCCCAATTCGAGAAATCTAATTTGGAGTTATGGGAGTTATAAGGTGGATTGGCGATTTCGTGGAGTATTTGGGTGCTTGGTGTACTAAATACTAACAACTAACTTTGCCCGATCAAAAAAAAAATTAAAATTATTTATATTTTTTGAGGAGGAGCTTGATATGGATGCATATGAAATGGAGATTTGAAGTTGTTAAATTAACTTTGCCCGATAAAAAAAAAATTAAAATTATTTATATTTTTTGAGGAGGAGCTTGATATGGATGCATATGAAATGGAGATTTGAAGTTGTTTAATTATGGGAGAGAACAAATGAGGTGAACAATAAACTATTTTTAGTTTTTATTTAGGTTGTATACTTAATTTTATATTTCGAATTTTTGTTGATTGTTGATGTTGAACATTTTTTTTTTATTTTTATTGATGTTTTTTAATTTGTGTTTTGAATTTTTATATTCGCATTAAAATTGTGAAAATTAGAATTAAAAAATAAAAAGAGGCGGGGCGGGGAATGGGGCCAATTTTTTCCCCGAATGGTTCGCGGGGATTCCCCTTGCCTGAATTTTCACGGGGGACGGGATGGGAGTTGTTGTCCCGGCCCCCCCATTATTCCAAGCCTAGTGGTGATGTGTTTTGATTGTAAAAATTTGAATTTGGGATTTGAAATTTAAAATCGGTTTTGGTTCGGAATTTTGAGTTGACATTCATAAGTAAAGTACGGTGGTGAACGGATTTTAAATTCGTGCACTCCTCATTTTTTTATTAAAATTAGTGTTGTATTTTCAGTCAAATTTAGTGTCACATTTTAATTATAGTAGTCTTTATGATTTCGGTCAAATCAGGTATCACTCTTCAATTATATTTATATTAATCTGCACATTTCAATTAAACTTAATGTCAAGTTTCAATTAAAGTTGGTATTATGTTTTACTCATGTGCTTAGTTAGTTACTCTGCGCAACTGGTGCACATAAGACTGACTTCATTTATAAATATAGTGTCACGTTTCAATCAAAACTAGTGTCACATTTCATTTCAAGTTTATAGTCAAATATAGTGTCATGTTTCAGTTATATTAGTATGCGTGTTTCAGTTTAAATTAGCATTACGTTGTCAGTTAAAATTGATATCACGTTTCACCCATTTACCCAGTTACATGGTGCGACTAGGACATAAGGGATTGCCTGCATTTATAGATCTACTCGAAGTGAAAGGGGCCCAAATTCTTTTCTTTCAAGAATTCGAGTCCCCCTATCACACTTTTTCAATATAATAAATTATCTCTTATTATAATTCAGTATATTTAAATTATAATTCACATAATTCAATATATATTTTTTTTTGATAATTTGGTATTCGGCCCGAAGATCGGCTAATCCGGGGAACCATAACTCACCGTTTGTTGGAATTTAAAGGCACGTAAACACGTAATACATGCGCAGCGGAAATAAACATTTCACCAACAACGAACACGTAATTGCATAATTGAATACGTATAAACATAAAGAGAAATCTCACAGTAAATTGTACGCATATTTCTCTACTATGGTATCCACGTAATCCCCATTCACGGACTTGCACAGATTCTCCAGCGTTGAATCTGAGACGGAATTTGCTAGGAAAATTCATATTCTAGATTTTATGGAGAAATATGAATTAACGTTATTTGTGAATTCCCAAGATCTCATATATATAAGAGAGACCCAGCTTAAATCTTAAGCTAACCTAATTAGGAAATAAAATCCCTAATCTCATAAAATAAATCTCTTAGATTTATTTCCCATACATAAAATCTCTACGGATTTAATTCCCATGTATATCAAATCTCTACGGATCTGATTCCATATATATTAAATCCTATAATAATATTACATATATTATTATTGGGAATCCTATTTAATTAAATACAATTTAATTAAACATTAATAATAATTAATTCCAAATTAATCTATTATTAATTAATTCTCCATTAATTAAATATTAAATCCAATTTAACATTTAATCAACCAACTATAATCCGTAAAAGGGAACTACTTGTTGTGTGACCCATATACCCTCATATATCGAGCGATTAGTCAAACTAACGGTCTTAATTGAACCATAGACAATAAATCAGACATTCTCAATATATGAGGTACGTTGCGAGAACGTGCAACTACCTGTAAATGAAACATGGGCTATTACGATTTTCTCATTTCATTCGTGAATACTCGATTAAGTCTTGAACATGATGAAATGTCTATTCAAATAACTTAATCATGTTATCTCCAATCACTAAGGTGGTGTTTGTTTTCAGCCGGGGAGGTCCGGATGGGGGATGGGCCTCCCCGTCCCGTCCACTTTTTGGATTTTCACATCCCATCCTCCATCCAAATGCACATTCACCCCTATTATACATTTGTTGGTCTCAATGGGAGGTGACTTTAAATTTTTTGCTGAATGTGTTATGCAGATTTGCTAAAGTATGTATGACAGTTAATATGAAAGCAAATAAGAACACACATATTTTTATAGTGGTTCGGACTAACTTGTCCTACATCCACTCTTCCCTTCATGGGGCACCAACTTAACCAACAGATATTTATGGAGCCCTCACTCAACGGGACTTATCTCCCTCACGGGATCACCTATAGATGTTTAATGAGTTCTCACTCTCTCGGGACTTATCTCCCTCACGAGATCACCTATAGATGTTTAATGAGTTCTCACTCTCTCGGGACTTATCTCCCTCACGGGATTGCCTATAAACTACCTCACTTAACCACTAATTTTCTCTCTCAAGAAAGGGTTTGGGTTTGGTGTTATTTCCAACTAGGTGAGATTTTCCCTTACATTGTTTTAGCCTTTAAGCTAAGGATGGGAAAATCTCTCTAAGCTTATGATATGACATTTATGCTTAGATATAATGAAGAACACTCTTGGGTAAATTTGGATATTTAATTCTCTGTGTTCTTGAATGGAGATGCTTGAATATTTGGCTTTAATCTCCACTTTGCAGCATCCTCCATTATCTTCTTTTGAAGATAGTGCAATGTATTTATAGTGTGGATTTGAATATTACCGTTGGAGAGTAAATTCAAATCCATACTAATAGTCTTCCAGCTTTTCTTTGTCCTTTTGCACTGTTGCTTGCAACTTTATGTCACATCCATATATGTGTTGTCATCTTCTTATTGGCCAGCTTTTTGTGTGTTGATTTCCTTTGTTCATCTCTTCTTGATTTCCTTTGCTCATCTCTTCCAATTTATTTCGACTAATTACTATTCATCTCTTCTGATTTCACTGTTCATCTCTTCTGATTTCAGTTTTCTGATCTCAGTTTTCTGATTTCTTCTCGCTTGATCCGATCGGTTCACACGATCGATCGGACATCATCAACACGATTCGATCCAAATCATGACGTCTTACGATCCAAATCCACACGAAATCATTAGTCCCTACTTATCTTGATGAGTTCCCCTCAACTTGTTACCTGTAAAATAAAACTAAGTCTAGAAACACAAGCTTTCTATACAACTTAGCTTGTCCTATTTACAAGGTGTTTTGGCATAATAATCAAAACTAAAATTATCCCAACAATTTCCCCCTTTTTGATCATGATGCCAAAACTAACCAACAACAAAATAATATACGAGAAAAATGGTGTTAGTTAAACAAGTGAAATGATGAAGAGTGTTGTATGCATTTAAAAAATGATGAGAAGATGATTGTCAACCTCCATGAATTTAATAAAATTTATGCATTAAAAAAATGGATTTTAAAATAAAAGATCAGTTCAGGTGGTCACATTAAAAGCTTGTGAACTTTTGAACTCCTGCTCTGATACCACTTGTTGGTCCCGAAAAACCCGATTTAAAACTCATAAAATCTCAATGGGAGGTGACTTTAAAATTTTTGCTGCGAATGTGTTATGCAGATTTGATAAAGTATGTATGGCAGTTAATATGAAAGTAAATAAGAACACACGTATTTTTATAGTGGTTCGGACTAACTTGTCCTACATCCACTCTTCCCTTCATGGGCATCAACTTAACCAACAGATATTTATGGAGCTCTCACTCAACGAGACTTATCTTCCTCACGGGATCGACTATAGATGTTTAATGAGTTCTCACTCTCTCGGGACTTATCTCCCTCACGGGATCGCCTATAGATCTTTAATGAGTTCTCACTCTCTCGGGACTTATATCCCTCACGGGATTGCCTATAAACTACCTCACTTAACCACTAATTTTCTCTCTCAAGAAAGGGTTTGGGTTTGGTGTTATTTCCAACTAGGTGAGATTTTCCCTTACATTGTTTTTTTAAATTTTAAGCTAAGGATGGGAAAATCTCCTAAAATATGATATGACATTTATGCTTAGATATAATGAAGAACACTCTTGGGTAAATTTAGATATTTAATTCTCTGTGTTCTTGAATGGAGATGCTTGAATATTTGGCTTTAATCTTCACTTTGCAGCATCCTCCATTATCTTCTTTTGAAGATAGTGCAATGTATTTATAGTGTGGATTTGAATATTACCGTTGGAGAGTAAATTCAAATCCATACTAATAGTCTTCCAGCTTTTCTTTGTCCTTTTGCACTGTTTCTTCCAGCTTTATGTCACATCTATATATGTGTTGTCATCTTCTTATTGTCCAACTTTTTGTGTGCTGATTTCACTGTTCATCTCTTCTAATTTCAGCTCGCCTGATTACTGTTCATCTCTTCTGATTTCACTGTTCATCTCAGTTTTCTGATTTCTTCTCTTTGATATGATCAAATCACTTTGATCGATCGGTACATCATCAACACGTCTTCGATCCAAATCCACACGTCTTTTGATCCAAATCCATCATTAGTCCCTTCTTATCTTGATGATGTTGGGATAACATATGCCAGGATCTATCGGGATGACCTCATAAACACAAATTTAAATTAACAATTATTACTAGCATGAATTTACCTAAGTGAATTCAAATAATAATTAACCAACAACGACATGCAAATAATATTTCACGTAAAAGATCCTAGCATGCGGAATTTCTAGGAGTTTACGTAAACGTACCCGTTGGAGAGACGATCTAAGACAGACAGGATCAAGTATCTAGATACCCACCAAAAGTCCTTCTCAAGTATTCTCAAGTCCTCGTCCAATAACCCCGGTGGAAGGTCCTTCAATGAACGATTTATAAAACAAGGAAAATAAAAAAATTGTTGCACCACCTTTGTGGATTTCTAATATTTCCAACACATGGAACACTTGTTGGGAATGAAAAATTCATACCCTATTTATAAGATAAGGGGGTTCGAAATTTTGGAGCATAATTAGGGCTAGGAAAAATCTTTTCTTGATCTCCAAGAAATCTTGAATATATCCAATATATTCTTCTTTCCATGTGTATTTTTCCACAAAAATCTCACACCCACAATATGGCCTAAATTTTCGAAAATTAAGAATAAAGAATTTCAAGATTGGATCTTTCTTGCATTTATGAGATATTCTTGTATTCCAAGAATACATATCTTCCATAAAATCTTTCCAAGAAAATCAAGAAAATCTTTCTTCCCTTTCTTATGCAAGATTTTCGAAAATTCCCTATTAAAGAAGCCAAGTGGGAGTTTTCTTGAATTTATGGGATAATCTTATATTCCAAGAATACATTATCTCCTTTCCATAAAATCTTTTCAAGAAAATCCTTATCCCTCTTTTCTTTAATATTTTCAAAAATAATAGGAAATATTGCAACAATAAATTTATTTTATTTTAAACACCTTTTATTTATTGGACTATTATTTGGGCTACTTGAGGGGCCTTTAGGAGAATTAAGATGGACCTTCCAATGGACTTCTGAATTCCAATATTGAGCCACAATATAATTCAGCCCATTAATATTAATTAATACCACTATATAATTAATATTGCACTATCCAATCTTAACACATATTACAGTAATATGGCTCCCGGTTATTATTTCCCGTGCTTAAGATTATTTAGTTCATTAATTAATTAAGCCACTGAAAAGCTTTATATTAATTAATATCTTTATCCTTGGAGTAAGGACAACCCTACTTTATTATCCATACCGGAAAATTAATTCCACTTGCAAAAATTTGGTATGATAAAGGTTCCGGGCCCACCAAGGGGACCAATCAAGCAAGACTTTTGCAAGCACACGATTATCTGTATTAATTTAGCAACTGTCGTGCAATTAATATTATTGCCCAAGATATAGAGTATCGAAGTCGCAATGATTCTCTTCCCATTTATAGTGCGAACGAGTGTATCCTCTCTGTTGGTCCGCTTCAGTGCATCGAATGCACTAGTGTAATCTCTTGGTCAAGACAAGCCAATCTGAGCCTTACACATCAACTTCTACCAATAGATTGTTCGGATCTATCTAAGTTGTGAAACACGCACTCTTTTACAAGGAACTATTAATCGTGATCTTCTGTGATCTGGTATCACCACATTAACTACAATGTAACGGTTGCTTACGAACGATTTGCAATAAATATATACAACATTCATTCATATTTAAAGCAACAGTGATGTATTATCTGGTGACATTTAATGTCACCTACATCAACCTAATAACATTTCTCCCACTTATACTCAAAGCAGATTGGTAACGCTCTTGACACTCATTCCTTCCACATGTCTCTCGAATGTTAACTGAGGCAGACCTTTGTGAATGGATCAGCTAGGTTATCTTCTGACGTGATCTTTGCCACCTCTATATCTCCTCTCTTAACGATTTCTCGTATAAGATGATATTTCCTTTCGATGTGTTTGCTGGCCTTGTGGGCTCTCGATTCCCTTCAATTTGCAACTGCTCCGGCATTATCACAAAAGACCGTGATTGTGCTGGGCAAATTCGGAACAACGTCCAAGTCCACTAGGAAGTTCTTGAGCCATACCGCTTCTTTCGCTGCTTCACAAGTAGCTACATATTCGGCTTCCATGGTAGAATCGGCGATGCATTTCTGCTTTACGCTTCTCAATGTTACAGCTCCTCCCCCCAGACAAAACACACTACCCAAGGTAGATTTTCTGGAATCTAGGTCTGATTGGAAATCCGAGTCCGTGTATCCCACTGGAAATAAACTGTCTGACTGATAAACCATCATTCTATCTCGAGTTCTTTTCAGATACTTCAGAATGTTCTTAAGAGCAGTCCAATGTTGATTTCCGGAATTGTTCTGATATCTTTCTACCATGCCTACGACGTAGCAGATATCCGGTCTCGTACACAACATAGCATACATGAGGCTTCCTACTGCCAACGCATAAGGAATCCCTCTCATGTCATCTATCTCCCTTTGTATCTTAGGGCATATGTCTTTCAATATATGGATTCTGTGCCTGAAAGGTACAAAACCCTTCTTGGAATCTTGCATGTGGAAACGCTTCAAAACGGTATCTATGTATGAAGCTTGCGATAAGCCGATCATTCTTTTCTTTCGATCTCGAGTGATCTTGATCCCTAGAATATGACCGGCTTCCCCTCCTAAGTCCTTCATATCAAACTGTTTTGACAGCCATACCCTTACGTCTGACAAAACATTTACATCATTTTCGATGAGCAGAATATCGTCTACCTATAGTACTAGGAATACCAAGGCAGTTCCGTCACACTTTCTATAAACACAACCCTCGAAATTGTTTTGATCAAACCCATAAAATTTTATTACATGATCAAAACATTGTTTCCAACCCCGAGATGCTTGCTTAAGTCCATAAATGGACTTCATCAGCTTGCACACAAGGTGTTCTTGGCCTTTTCCGATGAAACCTTCGGGCTGTTGCATATAGATTTCCTCGTCAAGACTCCCGTTAAGGAAAGCTGTCTTGACATCCATTTTTCAGATCTCAAAATCTAGATGCGCAGCTATTGCCAAGAGAATACGAATGGACTTAAGCATGGCTACAGGCGAAAAGGTTTCTTCATATTCGATACCCTCTTTCTGAGTGTATCCCTTTGCCACAAGCCTAACTTTAAATGTTTCCACCTTCCCGTCCGGTCCTCTTTTCCTCTTGTAGACCCACTTGCATCCAATGGGTTTTACCCCATTGGGTGGTTCAACTAGCTCCCACACCTGATTATGATCCATTGAGCCCATCTCGGCTTCCATCGCAGTTTGCCAGGATTCTGAATCCTTATCTTGGACCGCCTCCTTGTAGGACCAGGGGTCTGATTCACTATCCCCGGGGACCAAATCCGAAGATTCTCCTATCCCCATGAATCTCTCAAGTTGTTGGACAACCCTCCCACTACGACGAGGTTCCGATTGTGTCGGTGTGACGCTTGGTATATCAACTTGTACAGTTGGTATAGAAGTTTGCCCTCTTATTTCATTTAAGGTAATCTCACTTTTGGGCTTTCGATTGTTCATAAAGTCTTCTTCCAAAAATCTAAAGTGCGTACTTATTACCACCTTTTGATCTTCGGGACCATAGAACATGCACCCTTTCGTTCCCATGGGATATCCTATAAACAACCTTAGTTCCGATCGTGCATCCAACTTTCCGGCTTCCTTGTCTAGCACGTATGCCGGACACCCCCAAATTCTGAGGTGTCTCAGTCTGGGCTTGCGCCCGGTCCACAACTCTTTAGGGGTTTTGGGAACTGATTTGGATGGCACCAGATTCAGAACGTAAGCCTCTGTTTCCAAGGCATGACCCCAAAACGACTTGGGTAGATCTGAATAACTCATCATGGATCTGACCATTTCTAAGAGTGTTCTATTTCTTCGTTCTGCAACCCCGTTTTATTGAGGGGTTCCGGGTGTAGTCAACTGGGAAACAATGCCCTCGTCTGACAGGTAGTTCAAAAACTCATCGCTGAGGTATTCGCCTCCACGATCAGATCGTAGAAACTTGATACTCTTTTCCCTATGATTCTCCACTTCGGCTTTGAACTCCTTGAATTTATCAAAGGTTTCTGATTTGTGTTTCATCAGGAAAATGTACCCGAACCTTGAGTAATCATCGATGAAAGTCACGAAATACTCATATCCACCTCTAGCTTTGGTTGACATTGGACCATTCTGTGGCTCTATTCCCCTTGGCTCCAAATGCCCTCTTGGTCATCTTACCCTCCAAACATGATTCGCAGGTTGGAAGTGATTCTAATTGTAGGTCCGACAGCGAACCATCTTTCACCAACCTTTGGATCCTATTTAGATTAATATGACCCAATCTTAGATGTCATAGAAGTGTCTCATTCACGTTTTCTGAACGTTTTCTCTTATTGCATGAAACAATCGATGTGTTATAAGATGCATTTTGTGAGTGGTGTGCACAGTTGATAGTATAGAGATTGTTTCGCAAAATTCCATGACAGATAAACACATCGTTACGATAAACGTAGAAAAACGAACAGAATATCCATCATTAATAAGTTTAGCAACTGAAATAAGGTTTTTGCGAAAAACTGAAACATAAAGAACATCTCTTAAAACTAAAAACTTGTCTTCAAAAGACAGGTGCACGTCTCCCACTGCTTCAGCTGCTACTCTCGTAGCATCGCCCAGTGTGATGAGGACCTCACTCCCACTAAGTTGCCGGGTCAACTTGAACCCCTGTAATGTGAAACAAACATGATAAGTGGATCCCGTATCCATTACCCACGAGTGGGTAGCATACGCCGCTAAACAAGTTTCAACAACTAGTGCGTGAGAATTACCTTTCTTTCCATTCCATTTTGGTTTGGAACAGACAGACCTCCAATGTCCCTTTTTACCGCAGTTGAAGCACTTTCCCTTTGGATCCTTCTTGACACCCCCAACATCCCTCATCTTGCTCTTGCCCTTGGCAACAGTTGAGTTTGACTGCTTTTGGCCTTTGGCCCTCATCTTCTTCTTACCCTCCTTTGGCCTAGAAGAAGAAGATGGTCCACTTGCCGCCAAAGCTTAAGTTTGGTGTCCCATCAACGTCTCTGCCGAGACCAAAGCTTGCAACAAGTCAGCTAGCGTGAACTTCTAATTATTCATCTGATAGTTCAACTGAAATTATTCAAAACTTTTGGGCAGAGGGTGAAGCACCAAATCAATCTGAGTCTCTAGATCATAATCTGCACCCAGAACCTCAAGTTTGTTTAGATGAGCCATCATCTTGAGGACATGGTCCCTACGGGCGTGCCCTCCACCATTTTCAGCGAAAACATTTCTCGCAAGGTGATCTGACGAGCCATGCGGTTCTGATGTTGAAACATCTTCTTAAGATTTTCCATGATTTCCGCAGTAGTTGCAAATTCTTGGTGTTGGTGTTGCAACACATCTGACATAGATGCTAAGATGGTACACTTAGCCATATCATTGCAATGCTCCCAGTCCTCATATTTTTTTCTTTTTCGCCTTACTCGATTCGCCAGTTGGCTCATCAGGTTTTGGAGTATCAAGGATCCACTTGTGCTTTTGTGCAGTGAGGACAATCATAAGTTTACGTTTCCAATCAACATAGTTTTCACCAGTTAATTGATGGTCTTTAAGTATAGAATACAGTGGATTAAAGGGTTGCGACATGCTGAACTAAAATAAATAACAATTTGTGTAAGCACAAAATTACCACACAATTCAATCACATTGTTCATATCAAAATCTCAAAACAATATGAACATGCATCAGGAAACATCTCAAAAGAGTTTAAATAGGTCACGTGGGGTGACCTGTCTATTTAAACACATTCAAGCAGGTTACAAACAAGAACAATTACAAACCTTTAATTCAAAATTATTAGTCGGCTCCCACTTGACCAATATAAAATTGACAGGGACTTCGGGGAAGTATATGCATATCAATTTTATACCTAAGTAATAACCATGATTAAATACATAATTATTACTTCGCTTTGAACGAGCCTCGTGGGGAGGGTCATCGTCGCCACTAATAATAATCCACAGTCATCATTTTGGGAATTTATTCATGTGAAAACCATCTTTTGGCCGTTCCGTGGTGGAAATTTCTCCAAAAGAATTCACAAATAAATAAATCATGGAGGTCAATGTGACAAAATTTTATTATCCCGAATAAAATTTGTCAACAATACATATTTAGTAATTTTCGAAAGTGAGATTTTCTTTTAGACAATTCTAAATCATGCAAACACATTTAACAAATAAAATTGCACGAATTTAAAACAAGCATCAAGACTAAATAAATCATGTTGGGCACATATATCCAACTATCATGGTTTAAATTCCAAATCTTGATCTTGAGAAATCGTCCCTTCTTTTGCTTTCATCGTTCGTCTCGAAAAGTTCCCACTGAATCCGCAACAATTCTTTAAAACATCCTCCATTTTGGGTTAGGACGACATCCGGAAAATGAGTAGCTCACGACCCGGAACCGAAGTCGCGTCTTGCCGGCTTAAGCGCATGCCCGTCGGATCGGTCATCCGCCCCCGTTGCCCCGAAGCCTCTGTAGCGTCGCCGTCGGACGATGTCCGCATCAAAATCCAGCGCCGGCCGCCCTCGACCCATACGTCCCGGCCCATGCATGCCCGGCATCGCCACGTTGACCCTCGGCCTTATGCCCAGCGCGCCTTTAAGCCTCCAGCTCGCCGTCGCGATCGCCGGGTGGTGTCTTGTGATGTCATAAACGTTCACGCCTACCCGTGCTTCGCCTCGGCTCGCGTCGCGTCCGGGCACTTTGGCGTCGGCTTTAATTCTTTGTCTCGTCCTCGTTCGCGATCCGGTTACAATTAATTTCTGAAAAATAAATAAACCTAGATCTAGACTAATCTATTACATTGATCAAATCAAACAAATCTAATCTACTCTTGGATTTTCTCCACGAGGCAAAAGCGAATCGAGCGAATCGAATTAAAACCAACAATTTATTTGCATGTAAATAAGCACATTAAAATACCATGACAATTGGATACCGCAAAAAATGATCTAATGATTCTACTATCCAATTTCAATTTTAATGAACAACAATTTAAATTATAGTTTAAAAGATCGAGTCTTAACCAGGGCTCGATATCGATTGTTGGGATAACATATGCCAGGATCTATCAGGATGACCTCATAAACACAAATTTAAATTAACAATTATTACTAGCATGAATTTACCTAAGTGAATTCAAATAATAATTAACCAACAACGACATGCAAATAATATTTCACGTAAAAGATCCTAGCATGCGGAATTTCTAGGAGTTTACGTAAACGTACCCGTTGGAGAGACGATCTGAGACAGACAGGATCAAGTATCTAGATACCCACCAAAAGTCCTTCTCAAGTATTCCCAAGTCCTCGTCCAATAACCCCGGTGGAAGGTCCTTCAATGAACGATTTATAAAACAAGGAAAATAAAAATATTGTTGCACCACCTTTGTGGATTTCTAATATTTCCAACACACGGAACACTTGTTGGGAATGAAAAATTCATCCCCTATTTATAAGATAAGGGGGTTCAAAATTTTGGAGCATAATTAGGGCTAGGAAAGATCTTTTCTTGATCTCCAAGAAATCATGAATATATCCAATATATTCTTCTTTCCATGTGTATTTTTCCACAAAAATCTCACACCCTCAATATGGCCTAAATTTTCGAAAATTAAGAATAAAGAATTTCAAGATTGGATCTTTCTTGAATTTATGTGATATTCTTGTATTCCAAGAATACATATCTTCCATAAATCTTTTCAAGAAAATCAAGAAAATCCTTCTCCCTCTTTTCTTTAATATTTTCAAAAATAATAGGAAATATTGAAACAATAATTTTATTTTATTTTAAACACCTTTTATTTATTGGACTATTATTTGGGCTACTTGAGGGGCCTTTAGGAGAATTAAGATGGACCTTCCAATGGACTTCTAAATTCCAATATTGAGCCACAATATAATTCTGCCAATTAATATTAATTAATACCACTATATAATTAATATTGCACTATCCAATCTTAACCCATATTACGGTAATATGGCTCCCGGTTATTATTTCCCGTGTTTAAGATTATTTAGTCCATTAATTAATTAAGCCACTGAAAAGCTTTATATTAATTAATATCTTTATCCTTGGAGTAAGGACAGCCCAGCTTTATTATCCATACCGGAAAATTAATTCCACTTGCAAGATTTGGTATGATAAAGGTTCCGGGCCCACCAAGGGGACCAATCAAACAAGACTTTTGCAAGCACACTATTCTCTGTATTAATTTAGCAACTGTCGTGCAATTAATATTATTGAAAACACAAGCTTTCTATACAACTTAGCTTGTCCTATTTACAAGGTGTTTTGGCATAATAATCAAAACTAAAATTATCCCAACAACATCTATACCCTAAAACTATCACATCACAACTTTTCTTACACCAACTCATTATCTCTCATACTTTTCTTACAACAATTCATTATCTCTCCTACTTTTCTTACACTTTTCTTTTATACAATCATTATCATACTAACCAACAATAATAAAATAATACATCATCATAATTAAAAAGTATTAATTTGACATAAAGCTCCATCCAAACCTACTACATCCAACTCAAAACAAACAAGAGATTACTATTCACAGGATTTCCCCCGTCCACCTTTTTCCCCCATCCGGATTTGCCCCATCCACCTCAAGCTCAATACAAACATACCTAGTTGATCATGTATGTCACACTTAGCCACAAAGTCTAAGTTGACATGCATCGGCCGATGACTTAGATCCAATTATGATGAGAAGATGAGTATTCTCTCTAAATCCACTTTGAGGAATGAATCCTATTCTTGGCTCAACTACCACGCACATGTACTTCGTGATGAACCCAATCCAACCCATATCTACCCATGGTTAGGGTGCAAGCGTCGGTCATGGTCAAAGTTCATCATCCCACACATGTCGTGCGTATTGACATCAAGTCAAAGGAGTATCACATCGCTCCCATTAACCGAGACACCCGTAGACACATATAGTGGAAATACATCAAACGATTTCTCGGATGGGTATACCAATACCCTCTAAGGTATTTGTGCATCCATCATGAGATACCTAGTATCTTGTAGTAAGTGAGATCTTACTACACTCTCTAAGAGTATGATGCAGATCGCACACCAATCTCAATTGCATCATCAATATCCCATTCTTGATGATCCTTGATCGGGGCCATTTGAGAATCATGCTTAAGTCATCTGAGTTCTCACAACCTCAATGACAGCAATGACTCATGGGAACACTTGAATGAATAAATGCAAACAATCAAACATAATATTCAAACAAGTGTATTGACATACCTTAATATTAAATGAACTATAATATTAAATCAAACTGAATATCATCTAGTATTATGTCCTTACAATAGATTGTCTCTAGGACACTAACACTAACACCGTTCACTAGCAAACAAAACTCTATATGAACGGGTCCATCTCAAGAGCTGATTGCACCTAAGGGGTTTCGAACCTGAGACCTAGACAGAAGCATACTCCTAAGTCTCAGTCCTTGGGGGTTCATCTCTTACCTACTAAAGGCGAATCACCCCCAATTCATATGGTGACTTTATTTCAAATCTCTGAATTTCTGTGAGAAGTTATTTATAGTATTATTATTAATTTTTTAATTTCAGTCATTCATTATTTAATTTTGATATTTACCTTTCATTTATCTTTTATCTATTAATTATAAATCACCCCTATTTACGTGGTTGCTATATTTAAAATACTTCATTTTCAAAACATATCTGATATTGCTTCAGAATAAGTATTAGGATCATCCTTATCCGGTATGCCCATATTATCGAGTTCCTCCAAGAGGTAACCATATCTAATGGGCGAATTACGATTCCTAATTGACTTACGGAGTTGTGGTTGTGCAGGCTGTACATTCTGATCGTGAACATTTTGTGGAGCATTGATTTCATCAATGTCCGGAGAGTCCTCAAGAGCTACATTTTCAGATACCTCTTTGGCGGGAGTTTGAACTATGTTGTTCTCATTCAGCCCACTTGGAGGTTCTTGCACTGGCAAGCATACTCCAATTACGCTCCCACTGGCTGAAAGACGATCACCTAGTGAAAGACTCCCACTTTGAAAGTTGTTGAATGCTCCCACTGATTTCTTGTCATGTTGCTTTGACAAGATATCAGTCTCTTTGTTAATTTGTGGTTCTTGAATTTCTTCAAGTTCTATCAGCTTACGACCTTGTTCCTTAAAGACATAGTCTTCTTCGAGGAACTTGGTCTGCCTAGAAACAATCATTGATTGTTTCTCAGGTAGATAAAAGTAATATCCTTTAGTTTCCTTAGGATATCCCACAAAGTAACCATTTTCACCTTTGGATTCCAACTTGTCGGTAAGAATCTTTTTCACAATCACTGGGCAAACCCATGTTTGATATGTGTAAAAGTTGGCTTCTTGTCACACCATGGTTCATATGGTGTATGCTCAACCGATTTAGATGAAATCCTATTCAGAATGTAAATTGAGGTTTGTAACGCGTATCCCATAAGAATGTTGGAAGACAGGAAAAGCTCATCATGGAACTCACCATGTCTAACAGGGTTCGGTTTCTCTTCTCGGACACACCATTATTCTGAGGTGTTCCGGGAGGAGTCCATAGTGACTGGATTCCATGTAACTTCAAGTAATCAATGAATTCATGGCTAAGGTATTCACCTCCTCGATCTGATCGAAGAGTCTTGATACTCTTACCAAGTTACTTCTCTACTTCAGCCTTAAACTCTTTGAATTTCTCAAAAGATTCGAATTTGTGTTTCATAAGATACACGTATCCGTATCTTGAGAAATCATCAGTAAAAGTGATGAAGTATCCGAAGTGACCCCTAGCTAGAGTGAGAGATGGTCCACATACATTGTTGTGGATCAGCTCTAGAACTTCTTTGGCAAACACCCCTTTCCCAGAAAGAGGTTTGTTGTGTTGGGATAACATATGCCAGGATCTATCGGGATGACCTCATAAACACAAATTTAAATTAACAATTATTACTAGCATGAATTTACCTAAGTGAATTCAAATAATAATTAACCAACAACAACATGCAAATAATATTTCACGTAAAAGATCATAGCATGCGGAATTTCTAGGAGTTTACGTAAATGTACCCGTTGGAGAGACGATCTGAGATAGACAGGATCAAGTATTTGGATACCCACCAAAAGTCCTTCTCAAGTATTCCCAAGTCCTCGTCCAATAACCCGGTGGAAGGTCCTTCAATGAACGATTTATAAAACAAGGAAAATAAAAATATTGTTGCACCACCTTTGTGGATTTCTAATATTTCCAACACATGGAACACTAGTTGGGAATGAAAAATTCATCCCCTATTTATAAGAGGAGTGGGGGTTCGAAATTTAGTGCACAATAAGGGTTAGGAAAGATCTTTTCTTGATCTCCAAGAAATCTTGAATATATCCAATATATTCTTCTTTCCATGTGTATTTTTCCACATAAATCTCACACCCTTATTTGACCCTATATATTTCGAAAATTTAGAAAAGAATTTCAAGATTGGATCTTTCTTGAATTTATGAGATATTCTTGTATTCCAAGAATACATATCTTCCATAAAATCTTTCCAAGAAAATCAAGAAAATCTTTCTTCCCTTTCTTATTCAAGATTTTCGAAAATTATCAATTAAAGAAGCCAAGTGGGAGTTTTCTTGAATTTATGGGATAATCTTGTATTCCAAGAATACATTATCTCCTTTCCATAAAATCTTTTCAAGAAAATCCTTCTCCCTCTTTTCTTTAATATTTTTGAAAATAATAGGAAATATTGCAACAATAAATTTATTTTATTTTAAACACCTTTTATTTATTGGACTATTATTTGGGCTACTTGAGGGGCCTTTAGGAGAATTAAGATGGACCTTCCAATGGACTTCTGAATTCCAATATTGAGCCACAATATAATTAAGCCTATTAATATTAATTAATACCACTATATAATTAATATTGCACTATCCAATCTTAACACATATTACGGTAATATGGCTCCCGGTTGTTATTTTATGTGTTTAAGATTATTTAGTCCATTAATTAATTAAGCCACTGAAAACCTTTATATTAATTAATATCTTTATCCTTGGAGTAAGGACAACCCAGCTTTATTATTCATACCGGAAAATTAATTCCACTTGCAAGATTTGGTATGATAAAGGTTCCGGGCCCACCAAGGGGACCAATCAAGCAAGACTTTTGCAAGCACACGATTCTCTGTATTAATTTAGCAACTGTCGTGCAATTAATATTATTGCCCAAGATATAGGGTATCGAAGTCGCAATGATTCTCTTCCCATTTATAAGTCAAATCAATAACTACTAATCACACACAGTCCTTATTAAGTGACAGAGATTAAGAAATCAACAACCACTGAGGTCTAACTCTTCATCCCTTAAGTCAGTGTGAATGAGTTTATCCTCTCTGTAGGTCCGCTTCTGCGCATCGAATGCACTAGTGTAATATCTTGGTCAAGATAAGCCAATCTGAGCCTTACACACCAACTTCTACCAATAGATTGTTCGGATCTATCTAAGTTGTGAAACACGCACTCGTATACAAGGAACTGTTAACGTGATCTTCTGTGTTCTGGTATCACCACGTTAACTAGAATGTAACGCTTGCTACAAACGGTTTGCAATAAATATATATAACATTCAATCATATTTAAAGCAATAATGATGAACAATTTATTTCAGTAAATAAGTGTTTAATACATAGGTTATACAAAGTAAAAGCATACTTTCACGTATAACCCCAACAATCTCCCACTTATACTCAAAGTTTGCTTTTAAGTATACCACAACATGCATGATGTATTATCTGGTGACATCTAATGTCACCTATATCAACCTAATAACATTTCTCCCACTTATACTCAAAGCAGATTGGCAACGCTCTTGACACCCATTCCTTCCACATGTCTCTCGAATGTTAACTGAGGCAGACCCTTTGTGAATGGATCAGCTAGGTTGTCTTCCGACGCGATCTTTGCCATTTCTATATCTCCTCTCTTAACGATTTCTCGTATAAGATGGTATTTCCTTTCAATGTGTTTGCTGGCCTTGTGGGCTCTCGGTTCCCTTGAATTTGCAACTGTTGGTCCCGATTAGGAAAACCCATGTGCGCGGAAAATACCATGTAATGCATATAAAATAGGGGTGAGGGCAGAGTGATTCCAATTTTTTTTTGCTTTAAAGAACGATGTGTGTTTTGCTTAATCGAATGCATATGGCAAGTAAGGACATAAAGCAGTAAAGAACACACGATTTTATAGTGGTTCGGAGTCCAACTCCTACATCCACTCTTCCCTATCATCAGGGGCACCAACTTAACCAACTGGACTTAGTTTAACGTGTTAGTCCAACACCCAACAGATTTTTACCAAGTTCACACTCAAACGAGACTTATCACCCTCATGGGATCGCCTACCCTCCCTTTCGGGATTGCTAGATGTTTACCGAGTTCACACTCACCTACAAACTTATCCTACCAAACTGATTTGGGTAAGGTTTGTTTGGTTTCCTACTAGCTTGAGATTTTTCCTTACATTTGTTTAGCCTCAATGCTAAGGATGGAAAAATCTCTCTAAGTTTAGGATATTTCATTTGTGCTTAGATCTAGGGTAGAACACTCTTGAATATATGCGTGTATTTCTTGCTCAGTGTTCTATGGTGGGAATGCTTGAGTATATGGCTCTTGGCTCTGTAGCATCTTTTTCCACATTCTCCACACTGAATAATGAAGGAAGAACTTGTATTTATAGTGTGGATTTGAATGTTACCGTTGGATGGAGTCACATTCAAATTCATACTATTCTGTAGCTTTTTGCAGCTTTTTCAGGCTGGTTGTCTTCCTCTCATTGGTCCACGTCAGCTGAATCTAACGGCTATATTCTTCAGGATCTATCTGAGTCTTCAGGTTTCTCTGAGTCTTCAGGATTATCTGATCCTCGGCTTCTTGAACTTCGAGGCTTCCTTGGACTCGGGATTCTTGACTTCGGCCAGACTTCTCTTGGCGGAACCTTATCCGTCGGTATCTTGACACTTTCGAGGCTAGCGGAGTTCGACTCTTGACCGGACATCGACCCCTCGGTCCTTTTTTTTCGAACTAAGCCCGTCATCGGTAGCATTACGATTCTCGATGAACATGACTTGGATGACTTCTCTTACGATTTCTTCTCGCTTTTGATCTGGTATCTTGATTTACGGTTTTCGATATCGATTTCTTCTCGCCCTAATCGGATCGGCTCACATGATCGGATCGATTATAACATCAGTCATAATATCCATTTATCGCATCAGTTAGCTTTGTCGATTAGCATATCAGGTTAGCTTATCTGATCTCGATCACGTCTGATCTCGATCAGTCTCATTTGTTCCTCTTCTAATCTGCAACCTCCTCTTCTGATCTGGTCATCTGGTCATCTGATCTGGTCTTCTGATCAGGTCTGTTCTGGTCATCTGATCATTTGACCTTCTGATTCTTCTGATCAGCTGGCTTAACTTTTCTTTTCTTCTGATTTTGCTCTCATCAGTTAACTCCGGAACTCATCTGATCTCGATCAGTCTCGTCTGCAGCCTCGTCTGATCTCAATCATCTTCGTCTGATTACGTGAGTTCCCCCTCAACTTGTTCTCTCGTTCCCCCTCAACTTGTTATCTGTAGATTAACTTCAAAAACACAAGTTGATAATGTTTTAGGCATAATTCATCAAAACTAAAATATCCCAACAACAACTGCTCCGACATTATCACAAAAGACCGTGATTGTGCTGGGCAAATTCGGAACAACGTCCAAGTCCATTAGGAAGTTCTTGAGCCACACCGCTTCTTTTTTTTGCTTCACAAGCGACTACATATCGGCTTCCATGGTAGAATCTGCGATGCATTTCGCTTAACGCTTCTCCATGTTACTGAGCTCCTCCCCGCACAAAACACACTACCCGAGGTAGATTTTTCCGAATCTAGGTCCGATTGGAAATCCGAAGTTCGTATCCCATTGAAATAAAAAAACGCCCGACCGATAAACCAAAGATTCTATCTCGAGTTCTTTTCAGATACTTTAGAATGTTCTTAACAGCAGTCCAATGTTGATTTCCAGGATTGCTCTGATATCTTTCTACCATGCCTACGACATAGCAGATATCCGGTCTCGTACACAACATTGCATACATGAAACTTCCCACTACCGACGCATAAGGAATCCCTCTCATGTCATTTATCTCCCTTTGTGTCTTAGGGCACATGTCTTTCGATAGATGGATTCCGTGCCTGAAAGGTACAAAACCCTTCTTGGAATCTTGCATGTTGAAACGCTTCAAAACGGTATCTATGTATGAAGCTTGCGATAAGCCGATCATTCTTTTCTTTCGATCTCGAGTGATCTTGATCCCAAGAACATGACCGGCTTCCCCTAAGTCCTTCATATCAAACTGTTTTGATAGCCATACCCTTACGTCTGACAAAACCTTTACATCGTTTCCGATGAGCAGAATATCATCTACGTATTGTACTAGGAATACCAAGGCAGTTCCGTCACACTTTCTATAAACACAACTCTCGAAATCATTTTGATCAAACCCATAAGATTTTATTACATTATCAAAACACTGGTTCCAAGTCCGAGATGCTTGCTTAAGTCCATAAATGAACTTCTTCAGCTTGCACACAAGGTGTTCTTGGCCTTTTTCGATGAAACCTTCGGGCTGTTGCATATAGATTTCCTCGTCAAGACTCTCGTTAAGGAAAGCTGTCTTGACATCCATTTGCCAGATCTCAAAATCTAGATGCGCAGCTATTGCCAAGAGAATACGGATGGACTTAAGTATGGCTACAGGCGAAAAGGTTTCTTCATAATCGATACCCTCTTTCTGAGTGTATCCCTTTGCCACAAGCCTAGCTTTAAAGGTTTCCACCTTCCCGTCCGGTCTTCTTTTCCTCTTGTAGACCCACTTGCATCCAATGGGTTTTACCCCACTGGGTGGTTCAACTAGGTCCCACACCTGATTATGATCCATTGAGCCCATCTCGGCTTCCATCGCGGTTTGCCAGGATTCTTAATCTTTATCTTGGACCGCCACCTTGTAGGACCAGGGGTCTGATTCACTATCCCCGGGGACCAAATCCTAAGATTCTCCTATCCCCATGAATCTCTCAGGTTGTCGAACAACCCTCCCACTATGATGAAGTTCCGATTGTGTCGGTGTGACACTTGGTATATCTACCTGTACAGTTGGTATAGGAGTTTGCCCTCTTATTTCTTCTAAGGTAATCTCACTTTTGGGCTTTCGATTGTTCATAAAGTCTTTTCCAAAAATCTAAAGTGCGTACTTATTACCACCTTTTGATCTTCGGGACCATAGAACATGCACCCTTTCGTTCCCATGGGATATCCTATAAACAACCTTAGTTTTGATCGTGCATCCAACTTACCAGTTTCCTTGTCTAACACGTATGTCGGACACCCCCAAATTCTGAGGTGTCTCAGACTGGGCTTGCGCCCGGTCCACAACTCTTTGGGCATTTTGGAAACCGACTTGGATGGCACCAGATTCAGAACGTAAGCCGCTGTTTCCAAGGCATGACCCCAAAACGACTTGGGTAGATCTGAATAACTCATCATGGATCTGACCATTTCTAAGAGTGTTCTGTTTCTTCGTTCTGCAACCCCGTTTTGTTGAGGGGTTCCGGGTGCAGTCAACTGGGAAATAATGCCCTCGTCTGACAGGTAGTTCAAAAACTCATCACTGAGGTATTCGCCTCCACGATCAGATCGTAGAAACTTGATACTCTTTTCCTGATGATTCTCCACTTCGGCTTTGAATTCCTTGAATTTATCAAAGGTTTCCGATTTGTGTTTCATGAGGAAAATGTACCCGAACCTTGAGTAATCATCCGTGAAAGTCACGAAATACTCATAGACACCTCTAGCTTTGGTTGACATTGGACCACACACGTCAGTATGAACGATTTGCAACACTTCTGTGGCTCTACTCCCCTTGGCTCCAAATGCCCTCTTGGTCATCTTACCCTCCAAACATGATTCGCAGGTTGGAAGTGGTTCTAACTGTAGGTCCGACAGCGAACCATCTTTCACCAACCTTTGGATCCTATTTAGATTAATATGACCCAGTCTTAGATGCCATAGAAGTGTCTCGTTCACATTTTCTGAATGTTTTCTCTTATTACATGAAACAATCGATGTGTTATAAGATACATTTTGTGAGTGGTGTGCACAGTTAATAGTATAGAGATTGTTCCGCAAAATTCCATGACAGATAAACACATCGTTACGATAAACAATAACTTGCTTAGAAAAACGAACATAATATCCAACATCAATAAGTTTAGCAATTGAAATAAGGTATTTGCGAAAAACTGGAACATAAAGAACATCTCTTAAAACTAAAAACTTGTCTTCAAAAGACAGGTGCACGTCTCCCACTGCTTCAGCTGCTACTCTTGTAGCATTGCCCAGTGTGATGAGGATCTCACTTCCACTAAGTTGCCGGGTTTGTTTGAACCCCTGTAACGTGAAACAAACATGATCAGTGGATCCCGTATCCATTACCCACGAGTGGGTAGCATATGCCGCTAAACAAGTTTCAACAACCAGTGAGTGAGAATTACCTTTCTTTCCTCTCCTTTTGGGATTGGAACAGACATTCCTCCAATGTCCATTTTCACCGCAGTTGAAACACTTCCCATTTGGATTCTTTTTGACACCCATCCATTTGACCTTCTTTTCTCTACCTTTCTTTGCAGTGAGATCTCCTTGGTTTCCACCATCCATTTTTTCATCAACCTTGCCCTCCGTTGGCCTAGATTTTGATAAAAAACTTTTGGTCACCAAGGCTTCATCTTCTTGTCCCAAATGTTTCTCTATCGTCTCCAAAGCTTCTTGAAGAGTATCCATAGTGAACATGTGATCACTCATCACAAAACTACAGTAAAACTCATCAAAATATTTTGGAAGAGTCAGGAACAAAGAATCCACTTGAACCTCACTACTAAACTTAGCACCGAGAAAAATAAGCTTGTCAAAATAACGCTTGACCTTGAGAACATGATCCCTTACGGGTGTTCCCTCAGTCATTTTTAGCATTGTCACGCCATCACATTTGAACTGATCGATCATGCGGTTCTTTGTTAAAAACATATCTTCGAGACTTTGCATAATTTCCGCAGCAGATTCAACACCTTCATGAATGTATCTCAAATCCTCAGACAAAGATGTCAAGATTATATACTTCATAGGTTCATTGGCCTGCTCCCAGTCATTATATAAAGATCTCTCCGCTTCGGTTGATCTTTCAGTTGGCTTGTTTGGCTTGGGCATCTAGAGAACCCAATTGTGTTCTTGTCCAGGTAGGACAAAACTCATATTTCATTTTCAAATAACATAGTTATCACCAGTTAATTGATGTTCTTTAAGAGTATACAACAGTGGATTAAAAGGTTGCGACATACTGAACTGAAATAAATAACAATTTGTGTAAGCACAAAATTATCACTCAATTTGATCACATAGTTCATATCAAAATCTCAAAATAATATGAACATGCATCAACCGACATCTCAAAACAGTTTAAATAGGTCACGTTGGGTGAACTGTCTATTTAAACACATTCAAACCCGATTACAAACAAAACGATTTACAAACCTTTAATTCAAAATTAATAGTGGCTCCCACTTGACCAATATAAAATTGAGGGGACTTGGAGAAGTATATGCATATCAATTTTATACCTAAGTAATAACCATGATTAAATACGAAATTATTACTTAGTCTTTGAGCGAGCCTCGTTGGGGAGGGTCATAAATGCGCCACTAATAATAATTCACAATCATCCTTTTGGGAATTTATTCACGTGAAATCCATCTTTTGGCCGTTCCGTTGGGGAAATTTCTCCAAAAGAATTCACAAATAAATAAATCATGGAGGTCAATTTGACGTAATTTTATTATCCGGAATAAAATTTGTCAATAAAACATACTTAGTAATTTTCAAAAGTGAGATTTTCTTTTAGACAATTCCAAAATCATGCAAACACATTAAATAAATAAAATTGCATGAATTATAACCAAACATCAAGACTAAATAAATCACGTTGGGCACATATATCCAACTGTCATGGTTTAAATTCCAAATCTTGATCTTGAGAAATCGTCCCATCTTTTGCTTTCATCGTTCGTCTCGAAAAGCTCCCACTGAATCCGCAACAATTCTTTAAAACGTCCTCCATTTTGGGTTAGGATGACGTTCGAAAAATGAGTAGCTCACGACCCAGAACCTAGTCGCATGCGCCTAGGCGGACGCCCCGGTCCGGATAGGCCATCTTGCCCCATCGCCCATGGCCTCGTCGCCTGGCATCACTGACGCGCGTGTCCGGGTCCCCAACGCCCGTCGCCCGGCTTCGGCCCCTTTCGCCTCGGCCTTTACGCCCGGCATCTACCGAGTCGCGCGACCCTCGGCATACGAGTTCGCGCTCTAGCGCAGCGTCGCCATATGCCCGTCTTGGCGATCACCCTGGTGGTGCTGCGCGGTCGCTAGGCGTTCCGCCTAGTCAGCGTGCTCCGCCTTGGCTCGCGTACGTCCGGGCGTTTGGACGTCCGTCTTTAATTCTCCATCTCCGTCTTCGTTCACAATCCTGTTACAATTTATTTACGAAAAATAAATAAACCTAGATCTAGACTAGTCTATTACATTGAACAAATCAAACAAATCCTAATCTACTCGTGGATTTTCTTACGAGGCAAAACGAATTCGAACGAATCGAATTAAAAACCAACAATTTATTTGCATGTAAATAAGCACATTAAAATACCATGACAATTGGATACCTGCAAAACAGATCTAATAGTTCTACTATCCAATTTAAATTTTAATGAACAACAATTTAAATTACAGTTTAAAAGATCAGAGCCCGAACCAAGGCTCTGATACCAGTTATTGGGATAACATATGCTAGGATCTATCGGGATGACCTCATAAACACAAATTTAAATTAACAATTATTACTAGCATGAATTTACCTAAGTGAATTCAAATAATAATTAACCAACAACGACATGCAAATAATATTTCACGTAAAAGATCCTAGCATGCGGAATTTATAGGAGTTTACGTAAACGTACCCGTTGGAGAGACGATCTGAGACAGACAGGATCAAGTATCTGGATACCCACCAAAAGTCCTTCTCAAGTATTCCCAAGTCCTCGTCCAATAACCCGGTGGAAGGTCCTTCAATGAACGATTTATAAAACAAAGAAAATAAAAATATTATTGCACCACCTTTGTGGATTTCTAATATTTCCAACACATGGAACACTAGTTGGGAATGAAAAATTCATCCCCTATTTATAAGTGGAGGAGGGGTTTGAAATTTAGTGCACAATAAGGGTTAGGAAATATCTTTTCTTGATCTCCAAGAAATCTTGAATATATCCAATATATTCTTCTTTCCATGTGTATTTTTCCACAAAAATCTCACACCCTTATTTGACCCTATATTTTCAAAAATTTAGAAAGATTGGATCTTTCTTGAATTTATGAGATATTCTTGTATTCCAAGAATACATATCTTCCATAAAATCTTTCCAAGAAAATCAAGAAAATCTTTCTTCCCTTTCTTATTCAAGATTTTCGAAAATTATCAATTAAAGAAGCCAAGTGGGAGTTTTCTTGAATTTATGGGATAATCTTGTATTCCAAGAATACATTATCTCCTTTCCATAAAATCTTTTCAAGAAAATCATTCTCCCTCTTTTCTTTAATATTTTCGAAAATAATAGAAAATATTACAACAATAAATTTATTTTATTTTAAACACCTTTTATTTATTGGACTATAATTTGGGTTACTTGAGGGGCCTTTAGGAGAATTAAGATGGACCTTCCAATAGACTTCTGAATTTCAATATTGAGCCACAATATAATTCAACCCATTAATATTAATTAATACCACTATATAATTAATATTGCACTATACAATCTTAACCCATATTACGGTAATATGACTCCCGGTTATTATTTCTCGTGTTTAAGATTATTTAGTCCATTAACTAATTAAGCCACTGAAAAGCTTTATATTAATTAATATCTTTATCCTTTGAGTAAGGACAACCCAACTTTATTATCCATACCGGAAAATTAATTCCACTTGCAAGATTTGGTATGATAAAGGTTCTGGGCCCACCAAGGGGACCAATCAAGCAATACTTTTGCAAGCACATGATTCTCTGTATTAATTTAGCAATTGTTATGCAATTAATATTATTGCCCAAGATATAGGGTATCGAAGTCGCAATGATTCTCTTCCCATTTATAAGTCAAAGCAATAACTACTATTCACACACAGTCCTTATTAAGTGACAGAGATTAATAAATCAACAACCACGGAGGTCTAACTCTTCATCTCTTAAGTCAGTGCGAATGAGTTTATCCTCTCTGTAGGTCCGCTTCAGCGCATCGAATGCACTAGAGTAATCTCTTGGTCAAGACAAATCAATCTGAGCCTTACACATCAACTTCTACCAATAGATTATTTGGATCTATCTAAGTTGTGAAACACGCATTCGTATACAAGGAACTGTTAACGTGATCTTCTGTGATTTGGTATCACCACGTTAACTACAATGTTACGCTTGCTACGAACGGTTTGCAATAAATATATATAACATTCAATCATATTTAAAGCAACAGTGATGAACAATTTATTTCAGTAAATAAGTGTTTAATACATAGGTTATACAATGTAAAAGCATACTTTCACGTATCATCTTGCCCTTGAGACAAGATTCACAATCTCCATAAGCCTCAAAGTCAAATGAGGTTAAGTAGTCTAACTTTCTTAACCTTGCAATTGTTGGGATTATACTGGAAAGTATGCTTTTACTTTGTATAATCGAAACTGAATTTCCAGACTTATTTACTGAAATAAATTGTTTATCACTGATGCTTTAAATATTATTGAATTTTACATATATTTACTGCTTAACTATTCAATAAGTCGTACGTGTTACATTGTAGTTAATTTAGTGATACCAGATCACAGAAGATTAAATTAACAGTCCCTTGTAACTAAAAGTACGTTATTCACAACCTAGATGAAAATGAACAACCCATCGTGAAAGGTTAAAGTGTAAGGCACAGATTGACTTGTCTTGACCAAGAGATTACACTAGTGCATGACTGATGCACTGAATAGGACCTACAGGAGGATAAATTCTTCAGAACTGAACAAGGAAGAATTAGACCTCAGTGGTTCGTTGTTTCTTAATCTTCGTTCCTTAAATAGGATCACGTGGGATTGGTAACTATTGCTTTGACTTATCATGGGTAGCGAATCAATGAGATTCAATACTTTTTATCTTGGGCAATATTATTAGTCACATGTGATTGCTAAGATTTAATACGAAGAATCGTGTGCAAGTACGCTTGTTTGATTTGCCCCCTTGGGAGGTTCATAAGCTTTATCATTCCAAATCTTGCAAGTGGAATTAGTTTCCGGTATGGATAATAATGATTGAACCGTTCCTTGACCAAGGATAAAAGATATTAATTAATGGAAAGCTATTTCAGTGGCTTGAATTAATTAATGAGCTAGATAATCTTAAACACGGGAAATAATGACCGGGAGCCATATTGACTGTAATATGGGTTAAGATGGATAGTGCAATATTAATTATGTAGTGGGATTAATTAATATTTATGGGCTTGAATTATATTGTGGCTCAATATTAGATATTCAAGGTCCATTAGAAGGTCCAATCTTAATTCTCCTAAAGGCCCCCTGAGTAGCCCAACAAATAGTCCAATAACTGAAAAAGGTGTTTAAAATAAAATAAATATTGTTGCTTATTTTTCCTATAAAATTTCAAAATTATGGATAAGTTGGGAGAAAGATTTTCTTTGAATTTTGTTATGGAATGGAGATATGTATTCTTGGAATACAAGATTATCTCATTAAATTCAAGAAATCTCCCACTTGGTTATTCCTAAGGGAAATTTCGAAAATTTTGAAAATATAGTGGGCAAGAAAGATTTTCTTGAAAAGATATTATGGAAGATATGTATTTCTTGAAATACAAGAATATCTCATAAATTCAAGAAGATCCAAATCTTGGATTCTTGCATCAATTATTTTCGAAAATTATCCATATTGAGGAGGTGGGATTTTTGTGGAATATTTTAATTATGGGAAAAAGAATATAGGAGATATATTCAAGATTTCTTGGTGATCAAGAAAAGTCTTTTCCCACATTGTTTTTTCACTGAAAAAATCGACTACTCCTCACCTATAAATAGGGGATGATTCTTTCATTCCCAAGTACAATTCCATGTGCTGGAAAAATTAGCAAATCCACCTAAGTGGTGCAACAAAGTTTATTTTTTCCTTTTTGTTAATTGTTCGACAAGTGTCCTTCCACCGGATAGTTGAGCAAGGGCTAAGGGAATACTTGGGAAGTCCTTTTGGTTAGTCCATCCAACCGAATTCACTGCCATCCCGAGAGGTACATTCACGTAAACCCGTATATTCAGCATGCGTAGGTTTTACGTGGCTTATTATATGCATGATATGTTGTTGCAATTATTATTTGAATTAATATAGGATTAATTCATGCTAGTAATAATTAAAGAATTAAATTTGTATTTAAATATTCACCCCGAATAGATCTGTGCAACCTATTTCCCAACAACTGGTATCAGAGCCGTTTTTTCGGGCTCTGAATTTTTTAAATTGTAATTTAATTCGTGGACATTAAATTTGAAATTGGATAGTAGAATTGCTAGATCTGTTTTGCAGGTATCCAATTGTCATGGAATTTAATGTGTTTATTTATGCATGCATATAAACTGTGTTTTTAATTCGATTAGCTTCGATTCATTTTTGCTTAATGGAGAAAATCCACGAGTAGATTAGTATTTGTTTGATTTGATCAATGTAGTCTAGATCTAGGTTTATTTATTTTGTATATAAATTGTAACCGGATCGAAAACGAAGACGGAGACGAAGAATTAAAGGATAAAATCCGTAATCGGGCGTAGGCGGCGTCGCCGCATCGAAACGTGCTGCGGGAGGCACTTCATGTGACGCGGATGCACGCAGTACACACAAAGCGCAGGGCGAGGCCGAGGCGAGGCCGAGGGCCGAAAGCGCGAAGCGAGATCAAAGACGCGCACACCCGCGGGCGCTTAGCGACGCGCAAGACCGCGGCGCGAGCGGATCGGGCGAAGCGGACGCGGGCGCTGGACAGTAAAGCGGAACCGCTTAGGCGCGAACGGCGACGACGGGCGATGCGATACGGGCGCTTGGCGGGCGACATCTTGGCGCTTCGGCGGGCGACATCTTGCTTTCGCTCGGCGGGCGACATCGGCGCTTCGAGTGGGCGATCGCGCGTTGTGCCAAAAGCGCCTGCAGACGTTATTAGCTTTCGGCGGCCACCGGATCTTGGGCGTGCATCCCAGCTGCGAGCTACTTGGCATGGCGTTTCGAGACGGAGTTCTTTTCGAGATGATCAAGTGAGAGAAATCAAGACGGTATTTCTTCAAGATCAGGCCAAGAAAAATCAAACCATGACAATTGGATAATTTGTGCCCAATATGTTTATTTTTCTGTTTTGCTTGATTTATTTTGTGCTATCTTATGCTTTATTTAATTTGTTTAAATGTGTTTGCATGAGAGTTGCCCAAATGGAAAAATCTCACCTTCAAAATTACTAAGTATGTTTAAAATAATTAATTGACAATTTTATTCCGGATAATAAAATTGAATTAATTTTGACCTCCATGATTTATTTATTTGTGAATTCTTTTGGAGAAATTCCCCCACCAGAACGGTCCAAAAGATAGATTTCACATGAATGAATTCCAAACGGATGATTGTGGGTTATTACTAGTGGCGATTTATGACCCTCCCCACGAGGCTCGTTCAAAGCGAAATAATAGTCCTGTATTTAATCATGGTTATTACTTAGGTATAAAATTGATATGCATATACTTCCCCGAAGTCCCTGTCAATTTTATATTGGTCAAGTGGGAGCCAACTATTAATCTGGATATTAAAGGTTTGTAAATCGTTTGTTGTTTGTAACTCGTTGAATGTGTTTAAATAATGACCCACCCCACGTGGCTTATTTAAACTGCTTTTGAGATGTTGGGTGATGCATGTTCATATTTTTTTGAGATTTTAAATATGATGCATGTGATCGAATCTTGTGATATACTTGTCTTATTGCATATAGTTGTTTATTTCATTCAAAGATGTCGCTTACCTTTTAATCCATCATTATTATACTTAAAAAGTCAATACAATATGTATGGAAACTATATTGATTGGAAACGAAAAATTATAATTGTCATAACTGCACAAAAGCACAAGTGGATTCTTGACACACCAAAATCAGATGAGCCAACTGACGAGTCAAAACATGTGGGACTCGTCAGATCACCTTGCGAGAGATGTCGTCACTGAAAATGGTGGAGGGCAAACCCGTAAGGGATTACGTCCTCAAAATAGATGGTCCATCTGAACAAACTTGAGATTCTGAGTGCAGATTATGATCTGGAGACTCAGATGAATTTTATACTTCACTCTCTGCCCAAAAAGTTTTTGAGCATTTTGGCCTCGCTAGCTAATTTGTTGCAAGCTTTTGGTCTCGACAGAAATGATGATAAGGCACCAAACTCAAGTTTTGACGGCAAGTGGTCCGTCTTCATCTTCTTGGCCAAGGGTAGGCAAGATAAAGAAGAGGACCAAAGGCCATAAGCAATAAAACTCAACTGTTGCCAAGGGCAATGGTAAGATGAGGAATGCTTGTTGTGTCAAGGAAAATCCAAAGAGGAAGTGCTTAAGCTGCGGTGAGAGAGGACGATGGAGGTTTTGCCTGTTCCAACCCCAAAAAGGGACGGACAGAAAGGTAACTCTCACGCACTAGTTGTTGAAACTTGTTTAGCGGCGTATACTTCTCATTCGTGGGTGGTTGATACGAGATCCACTAATCATGTTGGCTTCACGGGTTCAAACGGACCCGACAACTTAGTGGGAGTGAGATCCTCATCACACTGGGCGATGCTACGAGAGTGACAGCTAAAGCAGTGGGAGAAGTGCACATATCTTTTGAAGATAAAGTTTTTTTTTTAGATTATCTTTATGTTCCCAGTTTTAGAAAGAATTCACTTTCAGTTTCTAAAATTCGATTAAAGGACACTAAGTTTCTTATAATAAGAATGACATCATTTCTTGAAATGATGAGTGTATTTGTTACGGGACATTGATGGAAAATCTCTATACAATTAATTGTGCACACCACTCACGAAATGCATCCTATAACACATCAACTATTTCCGACAAAAGAAAATGTGAACGAAACACTTCTTTGGCATCTAAGATTGGGTCATATAAATCCAAAGAGGATCCAAAGGTTGGTAAAAGACGGTTCACTGGAGTGTCTCCAAGTTGAACCAATTCCAACCTGCGAATCATGTTTGGAGGGTAAAATGACCAAGAGGGCATTTGGAGCCAAGGGGAATAGGGCCAAAGGAGTGTTAGAGATCGTTCACACAGATGTATGTGGTCCAATGTCAACCAAAGCAAGAGGAGGTTATGAGTATTTTTATTGATGATTACTCAAGGTACGGTTACATTTTCCTTATGAAGCATAAATCTGAGACCTTTGAGAAATTCAAAGAATTTAAGGCTCAAACAGAGAATCATAGGGAAAAACGTATCAAGTCTCTACGATCTGATCGTGGAGGCGAATACCTCAGCGATGAGTTTTTGAACTACTTATCTGATGAAGGGATTTCATCCCAGCTCACTGCACCCGGAACCCCTCAACAAAACGGGGTTGCAGAGCGAAGAAACATAACTCTTTTGGAAATGGTTAGATCAATGATGAGTTATGCGGATCTTCCCGAGTCGTTCTGGGGTCATGCCTTGGAAACAACGGCTTACATTCTGAACTTGGTGTCATCCAAATCGGTTCCCAAAACTCCCAAAGAATTGTGGACCGGGCGCAAGCCTAGTATGAGACACATGAGAATTTGGGGGTGTCCGGCCTACGTGTTGGACAAGGAAGCCGGTAAATTGGATCCTCGATCAGAATTAAGGTTGTTTGTAGGATACCCCGAGGGAACAAAAGGGTGTATGTTCTATGGTCCCGAAGATCAGAAGGTGGTCATCAGCACCCGCTTTAGATTTTTGGAAGAAGACCATATGAACCAAAGAAAACCCAGAAGTGAGATTACCTTAAATGAGCTTAGAGGGCAAACCTCAGTGCCAACTGTATACCAAACGATACGCTTTCACAACCGGAACCTCGTCGTAGTGGGACGGTTGTTAGACAGCCCGAGAGATTCATGGGAATAGGAGAGTCCTCGGACTTGATTCCTGGACAAGACGAATCAGACCCATGGACATATGACGAGGCACTCCAAGACAAGGATGCAGATTCTTGGCAAACAGCAATGAAAGCCGAAATGGGTTCTATGTTTCATAATAGAGTGTGGGAGCTAGTCGAACCACTTAATGGGGTCAAACCCATTGGATGCAAGTGGGTATATAAGAGGAAAAGAGGACCGGGCGGGAAGGTTGAAACCTTTAAAGCAAGACTAGTGGCGAAAGGTTATACTCAGAAAGAAGGGATCGATTATGAGGAAACCTTTTCGCCCCGTAGCCATGCTTAAGTCCATCTGTATTCTCTTATCGATTGCTGCGCATTTCGACTTTGAAATCTGGCAAATGGATATCAAGACAGCTTTCCTTAACGGAAGTCTTGATGAAGAGATCTATATGCAACAAACCCAAGGTTTCATTGAAATAGGCAAAGAACACCTAGTTTGTAAGCTCAAGAGGTCCAATTACGGACTCAAACAGGCATCCAGAACTTGGAACCAATGTTTTGATCATGTTTAAAAGTCTTATGGGTTTGATCAAAATAAGTTTGAAAGTTGTGTGTATAAAAAGCGTGTCGAAACTGCATTGGTATTTGTAGTACTATACGTAGACGACATTCTGATCATTGGGAACAATGTGAAGGTGTTATCAGACGTAAGGGCATGGCTTTCAAAACAGTTTGATATGAAGGACTTAGGGGAAGCCGGACACATCCTTGGGATCAAGATCACTCGAGATCGCAAGAAATGGATGATAGGCTTATCGCAAGCTTCATACATAGACACTGTCTTGAAACGATTCAGCATGCAAGATTCCAAGAAAGGATTCGTACCTTTCAGACTTGGAATCCACCTATCCAAGAAAATGTCCCTAAGACAAAAAAGGAGATAGATGACATGAAAGGTATTCCTTGTGCTACGACTGTCGGAAACCTTATGTATGCATTGTTGTGTACGACTGGATATCTGCTTTGTCGTAAGCATGGTGGCAAGATATCAAAGTAACCCAGGGAAAGGGCATTGGACGACAGTTAAAAATATTCTGAAGTGTCTGAAAAGAACTCGGGATAGAATGTTGATTTATCAGTCAGATATTCCAATCCCCATCGGCTACACGGACTCGGATTTCCAATCAGACTTAGATTCCAGAAATTATCTGCCTCAGTTAGTGTGTTTCCATTTGAGAAGTGTAGCCATCAAATGGACGAGTGTGAAGCAGAAATGCATCACTGACTCAACCATGGAAGTCGGGTAAGTAGCTGCTTGTGAAGCGGTGAAAGAACCGATTTGGCTCTAGACCTTCTTAGTGGACTTTGATGGAGTTCCGAATTTGTCTAGCAATTTTTTGCTAAGGGCGGCAACAAATTCAAGGAACCAAGAGTCCACGAGTTAAATGAGCACACTAAAGGAAAAGACATCTTATCGAGAAATCGTTAAGAGAGGAGATATAGATATGGCAAAGATAGCGTCTAAGGACAACCTAGCGCATCCATTCACAAAGAGTCGCCTCCTCAATACATTCGAGAGACATGTGGAAGGAATGGGTGTCAAGACCGGGTGCCAATCTGCTTTGAGTATAAGTGGGAGAAATTATTAGGTTCGTGTAGGTGACATTAGATGTCACGGACTACGCGAGACATGTTGTAGTATACTTAAAAGCAGACTTTGAGTATAAGTGGGAGATTGTTGGGATTATCTTTGGAAAGTATGCTTTTACTTTGTATAATCGAACCTAATTTCCGGACTTATTTATTGAAATAAATTGTTTATCATCGATGCTTTAAATATTATTGAATGTTACATATATTTATTTGCATAACTGCTCAATAAGTCATCGTGTTACATTGTAGTTAATTTAGTGATACCGGATCACGAAAGATTAAATTAATCCGCTTGTAACTAAAAAGTACGTTATTCACAACCTAGATGGAAATGAACAACCCATCGTGAAAGGTTGAATTGTAAGGCTCGATTGGCTTGTCTTGACCAAGAGATTACACTAGTGCATGACCGATGCATTGAATAGGACCTCTGGGAGGATAAATTCTTGAGAATCGAACAAGGAAGAATTAGACCTCGGTGGTTCGTTGTTTCTTAATCTTCGTTCCTTAAATAGGATCACGTGGGATTGGTAACTATTGCTTTGACTTATCATGGGTAGCGAATCAATGAGATTCAATACTTTTTATCTTGGGCAATATTATTAGTCACATGTGATTGCTAAGATTTAATAAGAATCGTGTGCAAGCACGCTTTGTTTGATTTGCCCCCTTGGGAGGTTCATAAAGCTTTATCATACCAAATATTACAAGTGGAATTAGTTTCCGGTATGGATAATAATGATTGAACCGTTCCTTGACCAATGATAAAATATATTAATTAATGGAAAGCTATTTCAGTGGCTTGAATTAATTAATGGGCTAGATAATCTTAAACATGGGAAATAATGACCGGGAGCCATATTGACTGTAATATGGGTTAAGATGGATAGTGCAATATTAATTATGTAGTGGGATTAATTAATATTTATGGGCTTGAATTATATTGTGACTCAACATTAGATATTCAAGGTCCATTAGAAGGTCCAATCTTAATTCTCCTAAAGGCCCCCTTAGTAGCCCAACAAATAGTCCAATAACTGAAAAATGTGATTAAAATAAAATAAATATTGTTGCTTATTTTTCCTATAAAATTTTGAAAATTATGGATAAGTTGGGAGAAAGATTTTCTTTGAATTTTGTTATGGAATGAAGATATGTATTCTTGGAATACAAGATTATCTCATTAAATTCAAGAAATCTCCCACTTGGTTATTCATAAGGGAAATTTCAAAAAATTTGAAAATATAGTGGGCAAGAAAGATTTTCTTGAAAAGATATTATGGAAGATATGTATTTCTTGAAATACAAAAATATCTCATAAATTCAAGAAGATCCAAATCTTGGATTCTTGCATCAATTATTTTCGAAAATTATCCATATTGAGGTGGGATTTTTGTGGAATATTTTAATTATGGGAAAAAGAATATAGGAGATATATTCAAGATTTCTTGGTGATCAAGAAAAGTCTTTTCCCACATTGTTTTTTCACTGAAAAAATCGACCACTCATCACCTATAAATAGGGGATGATTCTTTCATTCCCAAGTACAATTCCATGTGCTGGAAAAATTAGCAAATCCACATAAGTGGTGCAACAAAGTTTATTTTTTCCTTTTTGTTAATTGTTCGTCAAGTGTCCTTCCACCGGATAGTTGAGCAAGGGCTAAGGGAATACTTGGGAAGTCCTTTTGGTTAGTCCGTCCAACCGAATTCACTGCCATCCCGAGAGGTACGTTCACGTAAACCCGTAGATTCCGCATGCGTAGGTTTTACGTGGCTTATTATATGCATGATATGTTGTTGCAATTATTATTTGAATTAATATAGGATTAATTCATGCTAGTAATAATTAAAGAATTAAATTTGTATTTAAATATTCACCCCGAATAGAGCTGTGTAACCTATTTCCCAACAAGTCTACAATGCCACAAGTAAGTCGAGTTTTCATGATTACTAAGTTTGAGACTTTTATTTTGTATATTACATTATATCCTCAATGCAATAAGTATAAACCATTCACCATAGGGGCATTCCCATAAACCACACCATTCAACGTGAAATAACAATTATTATCACTAAAATGGAAGGAATAACCCTCAATGTCTAACATAGGAATGAAAATAATGTTGCGAGTAATAGGAAGAACGAAATGACAATCATTAAGTTCTAATCTAAAACCAAAGGGTAAGTCTAACACATAAGTCCCACATGTTCAGTAGCAACTCTTGCTCCGTTTCCACGTGTAAGACGACTTCACCCGGCCTAACTTCCCTAAGACATATGAGCCCCTTCACATTCGTACATATGTGTGAGCCATATCCGGTATCTAATACCCAACAGTTAGCGCTATTTTTGAATATGTCTATCTTAATAACAAACATACATGTTCTAGTGCCAGAAGGACCAAGTGCCTTCCTTTTAGAAACCAGAACCTTATAGTCCTTTTTCCAGAGCCCTCTTCTACTTATTATAGAGGCACACATCCTTATCTACCCGCTCCTTCTTTTGAACACCATCTTAATGATAGTGAACTCAAAAGTCTTGAGCACGTTGTGAAGTTCAGGCATGGTCGCTTCCGTCTTATTCATATTGTAGTTCATAATGAAGCTAAAATATGAATCCGAGAGCGACTGGAGGATAACATAAATGAAAACGTTGGTCTTTTAGCTCAAAGCCTAAATTACCAAGTTTATCAATTAGGCCCATCATCTTAAGCACATGAGGTGAAATCTTCTCTCCTTTAGCTAACCGGCATTTGAACAGATCTCTCATCACTTCATAAATCTCAGAACGAGATTTAGAATCAAAGAGATCCTTCAGATGCTTGAGCATTTAGAAGGGACCCATTTTCTCATGTTGCCTTAAGCAATTCGGGAGTCATGCCGATAAACATCACACACTGCGTATGGGAAGCATCCTTTTGATGCTTATTCTAAGCTGCTACGTCAAACGTAGCTGTCTCAAGAAACCAGCTGTAGGGGTAACAGGGATTGACGTGTCCAACACGTACTCAATCTTTTCTTGCCTTAGCACCAAACACACGTTTAGGTGCCAGTCCAGAAAATTTGGCCTATCCAATTTGTTTGTTTCCAAAACACATCTCAATAACAGTTATATATTTCAACTAACCAAGAGAAATAAAATAAAATGGGAATTGAACACATAATTCATATGATCAATATTCTGCAATCAAAATAAACATGACCTTTCTTTTGTGTTTATTTTGTCTCCATTATTTTCACATACTCAACGACCTCATCGGAAGAGTACGAATTCATATCAAATATAAATTGTAAGGGACTAGGATCCACATTCCTACTATCATGATCCCTGCTTTGGCTGAATATCACAATAGCATAACTGGTAGGTCTCCAAACCAATTTCAAAATTTGCAATTCCTAGTTGATTGAACCTAGTTCAATCAGATGTCACTTAACTTTCGTTTCCCTGCTTTGGCTGGTGAAAAAAAGTTAAGTTGGTTTACAACCATCAAGCGGCGACACCACATGTCCCTATAAAAGTCTCGTTGAATGTAGATCCGAGCAAAAGACTTTGGTCTTAAATACCCATTGGAACAAAATCCCCGGTTTACTTTTAACTTTGATGGAAGACATCTTATCAAATTAATGAGAAAACCATATTTTAGTGAGGAACGTTTTAAAGACGGGGTATTAATTGCTTAATCGAGATCCAACACGTTAATCTACATCACATTTGAGCAATTATTGGGTGCCTCCTACCCAAACATGATTTTATACGGACTAACATTTATATGGGCGCCGTCTACCCAAACAATTAATACGGTCCAACATTTATTGGGCGCCGCCTACCCAAACAATTATAATGCAGACTATAAATGCGTTAACGAATTTAAGCAAATAAGTTAACCAAGCGGGATTTAATAATTATTAATAATATATCGAATTACATTTCAAAATCAAATTTTAGAAAAATTAAATTCAATAACATTAACCAATTATTAAACTTATTTCAAATTAATCCAATTAATCATTTAGGTCCAACCAAAATCAATTTTAAAAATAAAATTTATTAATTAAAATTAGATTTAATTTTATTTGTCAAGAGCTCATGTGCAAATTTCTAAAATTGCACGGAAGAGCCTGTCCAAAATCCAATTCCAGCACAGTCCTTCCACTCATCATCGCCCGGTTTCCAAAACCGTATCCAATCGGGACAATCAACATTAATCAAACGTCCAATAATTCATCACAGTTCATCAGAATTATTCCAAACAATTCACAAAACTGTTCCAACTATTACGGTTCAATTAATCACAGTTTAAATATTTCCAAATCCCAATCAAATTTAACATGCAATGAATCAGACGACAAGAACCCATAAAATGAAACAACTCAAAGTCGACTTATGCAGCAAGCACGCGTGAGTTGCCACCGTCGCTAAAGGTGCGGCGCGATTTCCGCCACCGCTGACACAACGAGGGACGCCAAATGGAGCCGCGACCCTTCGAATCGGGTCGAGCAGAGAAAGCCAAGTGAGAGAACGATCGATTCGGTGGTGCACTACCTTGAATCGAAACTCAAAACAGGAAGAGCCACCGCTAATCGAAGAAATCGGCGAGCCATACCGAGACGATACAAAATTCGGTGGCGCGCCGCCGCATAATCGAGTTGAATCGAGCACATCACCATGAGGCATGAGTGACCGTGACCGAGACGAGACGAAATCCGCGAGAGCCATAAGCGAGTCATGACGGTCACGAGCACGCAGTGATGATCCAATCCGGCGACGCGCTGGCGGGCTTGCGCGACTAATGCGAAGTGGCAATAAGGCCGCTTATTTAAGCGTCGTCTCGGGTCACCCACAGAGCCGGGATGTGCGCATCAAGGAGGCGAAGAGGCGACGAATTTTACCTCGAAAACCCTTGTTTGGGTTATACTGAAAAATATGCTTATACTTTGTATAACCAAACTGAATTTCTTATTTATTTTACTGAAATAAATTATTTATCACATGTTGCATTAAATATGAATGAGTGTTATATATATTTCTTTGATACCGATTCGATAAAAAAATCAAGATGCGTATTACGTTGTAGTTAATTTGGTGATACCGGATCACGAGAAGATCAAATTAACAGTTCCTCGTGACTAAGTACAAATTCATAACCCAGATGGAAATGAACAACCCATCATGAAAGGTTGAAGTGTAAGACTCAGATTGGCTTGGCTTGACCAAGGGATTACACTAGTGCATCCCGATCTTGTTGAAAAGGACCTCTGAGGAGGATAAATTCTTGATCTTGAATATACAAGAATTTGACCTCAGTGGTGCGTTATTTCTTAATCTCCGTTCCTTAAATAGGATCGTGTGAAATTAATAACTATTGCTTTGACTTATGATGGGAAGAGAATCAACGCGATTCGATACCTTGTATCTTGGGCAATATTATTAATTACATGACGATTGCTAGATTTAATACGAGAATCGTGTCTGAAATGCGGCTTGCTTGATTTGTCCCCTTGGTGGGCTCAGAATCTTTATCATACCAAATCTTGCAAGTGGAAATTTATTTCTGGTATGGATAATAATGTTGAGCTGTCTTTACTCAAGGACAAAGATAATAATTAATATAAAGTCTGTTCAGTGGCTTAATTAATTAATGGACTAAGATAATCTTAAACACGGGAAATAATGACCGGGTGCCATATTATTGTGAAATCGTAATGTGGGTTAAGATGGATTAGGGGTGGAGCAAATACCGAAAATACCGGTATACCGCACTTACCGTACCGAAAAATATCAAATTTATCAAAATTTTTGGTATATCGAAATTTTCGATACGTATGGTACCGTCCAAAATTTTGGTACGGTAACGGTATATGAATATAGAAATTTCGGTATACCGCGATATACCAAAAATATTTTGGTATACCGGTATACCGAAATATTTTCGGTAAACCGATATATTATGTATTGAATTTCATATATTTTTTTTAAAAATAAATAATAATTATATTATATATATATACACAAAGTCACAAACCCTAAACAAACACATTTCATTTTTTTCAAAATTAAATATTCTCCCCTTCTCCACTTCTCCCTCCTTCTTGCCCACTTGCCCACCCGCCTCGCCTCTGCCCCGCCTCCCCTCTTGCCGTCACCCCACCACTCCGTCTACATCCTCCACTCCCACTCGACTCACATACCTTTCTCCATGTTGTGGCTTCTTGTTCATGGTGTCGCCCCCTCCCTCTCACCATTGTCGCCTCCCTCCTCTCGCCATCGCTCCACCTCCCTCTCTCCCAAATAGTCCCCCACATTCCTCTCATGTTGTCATATACCACTCTATCTGGTAATGTGTTATTTCTTTCAATTTTAGTTGTCTTTTCATCTTTCTCGACTCTGCTTTAAAGCACTTTCTACTCCCTATCATCTTTCCCACGACACAGAATGGCATGTTCTTAGCTTCAACTTTTTTTAATTCCGCACATTAAGATCTAATTGAGGTTTCATGTTACCTAGCGTACTCGATTAGAATTTGAATTGGACAAAAATAGCTGATGTTATGGTGGAATTTGTACTTTTTACTGCACAAGACCTCCATTGGCATTCGTATTGTCGAGTTAGGATTTTTGCAGTGGTTAATGAACTCGATGAGAAATAGGAATGAAATTGAAATGGATGGAACCAATTGATCATAATATATGATTAATGTTTCTGGTTACGTATGTGGTTAATTAAATACTTTATGAGTGATTTTGTGGGGATGTTTGTGAAGAGGCAACAACTTTTGTTTTGTCAAAAAATGGAGGAAGTTGATGTTTATATAATAAGGATTTCTGGCAATATTTTGTGTTGTAGAGATTGTTCTAAAGAGGTTTGCTGAAAGTTGGGTTGAAGTTGAGAAGTGAACTGTAAATTCTTACAAGAGTATAATTTTGAACATGTTTGGTAACTTTATTATTATACTCATGTTTTTTTTTATATATAGAATGGAATCCAAATCTTCTCATTCAATGCCGAATCCATCCGACACACCAAACACAACAGATTCAACAAAGCCTCCCACAGTTCTCAAAAAAAGGAGCATATATTGGAAGCATTGTATAGAGGGGACTCGGACATTGGGTGATGGGAGCCAACAACCAATCAGGACATGCAAATATTGTGGCATAGAGATTCTAATGACGGGTGGAAGTACTAGTGGGTTAAAAAACCACTTAGAGAAATGGTGCAAGGAATTTGATTTGTACAAGAAAATTGAAGAAATTGACAAGGTATTCTCCTAATTAATCCTAAACATGATTAATAATTTGTGAATATGGTATATTAAAGAAGTTCTAGTCAACCTCAAACAAAGTTAGAGCTTAGATCCATATATGTAAAACTTGAGTTTGTTATTCTTGAACTTATTGTTATTCGACTTGATTAATGGATTCTAATATGTTAATTGATTATTTTTTTGTGTTTTCCAGGTTTCTTGAGATGTTGGACTTTGAGAGTGAATTGTGTTTTTTTTTAATCGTGATTTGTATTATTTTAGTAATGAAATAGAATGTGTTTCTTTTAATATGTGTTGTGTTGAACTGTTTAAACTTATTTTGTTGTGTTGAACTGTTGAAACTTATTTTATTGTGTTGGACTATTGAAACTTATTTTGTGATCACATGTTATTTTTCATAAAAAAATACAGGTTATTTAAAAAAAATCGGCAGGAAAGGTATGCAGAAAATTTCGGTATACCAAAAATACCAAAATTTTCGGTAACGGTATGATTTTTTTCGGTATAGAAATTTCGGTATACCAAAATTTGGTATACCGAAATGTTCGGTATGATAACGGTATGAATTTTTGGTATACCTAAAATTTTGGTATGGTAACGGTATGGCGAGAAAATTTTCGGTATGCCGTACCGTCCACCCCTAAGATGGATAGTTCAATATTAATTTTATAGTGGAGTAAATTAATATTAATGGGCTTGAATAATATTTTGGCTAAATATTAAAGCTTCATAGCCCATTAGAGGTCCAATCTTAATTCTCCTAAATCAAATAGCCCAAACTAAAGTCCAATTAATGAAAAAGAGAAGAAAATATTTTGCCTTATTTTTTTTCATTAATTTTCGAAAATAATGGATAGGAAGAGAGAAAAGATTTTCTTGATTTTATTGGAAATATTTTATGGAATATGTATTCTTGGAATACAAGTTTATCCCATAAAATCAAGAAAAGTCAAAGATCCTATTTCTTTCCTAACTAGTTGTTTTTTTCGAAAATTCCCTTAATATTAGGAGGTGAGATTTTTGTGGAATATTTTAAATATGGAGAAAAGAATATATTAGATATATTCAAGATTTCTTGGAGATCAAGAAAAAGATTTTTCCATCTTATTCCTAGGTCAAATTTTTCGACCAACCTAGTATTATAAATAGGGGATGAATTTTTCATCCCCAAGTGCAATTCCATGTGTTGGAAAAATTAGAAATTCACAAAGGTGGTGGCCAAATATTTTATTTTCTCCTTTAGATTAAAATCGTTCGTTGATAATCCTTCCACCGGATTACGTTCGTGGACGTGGGACATATTTGAGAAGGTACTTTGGGTTGATCCATCGTCTCAACGGTTGTCTCTACTAGAGGTTAGTATTTACGTAATTCCTAGATTCCGCACGCTTAGGATTTACGTGAATTACATGTACGCATGATGTTTATTTGCTTATTAATTATTATGTTGAATTGGTTTAGGATTAATTCATGTTAGTAATTAATTGATTAATTTAAATATGTATTTAAATTCAACTCGAATAGATCCGGACACCCCTAATTTCCCAACAACCCTAAGCCGCTTTGGCGAAGAAGACGAACCCACAAATAAAAGGGGTGTGTTTATCTAATAAACATGCCCCAACAATTAGCAATGTTATATGGTGCGGTCAAAACAAGAACGACCGTACCATCAATTTATAAAAAAAAATTTATAAATCAAACAATTATGCAACTATACAAGAGCCTGAAGCTCTAATACCACTGTTGGAATTTAAAGACACGTAAACACGTAATACATGCACAGCGGAAATAAAAAGTTCACCAACAACGAACACATAATTGCATAATTGATAACGTATAAACATAAAGAGAAATCTTATAGAAAATCGTACGCATATTTCTCTACTATGGTATCCACGTAATCCCCGTTCACGGACTTGCACAGATTCGCCAGTGTTGAATCTGAGACGGAATTTGCTAGAAAAATTATTATTCTAGATTTTATGGAGAAATATGAATTAACGTTATTTTTGAATTTCCAATATCTCATATATATAGGAGAGACCCAGCTTAAGTCTTAAGCTAACCTGATTAGGAAATAAAATCCCTAATCTCATAAAATAAATCTCTTAGATTTATTTCCCATACATAAAATCTCTACGGATTTAATTTCCATTTATATCAAATCTCTACGGATCTGATTCCATATATATTAAATCCTATAATAATATTACATATATTATTATTGGGAATCATATTTAATTAAATCCAATTTAATTAAACACTAATAATAATTAATTCTAAATTAATCTATTATTAATTAATTCTCCATAAATTAAATATTAAATCCAATTTAACATTTAATCAACCAACTATAATCCGTAAAAGGGAACTACTTGTTGTGTGACACATAGGCCCTCATATATCGAGCGATTAGTCAAACTAACGGTCTTAATTGAACCCTAGACAATAAACTAGACATTCTCAATATATGAGGTACGTTGCGAGAAACGTGCAACTACCTGTAAATGAAACATGGGCTATTACGATTTCCTCCTTTCATTCGCGAATACTCGATTAAGTCTTGAACATGATGAAGTGTCTATTCAAATAACTTAATCATATTATCTCCAATCACTAATTGATCATGTATGTCACACTTAGCCACAAAGTCTAAGTTGACGTGCATCGGCCGATGACTTAGATCCAATTATGATGAGAAGATGAGTATTATCTCTAAATCCACTTTGAGGAGTGAATCTTATTCTTGGCTCAACTACCACACACATGTACTTCGTGATGAGCCCAATCCAAGCCATATCTACCCATGGTTAGGGTGCAAGCGTCGGTCATGGTCAAAGTTCATCATCCCACACATGTCGTGCGTATTGACCTCAAGTCAAAGGAGTATCGCATCGCTCCCACTAACCGAGACACCTGTAGACACATATAGTGGAAATACATCAAACGGTTTCTCGGATGGGTATACCAATACCCTCTAAGGTATTTGTGCATCCATCATGAGATACCTAGTATCTCGTAGTAAGTGAGATCTTACTACACTCTCTAAGAGTATGATGCAGATCGCACGCCAATCTCAATTGCATCATCAATATCTCATTCTTGATGATCCTTGATCGGGGCCATTTGAGAATCATGCTTAAGTCATTTGAGTTCTCACAACCTCAATGACAGCAATGACTCAAGGGAACACTTGCATGAATAAATGCAAACAATCAAACATAATATTCAAACAAGTGTATTTCCATACATTAATATTAAATGAACTATAATATTAAATCAAACTGAATATCATCTAGTATTATGTCCTTACAATAGATTGTCTCTAGGACACTAACACTAACACCGTTCCCTAGCGGGGGTCTCACTTCAAGCCAGAGCAAACAAAACTCTGTATGAACGGGTCCATCTCAAGAGTTGATTGCACCTAAGAGGTTTCGAACCTGAGACCTAGACAGAAGCATACTCCTAAGTCTCAGTCCTTGGGGGTTCATCTCTTACCTACTAAAGGCGAATCACCCCCAATTCATATGGTGACTTTATTTCAAATCTCTGAATTTCTATGAGAAGTTATTTATAGTATTATTATTAATTTTTTAATTTCAGTCATTCATTATTTAATTTTGATTTTAACATTTCATTTATATTTTATCTATTAATTATAAATCACCCCTATTTATGTGGTTGCTATATTTAAAATACTTCATTTTCAAAACATATACATTAATTTACATTAAATGCATACTCCGTAATTTATAAATTTATACTCCCTCTTATTCTTTTTAAATATCACTAGCATATAACCCGATGTATTACGTCTACACGACATTGAAAATAGTTTTTATATTATTAATGACAGTGTGTGTGCGTGTATTTTCAGAGTGTTGTTGAAAATGTTATGCAACATGTAAAACAACATATGGCAGCAGAAGCATAAAAACGCAGTGCAAATGATTTCAAAATTTTGTATAGTCTGTAATCCAGACTATACGAACCTCATGGTTAAAAACATCACTATAACAAGTAGTGAGATACACACGAATCTCTTACAAGATCCTAAAAGGTGTAGTGAAAAACCACACACCAAAATTAATCTATTCAATCAAGTAACTAGTGATCTTATTCAACCTAAAACTTGATCTAATAAGATAAAATCAATACTGATATGAGAGATTGTATTCCCTCGACCAGTACACATAGAATAACATCGACCCTCACACTCTTAGAATTAAAACACTAGGTTTTTCACTCTTGGTTGTGTCTTGGATGTTACTCTCTTAAGTTTGGAGTAGAGTAAATGGGACTTCACTTTAACTCAAACTTGAATGTCGACCAATGCAGTCTATTTATAGACTTTCGGACCAACTGCATTGTCCTATCCACTTGGTGTGAACAGCCTTGAACTTCTCCTCCACTATCTCCATGATCTTGGTGTAACCACCCATGATCTTTCTATTCTCACTCCATCAGTGCAACCACTTGATAATTTTCGAGATTATCTTTAACCTGCAATGTAGGAAACATAGAGAAACACATCTATCAAACCGGAGTTAGTGTTAAGAGAAAGGGCAAATTTATAATGTTGTGCAGAATGTTGTCCAACATCCGAGCAACATCAACAAACTCCCCCAATTTGGTCTTTCTACTATAACACACCTGATGTTAAAAACAACATCCGAACTTGTGTCAGGAAAGAAACAAATAATAGTCATTCAGAGAACAACTACTATTCAACCAAATCATAAATATAAACAAACACAGACACTAAGTACAACAGCAGTACACTTAGGCCAAAGTATCCAACAGCATAAAGTAAATGACAGAAATATAAACCTATCATCTAATTGTCCAATAACAGAGTTTATAAAGTAAAGAGCATAAATAAAAAGATTATAACACAGACAGGAAATTCCTAGAGAAATAAAGGGAAGGATCACCATTGGAATGATTTACATAATCTCCATAATCTGCAAATGCTCCCCATACTTCAAAAAATTCCCAAATGTCTTGAATCCAATCACCAGTTATCAACTCCATAAAGCTGATCAATGATAGAAATGCTCTCTGGAGACAAATTCTCCCTGGTAGGTGTCACCAAAGACCTCATCATCGATTAATCAGGCTATCATCAACCGATTCAAAGATCATCGTATCATTTGTTCAAAGAAGAAGAAACAACATCGATTATTAGTACATCTTCCACGGCATCCTCCACAACCTCATTAACAGCATCTTGTACAACATCCTCCACCTCTCTATCTTCAGCATTATTATGATCAGCAGCAATATCAACATCATCTTCAAAGAAGATCGATGCATCATCCTTCTCACCCAAATAATGGCGGATGGACCCGGCTCCATCATTACCACCATCATTATCATCATCATCAAGTGATCCTCCCCGCTTGGAGTAAAAAATTTTAAAGTTTCTCGTATAAGGCTTCTTTGTTTAAGTAAAGCATCTATGTTCTGCTGGATGGAAGTAATCTGACCAGTAATGAAAGAATATGTGAAATGAACAGAGGGTGTACTATTCTTTCTGGATACTGTATAGGGAATGTTGCCAACATGATGGGCACCATTTTCGGCATGTGGTGCAGGATCTGTCAAAGGAAGATCAACAGTGCGGTTTCCAGTCCTCAGGACATGTGATATACCAAAGCTTGGTATATAACCACTAATCCTCTCTCCTCTAGGTCTCTCAAACTTCAATCTATCCAAGAGTTGACAGATCAAGCTTGGATATGACAGAATGGTCCCTTCAGATTGTTTACCAGCATAGGAAACAATGTTGTCAAATATGATTTGACCCATGTTGAATCTGTTCAGGTGCACAATCTTGTACAACAAGAATGTCTGTTCCTTGGTTAACACAGTAGAATTCTTGGAAGGCAACCAATTAGAGACTAGTAGCTTATGCATCACAGAGTATAAAGAGGTCAGTTTTGCAGCAGAAAATTGTAAAGTCCATACAGCATGCCTACCACCAGTGATGACAGACATCACTTCCCTTATGTCTAATTCTCCAGTATCATCTTCCACATGTTTAGTCTTCAGAAAGATGTTTATAGTCTTAGGGGTAATGGTAACAACATTGTATATAAATCTTACTTTCCCATAACTTGAAGACTTCTTATTCCCACAACTCTTTTTCAGATTAGCATAAAATTCAGCAACCCAAGAAACATAATAAGGTTTGGCATATTGTAGAGCATACAATAAGGATCTACTCTCAAGAAAACCTATCAGATTTTGAGCTTCAAAATCAGGCATTTTGATTATCCTTTCATCCACAATGAATCTCTTAAGCATGGATTTAACAACAGCAGATTTTCTATCATGCTCAACCTTATCATCTGAGTCAGAGTCAGATTCCATTACCTCATCAAAGATTTGATCAAGTTCATCATCAGACTCATTTTGTTCAGGTTCATTCTCTTCTGGTTCCTCTTCCTCAGGTTCATTTTCTTCGGGTTCCTCTTCCTCAGTATCATCAGCTTGAGGATCAATGTCTGGTTCAGAATCAGATGATTCAGCAACATTTGCAGCAGCACTCACAGGAGGATCATTTTTCTGTTTGGTTCTCCTTTCTTTCTTAGCCAACAATTCTTGCATGGTTAAGTCATCATCTGAATCTTTTGGCTCAGCAACAGGAACATTTGGAATAACCATTTCTTCACCAGAAACCTCTACAGAAATAGGATCATTAACACCACCATCAGTTCTCTTAGGACGTTTCCCAGTATAATCAACCTTTTTCCCTAAGTTTCTTTGTGACATTCTTCTCTTTCCCCATCTACCAACACCTCTTCTGGGAGCCAATTGCTTCTTTATTAGCTTAATGTTCTTCAATTTCTCCCCCATTCCTTCTGAATCAGAGGAGTCAGCAACTTTCATTTCAACATCGGTTGTTTGATTTGGGTTTTCAGAAGGGTTTTCAGAAACAGGGTCAGCAAAAGGAGTTTCTGAGGGTATTTCTAGAGAGGGTTCTTCAGGAATTTCTGTGACTAAGGGTTTAGCAGAAAGATCAACAAAGTCATTAATGTTGACTTGTCTTTTACCAATAAAAACATCAGGAAGAACAGGAAGATTTTTCTCGAGCATTTGTTTAATGATCAGTCGAACCAGAGATTGAGGAGTATCTTCAGGAAATTCGTACGGAGAGGGTTTTGGTACGGATGAAGAAGATGTTCCACCAACATTAGTGGAATCATAATATGGATTTTGCGAAGCCATTTCAGCGAGAAGATTCAGAGGGTTTGAGTTTTCAGGAGAGGAAGGTTTCGAGGAAGAAGGGTTTGCGTGAGTTTGTGAAGATTCAGGAGTGACCGATGGGTTTTGTTTTTCAGCCATTTCACCTTTTTTCTGTCCAATCAAATAAATACACAGGCAATTAAAAATAATGAAATCAGAAAATAAGAGGAAAAAGAAGCACATGACCGAGAAATATGAAATAATACAAGAACAACAACAAACCTCGAATCCAATATGCAACAACAATGTTTTCAGCTTTCAATATTAAACATCACAGATAAATCGAACTTAAGTAGAGAAGAAAGAACAAAGGTTATTACACACATCCATAAGAAAACCGAACATGAGTGGGAACAAAGGTAACCACCCACTATTTTGAAGTCATGTGATCGTGTGATGTGAAGAAGACCGCCAAAAACATTTAAAAAAACAGAGACCATATCTAAAATTAAATAGACACAAATTAGTTCAAACAATTTGTTCAATCCACGAATTCAACTTATCTAGAATATTAAACGAATCATGTATGATAGATAAAGTTCAAATCACTTAAGGTTTCACAAAATGTCGGCACACATATATCTCAACACTCAATTTTGCATGAAATTCATCATCAAAGTGTTGCATATACTGAATATTTTTCTTTTAAGCACATGTTCACATTGATCCATCTTTTCAAAAGAGTGCATCGTAGTAGCGAGCTTCGCGCCCCATAGTTACTCAATGGATTGTGAACAAACATGGATGTATATTTAATCACCTTTTGAAAAGAGAACATCGTAGTAGCGAGCTCCGTGTCCCATAGTTACTCAGTGATTACACATCTAAGTTGTGCTTTATTTTTAATGCATTTAAGAGATATATGTCCAGGACTCTGTATCTAAACCATGAGTCAAACCATAAGATCAAAACACTATCATTTAAAGCTAAAAAATAAGCAAAACAACAGACAAACTTATTATCAGAACCACAACGTTGCTTCAAATGTTGGAAACATTTGTCACAACATCTAGCGTTTATTTTCAGATATAGCAAAGACCAAGAGATTTTCTTAGTGAAGAAAACCTCTCATAATCAAGGGCTTTTGTGAAAATATCAGCAAGTTGTTTTTCAGTAGAAATGTATTCTAACTTCACAACTTCTTTCTCTACAAGATCTCTTATAAAGTGATGTCTTATACTTATATGCTTAGTCAAAGAATGTTGCACAGGATTCTTGGAAATATTGATGGCACTAGTATTATCATAATAAACAGTCAAAATACCACTTTCCAACCCATAATCATCAAACATCTTTTTAAGCCATAGCAGTTGAGTGCAGCAACTTCCAGCAGCAACATATTCAGACTCAGCTGTTGATTGTGAAACACAATTCTGTTTCTTACTATGCTAGGAGATAATGTTGTTTCCCATGTAGAAACATCCTCCACTAGTACTTTTTATGTCATCACAATCACCTGCCCAATCTGCATCACTATAGCCAACTAAAGAGCAATTAGTATCCTTTGAGTACCAAATACCTAAATCACATGTTCCAGCCACATATCTTATAATTCTTTTTACAGAATTGAGATGTGATTCTTTAGGATTAGCATGATATCTAGCACAAAGACAGACACTATACATAATATCAGGCCTACTAGAAGTTAAGTACAAAAGACTTCCAATCATTGATCTATACAAAGTAGGATCAACATCTTTTCCAATCAAGTCTTTACTCAACTTTTGAGTTGAACCCATAGGAGTTTTCATTGTTTTAGCACTTTCCAAACCAAACCTTCTCACCAGATTCTTACCATATTTGTTTTGACAAAAGAAAATACCATCTTTCATTTGTTTGATCTGAAGACCTAAAAAGAAATTTAGTTCTCCAACCATGGACATTTCAAAAGTACATGTCATTTCTTTAACAAAACTTTCAAGCATCTCATTATTAGTTGAACCAAATACAATATCATCAACATATATTTGAGCAACCATGATATCATTTTTAGAATTTTTAATGAACAAGGTTCTATCAGCTTCACCTCTCAAAAATCCAAATTCAAGTAAGAAATCAGTAAGTCTACCATACCAAGCTCTAGGTGCTTGTTTTAGACCATATAAGGCTTTCTTTAACTTGTAAACATGATCAGGAAATTCTTGATTTTCAAAACCTTTAGGTTGTTCAACGTAAGCTTCATCATCCAGAATACCATTTAAGAATGCAGCTTTAACATCCATTTGATGCAAGTTAATGTTAATGAAACATGCAATAGCAAGAAGTAATCTAATAGATTCTATTCTAGCAACAGGAGCAAATGTTTCATCAAAATCTATTCCTTCAATCTGAGTATAACCTTGAGCAACCAATCTAGCCTTATTTCTCACAATATTACCAGATTCATCAGTTTTATTTTTGAAAATCCACTTTGTTCCTATGACATTAATATAAGAATTAGGTCTAGGTACAAGTGTTATAACATCATTTCTTTCAAACTGATTAAGCTCTTCATGCATAGCATTTATCCAGTTTTCATCATTAAGAGCTTCTTTCACATTCTTAGGCTCTATTACAGAATGATAACACTCAAAAGTTACCTGATTGCATATGGATGACATGTAAACCGATCTTACAAGATTATTGATATGAATACACCCATTCTTCTTCTAGTTTGTACACCAGTGGTAGCTTCTCCAATGATCTGATCTGATGGATGACTTTTCATTATCTTTGTTGAGGGAACCAAATGTTTTGGATCTTTGTGAATCTTGTGATGATTTTTTTGATTTGAACTTTTGGGTAGTGTTAAATCGGATGTTGAAGGAACATTCTGATCAACATCCTTACTATCTTCAGTATCATCAGTATCTTTGGATACTTCTATCAAATCTGATACATTATCTTCAGCACTTTTTCCTACAAGACTTGCAATTTCATCAAATACCACATTAACAGATTCTTGCATTGTATCAGTTCTCAAGTTATAGATTCTATATGCCTTGCTATTCTTAGAATATCCTAAGAAAAATCCTTTATCACTTTTAGAATCAAACTTGTGCAATTGATCTCTATCATTCAAAATGTAACAAACACAACCAAACACATGAAAGTATTTCAAATTTGGTTTCTTGTTATTCAGAATCTCATAGGGAGTACAATTACTATCAGAACGAATATAGACTCTATTCACAATGTGATGGCCCGAAGGTTTGTTTTAGAGCTTGACCCGAATTTTTTAGAAAGACTTTTTGAGGTTAGCATAACTCTTGTCATTTCTTGCAAAGTTCTATTCTTTCTTTCAGCACTTCCATTTTGTTGAGGAGTTTTAGGTGAGGAAAACTCTTGCAATATACCTTTCTTTTCACAGAAATTAGTAAACAAACTGTTTTCAAATTCTCTTCCATGATCAGACCTTATCCTACTGATCTTCAAACATAAAACAGTTTTAAACCCTTTGTAAAGAATTTTAAACTCTGAAAAGGTATCAGATTTTTCTTTTAGAAAAATAACCCAAGTATATCTAGAAAAATCATCTACAAGAACATAAGAATACCTCTTACCACCTAAACTTTCAGTTTCCATAGGACCCATTAGATCCATATGAATCATGTGTTGTACATGTTGACAACATTTGATGTGTTGTCCTTACTTGCTTACCTTTCTGGCATGGTCCACATATTTTTCCTTTTTTAAAAATTAAGATCAGGTAAACCAACAACAACACCTAGTCTATGCAGTTTCTGAATACTTCTGTAATTTGCATGACCAAGTTTTTGATGCCACATATCAATAATATCATCATCTTTGAAGACTTTTTACAAGTATGATTTGAACCAATCAAATAGCAATTATCAGCAGATCTATTGTTAGTCATTAAGCATTCATCATTCTTATCAAACACATATCATGAATTCTTGTCAAATTTCACAAGTAAATCATCATCACATAACTGACTAATACTAATCAGATTAGCAAGTAAACCTTTTACATGTAGCACCTTTGTTAACTTTGGAAAACCAGGAACATTCTAGGTTCCTTTACCAACAACTTTACCTTTTGAACCACCACCATAGGTAACATGACCACCATTACAGGATGTATAATTGGTCAGATGATTGATTTGACCAGTCATGTGTCTAGAGCAACCACTATCAAAATACCAAGATCCAGGAACACATGTTTTCAAATATGTATACACAACATTACATGACATGTTCTTATGAATCAGCTTTTTAGTGTTGTTAACCTGTTTTATGGGATGTTCAACTTTATCAGATAAAAATATTCCAGCTTTTAAGTCTCTTCTTAACTTAGAACAATATGGATGAATATGACCTACTCCAGCACAATAAAAACAGATATACTCTTTAAACAAACCATCAGATTTCTTTTGTTTATCTTTCAAAGATTTTGGTACAGAAGTTCTAGCTTTTATAAAAGAAATAGGTTCACAGGATATATGAGTATTCTCAAAAGATTTTTCAAAGCCAAGTCCAGCATTACCATGTCTACCAATCATCAATGCATCATTCAAATCAGTAGTGCTAGCTGAAAACTTTTTAAAGCTAAGAGTAGTGCACTTAAGTTCATCTTTCAAAGCAGAAATTTCCACTTCTTTTCTAGTTAAAAGAACTTCAAGGTTAACAAGATTTTCTTTCAAATCTGAATTTTCTAAAGATAAGGAACTCAACACCTGTTTTTGAGTTTCTAAATCAGATTTAAACTTAAGATATTCAGAGTTACAAACAACATAACTTGATGTATCAGCTTTCAGAATAGTTCCAGCAAAACAGTTAATCTCAGAACTTGAATGTTGTTTCAGATGTTGTGATAACATCTGAATCTGCTTCAGACCAATAATCATCGAGATCATCATCAAATGTATCATCATAAACTATTCTAGCAGACATAACACTTAGTTCACATTTATCAGCATTAGTTTCATCATCAGAATCATCACTCAAAGTTGCATTAAAGTTCATCTTCTTCCTAAGCATAGTATTAGCACATTCATTAACATAATGACCATATCCAGAACATGCATCACATTTAACCTTTTTTCTGTACTCAGGATCATATTTGAACTTGTTATCCTTAGTAAATTGTCTAGGTTGATTGAAACTGGAATACTGACTTGGAACAAGTTTTTATCAGAGGGAGATGTATTCTGGTTTTTTTTTTATCTGACAAAGTTAGTTGTTAGTAGTTAGTACACCAAGGACCCCAAACACTCCACAAATTCACCAAGCCACCTTATAACTCCCATAACTCCAATTCGTTCCCAAAGGGAATCAAACCTGGATCTCCCACTAAATTGAGGAGCCCAGTGGCCAGGTGGGCAAAGCCACCTGATTAGGGAGATGTATTCTGATTAAACTTATCTTTTGGTTGAAAATTACCATTTGGCCTTCTGAACTTTCCTTTTAGATACAATTTGAATTACTTAGTTATAAGAGCAAATTGTTCAGAAATATTTTCATCACATAAATCAGAAACATAAGGATGTTTACCAACATTATCAGAAGTTTCACCTCTAAAAGCAAGTACTTTCTTATCTTTATCTTTCTCATGTTTATCATCATCTAACATATTTGAGTTTATCTCATAAGTTTTCAAAATACTGATCAACTCACTTTGACTCAATAAATCAGTGTTTTTAGCCTCTTCTATTGCACATATTTTAGCATCAAATCATTTAGGAACAATTCTAAGTATTTTATTGACTAACCAAGAGTTGGAAATTGGATCACCAAGTGAGTGTGACTCATTAGCAATCTCACTTATCCTTTCATTGTATGATGAAATGTTCTCATCATCTTTCATCTTCAAGTTTTCAAACTTGGTTCCCAACATTCTGAGTCTAGTCCTTCGAACACTTTCTGATTCTTCACAATGTTCCTGCAATATTTCCCATGCATCCTTAGAAGAAACACAGTTAGATATCAGTTTAAACATTGAAACATCAGTAGCAGTAAATATATCATTAAGAGCTTTAGAATTGAAATTGGTCGATGTGCATTCATCATTTGACCAATCAACCTCCTTTTTGACTTGTGATTCTCCATCTCTATCATCAATTGTTCTTGGTGGATTCCAACCAGATAACACACTACGCCATGCTCTCTCATCAATAGACTGAATGTACATGCGCATTTTAGGTTTTCAATATGGGTAATTTAATCCATCCAAAATTGGAGGTTTTAAAGAAGGAGTCAGTGGATAATCCATTGCAAAAACACACTTTAAAACACAGGACCTTTAACTTAGTGTATCAAGTTTATGGCTCTGGTGCCAACTGACAGTGTGTGTGCATGTATTTTCAGAGTGTTGTTGAAAATGTTATGCAACATGTAAAACAACATATGACAGTAGAAACATAAAAACTCAGTGCAAAGGATTTCAAAATTTTGTATAGTCTGTAATCCAGGCTATACGAACCTCATGGTTAAAAACATCACTATAACAAGTAGTGAGATACACACGAAACTCTTACAAGATCCTAAAAGGTGTAGTGAAAAACAACACACCAAAATCAATCTATTCAATCAAGTAACTAGTGATCTTATTCAACCTAAAACTTGATTAATAAGATAAAATCAATACTGATATGAGAGATTGTATTCCCTCGACCAATACACATAAAATAACATCGACCCTCACACTCCTAGAATTACAAACACTCAATTTTTCACTCTTGGTTGTGTCTTGGATGTTACTCTCTTAAGTTTGGAGTAGAGTAAATGGGACTTCACTTTAACTCAAACTTGAATGTCGATCAATGCAATCTATTTATAGACTTTCGGACCAACTGCATTGTCCTATCCACTTGGTGTGAACAGCCTTGAACTTCTCCTCCACTATCTCCATGATCTTGGTGTAACCACCCATGATCTTTCTATTCTCACTCCATCAGTGCAACCGCTTGATAATTTCCGAGATTATCTTCAACCTGCAATGTAGGAAACATAGAGAAACACATCTATCAAACCGGAGTTAGTGTTAGGAGAAAGGGCAAATTTATGATGTTGTGCAGAATGTTGTCCAATATCTGGAACAACATCTGAGCAACATCAACAATTAATTTTAAATTAAATACTTCAAATATTTAATTAGTTTGATTAATTCAATTATAGACATAATTTTTTTTAATATTATATGTGCATATTTTCATTCAATTGTTATTCTAAATTACTCCCTCCCATTCTTCTTAATGTCTTTTTAGTCTTTTAGAATGTTTATATAATAAATGTCGTTCTAATATTTTCTCCCCTCATTATATCATATATATGTACCCATAATAATTAATTTTTATGATCATTTAAATTTTCTTATGCCAACATTAACCTTAATTTTTTATAATTAAATATTTATAACAATAAATACTATTGGCTGGAAAAATTATTCACACAACATATATGTAGAAAAATTAAAATTTTTAATAACCATGAAAAGTAATCATTAGGGGTATATATGAGATAATGACAGGTAAAAATATCAAAACGATATGTATTATGTAAATAATATATAAAACTTAAATGAGTATGACATCTAATTTTAATGAGATGAAATAATTTAGAATAAGAAATGAATGAAAATGTGCACAAATAATATTAAAATATAAAAATTATACATGTAATTAAATTAATTAAATATGTAAGATATTTAAGTTAAAATTAATATAAAAAAAATTAAATCCCACGTAGTACGCAGGATTACATGCTAGTAATTATACTTAACTAGTTCATACACCCGCGTATTACGCGGGGTTGAAATAATTTTGATGTTGTAAAAGAAATTCCAATGTCTTCTTTTATTTATTATGAAAGATTTTGCAATTCGAAAAGGTGAATTATTTTTTTTCTATTGTGAATTACAAATATTTATTATTCAAAATTTTTGAAAAATCTTATTGTTTGAAGGATTTTAAAGAATTATAGCTAATCATATCTACACAAGATTTGATACATATTTTTTTTCAGACAAACATGTATTATACAAAAAAAATTGGTAATAAAATCTAATTTTTGTATATTTTATAAAATCTTTAGAAATTCTAATTTTTTGAAAAATTTTAAAGAGTTGTGATTAATCATATCTACGCAAGATTCGATATATAATTTTATCTTTGAAAAATCTAACTGTAATACTAATTAATTGGTGTATAAACATAAAAATCATTTCCTCATGCAAAAATGATGTACTCCCTTTGTCACACACTCGTTTGAACATCCATTATTTGACTCGTGTTTTAGCGAACGAGTTATTTATTAATATTTGAAATGATAAAGAGATTATTAAGGTGGGGTATGATAGTGCTACCCCTCATCTATCCTACCATGCCTTAAAAGTCACTTTATCATTTCATATACAATAAATAACTTGCTCAACAAAACACGAGCCAAAAAGTGAAATGTTCAATCGAGTGTGGGATGGAGGGAGTACTTGACATTTTTAATCTATGATTTACTAATTATGGGGAAAATTGTAAAATTATTTCAATATTATAAGAAGAAAATATTACGATAGGCAAAATATAAGTTAATATGACATATTTAACTTTACGTAAATGAATATACATATATATATATGTACTTTACGTAAATGAATAGTATATTGAAGTCGTTCTATAGGAATTATTAAGAGAAAGTTAAATTTATTTTCACACTTTTTGGTTTAATTTATGTAAGTTGTAGAACAAAAATCAAGATTTAAAAATCCATAGAAAAAATTTTCGAAAAAGTATGTAAGTTATAGGACAAAAATCAAAATTATAAATATAGGATCAATATAAAAAAGTGGCAAAGTTATCTTAATTTTCGCTTAACATCTAGAGGAAGATGTGATTTTCAGCAACTTGAGAATATTATGATATTTTACTTGACGATTTGGACAAATAGTCTGTAAGTTACATGACGAAAAAAAAAAAAAAAAAAAATCAATAGGACCAATATCAAAAGTGACAAAGTTATAGGGCGGAAAAAAAATCATTCCTTAAATAAATAATATATAGTGACCAGATAAACAACACAACAAATATTTGTAGCTGATATGACTGCTATATCAATGAATTTGATGAGAAAAATTAAGCAAATAAAGGTAAAACTCCAATACATTCATCAAAGTGACAAGAGGTTTGCAGTTGCTTGCAAGACTTTCTACGCTATCACTAATATAAAAAATTATCCATCTGAAGGCAAGTGTCTGCCACGTTCACTCAGAGCAATCTACGAATGAAGATTTATAACGAATTCATAACTCAAATTACTTATCTCAATACTCCATACAATATATACAAATCGTGAATATTAATCGCTATGAACAGATTAGAAGAAACTTATCCACAACTAATTCAACACTCAAATTACTTATCTCAATACTTCATGTAATAAAAAAAAAAAAAACTCCCATCCAACGAATCCATGACTAAAATTTCTTACCTCTGGTACTCCTTGCAATATATACAAAATGTGAATATTAATATCTATGAACATATTAGAAGATACTCATAAACAACTAATTCAATACTCAAATTACTTACCTCAATACTCCGTACAATATATACAAAACGTGTATATTAATCGATATGAACGAATTAGAAGAAACTCCTCCACAACTAATTCAACACTAAAATTACTTACTTCAATACTATGTGCAATATAAAAAAAAAACTCCCTGCAATATACATCATAATTACACAATTGCAATAAACATTCATAACCAATTAATAACTCAAATTACTACCTCAATTCTCTCTGCAATATAAAATAATAAAACCAAATTAAATAGAACAAATCAGAAGAAACTCACTCACAACTAATTCAACACTCAAATTATTTATCTCAGTACTTCGTGCAATATAACAAAACTACATGCGATATACGAAATAATTATACAATTACAATAAATATTCATAATCAATTCATAACTCAAATTACTTACCTCAAGACGGTAAGTTCGTTGAATAAATCTAAAACGAAAAAATATTTTAAGAATTAATAAATCTGCAAACAGGACATAAGCTGAATCATGTTTACCAATATATAGTATTAGTTCATATACCCGCGTATTACGCGGGGTTGAAATAATTTTGATGTTATAAAAGAAATTCCGATGTTTCTATTTATTTATTATGAAAGATTTTGAAATTCAAAAAGGCAAATTAAATTTTTTCTATTGTTAATGATAAATATTTATTATTCAAAAATCTTTTGAACAATTTATTATTCATAAATTTTTTGAACAATTTTAAAGAGTTGTAACTAATCATATCTATGCAAGATTTGATATATATAATACTCTCTCCGTCCACCAATCTCATGCTTGATGCTTTTGACACAAATTTTAAGAAAAAAGTAGATAAAGTAAGGGTATTATGGAGTATTGTGGGATTTATTTATTAATAAAGTTGTTGGTTGTGAGTGAAAGTACAATGACATTTGAAGTAATTAAATGATGGTTGATGGATAAAGATAAAGTTACTTTTTCCATAAATAGAGTGTGCATAAGATTGGTGGACAGACAAATAAGACAAGTGTGCATAAGATTGGTGGACGGAGAGAGTATTATTTTCGAAAATTTTAACTGTTATACTAATTAATTGATATATAAACATAAAATTTGTATCCTCGTGAAAAAATGATGTACTTAAGATTTTTAATTTATGATTTATTGATTATGGAGAAAATTGTAAGATTATTTCAATATTATAAGTAGAAAATATTATGATAGGCAAAAGATAAATTAATATGACATATTTAACTACGTAAATGAATATATATATATATATATATATATATATATATATATATATATATATATATATATATATATACTTCATGCAATATAAAAAAACTCACTGCAATATACAAAATAATTACTCAATCGCAATAAACATTCATAATCAATTCTTAACTCAAATTACTTAATACTTCGTGCAATATAAAAAAAACTCTCTGCAATATACAAAATAATTAATACTCCCTGCAATATAAAATAATAAAATCAGATTAAATAGAACATATTAGAAGAAACTCCTCCACAATTAATTCAACACTTAAATTACTTACCGCAATACTCCATGCAATATTAAAAAAAAAAAAAAACTCTCTACAATAATACAAAATAATTACACAATTGCAATAAACATGCCTAACCAATTCATAACTCATATTACTTACCTCAATACTCCCTGTAATGTAAAATAATAAAATCAGATTAAATATACAATAAAAAATTAAATTAAAAGATTCATAAAATTATAAACGAATTCATAACTCAAATTACTTACATCAATACTCCATGTAATATATACAAAACATGAATATTAATCGCTATAAATAAATTAGAAGAAGCTCATCCACAATTAATTCAACACTTCCGTGCGATATAAAAAAACTCACAGCAATATACAAAATAATTACACAATTTCAATAAACATTCATAACGAATTCATAACTCAAATTACTTACCTCAATATTCTCTGCAATATATACCAAACATGAATATTAATCGCTATGATCAGATTAGAAGAAACTCCTCAACAACCAATTCAACACTCAAATTACTTACCTCAATACTACGTGCAATTAAAAAAAATATCTGCAATATACAAAATAATTACACAATTATAATAAACATAATCAATTCATAACTTAAATTGTTGGGAAATTTAGAGTTTTGATGAAAGTTCCAAAACACATGTAATAGGACCAGTCAGACCTGTTAGCTGACTGATGTTTTTAATACCAGTTATAAGATGACCAGTTGATAATTATTATATAGAACAACTGATGTATAAGATATGTCACATATTGAGGGGAACCTCAATATGTATAGGTCGATCGTAAAGAACAAAAGATCACCGAAGTCCGACAGCCGCCGAAAATTTTGAAGGAAGGACAGAAGATCAGACGATCTTATAAAGTCGGATAATCAGGTGAAGTAATGAAACACAAATTCAGAAGACCTGAAGATCAGATGACTAAAAAAAGATCAGACCAGAGACCTACATCACCGAGTCTGCTAGTTGAGCTAAGACAATCGCACCGAAGACTTATCAGTAGATCGATCGGTTATAATCGATCAAAGTCGGCTTTTTGAAAATTTCACACCGGTGGTGGTAATCGATGTTTCACCAAGTCATAACGTTGTTGATCTGAACAAGAAGAATGTCAACTTTAGTTGGTGAACAAACTCTGATATGTTGTACTTGTTAACCAATAAGAACAAGACATGTATGACCGAAATGACATCATGGATTTTGCTATTTGCATAGTCAAACGGCTAGAAAAAATGACATATACGCTTTCGGTCATGCCGTACCTGAAAGCACGTCACATCAAATCCTACATATCTACCAAATATAGCCAGAAATTCAAATTGCTCTCATACGGCTCTTTGATTTCGGAGTCTATAAATATGGGATTACTCTTCAGAGTAAAAGAGACATAAATTATCAAGAAGCTCATACTATAGCCAAAATTTCCGCACGAAGAACACAACCTTGAAGATTATTTTTCTAAGTATTCATCCCATATTTTTTAGCACATAAATCTTATCCTCTAGTTGTTAGGCTACTTAAATACTAGGAAAGATTTCAAAGTTGGAACAAACAACAAATCTTACCCAAAACCCAAAGTTAGGTTCAGTTTGTTTAGCAAGATTTCAGACTAGGGTTTCTAGTTCTGATTTCTGGGATCGGTTGAGGGAGAACTCTATAAATATATGTTGGTGTAATGTGTTGGAACACAATAATCTAAGTCCAGTTAGTTAAGTTGGTTCCCCTTGTGATAGGGAAGAATGGGCGTAGGATCGTTTGTCCAACCACTATAAATCTTGTGTGCATTTACCGATTGATTAACCTGCTTTGAACACTATTGCACACAACTTAATTAAATCTACATACATATTCTTACGAAGTTAGGATCAATGAGCACCAAAATTTACTTGATCGACGGATTGACTCCATAGTCATCGATTGAAAAACGAATTTAAAATAAATAAATCGAATCGATTTGTTATAAATTGGTTTTTCACACGGGTATAAACTAGCTTCCGCACCATCAGTTAAACTGATAGATACCGAACTGATCTGCCCTTAGGCAATCAAGAAGTTGATATCGATCCAAATCGATTCACTTGCACTCTGATCGAAAATAAAACCGCAATCACACCGATCTGCACGAAAAAGTTTTTAGAAGTCTATTCACCCCTCCCCTCTAGACTTCTGCCTTCACGAAACCCGTTCGGGACCTACAAGTGGTATTAGAGCAGTGGTTCTACGGACCACTGGCTTTGAATAATCATCGGTTCTTGAGGAAGAACCTTTGTGGTCACTTCAACTGATCTTGAAAAACCTTTTTCAAATCTCATTTGTTTTCAAACTCACGATCAGCATGGATAATACTTCGGGTATGTATCATGATTTGCCTAAATTTTCCATTGATGAGTATGCAGACTGGATGATATACATGAGCAACCATCTGGGATCAATAAGCAGCAGGATGATGGAAGTTCTTGAACGAGGACCCATCATCATCTATCATGACAACCCAGTTGTTGGAGGTGATCCAGATTTTGCAGTTGGAAGTCTTGTCAGAAAGAGTCCCGCCCTGATGGATGCTGAAGAGAGAAAGTTGTACACATTGGATACGATAGCCAGGCACATAATCATGAAGACCATGGACAAGATAACCAGAGAAAAGATAAAGTATCTCAAGACATCCAAACAGATGTGGGATACGCTTGCTGATATGTGTGTAGGAAATGATCTGATTAAAGATAGGAGACTGCAAGCTGAACTGGTGAAATTTGAAAAACTTAAGATGCTACCAAATGAAACCATCAATGAGCTCGATGGAAGAATCACCATGTCAATTAACAAGCTTCAGGAACTTGGACGAGAGATGTCAGATAAAGACATAAATTACAAGATCTTGAGATCTCTGACTAAGAAGTGGGATATGAAAGTCACTGTAATAAAGAATTGTCAAGATATTGCTAAGATGAAGCCAAGCAACCTGTTCCTGAGTCTTAAAGCTCATGAGTTCGATCTGATCGAAAGAGGGCAAGAAGAAGAAGACGAGTCGTCTGCTGAAGCCACACCTGCCACATCAAAATCAGTTGCATTCAAAGCAGCCAACAACAACTCAAAGTCTACTGAACCAGTTGGAAATATTATAAGCGAAACTGAACAGATTGCTTTGCTAACCAGAAAACTTGAAAAATCTAACATTCAACTTGGCAAGTATCGTATATTTTATAGGGATTATCACAACAGATCTGAGAGAAGAAATTCTGATTACAATCAGACAGGTAAGTCACTTGACAGATTCTACAGACGAAATGACTCACCTGGTAGAAGGAGTTCCGTTGATCGTGGAGCATGTTTCAACTATGAGAAACCAGGTCATTACAGAGCAGATTGCCCGGACCTGACTCCAAAAGAAAGAGAAGACAAGCGGAACATACGAGAACAAAGATACAGAGACAGAAAAGCCATGGTTGCTAATACATCTGAGATCGATGATTCTTATCTACCTTCTGAGGATTCTGGTTACTCATCAGTAGAGGACTTTTGTCTGATAAGCAACGCTGATGATTTCTATCACTACGATGATCTGATGTTCTCATCTGATGAAGACATATGTCTCATGTCTAAGGAGGAAGACCAATCTGAGGTAACCTCTAAACCTTCTGCTCTTTCAGTTTCCACATCAGCCATGATTAACATACTTACTGGAGAGATTGACTTGCAACTCTATTCTGAGCAATTGCTTGATGATCTCTCTAATGGAGTAGACACTTTTACGATAGTGGAAGCCGAAAACGATAAGCTAAGGATTGAAAATACTCAGCTTGTTAAGGAAAATGTTGTCAGTAGAACAGCTGAACTAAAATCGGCTGAAACTGCTCAGAAGATAACTGAAGAACTGAAAGTTCTGAAAGTTAACTCTTCTGATCAGGAGAAGCAGATTAAGGAACATCTAGCTATCAATAAACAGCAAGCTGATGATTTTAAAATCCTACAAGCCAAGTTTGATGATCTCTTCCGACTACATGAGAGTCTGAAATTAACTGAGGATAGTTTACGTAAGAAAATATAGGTTTTCATGAAATCTTCTTAAACCGTTCAGGATATGAACAACTATTTTTGTACGACAACTAATAAGAAGGGTATTGGGTATGAAAACCCTTCTACTTCCTCAAAAGCTTCGTCTGATTCACTTCAAAAAGGTGTAATCAAACGAGTTTCTGATATAGATACATAAAAAGTAAAATATGTATCTGATAAGGGAAAGTGACCTGCTGAACAAGTAAGGCAAGTGCCCAATCAGAAAGGAAACTGAAATGGACCCCAACTAATTAAGCATCAGCCAAGGAATCAATAGAAGAACCCAGTTCTTCTGAAGAGACCTCAACCTGATCAGCAGATTAGGTATCAGAAAAGATAACCTGTCAAAGGGAAATCTAATCTGAAACCTAATCAGGGCCAGTTGCCTAACAAGCAAGCTAAAGGTAAACTGCTAGGACCAATTATGCCAAAATGATATGAATCTTTTAATGGTAGCAGTCGTACCTACCCTTACAATCAGAAACCTAGGGCTGCTGCACCTGAGCCCCACTGGGTTAAAAGAAGACAAACAACAAAGAAAAATCCCAAGTCTTCTGATTCACTCAAGGCTCACACAAATAATCATACTGATCAGAATGCATATGAAGAGATGTATGATTATGTAGATGTTTATGGGAGACAAATCAGGCCTTCTGATCTATCTGATTACAATAGAAGTGTCCTATTTGTATGGATCCCTAAAACCAATTCTAACCCCTCAGGACCCAATTCAAAAGGGGTACCTAAAGCTTGATTTGATTGCAGGTTCGCGTGGGTTTGGCCAACAAAGGAGGTGTACAAGCAACTATCTGGTACATTGATAGTGAATGCTCAAGGCATATGACTGGAAGCAAACATCTCCTTAGCTCTTATACAGAACAAGAAGGCCCACGTGTACTCTTTGGTGATGATAACTTTGGTTTTACCAGAGGATTCAGAACCTTAGAGAATGATGATGTACATGTTACTGGAGTCTCGTATGTCGAAGGTTTAAAGTATAACTTGTTATCAGTTTCACAATTCTGTGACAACAGATTCAGTGTTGAGTTCTCGACTGATCAGTGTACTATCAAGAATCGAGCTACTCAATAGATCTTGTTAATTGGTTCAAGGAAAGGTACGATTTATACAGCAGATTGGAACAGTTGTCCAAGAAATGCATGCCTGATTGTTAAGAGTTCCAAAAGTAGCAGTTGGCTCTGGCACAAAAGAATGAGTCATCTGAACTTTAAAACTCTTAACAAGATAGCAAGGATGTCTTTGGTTGAGGGACTTTCGAATGAGGTATTCTCTAAGGATCAGACATATGTCGCATGTCAGAAGGGAAAACAGGTTAAAGCCTCATTCAAGGGAATCCCTGGACCAACATCCAGCAGAGTATTACAACTGCTCCATATGGACTTATTTGGACCCGATTACACCGTCGATCTCGGTGACGCCGAAATATACTCTGGTAATCGTGGATGATTATTCCAAGTTTACCTAGGTTGTATTCTTGTATAAGAAGAATGAGACAACAACAAAGATACATGAAATTTGCTCAAAACTACAAAAAAAAAAAGGGTGTCGATTATAGTGAAAATCGAAAATCGGATAAAAGGTGCAGAATTTACGAACTCTTTTATTACTGATTTTTGCACTAAGTTTGGTATACAACATGAGACATCAGCGCAAGAACGCCCACAACAGAATGGTGTAGCGAACCGAGAAAAAAGAACACTCAAGGAAGCTGCTCCCACTATGTTAGCTGAACATGCAACACCAAGCCGTTTCTGGGTAGAAGCCATCAATACTGCATCCCACACTCAGAACAGATGCTCTCTGACTAAGGCTCACTACAAAAACCCTATGAACTGTGGAAGGGCAAAAAACCTCGTGTTTCTTACTTCCATGTTTTTGGGTGCAAGTGTTTCATACACAACAATGGGAAGATTTAGTTGAAGACTTTTGAGGCCAAGTCAGATGAGGGTATATTCTTAGGATATTCCTCATCCAGCAAGGCCTTCAGGGTTTACAACAGGCGAACCCTAGTTGTGGAAGAAACACCTCATGTGGTCTTTGATGAGACATCTTCTGAACAAGAGAAATCTGACTCAGAACAAGAAGTACCAGATCAACCTGTACCTGATGCACAGAAAATGGATCAACTAAGTATCAAGAAAAAAGGATCAGAACACGTAACAGTGTATATTCTAGATCTTGCTGATTCACCAGGTCAATCAGACCCTAAGGTACGTACAACTGTCAATAAAGAAGCTGGTACAACTGAGACAGTATCAACTGAACCATCTGGTTCAGGGGGAACACCTGAAGTTCCTACGGACAGACATCAACACATGATGAGTCCAACATCAGCTGAGACTTGTCCATGTCAAGTGGATCATAATTCTGCACCACTCCCAATCACTAGTAATGAACTACTATCATAAGAGGATGATGTTATCCAAACAGATGCAAATCAGAAAAGAAGGACCTGGGTAACCAGTCATCCAACTGATCTGATCATCGGAGACCCATTTGATAGAATCAAAACTAGACATCGACAGAAAAGTGCCATGTATTGTTGTTATCTGTCTTTTGAAGGAACCAAATCAAGTAGAGAGGAAGCTCTACAAGATGCAAATCGATTCTAGCCATGCAAGAAGAAGAATCGGAACAGTTTTGAAAGAAATCGAGTTTGGAAATTGGTGGGATGTACCAACCCATCAAGATGTGATTGACACAAAAATGGGTATTCAAGAACAAGAGAGATGAGAATAATGTCATAACCAGAAATAAGGCAAGACTTGTTGCTAAGGGGTATTCACAATCAGAAGGAATTGATTATGATGAGACCTTTGCACCAGTCACTCACCTGGAAGCCATTGGGTTGTTTTTGGCATATGCTGCCCACAGAGGGTTTATTGTGTATCAGATGGATGTAAAGAGTACATTCTTAAACAGGGTACTAGCTGATTTTTTTCATTATGTTGAACAACCTCCAGGCTTTGAAAAAGGCGACCAGGTGTACCGTTTAAGAAAAGCTCTTTATGGCCTGAAACAAGCTCCTCGAGCTTGGTATGATACACTCTCTCAGTTCTTGATAGACAGTGGTTTCACTAAAGGAATAGTGGACAGAACCTTATTCAGAATAGAAGATGGAGAAGAGACCAAAGAAGGTAAAACAGGCCGCCATGACTCTTTTTCTGGAAGACGAGTCAGATGAAGAAGGAGTGCCAGATCAACCTGATGCGGATAGGCAGGCTTCTCAAGTTGAGAGCTCGCCAGAACAATCTGAGGGAAGAGCAAGGGACGAACGATCTCCTTCACCTCAATCTCATGCTGATTCACCACTCAATCTTCTAGCTGCTGAGCATATCTCTTTTTCTTCTTCACCGCCAAACTCGAAGTTCACCACCATGAACCCAAGAAGATCACCTGGCCGCGAGAACCAGACGCACTTTGTCGCTATAGCGAAACCTCTACAGATTCAAATAATCACCCAATATCCAAATTTCGAGACACCACGGAACCCTACATCTCATCAATCAAAAACCTAGTCGATCTGAACAGATGATTCCTGAGTCCAGATCATCCAAGACCATCACCGGGAAAATGGTCAGAATGAGAATTGAACGCGATATTGATGAGTTGTACCCATAGTTGGTAGCCCATCATGTTATTCGAGAGGAAGTAATGGAGATCCTCATCTGGAAAGATCTCCGGTTGAAGAACTTCTCAGATTTCATGATCATTATTGAACATATGGGAGGTGATGATGCATTCGCAGATTTTGATTTCGACATGAAGAAATCTGCTCAGATATGATCACCAGCTGAACTGATAACTGCTGAAGCGATCAAAACTCTGATCCACAGAAAGCTGGGAATAATTGAACAAGTGGAACTGGAGGCTGTTGCATAAACTCCTAAGGAAGATGATCCTATGAAGGATCCTGGGAGGATGTGGGAGTTGATAGTAGTGGAACTGGTGCTGCAGTTCATGACCAGCCACTGGAGGCGCAAATAACTGGAAATGATAAGGTGATTCAAAATATTCCTGCAACACACATCACCACTGATCAACTTCAGGAGATCAGATCGTGTTTTAAAGATCTTCTGAAAGAAGAAATTGAGGGAGTGTTGGCTAATGAACTTAGCAACACAATAGCTGATCAGAGGTAGATTGGCCTCAAAGAAATAACGGATCAACGGGAATTGACTATTTCCCAGATTGAAACAATCAAAGATCAGTTCTCTCAAACCGTGACCAACCTAACTGCTGAATTTAAGAAGACAGTTGACGACAAGTTAGTTCAGGTTGATCAACAACAAGTTTCTCTTCTAATGGTCACATAAAAGCTTGAAATGACTGAAGAAAAACTTGATAAACTCATTCTTACCCTCTCTACTGCCGTTGAATCTGTCAAGACTGAGCTGATCTCAAAGATTCAAAATCTATCTACTCAAGCTCAAGGTTTATCTGTTGAAGATCTTAACAAGGCCATATCAGTCAGCTTTGGATCTCTGACTTCCCACCTCAATGCTCTTTTTGATCAAACCAAAAAGGGGGAAGGACAGGTTGAGAAACCAACTGACTTCATCAGAACAACAGAAGAACTGATTCAGACAGTTGAATCCTATGGCCAGAGACTAGACCATCTGGATCTGTTTGCTAATGAAATTTCTGGGAAGATGGAGAAGTCAAAGGCAAGAAAGTTAGCTGCGGGTGCTGGGACATCAAAACCTGTACCAGCCACTCAGACTAAGAGAGTCACGAGAAACACAAATAGCCGACATCTGGTAGATAAGGAACTGGTTGAGAAATTGTCTAAGGAGCAGATTGCTGAAGAAGCTCGAATTAGTGAAGAAGAAAGAAGAGCAGAAAAATTGGCAGAGGCAGAAGATCTGAAAAAGAAATACAGATCGAGGGCGAAGAAAGGTAAAGCCGGAAAATGTGGGCCAGAACCTCAGTTGCCAGCAAGAGTTGATGAAATCATTCCGAAAACTGCTGCACATGCTGATAGGTTCGAGGAATGGAATAAGATCAGAAGTGAATGGCTTCTGGATGCTTTTGTTCTGGATCTAGTGCCACAAGAAGAATCACCAGATGCATAATTTCTCAACTGGTTGGAGAACAAGCACCCAGATTTTCTGAAATATCTGGAAAATGAGGCCAGAGTAATCAATGTGAGAATATCTCGTCAAGAGTATGACGTGATGGACTACTCGAAGAAGGCAGATGGCTCATTTGACAGACTGGCATTTCAAAGGTTCTATTTTGACATCCTGAACAAAGCTCGCATAACTGATCCTCAGCAGATCAATGATGTCAAATGGAAGCTATACCGGATATTCAACATTCCTCAGGATCAACGAGAAATGCCAGAGGGATATAAGTCAAGAGATTAAAGATCAGAAGACTGTTTAGGATCAGCTGAATTTAAACTCAAACTTTTCTGATGTAACTTGTAATCGATAAATCTGCTGAATGAAAAGTTTATTCTTTTTCTGATCCTAAGATAAAATCTCATTGTCTTCTGATTATGTGTTCTTTATTATTTTATATTTATCAACTGTGTTGGTTTCTCAAGTGTTTTGGTTTCATCAAAAAAGGGAAAATTATTGGGAAATTTAGAGTTTTGATGAAAGTTCCAAAACACATGTAATAGAGACGATCCGATCGGACACATTGGTGATCGATATTTTTAATACCAGTTATAAGATTACCAGTTGATAATTATTATATAGAACAACTGATGTATAAGATAGATCACATATTGAGGGGGAACCTCAATATGTATAGGTCAGATCAGAAGAACAAAAGATCACCGGTTCGACGGGCGGAAAGCGCAAGGAAGGACAGAAGATCAGACGATCTTATAAAGTCTGATAATCAGGTGAAGTCATGAAACACAAATTCAGAAGACCTGGCCATGCCGTACCTGAAAGCACGTCACATCAAATCCTACATATTTACTAAATATAGCCAGAAATTCAAATTGCTCTCCAACGGCTCTTTGATTTCGGGGTCTATAAATATGGGATTACTCTTCAGAGTAAAAGAGACGGAAATTATCAAGAAGCTCATACTATAGCCAAAATTTCCGCACGAAGAACACAACCTTGAAGATTATTTTTCTAAGTGTTCATCCCATAGTTCTTAGCACAAAAATCTTATCCTCTAGTTGTTAGGCTACTTAAATACTAGGAAAGATTTCAAAGTTGGAACAAACAACAAATCTTACCCAAAACTCAAAGTTAGGTTAAGTTTGTTTAGCAAGATTTCAGACTAGGGTTTTTAGTTATGATTTCTGGGATCGGTTGAGTGAGAACTCTATAAATATCTGTTGGTGTAATGTGTTGGACTAACACAATAATCTAAGTCCAGTTGGTTAAGTTGGTGCCCCTTGTGATAGGGAAGAGTGGACGTAGGACTGGTTGTCCGAACCACTATAAATCTTGTGTGCATTTACCTGATTGATTAACTGCTTCACACTATTGCACACAACTTAATTAAATCTGCATACATATTCTGAGTTAGGATCAGCGAGCACCAAGCTACTGATCTGATCGGTTTGACTCCATAGTCATCTGATTGAAAACAGCTTCGGAATCTGATTTGTTATAAACTGGTTTTTCACACGGGTATAAACTAGCTTCCGCACAATCAGTTAAACTGATAGATACCGAATTGATCTGCCCTCGGCGATCGAGAAGTTTGATATCGATCAAAATCGATTCACTTGCACTTTGATCGAACAATCGCAATCACACCGATCTGCAAGACGAAAAGTTTTTTCGTAAGTCTATTCACCCCTCCCTCTAGACTTCTGCCCTCACGAAACCCGTTCGGGACCTACATAAATTATTTACCTCAATACTCTCTGCCATATAAAAAAAAAAAATCAGATTAAATATATAACAGAAAATCACGCTACAAAATTTTGTACATACATGCTTTAATTCATGTATCTTAAGATGCATTGACTAAGGAATAAGGTTGGTTTGGTACTAATAATTCAACAATGTCTAATATTTAATTTTTTTCGTATGTGACATTAGTACCTTGATGTATACATATAAATATGAATTTTTTTCATTATATTACAATTTCCAAACTTCTTCGATTTCTTAAATTATACAATTAAATCTACACGTAGAGATTAAATGAAAATGAACCGAATTGATATTAATAATTATTTGTAACTATATGTGTACATTTTTTTTGATGTTATTGTAATGATCCGTCATACAATTTCATAAACGAATTTTTTTAATTAAATTTATAAATAAATAATACTAACATTAAATATTAAGATATTCATTTAATATCCCGTATAATACATGGATTTTGCACTAGTAGCTTCATAATTAAGAACACTAGAAACAATCGGATTGACAAATAAAGTTGGGAGAAAGGACATTAGAACTTGCACAATTGGCGAAAAAAAAAAATTCATGCCACACAATTAAGTATACATGTTAATAATGATTTTATTTATTGTGTGAATAAATACTAACAAAAATAATTTGGAAAGACTATTAAGAGGGAGCAATTCAGACCAACAAATGATACGAAGATCTTGAAGGGAGATAGTATAGATGAAATTAACAGTGTAGAGTCTTTCTTACGTGATATATATGTTTACTATAAAATACTAAGTTCTCTCACGTATATTTTAGAAATTGAATTTGCAAGAAATGATAAAGGAGGCAGTTATAAAACACGTGCATGTGTGAGTTTTGAGCACTCAATAGTCGTGCATGGTACTAGAGCCAATTAAATGTAAAATTAAAAATAATTTTCTTGAATATCTTTTAGTGAAAATAAGTAATAAAAATAATTTTCTTGATTGCCCCTTTCATGCAGTATAACACTTTTAATTTTTATATTATTATGTTTACTAAAAGACACCATGAGAAAGGAGTTTTGAATTTTTCTGAACTGATTTCCATGTCAACCAACCTCCATAATAATAATATTTAACTTTTAAAAAGAAAAAAATAAATAAGAGAGGAGTTAGCGTGACTTCGATTTTCATGAGCATATCGTATCTCTAAACTTTTCATAGTTCAAACAAAAATATTTTAAAAACTAGCTAGAAAAAAGATATTTCAAAAATCACCTTCGAGACTTTATAACTAGCCAAAGTAACAAAAAAAAAAAATCAAAAATATAATTTCTGATAGTGGCTAGCTGTGTGGTGTTAACTTGTAAACTAAGTAATCATCAACATCGATGACTACAAATAACACCTTTAGTCACTTACAATATCATATCTACTGTACAATGAGAAAGTCCTATCAAAATTTAAACATAAATAAACAAAGTTTTTAATAAATAAAAATCAAATCTAGAAATGGTTAAACATTTCAATTTTCAAGCATTCCAAGATGTGAATTTTGTATTAGAAAAGGTACAATCGTTGGAGCAAAACTTTTGGTGTTCTATCGTATCGTATTATGTGTTTATACTTTATACATTTCTCATTGTTTTCTTTGAGCTTTTACAATGAGTTTGAGGTGTGTTTAATTTTCAATTTTAAATTATTAATTACAATTAATCGAAGGAAGAAATGAACAAATCTTGTATCGTCTCAAATTTCTGAAAGCCTATCAAACACTAATGCCCTTCATGATTTTTGCGATAAAGGGTTTTGGATGTACCAATTTCTAATCGGCAGGTACCTTTACTAATTATCAAGTTCCTTTTGGTTTTGTTACTCATTTTTCCCCTTTCAGCCTTTAGTATGAATTTATAATTGATGTATGATAATTTGTTTATAGTCTGGACTGTTGGTGGCTTTTGTTACAGGGTTGGATGTAGGGATGTCAACAATTCAAGTTTCGAATTTGGGTAATTTGCATTCCATCTTTCTTTTTTCTTTTGCTTAATTGATGGGTTTATGATTTCTGAATTGATGTTAGAAGGATTTCCGCCGGAAATTGTGGATTTAGATATTTTCAGCTACTGTTTTAGAAAATAATTGGTTTTAGTTCAGTCTACGGTTTGGATGGCCAATTATACTTTCATTTGATAAAGTTGGATAACAGTTTCGACAATGAATGCTAATGTTATCTCATAAGTTTATTATCATGATATAGTCATCATGTAAAAGTTGTATTTAAGAGGTGTGGCATCACCACTGATTGTTGTGCATTTTGATTTATAGCGGCAACTGAAGATTTCACCAGGTTGAGTTCTCTTTTTCCAAACTCAAGTGTAACTTTAGTTTTTGTTGTTGGGATTGAGCAACAGAGTTTCTAGATGTTCTCTTATCTTTAATTCATTTAGCTTCCTACACTAATTTATGCGAGATATTTCAAGGTTTAATTCTACTTTCATTCTCATTAATAGATTCAGTCATTTGTGTGCCCCACTAGATGTTTATTGCACGACTGCAGAGAAATCTTCAAACCATCTCAAGTGATGTGAAGTAGGAAACCTGGTATAGTTTTACATCTCTCAGGTTGATTTAAAGTTGCTATTTGAATATCAACTATATTAATTTTCTCAATGTTGTGTGTTAGAAAGTAAATTCATGAGGACAATTGGCAGGTGTGAACTTTACTAATACTGCAAATTATTTCCATGTCTCGCTGCGCCATGTAAGTTATAAATTTAAACTCATTAAATTTGTGAAAGAAACAGTTGTGCTCATGTACTCTAATATTGTATTTTTTTTGTTTCACATGTACATGAAATTATGTAAATCTCTCATCATCATGTACCAAAGAATTACATAGGCTTTGACAAGCAAGAAACAATATTTTAGTGCCTCATAAAGCATAAAGGATCATATCATATCTTGAAGGTAGCATAAGTAGTTAGCTTGGTTATTTGCTCTGGAAAAGTATGAAATATTTTCTCTTCTCATGCTATAATTAAAGAGACATTTATTTGTTCAAACTCTTGAGTGTATGCTACAATTATAGTTTTCTAAGGTTCAAATGCAGTTTGATGCTTTCCCCGATATTTACGATCAACTCATGTTGAATAATATTTGTGGTTGTCAAACTTTGTTTAGAAAAGTATATGGGTCGGAGGTTTGTATTTTCGTTTAATAATTATATTCTCTTTCAGTTAAGAAATAAAAAAACTTGACAGAAGCAAGTTTACAAAAAGTTGAGACCATTTTGTTGGTTAATTTTGATTATCAATTATCACCAATGTATGTTTTAGCATGTATAAAAATATTGATGTCTCTCACTCAATCCTTTTATTCATATACCAAAAAGAAACACATATAGAACGAGTTGTATGGGAAGCTTTTTAGGTGATTAAATCTTTTTTTCTCTTATAATATTATTATTCAATTTATAAATAGATTATCTCTGAATATGAATTTTAAGAATTGTATTTGTTTTGTTCTTGAGAAATAATGGCTATGACGAGTCCAACTATAAATGATATTGTAAGTGAGTTGTTTATTAGAGTTTTTGATATACCTTATATAGATTAGGTCTAAATACCGTGAACATTAATAAGCTAGGCACATTAATATATGTTGTGAAATTTATAGTTTTGATGAAAGTTCCAAAACACTTGTAATAGGACTAGTTAGACCTGTTAGCTGACTGATGATCTAGAAATCAGGTTAAAGTGACCAGTTGATAATGACTGTATAGAACAACTGATGTAATAGTATAGATCACATATTGAGGGGGAACTCAATATATATTAGGTAAGACTGAAGATCAGAAATACCTGATGAACTGGTATTGATCAAATGAAGCATGAAGATCAGAAATTCGACATCCAGAAAAATAGAAACTGATTCATTAGTTTCTACCAGATCAGAATTAATCTGAAGAAGAGAACGAAGATCATGTAAGAAGTTTCAAAACCTGATGACCTGCTATATAGACAACATCAGATGAGTTAGTAAGTTGAGCTAAGACAATTTACCTCAGAAGACTCAACCAGGTAGACAGATCAGTTGTAACTGATCTGGTCAGTTAAATCAGGTGTAACCCGGTGTTTACCTGATACGTACAAGTTCATCAGACAAGAGGAATGTCAACCTAAGTTGGTAAAACAAACATTGAATGAGTGTACTTGTCAACCAATGAGAGGAACACACATATGTACGGAGCTGACAGTGCAGGATTCGGCGAATCACAGTCAAACGGCTAGAAAGGACAAAGAAGCACGCATATAACCATGTCTTTCCTGAGCACGTCAAATCACGCCTGCAAGCTACCAAAAATAGCCTGAAATTCAAATTGCTCTCCAACGACTCTTTGATTTTAAGGTCTATAAATATGAGATCAAACCTTCAGAGTAAGGTTACGGAAATAATTCACAAGCTCAAGCAAGCTCAAATTTCCGCACGAAGAACACAAAATTGAAGAATATTTCTAAGTGTTCATCTCATAGTTCTTAGCACATAAATCTTATCATTTAGCTTTAGGCTACCCAAATACTAGGATTTTTAGCACATAGAAGATGATTTTTGGCATCATCTGAACTGACCAGAAAAGGAACGATCTACACTGTAGATTGGAACAGTTGTCCAAGAAATGCATGCATGATTGTTAAGAGTTCCAAAAGCAGCAATTGGTTCTGGCACAAGAGAATGAGTCATTTGAACTTTAAGACTCTTAACAAGATAGCAAGGATGTCCCTGGTTAAGGGTCTCCCGAATAAGATATTCTCTAAGGATCAGACATGTGTCGCATATCTGAAGGGAAAATAGGTTAAAACCTCATTTAAGGGGATCCCAGACTAGCATCCAGCAGAGTACTGCAACTGCTCCACATGGATTTGTTTGGACCAGTTACATCACTTAGTTTCAGCGGACGCAAATACACTTTGGTGATCGTGGATGATTATTCCAAGTTTACATGGGTTGTATTCCTGTATAAGAAGAATGAAACTACAACAAAGATACCTGAGCTGCTCAAGAGATTACAGAATGAGAAGGGTGCCAGTATTGTGAAAATTAGATCAGATAAAGGTATAGAGTTTCTAAACTCTTCTATAACTGATTTTTGCACTAAGTTTGGTATATAACATGAAACATCAGCCGCCAAAACGCCACAACAGAATGGTGTAGCAGAACGGAGAAACAAAACACTCAAAGAAGCTGCTCAGACAATGTTGGTTGAACATGCAACTCCAAACCGCTTCTGGGCAGAAGCTATCAACACTGCATGTCATACTCATAATAGATGTTCTCTGACTAAGACTCACTTCAAAACACCCTATGAACTGTGGAAGGGCAGAAAACCTCGTGTTTCTTACTTCCATATTTTTGGGTGCAAGTGTTTTATTCACAACAATGGGAAGAGTCAGTTGAAAACCTTTGAAGCTAAGTCAGATGAGGGTATATTCTTAGGATATTCCTCAACCAGCAAAGCTTTCAGGGTGTTCAACAGACGAACCCTAGTTGTGGAAGAGACAACTCATGGGGTCTTTGATGAGATATCTTCTGAACAAGAGAAATCTGCCTCAGAACAAGCAGTAGCAGATCAGCCAATACCTGATGCTCAGAAAATGGATCAGTTAAGTATCAAAGAAAGGGGATCAGATCATGTAACAGTGTATGTTCCTAACTTTGATCTTAATGATTCACCAGGTCAATCAGACCCTAAGGTACGTACAACTCTCGATAAAGAAGCTAATATAACTGAGACAGTAACAACTGAACCATCTGGTTCAGGGGGAACACCTGATGTTCCGGCGGACAGACATCAGCCTATGATGATTCCAACATCAGCTGAGACTTGTCCATGCCAAGTGGATCCTATTACTGTACCACTCCCAACCTCTAGTGACTCAATATCAGAAGAGGATGACAATGTCCAAACTGATATACATTAGAAAAGAAGGACTTGGTTGAAAGACCATCCGACTGATCAGATAATCGGCAATCCTAATGCCCGAGTCCAAACTAGACATCAGGTTGGTGAAAGTGCTATGTATTGTTGCTACCTGTCTTTGAAGGAACCCACCACAATAGAAGAAGCACTACAAGATGTCAGCTGGATTCTAGCTATGCAAGAAGAACTAGAGCAGTTCGAGAGGAATCAAGTTTGGGAACTTGTAGACAGACCAACTCATCAAGATGTGATTGACACTAAGTGGGTTTTCAAGAACAAGAGAGATGAGAACAATGTCATCACCAGAAATAAGGCAAGACTTGTTGTGAAGGGGTATTCACAATCAGAAGGAATTGATTATGATGAGACCTTTGCACCAGTCGCTCGCCTGGAAGCCATTCGGCTGTTTTTGGCATATGCTGCCCATAGAGGGTTTATTGTGTATCAGATGGATGTAAAGAGTGCATTCTTAAATGGGGTACTAGCGGAAGAAGTTTATGTCGAACAACCTCCTGACTTTGAAAAAGGCAACCAGGTGTACCGTTTAAGAAAAGCTCTTTACGGACTGAAACAGGCTCCCCGAGCTTGGTATGATACACTATCTCAGTTCTTGATAGACAGTGGATTCACTAAAGGAGCCATAGACAGAACCTTGTTCAGAATAGAAGATGATGAAGACATTCTGATGGTTCATATCTATGTGGATTATATCATCTTCGGATCTCCTAACAAGAGCTTATGTGATAGATTCAGCAAACTGATGCAAGAGAAGTTCGAGATGTCCATGATGGGTCAGATGAATTACTTTCTTGGTCTTCAAGTTAAACAAAGTACAGAAGGGATATTCATCTGTCAAGCAAAGTATACTAGGAATTTGTTGGTTAAGTTTGGAGTTCAGAACAGTAAGGTAGCCAAAATTCCTATGATGACTGGATTCAAGATGGATCCAGATGAAAATGGTCAGAAAACTAATCAGAAAGAATATAGGGCTCTCATCGGATCATTATTGTACCTGACTGTCAGTAGACCAGACATAACCTTCGCAGTAGGTGTATGTGCCAGATTTCAGGAAATCCGATGCAAAGCTACCTGGAAGCAGCTAAGCGGGTTCTTAAGTATCTGAAGTGGACAGTAAACCTTGGTTTATTCTACCCATCAGATGATAATCTAGAGCTTAGTGGGTATTCTGATTCTGATTATGGAGGTTGCAGAATAGACAGAAAGTCAACCTCAGGAACATGTCAATTCTTAGGAATCAAACTGATCTCTTGGTTTTCAAAGAAACAGACATTTGTTGCCACATCTACTACTGAAGCAGAATACATGGCCGCAGGAAGCTGTTGTTCCCAACTGCTCTGGCTTAGTCAGCAGTTGAGGGATTATAACATTGCAGCTATGAACGTGCCAATATTCTGTGATAGTAATAGTGCTATTGCAATCACTCATAACCTAGTTCTACATACAAGATGCAAGCATGTGGACGTCAGACATCATTTCATAAGAGATCATGTGGAAAAGAAGAATATCATAATGGAAAAGATTCATACTGATAAGCAGAGAGCTGATATCTTAATCAAGCCACTAGCTGAAGTCAGATTCAGGGAACTATGTAATGAGCTAGGACTTTTGGATCTAGGAGAAAGTGCACCAGAAATCTTTGGTGGACTGGTCTCCAAGATCAGTTGGTTAAGAAACTGACCAGAAAAGAAGGATCAGTTGAGAAATGGAATCTCAACTGATCAAGGAGGATCAGTCAGGGACTTATCAGAAAAGGGATAACAGTTGAAGGGAGAACTTCAACTGATCAGATAGGATCAGAAGAAACCTGATCAGGAAAGGAAACATTGTTGGGATAGTTTGTCCAGGAACTACAAGATCATCATAAATCAGTCATATTTAAACAAACTTGACTGATTACAATATCAGTCAATCAGATACGCATTTCTGCTTCTTTGTCTCTCTGTGTACTCATATGCAATTATCTGATCTTATTTGCTTTTACTGTACACATATTTTTATAACGCACGCCCTGCACAACATTTAATGCGGACGTGGGAAATATGTATTAATTGCTATTTATTGTGTTTTTAAATCCAAAAAGCTATCGTGTCCGAAATCCCTGACCGCACGATTTTATTTAAAATAAATCGCCTAATCTCGACTCCCATCTTGATTAGACTCTTCGGTTTCCAATCTCGATTTTCTAAAAGGCACTTTCCCTCCAAATCTATATATAGGCATGGTCACACACTTTGAAATCCTTCTAGCCCTAAATTTTTCGAATACTCTTAACAAAAAAATCTGCATTTACTCTACATTTTTGCGAACTATTCAATCACAATTTCTCCGATTACTTCTTCTTCTTCGCAAATCTCTGGTAATTGTGTGTGCTTTAGAGTATGTTCTCTAAAATGTTTTTGGGGTATTTACTGATCATATGTCAATTAATAAAATTGCTGCAAATGCCTTTTGAATCTATGTGTGCATATCTTGTGTTTGATGCATCACAATTTTATTGACATTATACTATGTGAGTTTATATGTATATGCACAATATAGATTGATCTACATGTTATTTAGTGCTTTATCTACACTATTGAGATTATGTCAAAATAGATATAATACTTCATATATTTGCAGAAATGGCAGCCCATGGTTCTGGTAAAGTTATCTGTGATTATCCATCCCTTACAAATCAAATTGTCGAAGATAAGTATGTGGTCTTCAATACAACGAGGGATCCAGAATCCAGGGAGATATTAGATCTTCTTCGAGCTTGTAAATTGGAGAAGTTATGTTCTGCTCGTGCCAATCCGGTGATGCAGATTGAAGCCCTGGAGTTTCTACTCAAGTTGCGGGTCAAATCTAATAATGAGCTTGAGTCGACGGTGAATGGTGAAACCTGTGGCATCACGGATGCTGATCTAATCCGAATCTTTGGACTTCCTAAGGGAAAGATTTCACATGTTCTTTACCGTGAACATGAAGAGAATCAGATAAGAGAACAACTTTTTCGGGATGCAGATAAATCCCAGACAACCAATTTTATCAAGCCTATGCTTAAGCGCAAGTACAGGCTGCTCTTCGACATCGTCTCCAAAATAATTATGGGGATTTATTTCAGCCCAGACGGATTAACATACTCCAAATTGCACTGCATGACCGCTAGGGGTGGACAGTACGGCATACCAAAATTTTTGTTCGCCATACCGTTACCGTACCGATATTTTCGATACCGAAAAATATCATACCGTTCTCATACCGAAAATTTCGGTATACCAAAATTTTCAAGATGTCAATATTGATACCGATACCGTCTGAGATAATTTCGATATACCGTCTTCGCATCAATTTTTGACATATACCGTACCATACCGAATTATCGGTATACCGTTTCGTACCGAAATTTCGGCATACCGATAATACCGTTTTGTACCGAAATTTCAAAATTTTGGCATACCGATAATACCTTTTCGTACCGAAATTTCGATATATCGTTCCTGTCGAAATTATTTTTTAAATAACCTGTATTTTTTATGAAAAAAATATTTGATCACAGAATAAGATTTAAGTATTCATCACTCATCAGTCCAACACAAAATATAAATTTCAACAATCCAACACAACAAAATAAGTTTCAATAGTTCAACACAACACATATTAAAAAGACACTCAATATATGCAATCTTTGTGGGGAGACTTTGGAAACACATATCAAGTCCCTCTATACAATCTTTGCCAATACCCCTTTTCACGCACAATTCCGGAAAAGATGATAAATAATTGAAAAAAAAAAAAGAAAAAACCTAAATTATAAGCTAAAAGGTAGTATAGAAAATGAAATCATACACAAATTAAGGAGGGTGGGGGACGGGCGGAGGGGGAGAGGAGGGCCACATCGGGCGAGGGGGGAAGGCGGGGCCACAACGGCGAGGGGAGAGGAGGGGCCACAACGGCGAAAGTGGGAGGCGGGAAGGCAAGGACTCACAAGCGGCGAGTGAGGAGGGGGAAATGGGCAAATGGGGAGGCGGGCGATTTGAGGCAAAGGAGAGGCGGGCAGAAATGGGGGGGGGGAAGGCCACAAAATGGGAGGGGAGAGAGGGGGCCACAAGAGAAAGGGGAGGCGGGGAGAAGTAGATTGGGGGACTACAGAGTGAGGAGGGTGACTTGAGTGTTGACATGAGGCATAGGGGGGGCCAGAGCGGGCGGGGAAGGGCCACAATGTGGGGGGGAAGGCGGGCCACAAATGAGGGGGAGAGGGGCCACAGGGGAAAGCATATGGTATGAAACACAAGATTGTGTAGATTGTGTAGGGTTTGTGATAGTTGTGACTTTGTGTTAATATATATATATACATAATATAATTATAATTATTTATTTGGAAAAAAATATGAATTCAACACAAGATTTTTGGTATATCGAATATTTCAAATATTTCTGTGATATCGAATATTTCTATATACATAATATAATTATAATTATTTATTTGAAAAAAAATATGAATTCAACACAAGATTTTATACCATTACCGTACCATTTTTCGTACCATCTTACCGCATCAAAAATTTTGGTATACCGAAAATTTCGATAAATTCAATATTTTTCAGTACGGTAAGTGCGGTATACCGGTATTTTTGGTATTTCCTCCACCCCTAATGACCGCTATTGTTGATAATGCTCCAAATATTAACTGGCTGTGATATCTGAAGGCTATCTTTGTTCAAGAAAAGGATAAATTTCAGGAAGTGAATTGGGTGGTTATTCTGACCAAAAGGATCAACAATCTGAATAAAGTTGTCGTCATTCTGAGGGATAAGTTTCCTAGATCAGATTGGTAGCAGACCGGACTGAGAGCCTACAAAGTTTTTCTCACTGATACTTCTACCATTTTTGGTCCACCTGACGATGATATGACCAAAACGGAGAGGAGGAAAAGAGCTGTGAAAGAACAGGGAGAACCTGAGGCAGTTCAACCCAAGAAGAGAAGGACGCTAACAAAGGAACTAGCAAAGAGGCCGAAGAGGATAAAGCAATCACCTATGACTCTCTTTTTGGAAAATGAGTCAGATGAGGAAGAAGAAGCAGAACAAACTGATGAGAAGGGAGGAACTGGTTCTGGTCATAAGTCTGCCGCATCAAAAGAAAAAACAGCAAAGCGGTCAGAAAGACTTGGTTCCCAAGTAGAAAGCTCACAAGAGCAATCAGAATGAGAGCAGGGAAAAAGAAAAGAGAAGGCAAGATCACATTCGCCTCAGTCACACGCACAATCGCCTGCCAGATCGCCATCTGCCCAGCGCATGACTCTCTCTATCTCTCTATCTCCATCTCCAAGAATTGAGCAAACCAGATCACCGTCTGATCATGCTAAATCTGACGCTCAACCCAGTCAAGAACAAACTGCTCAACCACCCCCGCCAGAACACTCATCAACCCAGCAACCGAAAGATCAGCAAGCCACCCCAGAAAAATCCACTACCAATCAACCACCCATTGAGTCATCTCATCCTCAACAACCATCTGCATCTGAAGACCAACCAGAATCTCTTCTAGAATCCAGAGCTGGGAAGACAATTTCTGGAGCAATGATCAGACTAAAAGTGGAATGGGAATTGGATGAAATGTATCCGGAATTGGAAGGTCACCCAAGGATCAAGAATGAAGTGCTGGAAATTCTCACTTGGAGAGATCTGAGACTGAAAAATTTCTCAGATTTCATTATTCTGATGGAGCAGATGGGTGGACCAGATGAATTTGCCGACTTCAATTTTGACATGAAGAAGACAGCTGGTGTAGGATCACCAATTGAGCTAATGTCTGAAGAGGCAATGAAGGCCTTGGTATACAGGAAACTGGGCAAGCCATTGGAAAAGATTGCTTTGGCTTCTGATGAAGAAATTTCCAAGAAAGATACTGCTATGAAAGATGCGGGAGTTGTCGATGAAGGTAGTCTAGGTGATGCAGTTCAAGATCAGCCACTAGAAGTAAAGGCAACTGAGGCAACTGTTGAACCGCCCATTGCAACTCAACTTCCAACAGAACAGGTCGTACAGAGTATACTTGCTACACACATTACCTCAGATCAGTTGTGGGAAATCAGATCATATTTTAAGGATCTGTTGAAATACAATAATTGATCAACGACAAGCTTGTATTATAGAACTGAAGGATCAGAGGGAGTTTGCCATCTCTCAGGTTGAAGCCTTGAAGGATCAATTCCAACAAACGGTGAATGAACTGAATGGTGAATTCAAACAGTCCTATGGTGAGAAGTTGGCTAGAGTTGATCAACTTCAAGTATCTCTCCTAATAACCACATAAAAGATGAAAAAGACGGAGGAGAAGCTTGATAAACTGATTCTCACCTTCTCAAATGTAATTGAAGCTGCGAAGTTTGAACTGATGCGTAAAATTCAAGAATAGACAGTTCAATCTGCAGCAGTTAACTTTGGCTCTCTAACTTCCCATGTCAACGCTCTTTTTGATAAAACCAAAAAGGGGGAAGGACAGAGTGAGAAACCAGCCAATATCATCACTACAACAGAAGATCTAATTCAAATCGTTGAATCATATGGGAAAAGACTTGACCACTTATATTTGTTTGTTGATGAAGTAATTGCCAAGATGGAAAAATCCAGACAAAGACAAACTGCTGGAAAAGCTAGACCGTTTGGACCATCAAAGACTGCACCTCTTCCACCACCAGCTTAGACTCAATCCAAAAGGGTAACTATGAGTGCTACAACACAGATTGAAGCTGATAAAGAACTGGAAGTCGGACTGACTAAAGAACAACTAGATGAAGAAACTCGTCTGAGTGAGGCAGAAAGGCGATCAGACAAGTTAGCTGAGGCTGAAGGTCTGAAGAAAGGATATGTCGCCAAAGAAAAGAAGGGTCAAGTTGGGAAGAAGTTTGTTGAGCCCCTGATTCCAGCCAAAGTATAAAACATCATTCCCAAAAATGGTGAACATGAAGAAAGGATGAGAGAATGGTTAAAAATCAGAGCAGAATGGCTCTTGGATGCGTTTGTGCTGGACATTGTGCCAACTGAAGAGTCACCAGATGAAGAATTTCTGAATTGGATGGAGAACAAGCATTCAAAATTTCTGAAGGAACTGAATATGATGCCAAGCAGATCAACGCAAAGATCACACATCCACCATATGATGTGTTGGACTACAAAAGGAAGAAGGATGACTCTTTTGACAGATTGGCATTTCAAAGATTTTACTTCGATCTGATGGGGAAAGCACGCATAACTGATCCGCAGTAGATAAATGATGTCAAGTGGAAATTATATCGTATCTTCGATGTTCCACATAATATGCGAGAGATGCCGGAGGGTTACATACCCAAAGGTTGATGATCAGAAGATCGTTTTATTAGGATCAATTGTATTTCACATTTTAAACTTTTCAAATGTACTCTGTAATGACAAAATCTGATGAATGAAAAGTTTATTTTACTGATCCTAAGACAAACTCTCATTGTCTTATGATTATCTGTTCTTTACTGCTTTATAATTTATCAACTGATGTTGGTTTCTCAAAGTTTTGGTTTCATAAAAAAAAGGGAAATTGTTGGGAAATTTATAGCTTTGATGAAAGTTCCAAAACACTTGTAATAGGACCAAATCGGACACATTAGGCGATGATGATCTAGAAATCAGGTTAAGGTGACCAGTTGATAATGACTGTATAGAACAACTGATGTAATAATATATGTCACATATTGAGGGGGAACTCAATATATATCAGGCAAGACTGAAGATCAGAAATACCTGATGAACTGGTATTGATCAAGTGAAGACATGAAGATCGAAAATTCGACATCCAGAAAAATAGAAACTGATTCATCAGTTTCTACCAGATCAGAATTAATTTGAAAAAGAGAACGAAGATCATGTAAAAAGTTTCAAAACCTGATGACCTGCTATATAGACAACATCAGATGAGTTAGTAAGTTGAGCTAAGACAACTTACCTCAGAAGACTCAATCAGGTAGACAGATCAGTTGTAACTGGTCTGGTCAATTCAATCAGGTGTAACCCGGTGTTTATCTGATACGTACAAGATCATCAGACAAGAGGAAAGTCAACCTAAGTTGGTAAAACAAACACTGAATAAGTGTACTTGTCAACCAATGAGAGGAAGACACATATGTACATAGCTGATAGTGCGGGATTCGACGAATCACAGTCAAACGACTAGAAAGGACAAAGAAGCACGCATATAGCCATGCCTTTCTTGAGCACGTCAAATCATGCCTGCAAGCTACCAAAAATAGCCTGAAATTCAAATTGCTCTCCAACAACTCTTTGATTTCAAGGTCTATAAATATGGGATCAAACCTTCAGAGTAAGGTTATGGAAATAATTCACAAGCTCAAGCAAGCTCAAATTTCGGCACGAAGAACACAAAATTGAAGAATATTTCTAAGTGTTCATCTCATAGTTCTTAGCACATAAATCTTATCCTTTAGCTTTAGGCTACCCAAATACTAGGATTGATTTCCAGTTGGAACACAACAAATCTTATACCCAAACCAAAAGTTAGGTTAAGTTTGTTTAGCAAGATTTCAGACTAGAGTTTCTAGTTCTGATTTCTGGATTGGTTGAGTGAGAACTCTTGAAACATCTGTTGTACTGTGTTGGACTAACACATTAATCTAAGTCCAGTTGGTTAGTTGGTTTAGTTGGTGCCCCTGCTGATAGGGAAGAGTGGACGTAGGACAAGTTGTTCGAACCACTATAAAAATCTTGTGTGTCTCTATCTGCTTTACCTGCTTTACACTATCTGCACACACCTATTTTACTATTGCATGCATATTCTAAGTCTGAATCAGATTTGCACCAAGCAACTTATCTGATCAGTTTGACACTTTGTCATCTGATCTGATACAGATAACTTAGAACCTAATTTAGTAAACTAGTTTTCACACGGGTTAAACTTATCTTCCGCACATCAGTTAAGCTGATAGACACCGAACTGATCTGCTCTCAAGCGATCAGTAAGTTGGATATCAGTCCAAACTGATTCACTCGCACTCTGATCAGACAACTTGCTATTCACAACTGATCCCACGAAAAAGTTTCAGAAGTCTATTCACCCCTCCCCTCTATACTTCTGCCTCACTAAAACTCGTTCGGGACCTACAATATATTTCTCTATTGGTAAAGTATAGTGTGAACAAGTTTCACATAAAAATTTATGAAGCTGGTTAAGAAATGTGACTTATATTATTAAAGAGTATAATATCAGGTATGATAACTGAAGGGTATGTTTTTTTATTACACAAAGAGTATTATTTATGATATTAAAGGGTGTGACTTATATCACAACAGGGGTATTAGTAGTGATAACTGAAGGATGTGATTTATATTACAAAAAAATATTAATCGTGATAATTGAAGGGTCATGTCTATAAATATGAAATCAGTTTTACGGTAAATAAATTTCACATGAGATCTACTCTCTATTATCTTATAATGTTTCTAACTTTATGGAATTTTAATCATTTAGGAAAAGGATTGAATATTTATTAATTCGAGATTAAGAGAAATTAAAAAAAAGAAAAAAATGCAAACCCCTATAATTAAACTCCCGACTTTTTTTTTTTTAACAGTAGTGTTTTTTAAATTTTTTTGAAGGTTTTTTTAACAGTAGTTAATAGTTAATATAACACTACTCAAACATCTTCGACATTCTTTGCCTTCAAGTTGCAATCTCTCTTTCTAAGAAAGTGTGTTAATATATTCAAATATATGTGCATTGAACACAATCTTTTATAAATTGAGTAAAACTTACGGAATTAGGTTTATATATGAAATCTTTTATTGTTATATGCAAAAATTATCACAGTTATGCATAAAAAATTTAACTCCTTAAAAATATAAAATATTTTTAAACAGTTAGAATTTTTGTACATAACATTAATAATTTCTATGCATATTATAGTGAGAGTTTTTATACATAACAGTAATATAAAAAAAAAAGTTTACAGTAAACTCAAGTTCACATAAGTTTTTGTATTATAAATTACATAAAATAAAACTATAACAGGCCCGTGCATTACACGGGTTGGATACTAGTTTTGAGAAGGACACCATAAAACATTTAAGAACTTTTTCATTGTGAGAGTCTGTTTGGCTTAGCTTATAAGCTCTGTGAATTTATTTGGCAAAGAAAAATGTTAAATATATAACTTACTTTTTTTTTTAGAGTTCGCGGAGGACGCATTACAGAGAATGGTGATCCTGAACTAGAGACAAAATATGTCTAGGAATATCATCGCCCACCCAAGCATGAGGATGGGGAGATCTAGAGGCCAGCTGCGCCAGATTGTGCGCCACTGTATTGTTCGTACGAGGGCAGTACCAAACGCTTTTTACAGAGTTGTTTGAGATCAAATTACGAGCTCTGGTAATGTAGCTTTCTCCGTAACTCTTGAAGGTGGCATCTGATTTGATAGCATGAATCGCATCCTTCGAATCTGAGAAGATCATAATCGATCCTTGATGGTTGTTAAACCAGAAAGAGACACCCTCGATGATTGCAAAAATCTCAGCCGCCATAACCGAGCCTGGTGGTTTGATTTTGTGGAAACCGGTTGCCCAAAGCTTCCCCCCAGGATAAAAAATAGTGAATCCCACTACAAAGGTCATGGTATCTTCGTTGTAAGCAGCATCAACCTTCAAACAGAAACAATTCGCGAAGTTTAAAGAGTGAGGCGGGAGGCAATTTAGAGCGGAGGTGTTGGGGCTTTGGGCAAGTTTGCTACGTCCAAATTGATATTGCTCAAGTAGGGAATCGGTCCAAGAGGCATGAATATTTGCTGGTTTGGAATGTGGGTCTTTTTTATGAGTGGTGTCGCATCTCTCTTTCCAAATCCCCCACATCTTTAAAGCGATTCTCTCCATCACCATGACATTTAGAGTCTCCAGAAGCCTGATGGTGGGGTTTTTAGGGCTGGACTTATAAGCTTTGATCAGGTTCCACCAGTCTGTATTTTTCCACGCTTCTTTAGCTGCCTAACAATAAAAAATAGCATGATTAGAATCAGCCCAATGGAAGCCACAGAGTACGCACCTGGGTGGGCATGGCACATGGTGGGAGGCCAGGTTGGCTTCAGTAGCAATGGCATTTTGTGCGGCTTTCCACACGATTTTTTTTACTTTCGGAGGTATATTGAGCTTCCAGATTTTTACCCAGAAAAGGGTTGTGTTATTAGAAGCGCTAGTGTCATTGCCTGCAGATATAGTAGCATTGTTAAAGGAATTCCAATATGTCGTTTTAACCGTATACATCCCATTTTTGTTAAAAGACCAAAACCGAGAGTCTTTCGAGCTAAGATGATCAATAGGGGTTTTTTGTATAGCATCAACTTCATAATGGAGAAAGAGATCCTTGATCTTGTTGAGGTCCCATGAATTCACGGGGGTCATGAGCTTGTCGACGGTAACATTGCTCTCATATGAAACACAAGAGGAGATTTTTTCAGAAGCAAGGTTTGGGATCCATTTATCTTTTCTGGCGTGAATGTCCCTGCCATTGGCGATCTTCCAGAATAAGCCTTTTGAGATGATCTGTTTGCTCCACAGAATTGGCCGCCAAATATATGAGGGGTTTGAACCAATAGAGGCTTCCATAATGTCCGAGTGTTTAAAATATCTGGCCTTGAAGACTTTCGCCACCAAAGAGTCTGGATGCAGGATCATTCTCCAGATTTGTTTGGTCAAGAGGGCTTTGTCGAATAAGACGAGGTCTTGGAATCCCATCCCTCCTTCTTTCTTTGGCTTGGTGAGGGTTTTCCAATCTTTCTAGTGAATTTTCTTTTCTGCCGAGTTGCCTCCCTACCAAAAGCGCGCACAACATTGCTTCCATATCTCCGTAGAGGGTGGTAGGAATTCTAAAACAAGACATGACATAGGTGGGGGTTGCCACAATAACTGATTTAAGGAGAACTTCCCTGCCACCATCCGAAAAGAATTTGTTCTTCCAGCAGTCTAATCTTTTGGAAACTCGATCTCTAAGGTAGCCAAATTGGAGCTTCTTACTTCGAATAGAGAAGGTTGGGATTCCCAAATATATTTCATGTCCTTGACATATCTGGATTTGGAGGCTTTTTTTTGTGAAGGAGATGTTTTCGGGGGAGGTAATCTTGCTAAAGGTAATGGCCGATTTATCAAAGTTGATAAGTTGTCCCGACGCCCTTTCGTAATCTTTTAGGCATTTCTTAACTGAGCGTACATCTTCTTTGTTAGTTTTGAAGAAGATAAGACTGTCATCGGCAAAGAAGAGATGCGTGATCATCGGGCTACCTCTAGCCACCTTAATCCCCGAGATATTTCCATTAGCAGCATGGGTATTAAAAGCAGAAGAGAGCCCTTGAGAGACCAGAACAAATAGGAATGGAGAAAGGGAGTCACCCTGACGAAGCCCTCTTGAGGGGGTTACGTTGCCTCTGATCACACCATTTATCTTGAAGGAGTAGGTGGGTGAAGTAACACACTTCATAATCAAGTTGGTCCAGCTAGGAGCAAAACCAATTTTGGCCATGACCCTTCTGAGATAATTCCATTCCACTCGGTCATAAGCTTTACTCATATCCAGTTTAAGGGAAGTGTATCCTTGTTTGCTCTTGTTGTTTCTAAGTCAATGCATACATTCGTATCCCAGCAAGATATTGTCCATAATGAGCCGTCCCTGAATGAAGGCACTTTGATTTGGGTCGATGATTTGGCCGAGGACGGTACGAAAATGGTTTGTGATGGCTCTGGCTATAATCTTGTAAGACACATTACAGAGGCTGATAGGGTGAAAATCCTTAAGGGTTTTTGGTTCTTTAGTCTTAGGGATAAGGGTGATGTTGGTAGGATTCTGATTTCTGAGACATCATTACCATTGAGGAAATTGAGGGCTTCTTTTGTGATATTGCTACCAATGTCTTCCCAGGAGTTTTGAAAGAAAAGAGCAGTAAAACCATCCGGTCCCGGAGCCTTTGACGGATTAAGATCAAACAAAGCCTTTCGGACCTCATCTTCGGAGAAAGGCTCGATGAGGTGTCTGTTCATATCACCTGTAACAGAAGGAATGATAAGGTTAGTGATGATGTCAATGTCCTCCGGAGAGGGATTCTGTGACTCAAAAAGGGTAGAGTAATAATTAATAATGATGTTCTCGATATCCTTTTGGTCCGTCATAACACAGCCTGCTTCATCAGTAATAGCCAAGATTTGATTCTGTTTTCTGCGGGCCGAGGCTGTTTTGTGAAAGAAAGAGGTGTTCTTGTCTCCCGAGTTAAGCCAATTGACCCTTGCCCTTTGTTTCCAGTGGGTCTCCTCCTGGTTTAAGAGTTTTTCCAGCATTGTTTCGAGGGATCGGATCTTTATTGGATCAAAATGGTGGTCTTCAACGTTGAGTTGCTTGTTGAGAAGGGATCGTGTATGCTTAATTTGTCGACCAGTGTCCCCCACTTTAACCTTGGACCAATTGTTTAGAGCTTCGTCTGTTCGTTGGAGTCTTTTGCCCATATCGTCATTCTCTTCCGAGTTTTTCCAAGAGTTTTCCACTGTCTCCTTGTAGTCCTCCTCCAAGAGCCATTTGTGTTCGAATTTAAAGGCCGGGGGTGAGCAACCGGCCACCAGGGTAACATTTCCTTCCAGCTTAAGCATGATTGGGTGGTGGTCAGATCCGTAAAAATCGAGGTTTCTAATAGAGGCATTGGGGAACTTGGAAGTCCAAGCATTATTAGCCACAAATCTGTCCAAACGTTCAAGCACATGCTGACTTCCCGATCTCATATTATTTCAAGTGAATTTGGGACCCAGAGCTTCCATGTCATGCAAATCGACATCTTGAAGACCTTTGCGAAAATCATTCATAAGGTTGAAATTCCAGGGAGCTCCGCCTTATTTTTCATAAGCATAAAGAATCTCGTTAAAATCGCCTTCCTACAATCCAATCAAAGTGCAAATTAGTGTGAGTCGAGGCAATACGATTAAGAAGATTCCAAGACGTATGTCTACGGTTTTGAATCGGGTTGCCATAGAAACCGGTAAAGTACCAACTATTGCCTTTAAACAAAATTAAACAATCAATATGGCCTGGAGAGTAAGACAAAATGGAAACATCGAACATTTCATTCCAAAATAAGATGAGGCCACCAATTTTCCCCGAAGGGTTAACACAAAAACTACCATGTAAATTAAAACAACTGCGCCATCTAGAAACAACGGAATTAGAAACTTTGACTTCGGAAATGAAAACAAGATGGGGGGATTGGTCGATCAAAAGACGTTGAAAGTTTTTGAATGCCCGTTTTCCCCCAAGGCCGCGGGTATTCCAACAAAGGCAACTCATGTCTGACGGCGGGGTTGACCTTTGTCAACCACCGCCACTTTTCCTACATGGTATGAAAAGTTCACGTCCAGGGGCTCTTCCTCCGTCTTCTGTTATTTTGAGTTGGAAGTGGAGACATAGTCTTGTTTGATGAGTCTCTTCATGCCAATCTTTGTCTTCAACCGGTTCAGCTTCCTTGTTGACTCTTTTGATCTTGGCTATGTTGCTCGATTTTTTGGACTGGTCCGCTAGAGGACCCTTCTGGGTGGGAGTAGCATTGAAGATAAAAGGGTAATTAAAGCTTCCTGAAAACATAGAAAGAAGTTCGTCAGTAGGTATGAGGTCCGCCTCTGCAAGAGAGAGGGAGAGGGCACTGTTAGGGTTATCTCGGGGGATCAGTTGGTTTGGACAGTTGAGGAAGAGGGGTGGAGTGTTATTAAGGTTGAGGCTGTATTTTCCGGAGGCGTTGGCAAGGTCATTAGCTTCAGCTCCCATATTATGCCGATTAAGAGGGGTTTCAAACAAGGGCGGGGATTGGTTTTCAAGTTTCTGTTTGCCATCAGGTTGGTTGTTTGGTTTCAGGATTAGGACATTCCAATTTGGTGCAGGGTTGGAGGAGTGTTTGGTTTTTGATTTATTGGAGGTGGGGATGGGATAGGGGATGGGGATAGCTCGGCTCTTAGTTTTGGAACGGGTCCATTCCGGGACGAGGGTTGGAGGGTTGGTTGTGAGTGTGGTCTTAGGGGTTTTTGGGAATTGACTGAGTTGCAAATCTGGTTTTTTGGAATTGAGAGTTTCAAGCTCGCTGTTAATCTCCTCAAGAGAAACAGCCTTTTGGCCGTTGGCTCTCAACCACGTCCCGAAGTGCTTTTTACCAGCTGGTTTCACAAAACCCTCAATCTTTCTCCACGTGGTTGATGCATCCACAGTAGAAACAGAAATTGGAGTTAAACTTAAAAGCTTTAAAAAAATAAATTCGAATATTTCAATTTATTTTCAAAACTACACCCATCCTGGCCCACCCACCCTTCACCCTCACACATTCTGACACCCCTCCCCACCACCTATACCCACACCACCTCAACATAAAAAATAAAAATATTTTGTTTTAAATTATCAAAGAATTTATAAATTTAATTAGCTAAACACTTTAACAATTTAATTATAAATTACTTAAAAAATACTACCTTCGTCCCAAGATAACGTGCAATCTAACTTTATTATCGAGTTTTTTTGCGAGCGGGTTGTTTATTAGTGTTTGAAATGATAAATAGACTTTTTAGGAGCGGTATGATAGATCGACCTCTATTCTATTATATGCATCTTTAAAAAACACTTTTTCATTTTAAATACTAATAAAAAATCCGTTCGATAAAATACGTGAAAACAGTAAACGTGCACATTATTATGGGACGGATGGAGTACATTTTATAAGCATTTAAAATAATTTATAAAATGTTAGAGTTTATAAAATATTTAAAATAAACTTAGGCAAAAGTACCCTTAGCCTCATTGCTATACTTCAATATATGCGCCTAATTGAAGGTACTCTTCCAATTATTGATTTTACACATGATACTTTCTAATCCTTTTGAAGTTCATACGGTGCATTGACAAATGTAACTATGTTAAAATACTCAATCCACTTAGAAGAACAATAATAATTATGTATAAATCAACTTCAATCAGTTTTTGTTCATGATTTACATGACAATATGAAATCATTTTAAAGCCTATAGACCGATCATAAAACACACAATTATAGCTACATCATATAATTCACTTGAACAGAAAAAAAAAAAAATCAAGAGTAGATCTAGTGTGAAAATTTTCATGTATGAAAATCTATAAAATTGCCTTAAATCAATCATCTACATCCTAAACACTAAATAATGAACCCTAAATTATGATCTATTCGGGTCAGGTGAACCATAAATCACTTGGGCCGAGTGAATCATGAACCACTCAATTTTGTTTTACCTTCACCAATTACAGAATTTGATTGTAAATTAAATTTTTTTCATGTATGAAAATTTTTTATACTAGACTTTGTCAAAAATCAATAATTACATAGAAAAATAATTTCAAGCAACTTCAACAAGAAACGAAAAGCCCATCACAACTTGCAGTGTGTATTGTTCTTGGTTGATTATTTTTTGTATTTTGCTTCGAAAAAACTGCAATGATTTGTTTGGACTTGGGAGTTGCTTTCACCACCATTAATTATTGTAGCTATTGAATTGAAGAAAGTAAAATGAAATCCACTTATTGGTATCTGTTTAACGAATACTAAGCGTTTGTTTGACTAAACTTATTTTAAATATCTTATAAGTTCTAACATCTTATAAATTGTTTTAAAGACTTATAAGATATAATTTTTAAGTAGCTTATAAGTTGTTAAAGTGATTGACTAATACAATTTATAAGTTCTTTAATAATTTTGTAAAAATATATTTTTTTAATATAATTTTTTTTTCTAAAATAATTTTTTTTTGTGAATATTAATTTTTTTAAAATTATTTTTTTTTGAAAATAAAATTTTTTAAAAATAATTTTATTTCCTGAAAATAATTTTTTTTAAATATTTTTCGAAAATATTTTTTTTACGAAAATACTTTTTTTTTCGAAAAATATTTTTAAAAAAATTTTTTTTTTTTTTGAATTTTTTTTTCCGAAATATTTTTTTCTTCTAAAATTTACTTTTTTAAAATATTTTTTTTCGAAATTATTTTTTTTTAAAATAATTTTTTCTGAAAATATTTTTTTTTTCTGAAAATAACTTTAAAAAAATCGTAATTTTTATTTTGGAAAATATTTTTTTTCCAAATTATTTTTTTCTGAACGTAATTTTTTTTTTCGAAAATATATTTATTTTTTAAATTTTTCCGTTGAAAACAGGACGGATTTGGTTGAATTTAGACCAGGATGTGTTAAGATATGACAAAGCTTATATAATTTTTGAAAAATAAGTTGAAATATCCCAACTTATTTTTTTGAAACTTATAAGCTCTAAAGAGTTTTTTTTAGATCTTATATAAGATGTTAGAAATTTTATTTTGCCAAATAAAATTAAGGAGCTTATAAACTCTTAAACAATTTATAAGCTGTGCCAAATGGGCTCAAAATTTGAAATCAAATAATCTTATTTTTCATTTTTTTATTTTCTTTTGAGCACAAAACCTTATTTTTCATTGGTGTAATGTCTTTTGAATGATTTGGAACCCAATTAAAATAATACCTAAGTCTCAATTCTTTGTTCACATTTATTGATTTCTCGTATTTTTACAAGTAATTTTTTTTATTAATATTTAAAATAATATAATAATTTTTAAGGAGACATATAATAGAGTAGATGTAGATCTATTATATGGCTATGTCTTGTATGCACTTGAGTGCACAGTGTACTCATAATGCATTTTAGAAGCGTGCAACTTGTTATGTTGAAAAGTGTAATTTATTTACACAGAAAAGTGCAATTGTTAATATGAGAACATAGTTGCATGCTTCTGTTTGGAATAATTGCAATTTTTTTTAAATAGTTCTGCTTCTAAAATGCACTATATGAGTCTTGGCGGTCGATTCAAGATACATGAGACCCACTCCTATCATACAACTTTTTAAAAAATAATTTTATCATTTCAAATACTAATAAGCAATTCGCTTGCTAAAATACGAGAAAAAAAGAGGTGTGAACAAAGAGTTGGAACGGGAGGAAGTAGGAATCAATGACTATTGACTATAACTGTGAGACCATGACTAATTAATATACAGATTAATTTAGTGATTTAAATCAATGTGTTTGTAGCATAATGGCCATGTGATTTGGGCTCCCCATCAGGGGACCAAAACAATCCAGGTTCGAATCCTGGCAAACACAAATAGAAAACTTTTGTTATTTTACATTATAATTTTAAAAAATAACATTTTCTTTTAAAATAATTGCTCGATTATTTACTGGGATGAGTTTATAAATAACCTAACATAAAAATAAAAATTCTTTTTTGTCATAAAATTTATAATCATTCTTTTTTAGTCAAGAGAATTTTTTTTCCAACTTTACCCTTTTTTTATGCTTTCATTATTTTTTAGTTCATCTTCCATATATACACCTCTGCATCAACATTATTTCAAAATTTCGTATCATCCTTCAATTAACCCCGTACCACTATCACTTCAGTCTGTAAATATCGTTTCAGTTCATACCACCATTTTATCAACCCCGTACCACTATCACTATCATACCACATTTATTTCAATCCCGTACCACCTTATTTTAACACCGTACCACTATCATTTCAACCCGTACCATAATTTAATTCAACTTGTACCATCATTTTTAAATTTGTACGACAATTTAATTAATTTCGTACTACACTATATTAATCTCGTACCACCATTTTTTTAATTTTTTGTTAACTTTTTTAAGGGTATAATTGCCCAAAAATTAATTATTTTGGCTAAAAAAGAATTAAATAAATAATCTTGATAAAAAAAGAACTTTTAAATGAGAAGAGACTAAAAATGGGGGTTTTCTCTTATATGGTTATTTATATATTTTCACAGAAAGGCATCCATGAGCAAATTGGCTCTCAATTGCTAAAATAGCAAGCAAAGCTCGAATTAAAATTGATCCAAATTGTTATAACAAGTCAAGATTAGGTAAGTAATAGAAATTTAATGGAGTCTCTTCCAATCCACCATAGTCTGATAACTCCAATTTCAAGAAGATGCTTCTTACTAACTCCAATTTCTGATAACTTATTCTACTTAAATAATTGCAACAATCATGTTGAAATCTGAGCATACAATATAATACATGATCAAAGTCTTCTAAATTTAGATCCAAGCCAATCAAGCCATGCCAAAAAAAGTCTTCCCCAAAAACACATCATTTTCAAACAATCCTCATCTCTGAAATGGGGAAGGATGAAGCATGGTACCTTCTGAGTTTACGCAGAATCTGTTACATTCTCGTCGTCGTCTCTTCCATTTGCTCGTTTCTGCTTCTCTACTCGTCCTCCTATTTCTCCACCGCCTGTTTTCCCGGTAGTCACGAATTCACAATTGAGCAGAATCAAGACTTAAACCTTGTCGAATTTCCATCTTCTTGGAATTCCCTCAACTTCCCTTCTCTAAAACCACCCCGATTTCTCAAAATCGGAGTTTTTGTCAAGAAGTGGCCCGATAAAGACCATGCTGGAGGGCTTGAACGCCACGCCTCCACTCTGCACCGAGCTCTTGCCAAACGGGGCCACGAGCTCCACATATTCACCTCTTCCTCGACCAACGTAACATCAACGAGAAATCTACATTTTCACTTCTCAAATCCAACGGCAGCTGGCTATCTAGACCAATCCACAATATGGAAACAGTTTCAAGCAGAGAACACAACAGAAAGGCCCTTTGATGTGGTCCATACAGAAAGTGTGGGCCTAATGCACACCAGATCAAGAAACATAACAAACTTAGCTGTTAGTTGGCACGGGATCGCCTACGAATCCATACATTCCGACATCATTCAAGAAACGTTGAGGGACTCACCATCCCAATCGACTGCTGTTCTGAAAGGTAGAGTGATCAAAGTTGTGGAAGAAATACGTTTTTTCCAACGGTACGCTCACCATGTTGCAACTAGTGATCACGTTGGAGACGTGCTGAAAAGGATCTACATGTTACCTGAGGAACGCGTTCACATTATCTTGAACGGCGTAGATGAGGCCATTTTCAAGCCAGATAATATCAAAAGTGGAGAATTCAACCTGGAATTCGGCATTCCAGAATCTAATAAGTCTCTAATTCTCGGAATTGCAGGAAGATTAGTGAAAGACAAGGGGCACCCCCTCATGTTTGAAGCACTTAAACAAATCTTCAACGAAAGTCGAAAGTTTCAAGAAAGTGTACTTATCCTGGTGGCTGGAAACGGGCCGTGGGGAGCCAGATACAGAGAGTTAGGATCCAATTTACGCGTTTTAGGGCCATTGAATGAAGCCCAACTCGCGAGATTCTACAACACTATTGATATTTTCGTGAACCCAACGTTACGGGCTCAAGGATTGGATCATACATTGTTGGAAGCTATGCTTGTTGGGAAGCCATTGATGGCCACAAAAGTAGCTAGCATCAGTGGCTCTGTGGTGGTAGGGAGAGAGATAGGGTACACGTTTTCGCCTAGAGTAGACGCGTTGAAGAAAGCGCTGTATGAGGTGTGGAACGACGGACGAGGCAGTCTGCAGCGCAAAGGTGAGTTTGCCAGAGCAAGAGCCTTGAAATTATTTACTGCCACCAAAATGGCTGCGGCGTACGAGAGACTGTTTTTGTGCATTGCTGGTAACCAAAATGGAAGCAATGAGCACTGCAGATATAAATATAATTCAACAGGGAGATTTTGAGCAGAAGATGTGTATTTACTAAAAGTGTAGTACTGTGATATGTATGTATTTTTTAAGATTCTTAATTGCATAGTTTTATGCTATTTTGTGTTATATCTTCAGTTTTCATTATGCTGTCTATGAGTGGAACTGGAAATAGATTCACAAGGATCGATAGAACTGTTACAGCACATATATTTCACATTGAAGTATTGAACCATCTAATGAAAACAATGCATCCATGTTTTAAAACAATCATATATTCTCTGATTCTTTCTTCAATGAACTCAAAATGCTATGGCTAGCAAAACTCTTAGGCTCCCCGGACCCGACCCAATTTTTTTTTTACTATATTTCAAATTTCGAACAATCAATTAAACACACATAATTTAGATTCGGGTTCATGGTTCTGGGTTCATGGTTCATGATTTAGGGTTCAGTGTTTGGGTTCATGATTCAGGATTCGGGTTCAGGGTTCATGGTTCGTGGTGGTTCGGGAATGAAAAAAGAAATAGAAGGTGAAATCACTCAAGTTCTAAATTGTGGTTAATTCAAATTAAAATTGAATTCAATTGCAACATGTGCAATTGGTGCATACAAGTATCACTCTTAATTAAAAAACAAAATTACTAACACACTTTTTCAGTCTTAAAATTTTCAATTTTGCAACTGTGGTCAGTGAGTGAGGTGTAAATATTGAAGACTAAGTTTTGTATGCATCAAGTGCATCGTTCACTCGATATTAAATTTTAAAATTATGCAATTTTTCTCATTGAAATATGCACATATTAATAATTACACGACAGTGTAAACAAGTTGCATTATTTTAAAATATACAATGTAATGCACAGTGCACATGATACACTGTAGCCCACTCATGATGAAATTGGGTTCTAAATTTTTTGTTCGTTCCATCATATTTAATTGAACCCAATTTTTTTTTTAACTTGTTCATGATATGAAATTGATATCATTACATTTATAAATTGATATTATTATTTTTATAAATTAATATCAATAACATTTAATTTTATGATTTTAGTTTATAAATATAATAGTATTCAATTGAAAAGTGGGTGATATTAATTTATAAGTGTAATAATGTACATTGTGTTAGTGTTAGTGTCCTAGAGACAATCTTTTGTAAGGACATAATACTAGATAGTATTAAATTTGATTTAATATTATTTATTTAATATTAATGTATGACAATACACTTGTTTGAATATTATGTTTGGTTGTTTGCATTTATTCTTATATGTGTTCCCATGAACTAATGTTGTCATTGAGGATGTGAGACCTCAGATGACTTAAGTATGATTCTCAAATAGCCCCGATCAAGGATCATCAAGAATGAGATATTGATGATGCATTTGAGATTGGTGTATCTGCATCATACTCTTAGAGAGTGTAGCAGTTCTCACTTATTACGAGATAATAAGTATCTCATGATGGTTGCACAGATACCTTAGAGGATATTGGTTTACCCATCCGAGAAAGCGTTTGATGTTATTCCACTTAAGTGTCTACGGGTGTTTCGATTAGTGGGAGCGATGTGATATTCCTCTGATTTGAGGTCAATATGCACGACATGTATGGAGTGGTGAACTTTGATCATGACCGACGCTTGCACCCTTAATGGGTAAATATAACATGTATTGAGTTCATCATGAAGTGCATGTGCGTGGTAGTTGAGTCAAAAAATTAACCATTCCTCAATGTGGATTTAGAGAGAGTACTCTTCTTCTTATACTAATTGGATTGTTAGTTATTGGCCAATGCACGTCACGTTTGGACTTTATGCCCAAATGTGATAAATGGGATCAATTAGCATAATGAGAAAATATAATTAAGTTATTTGAATAGACACATCATCACGTTCAAGATTTAATCAGGTATTTGCGAATGAAAGGACATTATCACAATAGCCCACATTTCAGTTACAGGTAGTTGCATGTTTCCTCGCAACGTACCTTATATATTGAGAATGTCTGATTTATTATCTAGAGTTCAATTAAGACCGTTAATTTGGCTAATTGCTCGATATATAAGGGCATATGAGTCACATAACAAGTAATTCCCCTTTACAGATTATAGTTAATTGATTAAATATTAAATTGGATTTAATATTTAATTTATGTAGAATTAATAATAATTATATTTGAAATTAATTATTATTACTATTTAATTAAATTGGATTTAATTTAATAGGAATCCCAAAATAATATATGGAATATTATTGTAGAAAATTATATATAGGGAAATCAAATTTATGGGATTTAATTTGGAAGATTAGGATTTATTTTCCTAACCAAGATGGGTGTTTTTATATCGATCGATGTTATCGTCTTGACAATTAATAATCATCTTTCTGAAATCGCGCGTAATATTATTAAAAATCTTTCAGATTAACTCTTATAAATATCAGATAAATTTAATATTTTTAAATTTATATATTTTTTTCATTTACCATTTTACCCTCTCTCAAATCAAATTAAAAATAAAATATTAAATTTATTTTTTCCTTTCTTAAATCAAATTAGTCAAAATCAAATTAAACCTACACGGTACACCCACAATAACAATTTCAATTCATGAGACAAAGAATTGACGACTTCACCACCATTTCTTTCTGGTACTGCCTACCATTCTCCGGGCGATGCCGGACCAGACACTCTCACCCGGCGGCGTCTGGCAAGCCCAATTCCCGGCCAGGCCCTGCAACAATCTCATGTTGTTTATTCCCCTGTCGAAAAGCCCGCTGATAATCCCATTGAATATGTTATCAATGTCTTCAATTCGTGGAGTCACCGGGTTGAAGATTTAGCCCGCAATTTGTGGCATAATTGTGAGTTTTTAATTATTGACTGATTGTTGTTTCGATTAGGATTTAAGAATTTAATTTCACTGTTCTGTGTGTACAGTAAAATCAGGGTTGTTAGTATCAAGTTTGTTGCAATACGAACTAATGCCTTTAAGAATACGAATTAATACTTTTTAGAATGTGAACTAATGCCTTTTGTAAAACTTAATGGGATTAAGATTTTTACTCGGCTTGGCGACCATTCTCCCTTGCCTCTAATTTCTCCTTCTCTTCTCCCTTTTCTTTTTCTTTTTCTCTCTTTTGCACCCAGAGGACATAATTTTTGCATCTTTCACCATCAATCCCACAATCAAGGTGTGCCTTTTTCACTCCATCTGTAACTTTCGAATTCATTAGCTTGAAAATTGATAATTCATGAAGTTCTTGAAAATTAGGGCAAAAGTGGACGAAATTTGGGGATTTTGTGCAATGAGATGATTTCTTGTGAATTTCTTTCATGAGTTGTGATATGTTATGCTTGTGCATATATATGATGGGTAACTCCAAAATATGCATAACTTTTTGTTTTCCAATTTCATCAGTGGCGCCATAAGTTGCCACATTTAGTCTTAGTTTCTTTCATTAGTTATTTCTCAATATTGGATGGCTGTATAATTTTCTGTATCCTAAAGGAGCTCATTCAAACTAAAGAATTAGGAAGGAGCATAGTGCATTACTAGGGATATCAGTACATTAATATATTGGAGAATTTTGACTGGATTAAGTAGCGTAAAGTAATAGAGTAGACAGGCCAACCAATTTGAATTGATAATCTTCACAAAAAATGATGTGAACTTGAATGAATTTGCACATGCATAAGTTATATAAAAGTTTAACATCAACCTATAACGCCCACTTAATACTTGCCAAACGTACACCAGAAAATTAGTTTTCAGATCATTTTGTGACTTAACTGTACCCCTTTTGTGAAATGTAAATGTGCTTACTATTTTGTTGTGTGTTTCCAAGTGGTGTTTACTCTTTTATCAGGGCAGCTGCATACTTTGATAATGCTTTGACATAATTCCAATGCAAAAGACTCCAGTCGTGGACATTTTATAACTTTTAAGAGTTGTAAATATACTGCTTAAAATTACTAAAATTATGGCATAATTGAGTTTTTTGGTTTGTTTGTTTGTTAATCTATTCATTTTCAGTAAATTATGGTGCATTTATGTTCTTTGTTGTTTCTTGGTCATATCTTATTTGCAAGAGAAGTTAAAGAGCTGCTTATAACTCTTATGATAGGTTGAACACTAGGAGCCATAGTAGGAGTTCCTGTGGATATTTGTTACAAAGAAAAGCAGTGGAGAAATTAAAAATAAAAATCTAAGTTGAGACCATTGACACAATCATGGGATTGGACGATATGCAGACACTGAGGAGACCATTTATAATTTGATGAAGGTTGTTTTATAACCTTTTTTGTGTTTGAAGGGGTGCCCTGTTTCTCAATATTTTTCCAACTTTCAAGGTTTTTAAAATTTTTTCTACTGTCCATTGGGACATTTGCTTTGGTCAAGAACTCATTATTTATGCACCTTTTATAGATGCTGGCCTTGATTGTTGGCAAGTTATGTCAAATCCTGTGTAAGCTCTTGTGGTTTAATTTAAGGCTTAATTTCTCGTAAGTATACATAACAAGAAGCACTTTTTTTTTTATTACGACATATATGTCAATATTACGATTTATATAGTGATTTTAAGTACTTATTTATATTTTTGCATACATTTCCTATGCTCAAAATACTAAAGAAAAGCGACGGGATAGGAAAATAATGAATTTATAGTAGTAAATATTACAAGGACATACATTCCGTCAACGATATTTATGTAGTTATTCAAATTTTAAGTGAATTTGATAACCCATTTTTTTTCTAAGTACTCATTTTGCAATATTAGAATTTATTATTTTAAAAACACTAAGTTTTTGAGTGAAATTGAATTAATTTGAGAAAAAACTATTCCATTGCATCAATTCTACACGAATTAAGGTGTTTTTATTTAAAGAGCCTAGTAAACATTAAATATCATTCTTCATGCGTTCCTTTTCAAATTATTTCTCGCAAGTGCCCATAACGATAAATATTTTATTATAATGACATATAAGTAGTTATTACGATTTAGGGTGTGTTTGCAATCAATATTAAATAGTGAAAAACACTTATAAAAGCTATAAGTTGTGAGGGGCAACTTTTTTTAAAAAAAAAAAATTTTGATCCCTCACTAGAAGTTGCAAAATGGGTACCTAGAAAAATAATAAATTCTAATATTGACATATGTTTCGTCATAATATTAGTGTTTTTGAAATTGAATTTATTATTTTAAAAACACTGAGTTTTAACAGTTCAAAATAGTAACGGACGCGATAGGGTAGGAAAGCAATAAATTTATACCTTTAAATGACAATAATGACATATGTTTCGTCATAACATTTATGTCATTATTCAAATTTTGAGTGAATTTAATAACCTATTTTTTTCTAGGTCCTTATTTTATGATATTATAACGTATTATTAAATAACTCTAAGTGTTCGAGTGAAATTGAATTGGTTTGAGAAACACTATACAATTGCATCAATTTTACACGATTAAGGTGTTTTTTTTATTCAAAAAGCCTAATTAATATAAAATTTTATTCTTCGTGTCTTCCTTTGTAAAATTTTATTTAAATAACACTCTTCTTAATAAATTAGATTTTGTGTAATTGAAAGGTCTTTTGGAATTTTGTCCAATAAATACAAATTTATGACCTAATTTCTCATAAGTGCCATTATGACAAGTATTTTGTAATAACGGCATCTATGTCGGTATTATGGTTTATAGTGATTTTAAACATTTATTTATATGTTTACATACATTTGTTATGTGCAAAACATTAAATAACGCAATAGGATTAAAAAATAATGAATTTATAGTTATAAATATTAATAGCGATATATGTTCTGTTATAACTATATTTATATCATTATGTTGTTTCTTAGCATTTTCAATCTTTTATTTATGTTTTTATCAACACGTTTTTACTTAAAAATAGCCACACACACGTGAATGCGCTCGAATGATAAATTTATTATCATAAGTAGTCATAACGATCGTTATATACACGTGGTTATTCAAATTTTGGTGTGGCATGCACAAAAAAAAAGGTGAAATAAACACGTGATTTCAACAAACTAATATTCAGTGAGATCTTTCCCGCAATTAGTAAAACAAGGATGATTATTAAAATATTAATAAAGTAGAAACGATAACATCCTTAAGTAATATGTTCTTTAGATTTTTTATAGTAATATTTACTAGAATACATGAATATAGAATAGAGCATCACTTTCTTTATACTAAAACACAAGTAATGCAATTAATCTATTTATTAATCTATCTATTTATATAAAAGGAGGATGTCGAAGCTGTCAAGTGTAGCCCCTCATTCGATGCCACGTGTCATTTTAAAATTATAGATTCTAAATATTTTTCTCCTACAATATTAATTAATTGTATAATTAATTAATCAAAGGAATTAAAGCAAAGTAACTGATAAGCCCCTCCAGTCTGCCCTTGTTTCATCTTTCTGTTGTGGTTCATTGCCCCTTCATATTATATATGCCGGCGGATCCAGAAAACCGCGTCGGCCGTCTTTTGATCGTTAATTCCTCTTTTCTCTCTAACCATGTCTGATTTCCTATCTTATTATATGCTATTGCTAATTCGGTTTTCTTGCCCTCAATCAGTATTCATCGACGCCACTTCAATTAAATTTCTGGGTATGTTCCAGATTTTGGGATTTCATTTTTTCGATTCATTTTACTCTTATTGAAGACAATATTCATATGAAAGTTTCATCTAATATCACTGCATTTTTGCGCGATTCCATTTGTTAAAATAAATGGAAATTGATTATACCTTGAATTTTGTTGATTATAAATGTCTGATCCTTTTCCCTTTTGGCAGAAATATACATCTCTGATTGCATAATGTTGGAGCACACAAAAAAGATGTTGGTTGTGTAATTTAACTCAGTTAATTATGTGGAAACGAATGAATTGAGGTTGGACACTCTGAGGAAAAGCATCCAGGCTAACTGATAAGGTATGGGCTTCGAATCTATAATTGCAGTTATTGTTATAGAATATATCTTTTGATTTGGTCGGTTTTCCTATTTTCGCCCGTTGTTATTTCAAAGCTTGGGATGTCCCTGTGTGTGTAAATATTTTCCAAAAATGCGAAAAACATAATATGTACCAATAAAAGGAAAATATAAATTAAATTTATCATTTGTATATAAGCTCAGGGAAATGGTTATCAAGGATCAGCTGGTCCAGAAGAGATTCTGCTATGCATGGTTGGCATTCCAAACGCCTTTCTGATTCTGGTACTGTTGGAATATTATTTTTATTGCATCTTAATTTAAGCTTAAGTTGTGAGACAGTTTTCTATTTACATTTTGAACTATTATTAATCTAATATGTTAACTACATGGCAAAGTATGGGAAGAATATTAAAAACATTGGTTATTTGGCTTTTGTTCACAAGTGCCTCGATATTAACATTCTTGGAGCTGCAGATGTGGATGATTTAATTTTTTTGACTTATTATTCATCTATTGTTTAGGGTCTCTCAAACAGAAGAGGCTAAGTGCAGTGGACCATTAAAACAAAGCTGCTAAAACTGAACAATTTAAGCAGTTACATATTGGCTACATGTTAAGTTCTACTTTCTTTAGGTTTGAATTGAAAATAATTTTTTAGATGTCCTCTTTTAATTTTTCAAAATTTAACACTCCACTCCTAAATTTAATACTTTTAATTTTTCAAAATTTAAGCGTTCATTGATAAAAATTAACCCTTTGTTTTATATGTTCAGAAAGTTGTTTCGAGGTTTTATGCTCTGGTTCGAGGTGTGCTCTCTATAACTTATATCATTGATTTTTCTCGCTTTTTCCTTGAATTCTGGTTCTTATATTATCACTCTCCATGAGCCCATCAAGGGAAAAAGAAATAGAGGATACACTCTCTTTATTGTTTCTTTTTTTGGAGAAAGAAATGGTTTTCCCTATTACATTTCTTATTTTCTGACAGAAACTAGCTGATTCAGTGCAATTGTATGTGATGGAGAGTCTTATCATCAGATTTCATTGATTGCAGATGGCATGTTCATGCCAAAAACATAGGTAAGAGCAGAAGCATATGTCATGGTGCACTGGTACTTCTGCTATTTCTTTGTCATTCATTTCTTGATCTTATGAATAACATTTTGGGATGATTTGTTATGTTTCAAAGAGATATTTTATGGTTGTAGATAAATTCCATTTAATGCTGATATTAAGATTCCTAAAAATTTAGAGACTGAAGTGCAATGAGCTGCTTTATTTAAAATTGGAACAATATAGCAGAGAGTCTTGATTATCATAATTATCCCCAAGTCCTTGCTTTCGGATGACATTGAAGATACATAAATTTGATTATTGATATTATTGTGTGATAGTGTGTGTGCGTGTATTTTCAGAGTGTTGTTCAAAATGTTATGCAACATGTAAAACAACATATGACAGCGAAAGTATAAAAACGCAGTGCAAAGAATTTCAAAATTTTGTATAGTCTGTAATCCAGACTATACGAACCTTATGGTTAAAAACATCACTATAACAAATAGTGAGATACACACGAATCTCTTACAAGACCCTAAAAGGTGTAGTGAACAACCACACACCAAAAATCAATCCATTCAATCAAGTAACTAGTGATCTTATTCAACCTAAAACTTGATTTAATTAGATAAAATCAATACTGATGGGAAATGTTGGGATACACTCGACCAGTACAAATAGACATAACATCGATCCTCACACTCCACTCACGGTTGTGTCTTGGATGCTACTCTCTTAAGTTTGGAGTAGAGTAAATGGTATTTCACTTTTCCTCAAAACTTGAATGTCGATCAATGCAGTCTATTTATAGACATTCGGACCAACTGCATTGTCCTATCCACTTGGTGTGAATAGCCTTGAATTTCTCCTCCACTATCTCCATGATCTTGGTGTAACCACCCATGATCTTTCTATTTTCACTCCATTCTTGTGCAACCGCTTGATAATATCCGAAATTATCTTCAACCTGCAATGTAGGAAACATAGAAAAACACATTTATTAAAACGGAGTCAGTGTTAGGAGAAAGGACAAATTTATGATGTTGTGCAAAATGTTGTCCAACATCTGGAACAACATTCGTGCAACATCAACAAACTCCCCCAATTTGGCCTTTCTACTAGTTTGAAGACTTCCAATTGCCACAACTCCTTTTTAGATTTGCATAGAATTCAGCAACCCAACCAACATAATACGGTTTAGCATATTGAAGAACATGCAACAATGATCTACTCTCTAGAAAACCAATCAGGTTATTTGCTTCAAAGTCTGGGACTTTAATGATCCTTTCATCTATTATGTTCCTTTTAAGCAAAGATTTAACCACAACAAATTTTCTATTATACTCTTTCTTATCATCAGGTTGAGAGTCAGATTCCATTACCTCATCAAAGATTTTATCAAGCTCATCATCAGACTCATCTTGTTCAGGTTCATTTTCTTTGGGTTCCTCTTCCTCAGTATCCTCTGCTTCAGGATCAATTTCTGGTTCAGAGTCAGATGATTCAGCAGCATCTGCAGCAGTATTCACAAAAGGATCATTGTTCCTTTTGCTTCTCCTTTCCTTTTTAGCCATTAGCTCTTCCATTGTAAGGTTATCATCAGAATCCTCAGGTTCTACAACAGGTACTTTTGGAATCTCTATTTCTTCATCAGAATCATCAACTTGGATGAGATCATCAGAACCACCATCAGTTCTCTTAGGACGTTTTCCAGTGTAGTCAACCTTTTTGCCTAGGTTTCTCTGTGACATTCTCCTTTTTCCCCATCTACCAACACCTCTTTTGGGAGCCAATTACTTTTTCCTCAACCTAATGTTCTTTAATTTCTCCCCCATTCCTTCTAAATCAGAGGAGTCAGCAGCTTTCATTTCAACATCGGCTGTTTGAGTAGGGTTTTCTGGAGGATTTTCAGAAACAGGTTCAGAAACAGGGGTTTCTGAGGGTATTTCTGGAGAGGGTTCTTCAGCCAAAGGTCTGGCTGAGAGATCAACATAGTCAGAAACATTTACTAAGTTAGAACCAAAGTAAATGTCAGGCAACATGATCGGGTTCTGTTCAACGGCTTGTTTTACAAGGAGAGCAACAAGAGATTTTGGAGCGGAATCAGGAATGTGCAGTGCAGGAGGTTTAGGAATGGAAGAAGAAGATGATCCACCAACATTAGTGGAATCATAATCTGGGTTGTGTGCGACCATTTCTGCGAGAAGGTTTAGAGGGTTTGAGTTTTCTGGAGAAGACGAGTTTGCGTGGGTTTGTGACTGATCAGGAGTAGAAACCGAAGGTTTAGTTCATCAGCCATACCGCCTTTCTGTCCAATCACATAAATACACAGACAATTAAAATAATGTTATATGAAATATAGGAGGAAAAATATAGTATGTGACTGAGAATATAGAAATAACACAAGTAATAACAACAAACCTCGAATCCAATATGCAACAATAATGTTTTCAGCTTTTAATATTAAACATCACAGACAAATCGAACTTAAGTAGAGAAGAAAGACTGGAGGTTATTACACAAAACCACCAAGAAACCAACCAAGAGTGGGACAAAGAAACCATCCACTAAGGCAAGTGTGATCGTGTGTATGTGTAAGGACCGCTAAAAACAATTTTCGAAAACCAGGAAACCATATCTAAAATTAAATAGACACAAATCAGTTCAAATAACTTGTTCACACCGCGAATCCAACTTCTCAAGAACTTTAAACAAATCGTGTATAATAGATAAAGTTTAAATCACTTAAGGTTTCACAAAATGTCGGCACACATATATCTCAACACTCAATTTTGCATGAAATTCATCATCAAAGTGTTGCATATTTTGAATTTTCTTTTAAACACAAGTTCACATTGATCCATCTTTTCAAGAGAGTGCAACGTAGTAGCGAGCTCCGTGCCTCATAGTTACCCAATGGATTGTGAACAAACATGGATGTATATTTAATCACCTTTTGAAAAGAGAACATCGTAGTAGCGAGCTTCGTGTCCCATAGTTACTCAGTGATTACACATCTAAGTTGTGTTTATTTTTAATGCAGATATATGCCCAGGACTCTGTATCTAAACCATGATTCAAACAATAAGATCAAAAATTATCATTTTAAGCTAAAAAATAAGCAAAACATCATACAAACTCATTATCAGAACCACAATGTTGCTTCAAATGTTGGAAACATTTGTCACAACATCTAGTGTTTATTTTTAGATATAGCAAAGACCAAGATATTTTCTAAGTGAAGAAAACCTCTCATTATCAAGGGCTTTTGTGAAAATATCAAAAAGTTGTTTTTTAGTAGAAATGTACTCTAACTTCACAAATTCTTTCTCTATAAGATCTCTTATAAAGTGATGTCTTATACTTATATGCTTAGTCAAAGATGTTGTGCCCGGTTTATAACTTCCGGCCAACAAATAATAATTAAAGTAGGTGATCAACGTAAACGAAATAACACTTAAGTTTGATTACCCAGTTCACCTTTTGAATAAGACTACGTCTGGGGGCTCCAAGCCAGGAATATTGTATCACTCTTTTTCTGCCTAGAATGCTAAAAATTTGATCCTTTACAATGACTGGTACATGTTGTATTTATAGACATAGAACTAGGTTAAGTATCTTCATGGGCTTTCCCACGGGCTTGCTAAAGCTTCAGCCGCCAGAGCTAGGGTTTCTCTCAAGGTTTTCCCGGTTTATCCCGCGATCCTCGCTCCCAGATAAAGATACCATGATTACGATCCGCAATATCCGCGCCATTAACTACCCGTATCTTTTCCATATTTTTCCCGTAACCGACTTTGAGACCAAGTCACCTCCGACTTGCACACGATTTTCCAAGTCGCAACGCGACCTTCATGTTCCTCCAAGTCAATGTGCGACCTGCGTAGCATTTTAAGTCGCCATGTGGCCTACATGGCCAAAACAAAGTCGTTCCTAATGACAAGTGCATGATGGAGAATCACCGCTTCCGGCAGGTCGGACTATTTCACGTTACAACAATTGCCCCTCAAGTCTAGGTCGCAAGCTCGCATTGGGGTCTTGACTTGACCCGTTGTTTTTTATCGACCTGCGGCAAGTTAACCTTGGGAAGTGTGCCTGGAGCGAATCATCATTTTTGGGGAGGCGAATCGTTACCTCGATTTCTTGAACAAACCACGAGGTGTGACCGATTCGTCATGATGGCTTAGCGAGACGGTGATGTCATGTCATGAGGCTTCATAATCGGAATCTGTGGTGTCGATCCGCCTTTTACCGTGTGACTTCATTTTCTTCGGGGGGCCTTGAATTTATTCATTTTACACTTTTGACCCCCTCTTCTTTCTCTATAAAAGGGGCTAGGGTTTTAGGCTTAAACCCTTCTATCTCCATCCTCCGCACACTTAACAACTCTTCAGATCTAGTGCTCAATCTCCGATGAACTTCCGACCGCGATCAAGTCAGGTAACACATTCACCCTTTCTCCAATCTTTTCATGGCATCTGGTTCTCCAACGACTCCCGATGCCCCTCATCTGCTCGCGGCCTGGAATCAAAGCCTTACACAGATCACTCCGAACGGTTGGAGCTATATTCTTTCTACCATGACGGTGTTGGGGCAGGCCGGTCTATATCGGTTGCTGAACCCCGGTGAATTATCTTATGTGATGACGCCCATCTCCCAAGCCGGCGGCTATAATGTCGTGCGACTTCGGAAGGGCCGGGAGCTCGTAAGTGGGATCCCCAACAAAGTTGAGGGCGGCAAAAAAGTGGTGGTTAAATCGGAGGCGTGGGGAGTCCCATGGACCCTACAAGTACTCTACCCCACCGTCCGACCCATTATGCGGTCAAGTAGAACACGGTAAATCTTATGCTTTGGGTTCTGAGGTCGTACTGATCTAATTCTCTTCTTCTTTTGCAGTGTTAACTCCTCAGAAATCCAATCTGTATTGGGACTTCTTGGAGGCCTTCAACCTGATTCACCCACCCCTCCAAGCTCGACCCCTTCCGTCCCTCTGCGGCGACAAAGAAGCGGAAATTCCATCGGAGACGACTCCCCGGGCTTAGCTTTCCTCGGGAAGAAGGTGAAGGAGAGATAAGCACTTATCGATCGGAGATAAGCAGGGGGCTTCGAAACAATCGGCCGCCGCCCGAGCCTCCAAAACAGACCCGCTTCAGAGGAGGTCGCCATCCGAGGATGACTGGCGGGCCGATGCGGACGGTGAATGAGTGAGTTTTCCTTCGACTCACCTTTCCTGGCGACTTCCGCCCTTCCCCGGCTTTTTCTTGGCAGTTTGCGCTTTTCCACGTACAATAGGGGTGAATATGGCCCGATCATGCGATGCCGTAGTAGGAAGGTGGCGAGAAATACGTACTCGACCACCGTCCATTCCGGAAGCGGCTGCTTTTGGAGAAATCCGATTGCCCAGCGGCTGGAGGCGGAAGCGAGCTTGAGAGGCGAGGCCGGGTTTTGACCGGGCGAAGTGATCCCGCTACGTGGCGGAGACCGGGAAGAAGATGGAGAAGTCCTTTCTGAGCACCTTTAGAGAATTTGAGCTCTTGAAGGTTGCGTGGCGTGGAGAGTTGAGGGGCGAGGCTACGTGGGCGATATGGCGGCGTGTGGCTCGGGTTGAGAATGGTGATCCGAGGCGGAGAAGGAGGTGGTAGAAGCGAAAAGAGGCCCAGTGGCGAGGCCTTCAAAGGCTCTTGAGGAGGTACGGGCTGAATTTTGCTTATGTGATGGCCTTCGTGGGGCCGTCGGTTTTGTCGTAAAAGCGAACCCAGCGTTCAATGAGCTTGTCGCCGAGCTTTTAGAATATGTCGCGACATCCCTTTTTTGACGTCATGTTTGTAGGTCCCGGGTTTAGTGAGGAAGAAGTCTGCCAGAGGGGTGAATAGACTTGAAAAACTTTTGTGCGGTCGATCGTGAGGCGATTAGCACGATCCAGTCTTGAGTGAATCGGTTTGGGCTGATAACCAACTTACTAATCGCTGAAAGCGGATCAATTCGTAACTATCGGTTTTAAGCGATGTGTCCGGAAAGCAAAGTTTTACCGTGTGAAAAACCGGTTTTGTCAATCGATTCCAAAGTTAATCTTTTAATCACCGATTTGAAGTGTCAAGTTTGATCGGATCGAAGCTTGGTGCTAACCGATCTCAACTTGGAATATGTATCGCTTTTAAAGGTTGTGTGCGATTGTGTAATCGCTTAATCAAAGCGGTAAAGGCACACAAGATTTATAGTGGTTCGACAAACCATCCCTACGCCCACTCTTCCCTATCACAAGGGGCACCTACTTAACCAACCGGACTTTGTTTTTATGTGTAAGTCCAACACAAGACACCAACTAGATGTTTAAGGAGTTCACACTCAACCGATCCTGAGATCGTAACTAGAAACCCCTATGTCTGAATCTTGCTAAACAACTTAACCTAACTTGGGGGTTTGGGTAAGATTGTTTTAGTTCCAACTATGAAATCTTTTCTTGCGTATAAAGTTGTTTAACAACTAGATGAAAAGATTTCTATGCTAAGAACTTATGAGATGAACACTTAATAAAAATTAATCTTAGTTCGGTGTTCTTGTGCGAAAATCGATATTAGCTTGAGCTTCTTGATTGTTCAAATAAGCTTCCGCTTCTTTTCACTCTAAAGTGTAATCCCATATATATAGACCTTGAAATCAAAAAGAGCCGTTGGAGAGCAATTTGAATTTCAGGCTATATTTGGTGAACTTGCGATATTGATGTGATGTCTTTGAGAATGGCATGGCCGAAAGCGTGAAAAAGTGTTTTTATAGCCAATTCTGAAGAAGAATCATCAAATTCCGCAATTCTTGCTCCGATCATCGTGTCTTGTTCTTATTGGATAGCGGACTCATTTTTCGTTGATGTTCTTCCAACTAAGTTTGACATACTTCTTGTTCGGATCATCGACGTATGATTAGGTGAAACATCAGATTTCACTGGTGGTGACTTTGTCGATCTGGCCCTGATCGTCTACTGATAGAGTCTTACGGTGCCGGTTGACTTAGCTTCAACTAGCGGACTACCGATGTAGGTCTTCAGTGCGATCTTGGAAGTCATCCGATCTTCAAGTATTTTGAGTTTGAGCTTCATGACTTCAAATTGAGATATCGACTAGATCGGATCGATCGATCTTCTGTTCTTCTCTCTAGCGATTCGGCATGCCTGATATCACCGCTTCTTTGGATTTTCGGATCGACTTATACATATTGAGTTTCCTCAATATGTGACCTATCTATTACATCGGTTGTTCTATACAATCATTATCAACCGGTCTCCTATAGCGTAATAAAAACATCGGTCATTACTTAACAGTCCGACGGTCCTATTACATGTGTTTTTGGAACTTTCATCAAAACTATAAATTTCCCAACAATTTCCCTTTTGATGAAACCAAAACACTTTTGAGAAACCAATCTGATTGATAAAAAATAGAATCAGTTAAGAGCACATAATCGAAGACAATGAGACTTTGTCTTAGGATCGAAAAATAAACTTTTCTCATTAAAAATGTTGATTACATGTTACATCGAAAAAGTTTGAAAATAAAACGGTGATCCTGAGTAGTCTTACGATTCTTCACTCTTTGAACTTGTATCCTTCCGCATCTCTCTTTGATCTTGAGGCACGTTGAAAATCGAATAAAGTTTCCATTTGACATCATCGATCTGGCGAGGATCGATTTATATGTCGTTCTGATGTCAAAATAGAATCTTTGAAATGCCATCTGTCAAATGAGCCATCCGCCTTCCGTACTCCATGAGATCATACTCTTGGCGAGTTATTTTTACATTGATAAGCTTGGCCTCATTTTCCGGATACTTGGAAAATCCGGATTATTTATTTTCTAACCCGGTTGAGAATTCTTCATCGGGAGATTAACTGTTGTGGAACAAGATTAAGAACAAAGGCATCGAAGCCATTCCTCTTTGATCTTATTCCATTCCTCAAATTTCTTAGCATCTTGTGCAGCGTTTTTGAGATGATCTCATCAACTCTTTAACTGGCGACTTAGGTTACGTGCGGATTTTCCGGCCTTTCCTTTCTTCGCTCTCAATCAATTTCTTCTTGATTTTACTTACTCTGCCAATTTATCGCCCTTAACTTTCTTCTTTTTGGCTTTTTTTCCGACCTTGACTACTCTCTTTGGACATCTTTTTTCCCGATATCTTATCTCATGCATGTCGGTGGCCGTTTCTTGTGACTATCTCGATCGGAGTTTGTGATGTCTCTTTGCATTTATATGTCGAGTTGGTTTCTCATTCTGTCCTTCCCCTTTGGTTTGATCAAAAAGAGTGAGGTGGGAGGTCGAGAACCAAAGTTGATCATGATATACTGTTGAGATCTCAACAGAATATGCCTTGAGTTTGAGCAGCGTTAGATTTTGAATCTTGATATCGGCTCAATCATGACAATTCCATGGCGGTGAGAGTGTTTTAATCGGCTTGTCAAGTTTCTCTTCTGTCGATTCTAGCTTGTCGGTGAGCATCGAAAAAAAACTTGTTGTTTATCCACCGAGCCGGTTTAGCATCAATCGGTCTTTATCGATTCGGTGACGCATTGGACCTGATTTTAGGGAGAACTCGATCTTTGATTGCCCTAACTGGGAAATAGCCATTCCCTTTGATGCATTATTTCTTTGATGGCATCTGCCTTTGATCATTATCGATCCTCAACTTCTTCTTTTCGGGGAGATCTTTGAGACAAGATTTGATCTCACGAAGTTGATCGATAGTGGCGTGTGATGTTGGAATGTTGGGTGTCACTTGATCTGATTTAGGTTATTTGTGCCTCCGGTGGTTGGTCTTGAAGCTGAGAACCGGCTCCTTATCATCCAGCTCACTGCATCTTTCATAGTAGCATCTGGCGAGAAACTATGGCCGGTTTCCATTTAAGCCTTGATCGATCGGCCCTGCTTTACGTGGATCGAGCTTTAATTGAATCGGTGTTATAAGCTCATTTGGTGATCCTACCTAGCGATTTTCTCATATCAAAGTCAAAATCGCAAACTCATCGGCACCTCCCATACGTTCTCTCGATCATTATAAAATCGGAGAAAATTTTTAGCGGAGATCTTTCCATATGAGGATCTCAAAAACTTATCTCTCCGATTCTGGGATGGCGACTGACTCTGGATACATCTCATCAATTTCTCGCTTTCGATTCGCGTTTATTTTCCTGTGTGATGGTCTTTGTTGATCTGGACTCGGGGTTGTCTGTCGGTCCATTTGATGAGATGTGGGAAGGTTACGGTTGTGCTTGAGTAAGCGGAAGTTGGGTGTCCGGTTCGACTGCGAAGGGATTACAGCGTAGAAGCAGTCTTACGGTTCCACATCGGGTAAGCTTTCACGGTTCTGGCCGATGTAGTTTCAAGTTATGGCCCGGTGGAAAGTAGGAGAAACATGCTCGGTGACCCGATGGTCGTAGTGGTGAATCGGCTCGAGCTTGAGGGAGAAATAGATCGTTAAACGTGCTTCTTCCCAGAATGAGCCCGGCGAGCTCGTCTTGAGAAATCTGCTGTTTGTCGATTTTTCACACGATTTTTGTGTTATATGGTGATCTGGCGCTCTTTCTTCATCGACTCGTCTTGAAACGCCAGTCATGGAGGCTTGCTTAATTCTTGACCTCTTCTCACAGGCCTTCACCAGTTTTCTTTTCTTCCTGGGGCATCTGGTGTAGTAAGCGAAGTTGCTTCGCTTTTTTTCTTCTTTGACTTTGGGGTTGTTGGCGCGTATCATCGTCTGGTGGCCCAAAAATGGGTGAAGTGGTTGTCGGGAAGGCCTTATAGGACTTGATCAATCTGTTCCCATTCGGCATTAAAGCGGTTTATCTTCGAAATAACCGCAACCTTGTTGAGATTGCTGATCTTTTTTTCTTCGGATATACCGCCTTTCTCGGTTCATTGACTCCAAATTTCTCATGTTCTTGGAGCGTAATGACCTTCGAAACCCGTGCCAATTGATGTTCTTGGCTTCATCAATTATTGCGACCATCTTTGTACATTTTGACGGATGTAAGAGCATCTCGGGCTTTGAATCTGATACCCATAATTGTTTTTGACAATATGTCAAACAACAACAATCGGTATTTCCTCTTGAGCATTGGCGACAAAACCCCGTGTGATGTTTGTCGGCCTCTCACGAAAAACTCTTTTACTTTCGATCGAATCATCTTCGTTCTCCTGTAATGAAAGTGTGAGATCCGTCCTTTTAGGTAGGTCAACAGACGGGTTATATCATCATTCGTCGATCGATTTCTTCTCCGATTGATCACGAGAGCGGTTCATTTCGAACGTCAAGATCCACTCTTAAATTCCTTAGGAATTCTAGTGCTTCATCTTTAAATCACCGGATTGCGAAGAAAGCGTATAAAAAATTCTCAAGGCACGCTTTTAGAATTTGCTCGACCTCCATGGATTCCGGATCCCGAGTGATATTGAACTATGCGAACTTATCATCCACAATCTTTGTTGCGCCCGCATAATTGCACATTATCTTTCCCGTTCAAAGTGGGTGGCCATCTACAAAGGGATGGACCGATTAAAGTTGTGCATATATATATAAGAACATCACATATCGCGAAACCAAGAAACAATAAAGCATAACACGAGGATAAAAACATTTAAGATCAATGGATTTAAAAAGATACATCAAATAAACATAAATTACAGATTACGTTTTTTTCGGAAAGATGATTTTGAAACTTAGGAAAAGCACTTTGAATCGAGAGAAATAATCTGAGTTTTCAGAGAATAAATCGCAAGTTTGTGAAATGGAAAACTCGATATGGTTTTTGATGAACTTTATAAAAGACGAGGAGGGAAAAAGAAGACAAGATTTGGAAGATCAACCGTTTGAAAAGATTAAACGCCCAGATTAAAAGCGGTTTTTGATCGTAGGGTCGAGAAAAGCACGCAAAAAACCTTGGATTTAAAAGCACATTTAGTAGCGGTTAATACATGTTCCCCACGTCCGCGTTAAATGATTTGCGGGAATACGTCATAAGGATAATGGGTACAATAAGACAAATAATATCGATAAGATCCGATAAATAAGCAAAGAACAAGGAAAAGAAAAAGATGTCGGTTGGTGATATTGTAATCGGTCAATACCACTTGTCGTGTTGATTTCACTTGTTGATCTTAGTATTCGCCTAAGCCTTAAAATTTCCCAACCGATCCTTTTCAACCGATCCGCTTCACTTTGCATCTGAATTGTTGAAGTTTCAAGCTCAACTGATCTTCCTTGAATATGTCGATTTCCTTGCAGATCCTCCTTGATCGGTTGAAGTTCCCTTCAACCGATATTTCAGATTTCAAAAGGTCGATATATCGGATTTGTTGGAGTTTCAAGCTCGGTGATCTTTCTCGTCCGATCGACCGTATGTAATCGATTTTAGTTGACTGTAATCGATTCTTCTCGGATCGAAGCGATTCTTGGGATAAGTGTTCTGCCAAAACTTAGTCTAGAATAGTAGCTTCTATTCCTAAGTTGGCGCGATTTGACATCGTAATTATCGTCTGCGTAAATCTTGATATAACAATCCGTAAGTAAATTTATCCAATTATCGATTCGCGTGATTTCTACACGTCCCTTTTAGTGCAGATTTCTCTAAAGGTTTTGAGAACTTCGAATTTGCATTTGCACCCTTGCTAGTGGCTCTATAAATTGGACCAATGTTTTACACAACATAACCCATTCACCATACTTATCTTCTTTGTAAAATCATGCATTACGGTGAACCCTTATTTCGGTGAAACTTCCCAAGAAACACCTTTACCCCTTTTTCAATGATTTCGGCTTCTCAAATCAACCCTGTTTGTCCCTTATTGTCGTTCTCGCCGCCATCAAAGATTTCACATACAATCGTTGCTAACTTCTCTACCACCAAGCGGCGGACCCGGACTGTTGTAACCGAGAAGACACTTCTCCTAATCAGATGCACCTTGTGTGTCTATCTCGATGACGGAACTACCATCAACGCATTTTTAGTTCGAAAATGAACGTGAGTTTGATATCGATCTTGATCACCAACAAGCGATCTTCGATATCAACTCACCATTTAATGTTGGAGAGCCCATCGACTCTTTCTTAGGGCTCTGGCTTAAAAAATCTATCAAGGCCGCTCTCGCTCCACCGGGTTTTAGCTTCAAATGATCGGCTTAGGATTATTTTAAAGCCTCTCTCACCCTTGTTAAGTGGGGGAAATGAGAGCATCAGATCTAAAATCTCTCTCTCCGCTTCTTTCTTGGGTTAGGATGAGGGTTTAGGGTTATAACTAAAGGTTTAGGATCTAGGGTTTATGTCTTGACCTCTGGGTCCTCTTGTACTTGTATCTTGTAATGTAACCCGACCTTGGTCTTTATCAATGAAAATTTACATTATTTCATTCTTGTGTAAAATTCACAGATCCTTATGCGATTTTAAGCTTTAATCTTGTGAATACCACTTGTGAATCTTGCTTGTTGAATATCGGCTTAATCGACTTATAAAAGTATAACCGAACAATTTAATCGAGATAATCCTTTAAACGATCGGTTCCTTTAATCGATAAACTTTAACCGATCGGTACCTTCATATCGGTTCCTTGACTTATCTTACGATCGATTTGAGATACCAAATTCAACCGATTTTACTTGAATCGTTAGTTTCTCAACCACTTGGTTACGAGATTATTCCATCAAACATTTTAGGTGCATTTTCTCCAAGATCCGGAAGCCAGCTCATTGCATAATTCTCTGAATCGATCTCATTTAATGGCTTGGTTAGAATATCGACTTTTCTCGTATATCGCATGAATCTTTTCCATTCTGATATTCTTCTTTTCAACATGATCTCTTATAAAATGGTGTCCGACATCCACATGCTTGCATCTTGTATGATGAAACGAGATTAGAAATATTGCAATAAGACTATTATCGCCACGTAAAATAGGTACATTCTTAGCTTCAATGTTATAATCCCTCACCGGCCGATTAAGCTAAGCGGGCGATTGGGAACAATAATTTCCTGCGACCATATTACGCTTTCAAGAGAGATGTCGCGAATCGATGTCTGCTTCTTTTGAAAACCACGAGATCGGTTTATTTCCTAAGAACCGACAAGTTCTCGAGGTGGATTTTACTGTCGAATCTTTAACCTCCATAATCGTAATCGAAATACCCACTAAGCTCTAGATTATCATCGATGGGTAAAATAAACCAAGGTTTACTTGTCCTTCAGATACTTAAGAATCCGCTAGGCTTCTAGTGACTTATCATTGGTTTGCTCGAATCGCACATACACCTCATCATGAAGGTTATATCCGTCCGTTGGCGGTCGGTATAGTAGAGATCCAATGAGAGCCCTATATTCTTTTCGATTTGTTTTCGACCATCCTCATCCGGATCCATCTTGAATCCAAATCATCATAGGAATTTTGGCTTCTTTACAATTTTGAACTCCAAACTTAGCCAATAAATTCCTAGTGTACTTTGCTTGATGATGAATATCCCTTCGTACTTTGCTTTTACTTGAAGACCCGAAAGTAATTCATCGACCCATCATGGACATCTCGAATTTCCCTTGCATTAGTTTTTGAATCTTTCACATAGACTCTTTGTTAGGAGATCCGAAGATGATGTCGCCCACGAATCTGAACCATCGAATATCTTTTCCATCTTCTATTCGAATAAGGTTCTGCCCAATCGCCCTTTAGTGAACCCACTTTCGATCAAGAACCGAGAGAGTGTATCATACCAAGCTCGGCGAGCTGTTTTGAGCCATAGAGAGCTTTTCTTAAACGGCAGTACACTGGTTGCCTCTTTTCAAAGCCCGGAGGTTGTTAGACATAAACTTCCTCCGCTAGTACCCCGCTTAAGAAAGCACTCTTTACGCCCATCGATACACGTGAACCCTCTCGTGGGAAGCATATTAAAACAAAGTTAATGGCTTTAGGCGGCGGCGGTCGGTCTGGTCTCATCATAATCAATTCCTTCCGATTGTGAATACCCTTTAGCAACAAGTCTTTTGCCTTTTATTTCGATGATGACATTTTTCTCATCTCTCTTGTTCTTGAATACCCACTTCGCGCCAATTACGTCTTGATGATTTGTCCGTCATCTACCGGTTCCCAAACTTGATTTCTCTCGAACTGTTCCAGCTCCTCTTGCATGGCTAGAATCCACTTTTAAGTCTTGTGAAACTTCCTCGATTGTTGTTGGTTCCTTCATAGACAAATAACAAGAATACATGGCACTTTCACCAATCGATGTCTAGTTTTAACTTTATCGAGATGGGTCTCAATGATCGGTCGGTTGGATGGCCGGGTTATCCGTGTCCTTACATTCGATTTGCGTCGGTTTGGAGAACATCGTCCGTTTACGATAAAATTTCATTACTAGCGATTGGGAGTGGTGTAGAGTTATGATCGGCTTGATAAGAACAAGTCTCGGTGATGTTGGACTCATCGTATGTTCGATATGCATTGTCGCGGGAACTTCAGTGTTCCCCCGAACCGGATGGTTCGGTTGATCTTTATCTCACCAGATCGTCTTCTTCATCGACAGTTTTTTCAACCTTAGGATCCGATTGATCTGGTGAATCGATTAGATCCTGGAATGTATATTATTCTGATTTAGATTCTTTTTCCTTGATCGTTAAATGATCCATTTTTCGAACATCGAGTTACGGTTGATCGGGTTGGTTCTTGTTACGGCGATTTCTCTTGATCGAAAGATGCTTCATCAAAGACTACATGGGGGTGTTTCTTCCACAACTAGGGTTCGTTTTGTTGTAGACCTGAAAGCCTTGCTTAGATGAGAATATCCTAAGAATATACCCTCATCGACTTAGCCTCAAAAAGGTTTTCAAGCCCGACTCTTCCCATTGTTGTGTATGAAACTTACACCCAAAAACATGGAAGTAAGAGACACGAGGTTTTTTTGTCCTTCCCACGATTCATAGGGTGTTTTTTGTAGTGAGCCTTAGTCGGAAGACATCTGATTACGAGTGTGGCATGCAAATGTTGATTATTACGCCTGAAACGGCTTGGTATTGCATGTTCGGCTAACATCGTGCGGCGAACTTCTTTGAGAGTTATGTTCTCTCCGTTCGCTACTCCATTTTGTTGTAAAGCGTCCTTGCGGTGATGTTTCATGTTGTATACCAAACTTAGAACAAAAAATCGGTAATAAAGGAGTTCGAAATTCAGACCTTTATCGATCCGATTTTTACTACTACTTTTTACCGCCCTTCTCATTTTGTAATCTCTTTAGCGGACTCGGGTATCTTCATTGTCGTCTCATTCTTCTTATGTAAGAATATAACCCGTAAACTTGGAATAGTCATCCACGACACGAGTATATTTAAATCCGTTGAGATCGATCGTGTAATATGGTCCGAATAGATCCATATGAAGCAAACAAGATGAGATCTGGCTTGGATCTTGGTCCGAAATTCCTTTGAATGGTTTGACTGCTTTTTCCTTCCGACATGCAAGACATATCCGATCCTTTGAAAATACTTCATTCTAAGTCCTTCCACTAGAGACATCCTTCTTATCTTATTAAGAGTTTTAAAGTTCGGATGGCTCGTTCTTTTTGTGCTGAGCCACCGCTACTTTTTGGAACTCTTGACAATCGGCATGCATTTCTTGGGCAACCTGTTCCAATCACCGTGTAAATCCCCTTTCCTTGAACCGATTAGCAAAATCTATTGAGTGGCTCGATTTTTGATAGTGCATTGATCGGTCGAGAACTCAACATCGAATCCGTTGTCCGCGAATTGAAACCGATAATAGGTTGTCTTCGGACCTTGACATCTGAGACTCAGCCATTTGTACATCATCATTCTCTAAGGTTAGAATCCTTTGGTGTAGCCAAAGTTATCATCACCAAGAGTACACGTGGGCCTTTTCGTTCTATGTAAGAGCCGAGGAGATGTTTGCTTCCAGTCATGTGTCTTGAGCATCCACTATCGATGTACCGGATAGTTGCTTGCACACCTCCTTTGTTGGCGGACCCGCGCGATCCTGCAGCCCAAATCAGGGCTTTAGGTACCCCTTTTGGATTGGGTCCTGAGGGGTTAGGATTAGTTTTGGGATCCATACAAACAGAGCACTTCTATTGTGATCGGTTAGATCGGAAGGTCCGATTTGTCTCCCATACCTATCAACATAATCATCATCGTCTCTTTATATGCTTTCCGATTAGTATGATTATTAGTGTGAACCTTGGGTGACTTAGAAGACTTGGGATTTATCTTTTTCGTTTGTCTTCTTTTCATCCAAAGTGGTTACGGTGCAAAGACCTCTAGATTTACGATTATAGGGGTACGACATTTGCTACCATCAAAAGATTCATATCTTTTCTAATAGGTGGTTTTTGCGGTTTTACGAAGCATGCTTATTAGGCGGTGACCTTGATTGGGTCTCGTTGGACTTCCTTTTACGAGTTGTCTTTTTTGATTCTGATCTGTTGTTGATCGGTTGAGGTCTCTTCAAAAAACTGGTTCTTCGCTGATTCCTCGATCGATGCTTTTACCGGTTAGGGTCCATTTCGTTCCCTTCAGTTAAAAATTTTTTACCACCTTTCAACTGGTCTTTTTCCCTTATTAGATACATGTTTGGCTTTTGGTGTATCTTTGTCGAAACTCGCCGTCGATTACACCTTTTGAGATGAATCGGTAGGGGCTTTTGAGGATGTGGAAGGATTTTCATACCCAAGTCCTTAGCATTGTCGTTGTTCAAAATAGGTGTTCATGTCTTGAGCGGTTTTAGATGATTTTGTAAAAACCTCTATTTTCTTCAGATTATCCTTAGATGATTTTAGACTTTCATCTTTTGGAACATTTCATCGATTTTCGCTGCGAGGATTTGAAGTCATCGACTTCTTTGTTTGTTAATTGCCGGTGATCTTTGATCTGCTTCTCGATCGAAGCTTTAACCGAGAATTTTAAATTCCTCGATTGCGCCTACGGCGGTTTAAATGATCTAAGTTCGGAGGCTTTCTTGAGATCATTTTCTTTTTAGCAAGTCGATTATTTACGGTCCTCGAACTTGTCATTTTCAACTTCCCACTATAGCATAAGTGTCTCTTGCGTTGGAGAGATCCTCAGCAATTGTTCGAGAATAAAGGCTGGTCAATCTCCCCAGGTGTGCTAATGATAGCGGTGTAAAAGCGAACAAAAGCGAGTTTGGAGGTTACCTCAGTTGGTCCTCCCTCGCCATCAGCAGATCTCATCATCGTCTGCGAAGAGAATATCGGATCTTCATTTTCGCCAGAAATCCAACAAAGATCATTGTCGGTGGAAGTCTTCTACGAGAGGAGTATCCGAGAGTCCTCGGAGGGCAGATAGAATCACAATTCGACGGTCGACAACCATGGCCTCTTCCGTCCCTATAATGTTGCTCTCTTACTTCCCTCTTTTCTTCCTTTTCTCTTGGCGTCCGAGTGCAAATTCTGCGCTTATAAAGACTGCTTCTCACAGTTGAAAGACGCGCTCGATCCACCGAACCTTTTCTTCCAGAATCAATCCGCCTCAGTATGACCTGTCGGTGACTTCATTTCTCGATAGTAATCCCCGAGCTTCTTAATACGATTGGTTATCTCTTCCTTCCTCCGGTCGATTATCTCTTTTTCCTTTCATCTCTGCGATCCCTCCGATCATCGATCTCGGTTCTTCTCGAGATCCGTTGGTTGATCTCCTTTCTCTTCCTCGGTATGTTGATAGTCCTTATAAAATCTTCGATACTTACCAAGTTGGACGCTCGACTTTTCAAGCTTCTGCGGTAAGCGAGCGTCTGTTCGCTGACTCATTATATTCCCAACGGGTTCGTTGTATTCGTTCTGCTTCTTTGGTTGCCTTAAAAAAGCAATCGATTTTTGAAGTTGAGGCTTCCGGCGGGCACCTCATCTTCATCGAACATCTCTCTTTCAATCAAATCGAACTTCGTGAGCTTTAAGGCTCAAGAACAAGCTACTTGGTTTCATCTTTGAAATGTCTTGGCAATCCTTGATTCTGTGACCTTCATGTCCCATTTCTTGGTGAGAGACCTTAGGATTTTGTAGTTGATATCTTTATCGGACATCTCTCTACCAAGTTCTCGAAAACTTGTTTATAGACATTGTAATCCTTCCATCGAGGTTCGTTGATGGTTTCGTTGGCTGACATCTTGAGTTTTCAAACTTCACCCGATTCGGCTTGTGTATCTATTTTGTCTTTTTATCTGCTCATTTCCCTCGCATATCTCATCTAGAGTATCCCACATTGCTTTTCGCGGTTTTGAGATATTTAACCTTTTCCTTGGTGACCTTATCCATTGTTTTCATGATAATATGCCTTGCACATAGTATCTAGGGCAGCTTGACTTTCTTTCCTCTGCATCCATCAAGGCCGGGCTTTTTTTTTTAAGACTTTCCGGTGCAAAGTCTGGATCTCCTCCGATCAAGGGGTTGTCGTAATAAATGATGATGGGTCCTCTTTCGATGACTTCCATCATTCTGCCGCTTATCGAACCTAGATGGTTGGACATATATATGGCCCAACTGCATACTCATCGATTGAGAACTTCTACAGATCATGATACATACCGAGGTGTTATCCATCTTTGAAGTGTTTTGGAAAATGAATGAGTTTTAGAAGGTTTTTCAAGATCGATTCGATCGACCACAAAAGATTCTTCCTCAAGAATCGATGATACACAAAGTCGATTAATAAACAACCGCTCTGACGCCACTTGTAGGTCCCGAACGGGTTTAGTGAGGGCGTAGTCTAGAGGGAGGTGAATAGACTGAAAAACTTTATGCAGATCGTGTGAGGCGTTTAACTTTGATCAGAGTCTTGAGTGAATCGGCCACGATAACCAACTTACTAATACGCTGAAAGCGATCGCTTCGGTAACTTCTCCGGTTTAAGCGATGTGTCAAGGAAGCTTAAGTTTTACCGTGAAAACCGCTTTTGATAAATCGATTCCAAAGTTAATCTTTTAATCACCGGTAAGGTCAAGTTTGGATCGATCGAAGCTTGGTGCTAATCGATCTCAACTCGGAATATGTATTTTAAAGGTTGTGTCGCGATTGTATAATCGCTAATCAAAGCGGTAAAGGCACAATAAGATTTATAATGGTTCGGACAAACCAATCCTACGTCCACTCTTCCTATCACAAGTGGGCACCTACTTAACTAACTGACTTTGTTTTTATGTGTAAGTCCAACACAAGACACCAACTAGATGTTTAAGAGTTCACACTCAACCGATCCCGAGATCGAGAACTAGAAACCCTGATGCGAATCTTCTTAAACAACTTAACCTAACTTGGGGGTTTGGGTAAGATTGTTTTTGTGGTTCCAACTATGAAATCTTTTTTTTTGCATATAAGCGACTAACAATAGATGAAAAAGATTTCTATGCTAAGAACTTATGAGATGAACACTTAATAAAAATTAATCTTCTTGTTCGTGTTCTTGTGCGGAAATCTGATATTAACTCGAGCTTCTTGATTGTTCGGCGTTTCCGTTCTTTTCACTCTAAAGTGTAATCCCATATATATAGACCTTGAAATCAAAAGAGCCGTTGGAGAGCAATTTGAATTTCGGGCTATATTTGGTGACTTCAATATTGATGTGATGTCTTGAGAATGGCATGGCCGAAAAGCGTGAAAAAGTGTTTTTATAGCCAAGCTTCTGAGAAGCATCATCAAATTCCGAATTTAGAAGCTCCGATCATCGTGTCTTGTTCTTATCGGATAGCAGACTCACTTTTCGATTGATGTTCTTCCAACTAAGTTTGACATCTTTTGTTCAGATCATCGACGATGATTAGGTGAAACATCGATTTCACGGTGGTGAGCCGACCGATCTGGTGAATCGACTACTACGATAGAGTCTTCCTCGTGCGGTTGACTTTAATTCAACTAGCGACTCGGGCGATGTAGGTCTTCTCTCGTCCGATCTTTCCGGAAGTCATCCGATCTTCAAGTATTTTGAGTTTGAGCTTATGACTTCATTTGAGATATCTCGACTAGATCGACCGATCCGATCTTCCATTTCTTCTCTAAAGATTACGCCTGTGGGATATCAACCGTTTGGATTTCAGATTCGACTTATACATATTGAGTTTCACAATATGTGACCTATCTATTACATCGGTTGTTCTATACAATCATTATCAACTGGTCTCCTATAGCAGGTAATAAAAACATCAGTCAGCTAACAGGTCTGACTGGTCCTATTACATGTGTTTTTGGAACTTTCATCAAAACTATAAATTTCCCAACAATGTTGGAGATCAAGGACCTGGAAGATATGGGTATCAACCTCTCCTTCTTTGCCAACCCGAGCCGGATTGTGCATCCCACTCCGGACCTAGAGGAGGCATCGCCGGGTACCACCGATCCGGCTCCCGAGCCCCCCTTCGGAACAGTCTGTCCTCCGCCAAAGGTCGTGGAGGGGGAGGCCTCTGATGGACTGAACGCCAGCTCGGCCGGGACTTGATGAAGAGATTTACTTGATGAAGACGATGTAATTTTTCTTTACTCTTTTTTTTGAACTTCTCCTGTACCGGCCTTCGGGCCTTACTAATGAAAATTCTCTTTCTATTAATTTCTTCATCGTGCTGACTTGATTTCCTTATGCGACCTTTAATTTTTGCTGAATCCTCGTCGTCTTATTATTTATGCGACTTGCTATTCGGATATCGCTTTTAGTCGTCTTACAAAGTCGGGGTTAATCACACCTCACTGGGTTGTAATTTTGCCTCCAATATGTCGAAAGTCACACCTCGGGTGATTCACATATTATCATTTATATATTTCTTATGCGACCCACTTGGTTTTAACACATGAATTTGGAAAAGAGATGATCACTATTATCAATCGATACAATTTGTTTACATGGATGTGAAACTACTAATAGTATTTCTTCAGGTGGGTCACATTCCATGGATACTGGGCCTTGATACCGTCTGGTTTCTCGAGCTCGTAGGCTCCACTTGGTAGGACCTTTGAGACTCGGAATGGCCCCTCCCAGTTTGGGCGAGGATCCCTCGACTCTCCAGACTTTTTTTTCAAGACTAAGTCTCCTTTTGAAACGTCGAGGTCGCGCCTTAGAATTATAGTACCTCTCGACCTTTGCTTGTATCTTGCATTTCTCATGTTGGCCTCTAAACGCTTCTTTTTTTCGGGTGTCTAGATTTTACGCCAAGACCTCGTCGTTGTGGTCGGGCGACTTAGGCTTGTCTTGAGATTGGGAAAGCTCGACCTCTGGGTATAGTTGCCTCGGCCCGAAGCTATGAAGTAAGGAGTTTCTCCCGGTGAATTCTCGCAGGTCAGTCCAGATGCCCACAACACATCCGGGAGCTTAGCTAGCCCATTTTTCCTTTTCCTCCCTCAACCTTAGCCTTGAGTGTGTGCTTGATGATTTTGTTCACGGCCGACGACCAGCTCGATTGGGATTGTACGAGTTGAGAAGAGCTTCGTGATCTTCCACTTTTGAAAAAACGCCTATTTTGGCCACAAACTGCTTTTCCATTGTCGATATGATCGCCTGAGACAACCCGAATCTGCGGATGATGTTCCGCCATATGAATTTGATGACATGATCTTGATCTATTGCCAACGCCAAATCGGCCCGTTTCGTGAAGTAATCTACCGCTATCGTATGATTTCGACCGAGCTCGGGGTCATTGGGAATGCCCAATGATGTCCATCCTGACTTGCGAATAGCGGGGGGCGGGATGCTTGTAAGTTCCTGCAGGGGCGACTTTGTGGAAGGGCATAGATTTGACATCTATGACACTTGCGGGCAAAGATGATGGCATCGGCCCTTAGAGTTAGCAAAAATATCCTTGTCTTGTGGTTTTTTTGTGAGCGGCGATTCTCCCCAGTGTGGTTTCCGTATACCCTTCGTGTATTTCGCGCGGAGACGACACGCCCTTGCTCTGGTGTGATACATGAAGTAGGGGTGTCTTGAAACCTCGTTTATATAATTCATCATTGATCATTGTTATTGTACCGCGACTCGCGGTTGTTGTAATCGAACTGAACCCGATCGGTTAGCGAGAGACCACTTGTCAAATATTCAATGATGGGTGTCATCGGCTTCGATGTCGGGGTTTCTAAGGCGCGACTCTCGCGTCAGCGGTGGATGGGTGGGAGAGTGTCGTGATGGTGACATCGCTTCATTTACGGTGATCCTTAGGTCGCCATAGTCGTCTTAAGGCATCACCATGAATTATGTTCTCTCGGGATTAGTTTGATAATGGATCCTGCTCAACTTTTTGACCTGATATTTTTACGATCTCTTGGTAGGCCGCCATCCTGTCATCCCGCGGCCTCGTATTCCCCGAAACTTGCTTCTAACTGGGAGTCCGTGGTGAATCTGCGATCTTTTGACACCCATAGCGGTACGATATCTCTAGACCGTGATGAGTGCCTCATATTCGCCTCATTGTTTGTCACGGAAAGTCGAAGGTAATGGCATTTGGAAAAAGATGCCCTCCTGACTCATCGAACCAAACTGCCCCCGACTTCAGGGAGGTCGCCGACCATCCTAAATAACTCCCACTACCGGGTGTTTGAGCACCCTATACTGAAGGAAAGGTAAGCTCGACGATGAAATCGGCAAATACCGAGCTTTGATGGCGGTCCGGGGTTATATTACTCATTCAGACGCCCGACCTCGATGGCCCGCGGAGACATCGACCTATCGTGGATCGGTCGGTGAAGCACATTCTTTAGAGAGGCAGTGAGTGAGAACTTCGACTTGATGGTCGAAAAAAGTACGGCCTCAACTTCCTTTACACTCACGACTAGTACATACGCCCAAACCTTTCTAGTGATGGATAATCTTTCTTGGTCTCATTCGGCGTCGGACCGACGAAGTAGATGGGAAAATGATTCTCGCCCTCTGCCCATTTGCAATCGCGACTTTAGAGCGATTTCTAAAACCCGCGAGATATAGGAAAAGTTTCTCTCCTGACGAGTTTTGGATAAAATACTCACGCCGCGGATAAGTTTTTATCTTCTCGAGAGCTTCCCGGCTTTCGTGTCCATTCGAATTTTGATTTCTTCCTGATCGTGGTTTAACATTGGTTTTGCATTTGTCCCAAGCGTTCTAAGATGAACTCGCTTTCAAGGTCAGCTTAGGCAACCCGTGAGCTTTTGTACCTCTTTTCACATTTCGAGGTGCCCCCATATCCAAAGAGATGGCCTTGACCTTTCTTTGGGTTTACCTCTATTCCCCGCTTGCTGACCAGGTGCCCCAGGAATTTCCCGGACTCAACCCCGAAATTACATTTCTTAGGGTTGAGCCTCATATTAAACTTCCTTAGGATGTCGAAAGTTTGTGCCATGTGCGCAAGGTGGTCTTCCTTCTTTAAGCTTTTGAAAACTATGTCGTCGGCGTAGACTTCTACCGACTTGCCGATTTGATCGACAAACATGTGGTTGACTAGCCTTTGATATGTCGCCCCTGTGTTTTTCAGGCCAAAGGGCATTCTCTTCCAACAATAGAGGTTCTTCTCCGTCAGGAATGAGGTATGTTGTCGGTTAGGTTCGTACATGGCTATCTGATGATAGCCTGCAAAGGCGTCCATAAATGACATCATCTCATGTCCAGCCGTGTTGTCTATCAGGTGGTCAATGTGAGGCATGGGAAAGAAATCTTTCGGACAAGCCTCATTGAGGTCGGTAAAATCAATGCAAAGTCGCCAGGTTCCGTTTGATTTTTTCACCAACACCGCATTAGCCACCATTTGGGTGGTCGACCTGCATAATCGGTCGTTGTCCAAAGAACTTCTTCACTTCTTCGCAAGTCGCATATTTTTCGAGCCAAACTTCCATTTCTTTTGGGCTTTTCGGCCTCCAGCCGGGTCGATGTGCAATTGGTGGCATGTGACTTCGGACCGATCCTACCATGTCTTTGTGTGACCATGCGAATCGTCCCAGTTCTTTTTGAGAAAATCGATGACTTTACCCTTCCAGTCGTCCGTTATCTTGGAGCCTATGATGACTTCTAGATGCGGTCGAGTTTGGATCTACTTTGACTTTCGCGAGTTCTTCCCCAGAGGGTAGCCGCTAAAAAGCGTCTTGCCGAAATTAAATCGATCTCGGCCGATTAGAAACTCTTGATTTCTGGTCCCATTCTTGGTCGAGGTTGTGACTTCTTTTTCTTTTTTTTCTTTTTGTCATTCAATTCTTCACATTGTTTTT